>CACTHL010000663.1:0-666462 GCA_902712375.1 Dioscorea dumetorum
AAGGTAATAATTTTTATGCATTACCCCAGTCACCAGATTATGTAAAAATAGATTAGTTACATTTTTAAGCTTGACTAATTTGTGGATTGTTTAGTTTTCTGGCTTCCTGTCATTAATATTTCATATTTTTATTAGCAAAATCTGGCTTCTTCCATGTATCTTGTATGTTCAGATGCTCTATAGGCAAAAGAAGTAAATATTTTGAATATTTAGTAGAATTATTAAATTCTTCCTAGAAACTAGTCAAAAAGAGTTAATTAATCATTAGTTATTTGGATAGGAGCATTTCCTAGAGGCTATTTAAGGACATCAAATTATTTGCTGATACCATTTCATGAAGTTGAAAGAAGCCCTTTGCGACCATCTGTATAGTTATCTTCAGTGAAAATTCTGTGAGTTATAAACTAAAATTACCAAAAGAAATGAATGCCTATATTTTATTTTTTTTAGCATATGCCATTGTGCAAAATGTTATCCAAAATCGAAAAGCACCATGTTCATTACATACTCTATCTCACTTATTCACGACACCTGCATTAGTCGTACACAATATAAACTGTTTTTATTTTCCATTCTGCAAATTGCTGAAATTTTTCTGTAGAATATACATAGTGCATTATCATTATCTTCACCAATGTCCAATAGACAGCATGCTACATATGGGCTTATTATATAAGAAATGGTTATTCTGTTAGTTATATAGGGATAAGCACATAATACTGATTTTGCCTCATAACGTTTGAATAAGGTTTCACTGTTTTATGCTGGTTAATACTAGCATAGTTGGCAAAAAAAGCATTACGCAAACAGCAAGATAATTTGATATCTTCTTTTATCAGATTTAATGTAAGATTAGTGTCACCTTCTTCTAAACAAGGAACAAGCTGATTGAATGTATGATTTAAAGTATCATTCTAAGTTATTGAAATAGACTGATTTGTGCCTTTTACATTTATTTGATTAATTAATCTACATTTATTTGATTAATTAACCAAAATCGTGCTAGATAAATAAGAAAGTCAAAACATATCAAATTGTTCTTGAGCAAAAGCATGAAATGTTATCTAATTGAGGATTATGGGGCACCAAGCTATATAGATGGCCAAACTAAGAAATATGTTCATAAAATTCTTTGTGAAAGGAAAGCATGTAATAACAAATCATATGGGAGAACTCAACAAAGAGCCAAACATGGCTTAGTTTATCTGGAAGTCTAAAGTACATATTCAATAACTGGTGAGGAAAAGATCCAACCATGGTTATATTGGATGTGGATCTCTTCCATGTTGTGAATACTTTTGATATTAATACAATAAAATGACCAAATCATCAGCATGTTGAACATTGCACATAGTTAGCAAATAAAAAATAGCAACATTGATGAAATCTGCTAATAATTTGCAACAATATCATCAATACAGATGAGATGTGGGATGTGGAATGAAAAACCAAAATGATCATGAACTATTTTATTCGCATTACTGTAAAAAGTATTTAATACATGAATCCCTATCCACCTCAAAAAATGGATGGAATTGTTGTTTTCTAGGACAAATGGGTGAATATCAATGTCACACATAGAACGGTAAATAAATGATGCCTTATTGTTGCACCTGAATGTTATATTAATTCCATTAACACTCTGTTTGTTGCAGCTTGACTAACCCTATAGAGAAAAATCAATACTTTTTTCGCCAACATTCACATGTCAAGTGTTTTCCAATAGTTATATTGAAACTAATTGATTTTGTAGATTGTTGAACATTTCTGGTCTCATCCAAAGGATGTTGTAACATCTATGTGGTCATCAACTAGTTGGGGACCTTGAAATGGATGTTTATGCATTGGTTTTCAAGTAACATCTTTGTGTTAACTACCTCTTCTACGTTTTCCTCAATTAGGAGATTGGTGATTTGATCTCATTCTTCATCGGAAGCATTGGATGAGGAACGATCAGATGACATCTTGTCATTATACGAACAATAATTCAGATACATTAATGACATCAAACATAAAACACAACTCAATATTTCGGTGGAGTTTAAGCTTAAGTCAACACAAAATAAGAAATCCAAATTTCAAATGGTCATAGGCAATTGAAACATAGATTATGTGTCAATGTTAAAATGCTTACTTAAAAACCTTCAAACAGGACATAGAAGAGTAAAATCCAAGAAAATCATGCATTTATGATTTATCATTCATCTTGATTAAGCCACTCATCCTCTTCTTGTTTTTCCATTACCCACATAGAATTATAGAATTAACCTAAAGTATAAAATTTGAATGAACATAGAGCAAGAAAAATATAAAAAATGAAATTATGCAATATGCATCCAGTGAATCACAGAGCAATATGCATCTCTGCTGAATTTTGTTTCAGATCATTCCCTTTGTCCTACACACTTATGCAGAACAAAAACTGAAGTTACTACACTTCCTCTAACACCTAAATTTATGAAAGCTCGTGATCTTAATTCTTAACCAACTTCTAAACCTAAACCACATTAGGTGACCGTGGGGGTTCATGTTCTAAATCAATTTTATTATAATTTTTTTGGGGCATCTTGGTCTTCTTAAATGAATAAAAATATCTTCTTCTCTTTTATGTTATGCTCCCTGGCATGGAAAAGAGTGTGCTTGACTCTTTCAGATTTATGTACTAAATTCTTGAACACCGGTCTTGCACTTCTGAAATAGTCTACAGTCTAAGCATGCTTTCAGCCTGGTGGTTGATGCTTGTGTAAATTATAAAGTTCCTTCTTTTCCAAAACTATTATATACATTTTTAGGGCCATAAAGGTCGATGTTTGCTTCTATAATGCTTAAATACTTTCTGGAATGTTTTATGAGAACCCTTTTTTTTATTTTTTATTATTTTATTTTTTTAACTTTTGCTTTTAAAGACCAAACAAAGTTATTTGTAAAGCCCTTGTTAGTGTTTGAATAGGAAAATTAGGCAGAAGGGGCTCAGGCTGAAAATGTGCTTTTCTGTAGAGAAGTCCATAATTTAGTTCATCAAAACTTGTTTTTTCAAGATGTCCTAGTCTTCTTTTGTGTTGTACTTTGTAGTAATCCCATTTTCATATTTTACGTCTTCTATCTGTGTGCAGTAACCAAACTTTACTTCCGTTTTGCTAGCCAGTTTCTTTTTTCACTTTGTCCCATGACAGTTCAGCAAAAGCCAGTCGCAAATACTAATTGACAGGGTGTGAACCACTGTTTTACTTTTACATTTTCTTATAATAAAGTGGTTCTCAATAAAATGATATGACTATATCCATTGTTTCTACTGCAAATACCTTGTTTTTGTGATATTGTACCTGTTTGCTTTTTGTTGATGAAAGAAAAATCTTTGAATCTAGCCTTTTACAAGTTCTTTTATAAAATACTGATGATTTATTATTCCTGTAAGGATCGTTAATTACAACCCATTATATGCGGAGCTCTGTTGACCATATAATGATCTCATTCTATTGAAGTTTCCTCTGAATGACTATTTGAATACAGTTGCTTACTCAAAGCTGCAAGTCATGGAAACAATAGAGTTATATTACAATGATACTGGCAGTCTTTCAACTTTTTCAATGTTGAAGGCGCTGCATGCCAACCAATGCATGGTTTTGTAATTATGTGAAAGAGGATGGATGTTGCAAGTTTTTTTTTTTTCTTTTTAAATCCAATGAATACCTTGATTTGAAAGATTTACATGACCAATATCTTGTCGAGCTATTCATCTCGTCTGCTGAATCATTCAATGTCATTATTTAACCATTCATTACAATAACATAACAGTTTATTCATGTGGGTTCTTTTTAATTGGGATCTATGTTGAAATTGGTTTTTTTAAATGCCCCTTTTTCTCTTTTGAATTTTCGGAAAATTAGAGGGATCAATTGCTACTTAACTCTTCTTTTATACTAACTATGATGTGCATTGTGATTTCTCAGGCCATCTTCTGTTAATATTAGAATTTTCTGTTATCAAAATGTTTGAGTTGATGATCTTTGATTCTGATATTGATTTAGCTACATGTGAGGGATGAAACCGGGGGAATTCCTCATTGTGAAGAACAAGGCTGCTGAAGTTCTCTTTGCAGGTATTTTTGCTGAAAATGTCTATAAATGTTATATGGGGGAGAAGAACAATAAGTTTCCTCATCATGAACATAAGAGTGCCCAAACTGAAAATCAGAGAAACAGAAGAATGCCCAACTTTTATCGTATTTTCTTGATCATGATGAAGTTACTGATGCAGAAAGACAACAATAGCCCTTTCTTATTTGAAATCATTGTGGATGTGAATCAAATTAGTAAATTTGAGTTGGTTTCCCTCACAATGCCATGTACATTTGGTGTTGAACCTTGAGAAAGTTTCCTTGCAGTATGTCAGCTTTTCTTTATTGGTACAAATGCTGTTGTATCGGTCTAAAACTCTGTAATACTTGCAATATTTGTAGGTTTTTCAATTTAAATAATAAAAAATAAACTGACATTTACGGTTCAAATTAATATGAATGTTTGGCTTCTTTGGATTTGGTTTGTACTAAAAAACAATGTCAACAATTTGATTCGACCGATGGTGTGGCAGGATACTTAGGACGATTTTTTATTTTGCTTTTCTTTTTATGTTTGAGAAATGTTATATGAGATGAAATATTCGACTGAAACAATGGGCCGCATGATCCACGCCATCCCACTTTCTTTTTTCCCTATTTTAAAAGTGACAAGTAAAAAATAAACAAATTACCTTAAAGTCTTTTTCATCATCCCACCACCACCATCGCACCTCTCACACCACTCTCACTGTTTTGTTTGACTCCATCGCAATGAAATCGAGATCATCAACTATCTCCGCCACAACAAGCTTGTCTCTGTTCGAGGCTATTGCATCACCGACAATCACGACCACCAATACTACCCGTCCCTCTCCACTTCACACCAATATTAAGGTGTTAACTCACATTTATTTTTATGAGGTGTGTGATTTTGCTTAAATTTGGTTTGTAGACAAAGTTTTTGCCAGATGTTTGTTCTTATCCTTGGCTTTCGAAAGAATTTTTCAAATTTAGTTAACATGTACGAACAAATAGGGATGGCAAAAATAACCAAACCCGACCTGGTCCGACCCGACTCTACCCGACCTGACCCGAGTTTGACGGGTAATACCCGGTTTGACCGGGTTTCGGGTTGGGTTCGGGTAAAACCTGATAAGTATAAAACGGGTGCGGGCCGGGTATGGGAATTCTGATACTTGACCCGAACCGTACCTGAACCCGACCCGATGATATATTATAAAAAAGTCCCTAATATTTATTTATCTTCTTTCAAATTTTCAAGACCTTACTAAATAAGAAGCAAAAATTTTGTTAAAGTTGGGGGGCCGATTTGTAAAAAGGTAACTATATGATGACTAACATCAATGCTCATCCCATCCCGAATCCCCGATAGAAAAAGAGAGAAGGCTAGAGGGAGAAGCCACGACTCGCCGGCGGCCGCGCTTTTCAAAAGGTGGGATTTTTTTCTTTAATTCTTCCCTAATTTCTCTAATACTTCTTTGTTATCCATTGATGTGTAGATGTTTGCCACTAATTAATTTGAGGATTTCTCCTTGATCCTCTTTTTTTGTTTTTAGGGTTTCGATAGCAAAAGAAAGAGGGAGAGGCAGGGAGAAGCCGCCGTCAATCTCGTGATCCCGCCGCCGTGAATCCCGTGATCCCGCGTTCCAATCGAAGGTGTGATTTTTTTTTTCTTTAATTCTTCCCCAATTCCTCAAAGCTTACTAATACTAATTGCAAATAAGTATCCGTTTGACCATCAAAGCTTAATAGCTTATTATTTTCATCTCTGATTTTTTATTTCCTCTTTTACATAATTAATTAATTTCTTGGAGCATGTGTGTCAAGCCTAATGAGAGAGTTGAAATAATCCAAGTGTGGGATTAGTTTATGCTTTTTCTTGCTCACATGCCCGTTCATATGAACAAAAATTCAATGTGTATATAATATATACCATGCAACCATTATTAATTAATAACATCTACTTTTTTTCTTTTGGCATATTCATTGCTCTAGTTTTAATGTATAAAAATACAGCGTAAGTCTCTTGTCACACAACCAACATATTAGTTTAATAGTTTAATCGAATTAATAAATATGGGAAAAATGACTTTTTTTCTTTAATATATAAGTAAAAAAAATCAGGAATTAATAAATACATATCATTAGTGTACAATGCTTAATTAAGCACTGTTCATGAGAAGCACTAGGCAAGTGTGAATGTACAAAGAGAGTGAGGTTTTAAAGTGTGAAATACAAAGAGCATTTGAGGTTTGTGAGACTTGAAACAGGCGCCAAAGATAAGTTAGGTTTTGCTAAACAGACGCCAAGACTTGAAATATTCTCAACTTCTAAATATCTATATTTAAAAAAAAAAAATAGATATTATTTCATCAAACTTTTTGAAAATATTTATTATTTTAATCGGATATTTTCTCAAAAAAAAGTTATATATATATATATATATATATATATATATAATCACTATGATTCACCGCCCATTATATATTCTCAACAGCTCTCGTTACATATTTGACTTCAAAATGTTTCATATGTTGTTTTTTTATCTTAAGTCAAATTAAATGTTATTATTATTTTCAAATTAAATAATAATTAAATATATAGTTTTAAAATAATTAAAGTAAAATAATAATAACTAACCATTAAATTAATAATTTTATTCAAATAATAATTATTAATAATTAAAATAATAATATAAATTAAATAATAATTAAATAGATAATTTTAATAATAAGTAATAATTAAAGTGAAAATATTTAATTGAAATATTTAATTATAAAATTAAAAATAATAATATTCAAAATATTTATAATAATTAATAGTCTTTATTTGAATTAATATTTTATTATATATATAATATTATAAAATTATCTGTTTGTTTTAATGATATAAAAGTCAATTTATCAAAATTTTTTTGTTTTAAACCGATTTTTTTGAGTCAACCCAAACTTAACAAAATATATAAATAAATGAATATTAATAAATATTTTTTATTTTTTAAAAAAGTAATACCAATAAATATTTATTAATATATTAATTATTTTAACTGAAAGCCTAAGTGCGTCTTCTTTTTCTCAAAAACCCTAGCAGCAGCTCCGGCGGCGGTGGTAGTGATGGCCGGTGGAAAAGTGCGGAAGCAGAGGGAGCATGGAACTCGGCAGGGAGGTATTCCGTTCGAGAAATCGAAAGGGCAGCATATCCTCAAGAACCCGATGCTCGTTGACACCATCGTCCAGAAATCCAACATCAAGCCCACTGACGTCGTCCTTGAGATCGGCCCTGGTACTGGGAATCTCACCAAGAAGCTCCTCGAGGTTGCCAAGTCCGTCGTCTCCGTTGAGCTTGACCCCCGCATGGTGCTCGAGCTTCAGAGACGCTTTCAGGGCACGCCTTTCGCCACCCGCCTTAAGGTACTGTGGCGTTCTCCTTTTGATGATTCTTATCCGCTTGTTAGGGCCAGTTGTATGGCTTATATGTTTGATTGATTTTTTTTTAGGTGTTGCTTGTGCTTCTTTTGCTGTGATTATGGCATGAATTTAACTAAAAATCGTCACTTTCTCCATAAGGATTGACAGAATAGAAAAGATATGTAACTTCTGCCGTAAATTTTCATGATGGTATTGAATCAAAATTGCACAGAGCTTTTATTTATTTATTTATTTATTTATTTTTTAAGATGTTTGAATGGCAGGAGACTCTCTTTTGATGGGTTTTATGTGCTTATTTACTGATTTTATGGCTTATATATCATCTAATTTGTTACCAGTTTGTGTTTCTTTTGCTGTAATTTTGGCATGACTTTGGTTAAAATTTTGATTTTCTCACCAAGACATGTAAAACAGAAAGGATAGGGCAATTCTGCAATCAATTTTCATGGTTGTATTACATCAAAATTGCACCTCTTTTTTTGAGTAAGAGAATTATATTATTCCTAACGAATTCCATATACCACTTGGCTATACCTTGGTATTTTGGTTCCATATTTTTGTGCACCTATGAAATTTTGCCTTCTGTGTTATTTTCTTCCTTTTATTGGTCTATAAAGTGGCAATAAATTTCTAAATGAAATGTGATGTGAATATGTCCTTTTGAGCAACAGCTAATATTAGCTACACGTATTTGATCTTGCAGTTGATACTACTTTTTGAATGATTCTTGTTTGGGTTCTTTTACACTTTTGGTCGAGAATGATTTTTAATAGCCAACTAATAATGTCCATACTTTGACTCTTACTGTACTATTAAATCTTCAATATATAAGAAAATGTGACCAATTCACTAAGCAAGTGAAAGAGAATTATTTTGGACCAACAAATCAAAAGTTGTTTTGATAAATTGTATATGTTCCTACCTTGCACTCGCTTATCAAAATAATATTTTGAGCCAAATGGGGTATTACCGTATGCATCCTACTCAAATGAGTTTCTTGTGTGCAAGGAAGTTCTTTTAATAGCCCACTAGTAATGTGCATACTTTAGCTATTACTGTACTGTTAAATCTTCAATAGATAAAAACATGTGACCAATTCAGTAAGCGAGATAAAGAGAATTATCTTTGGACCGACAAATCACAAGTTGTTTGATAGATTGTATCTGTTCCTACGTTGCACTCACTTATCAAAATAATATTTTGAGCCAAATTGAGTATTACCATATGCATCCAACTCAAATGAGTTTCTTGTGAGGCAAAGAAGTTCTACGTAGTCTTCTCATAGTCATCTAGTTTTTTATTGAAACATTGCTACTGGCTGCCATCTCTCATACTATTAAGTAATAATTGTTAGCTTTTACTGAATCACTAGACAGAGTGATTTTTTTTTAATAGAAATATGATTTTAAAATTGATGCCTATTTGAGTCCGCAATGTCATTGGGTAGTTTGTGGTGATCTTTATTTATTTGGGATCTTTTTATATGTTTTCCGATACAATATCTTTTATTTTGTGCACATTTGGTTTAATTTTTTCTTTATGAATTTACTTTGTGAAGCCAATATTTGTTTGTTTAGGGAAACTTTAATGAATGGTGTAGAATGTTCGATAATGTTCTCGTGTAAGATTTTAATGTTTGAATTGAGGTCATGTTTTCAATAGTTAAAAAAACAAAGAAGTTTATCACAAATTCATTCGCTTTTTTGGTTCACATTTTCCATGCAAGTCTATCTTATCCACCATGCTTGAAATTCTGACAGGTCATCCAAGGAGATGTCCTCAAATGTGATCTTCCATACTTTGACATCTGCGTGGCTAACATCCCCTACCAGATCTCATCTCCTCTCACTTTTAAGCTTTTGTCACACACCCCACCTTTCAGGTGCGCTGTGATCATGTTCCAGCGAGAATTCGCCATGAGACTGGTCGCCAATGCTGGCGACAACCTCTATTGCCGGCTCTCAGTGAACACTCAACTTCTAGCGCGTGTCTCACATCTCCTTAAAGTGGGGCGCAACAACTTCAGACCACCACCAAAGGTCGATTCCTCTGTGGTGCGAATTGAACCAAGGAGGCCACTTCCTCCTGTTAGCTTTAAGGAGTGGGATGGGCTTGTTCGCGTCTGTTTTAACCGGAAGAACAAGACCTTGGGTGCAATCTTCCGACAAAAGAGGGTCCTCTCGCTGCTGGAGAAGAACTACAAGACCGTCGAAGCCTTGCAATACTTACAGAACAGCTCCACCAATGAACACAATGTAACCTCAGAGGATGTTGCAGTTTTGGCAAATATGGTTGATGATTTGAGCATGGACATCAATTCTGGAAAGGATGATGATGATATGGAGGTCGAAGATGTCATCAATATGGGTGGTGAAGGGTCAGCTTTCAAGGAAAAAGTGTTGGAGGTGTTGAAGCAGGGAAACTTTTTGGAGAAGAGGGCTGCCAAGCTCACGCAGGTAGATTTCTTGTACCTGCTCTCCCTCTTTAACAAGGTTGGCATACATTTTTCTTGATGGAACTAAGAATATGATGGATTGGATTCCAGATGTTCATCTGTTCATTTGGTTCCCAGTTTTGTTGTATCTTTTTATTGGAGAGTCTCCTGTGTTTGTTCTTAAGTTTATCATATATGCCACACTTGTGTTAATAGGAGATCTGAATGCTGTTGTTTTGATTAGAGTTTTTGGTGCTGGTTAAATTTAAGTTTTAAGTGTTTCATTCTTATCAATGTATTCTTTAAAATATTTAAAATGGTTTGGAAATATTATTCATTTTGGTCTATGTTTTGTGAAAATGCTAAAAATTGTTCCTATATTTTTGTCTTTTACTGATTTTGATTGATGTATTATCAGAATATTTAAAAGGAAAATTTTCAAATTGAAAAAGAAACTGTAATTTTGCGAAGGAGGGATTGTGTTTGCTACTTTTCAAGATAAGTGGCTGTTACAAACCATTAACAGTATTAATGTTTTTTATTTGGTAGGGTAATATTGTAATTTTATTTTAAAACTTAATACTAAGATGACTACTGAAGCTCTTTGTGATCAGATGTTCAACCGCAGTTATCCGGTTAATAACTTATAGACTTTGATTTGCAGGTAGAAACTCTATATGATTTCAATTTAAATTTAGCAATGTTTGAAAATCAGGAATTGAATTACATTAAATAAGACATCTCTGAATTATTGAACTTTCAAAAGGCACTATATATATACACACACACACACACACTAATGATAATGCTTTTGTTATGCAACCAAAACGAACATGTTATTGTTCATTCTACACTTAAATGACATCAGTATGAAGATGATGGTTTTTTTATTGAGTGTTATCGCCTTGAACCTTTGGATATTATCACAAACAGTGTGCACGGTTTATCAGAAATCATAAAGAACAGGAAAAAAACCCTAAGGGGCAGGGAAAATCCATTGACTACAGTCTATCCAACCAACAGCGAGAAAGCAACAAATAGGAAAGAAATATTGATGTGCATGGAGGTAAAATTAATTTCTTTTCTTTTTCATTCTAAATCTTGTAGCCGTTATTTAGGCTAGGATTCATGTAAACAAATCCCAAATGCTATTATTTAACCACCTAGGGTTCTATTTTTTATTTAAGTTGAGATCCTTTTTTGATTAATGTATTTCAAAAGCAATTTGACCCACCAAATTTTGTCTCGAGTAGATTACTATTGTTTTGGTTGTAAGGTAATTTCTAAAAAAGATTCCACCTTTTTAATGGTTCAGCGCTTCCTTTAAATTTTGATACACTTTTGAATGTTGTGCATCAATAACCTTTATCATGATGCGTAATCACTAATTTGCTATGCGAACCTTATTTTGAATGACTATCATCACCTTTTGTACCTTTAATAGGACCTCAATTAATGGGCCATGACCCTAACCTGCTACCAGTGACTCATCAAGTTTCTGACTCAGATGTATATCTTTTGGAAGGACATAGTTTAGAGGTTCGATTAATGAAGCTTTGCAATAATATTCATGAAAACAATTATGTTGTTACTCTATAAATTTGCTCAAAGAACTTTATTGTCTTATTTATTTCCCTGCCTTAGGTTTCTGCCTATGCTTGGAGTCCAACCGATTCTCTTTTAGCGATTGGGTGGGTATAGTTTCCTCTTGATTTGCTCATCCAAAATAGGACTTATATGAACATTTGAATTTTTATTTTAGTTTGGAATTAGCTAAAGCTCCTTGTACTAGAGTTCTTTATCTTGTTGAGATGCAGCGCACCATCATTATTTACTAGCTCTCTCAGTTCACTAGCAGATTTGCAAGATTTATATCAATGAATAGCTTCTCCTAATTTAGTTCTGCCTTTGTTGGCAACAATACAAATCATTGGACTAATGCCTTCCCCTGTGATTTTCAACAAGTTAGTCTACTGATTCCTTTCTTTTGAATTATGCAACATTCTTGAACACAAAAACAGCTACTACTATGGTTATTTGAACATTTGTTGGTTTGATTTCTTTTATTTGACAATGTTGAGATCCAAAATCAGATTAGCTTTGAACATGCAACAACATTAGGATGCTAATTTGGAAACTAGATTTTGTCGTTCAGAATCAGCTAACCAAATGGCAATGATGTTGTTTCGGCATCTCTGTAATTCAAGTTATGTGATAAGTGGATTTTTGTCCTACTTTGCCATGGAGGCTAACACATTTGTATGGAAGATCCTTATGTTAGCATATTGTCTAGTGTAATTAATTTGAAGACTTCCACTGAAGGTAGATTGTTAACCTGAATGTCTTTTCAAGTTTTGTCTTTCTTAAAGATGAAAACTTGCCTGCAATGTTGTTTAGTTATTTCGATTAGCTCATCTCTAGAACAAGTCAACTTATGATCTACATATGTCTGTTGATGCCTTAATGGTCATCCATTTCTATATAGGTTTCCTGTTACCTTTAATGTTAACAGCTACTTCTCCTGCGATAGTTTGTACCATGATAACTTTCCATTTTTTATTTCTAAAATTTTTTCTTTATTTCCTATTTTATTGAATTCAATGTTTTCTTGCATATTCCCTCATATTTGAATGCTTGATTGCAATCATATCACACATGTTTTTGACATGCTAGTATTTAGACATTTTTGCTTAATCATTATCATTTGATTAAGTCTATAGTTCACCTTAAATAATCTTTACGAAAATGGGGATGCTAATTTCTGAATTATTGCTGATTTCAGTATGTGCTCGTTGTGTTCTCATGGAGGGTTATGCAAGTATGATTTGTTTTGCAATATTTTCAAAGTTGATGCATGCAAATCTTATGTTGGCCATGAATTTGAGACTTTCTGTTTATAGCCCAGAATCCCAAATCTGAAAGATTTATAAGCAACTTTTAAAAGACAGTTGTACTTTTGCTGCTTGTGTATTGAACGTAACAAAAGTGAATAACAGGTTACTTCCAACTTTGCCATTAGAAAATATGTGCACTGCGAGATCAACTCTCTTCTGTTTTGTCCCTAACATTTAAGGATCAACCTCCACATTCACTGGAAGTTATCCGACATAAGCTTTCAACGGTCCCTTTGGCCTCATACCTTTCACATTTATAATGATTAGCTATACCACAGTTTTAATAATTATGCTAATGATGCTTATATTTAATTGAAAATATTATATATATATATATATATATATATATATATATATATATGTGAAGGTTTGTGTTTGACGGCACATAAGATTAAGCTTTTAGTTTTAATCTGGCAGGTCTTCTGATTCAATGGCACTGATATGGAAAATTTCTAATGACCTCTGCACTATTTATAATTCAAATCCAGATGTGCATTTTCTGATTCGTCCTGATGCAAGAAACAATGGGGTAGATGGAGTCAACACACTTGCTTGGAACGTGAGTCACTCTTACAATTTTAGTAAATATTTTGATATTCTGTCAGGATTATGTAATTCATTTTCATTGTTTGAGCTATAAGCATATTATATTCTTCTGATAATCAGCAATCTAAAGGAATGTACTGAATCCATTCACCTGGACATGAGTTCTTATCACATAGCAGTGATTACCTAATTTGCAGTGAACTGCTTATGTTTTAAACGTCTTTTATGCAGGTGAGAAGGGGAACTACTTGCGACAGCATCATATGATGGGCTGGCAATTATCTGGAGTAAGAATGGTTAGCTACTTTCATTTTATTTTTCATCTGAATAAGACAGATTGCATTGATTATAAAGATGTGGTTGGGATTTGAGTCATTGTAGCCTTAATAATAGTTTAATTTTGGGATCTTTTCAATCAAAATTATATGTTCGTGATCTTGATTGCGCAGTCGCAGTTAGCAAGTGTTGCAGCCTCCTAAAAAAGTTTCATTCAGAATTTTCTGTTATGTCCTATCGGAGTTATATAATTTTTTTTTAAATCTCAAAGGTGAATACAAAGTAAGCATATTTGGTTATGGAATATTATAAGGTAGAGAAAGCAATGGTACCGAATTAAGCCATCATTCAATGCATTCAGTTAGCGGATGGATAGAGGCACTTGCCATGGTCTCTTATAGTTGCTTTCATTTTCTATTAACGAGGAGTCAGGACAAGAAAGCATTTCCTCAATCCATGATTTTAACGGAAGGCCAAGAATGCATTCTCATAAGTGGATATTTTCTTCTTCAATCCTTTTCTATGTTAGAAATAGTTATTGGAAAATCACCTTGGTTTGCGTTTGCTATTTTAGCAAATGTCTCGCATTGGTCATTGAAAGATTGCCTGTGTCTAAAGAATACATCACCTGTATGGATATTGAATTTTGGGGGTTCCTAAGCATATGTTCATAATGTACTTATTGGCTTTACTTCATACAATAAATACATAAGTGCATCAATTTGTCCGGCATAATTTAGCATAATAACTCCATTGTAAAAGTGAGTGTGATTTGCCTTCTTTTTGCCAAATCATTCTCTTTCACTGCAGTTAACGCTGCAAAATTTCTAGTATTAGTTCCTGAATATGGATTTGGAACTAATGGGCTATGAGCATAATTATGTAAATTACTGAATGGAGTAACCTTGGGAAAAAATTAACTACATTGCTACATCAATATGGACTGGCAATATGCAGCATACTGCAAATTTGTCTATTGCAAGAATGGAAACATATAAAATTTCTTTAGTTTTGCAGTCAGATTTTTCAAAGTTCTCTTTGCATATGGTGTTGATTATCTAACGTTTCAGATCACAGATTGTTTCATGCAAAATGTTGATCTTCAATTATTATCTGAGCACTTCTTTTAAAGAAAATTAGTTCAGCATACTTTGCATCTTCTCATCCTAATAAGTACAGTATAATGAGCCAAAGCCTTAACCCACTATGAAATTATTTCTTTTTTATTTTTTTTTCCAAATTTGTGTCCTAGTATCCCAAACATCAGGCTATATTTCTCACTTGTATCACAAAGTGCCTTTACATGTAAATTTTGTGCAGTGTTGTGCCCTATGTTTTGTTGGAAATGATGCCACAGGTGAATTAAGGAAGAGACTGGAAAACCATAGAGCTGATATATTCTTTATAGGATGGAACAGTAAAGGTGATTTTCTCCTTACTGGAAGTAATGATGACAGAATTGTTGCTTGGGACACTAATACATGGAAGTCTAAACAAGAAATAGCATTTCATTCAGGTGCAAGTTGATTCAATTGTGAAAGTTAGATTTGTGCTTTATTTAAGTAATCACTCAATACAACCATGCTCATAATATCCATTTTTTGCAGAACAATTGCTTGTTGTTGCATGGAGGAATGATACTTCATTTGCAGCATGTTTAAGGGACAAGAGAATTTGCATTTACAACATTGGAGAGCCTCAACCAGTCAGAACTTTTTCTGGATACCAGGTTTCCATAAGCAGATACTATTGACAATTTTGTTACTGATCTGTCATTTCTCTTGTCGATTGCCTGAAATATATCCTTAAGAGTGTTCATGTTTCTGCCCCTTATGCTTGAATATCATTTGTTTAGCAAATTGGACTTTGTCATGAAGGAAACCAAGAGGCTTTTTTCCTGCACAATCTTCAGTATTGTGATATTTGTTATTTCATGAATGTGTCACTTTTGTGATTATTTGTTCTCAAATTTATGCTTGGCAAGTTGTATCTGTTGCACTAGCTAAACTGGGGCAAGGCCATCTCATTTTTCGAGTGACATTTCAAGGTTTTAGATGCTTTTGACCAATTATGTGGCCCTTCAATTCAATGAAACTCTTGATTGAAGTTTTAGATTGTTTATTTTATGCAACTTTGTTACACTAGGCACATTTCATCATTCTATATTCAATGATCGAGAGTTACAGTTGAAAATGCTTGTGATTGTTTGTGTGGGTCTGTGTTTATACCCTTGCCCAAATGCTTGACTTAGATAAGTGGTTCAATTGCAGGAGGAACTTCATGGAATCAATTGTAATCCTACTGGGAGTTTGTTGGCTTCCTATTCTCATGACAAGACCATAAAAGTAACCATGCTTTATGAAAGTGATATTTGGATATTCTATGAAGCTTTCTGGTTTAATGATGTTTCAATATTCATCAATTTTCAAAGCTGTCTAATTTTGATGATCTTACAGATTTTACATATAGACTTGACAAAATGCGAAAATTGGATTCATTGTGAATTTACATTTTTGCATGCTTACCTTAGACGTTTATTTCTCTTAAACATTTCATACTGGGTTATTAAGTCTGCTATTGGTTTTTCTGCTTTATAATGTGAATGTGCTTCAAATTGCATGTATGCTTGAAAATTATGTCCAAACTTAGTTGACGAGTTGAGTTAGCCGAAGATGATATAATCATGATAAAGCAGTAACTTCTAATGATGGTATCCAATAAGATTTTACATGCGTTGTATGCAACCTTACATGCCCAATGGTGTATTAAAAAGTGAAACAAAGGTTTATGTGTACTTCCAAGATATTTAGTTGTTCCTATTGCAAAAAATGTTAAATCCTTTGTATGGCCTGGTTCTCTTTTGGCATTTATTGGTTTTGCTAGTATGAGTTCCTGCTACAGATTCAGGCATCAAGAATTTATTGCTATTAGTATATTGTTTTTCATTTAGAAGTGGAAAGGTCAAATTTCATTGTTAGTCAGTCTAGTTTATTATTTTTTTCATTCAGACGTATTGCTTATATCATAGATTTCCTAAAGTTTTTCAGGGGCCAAATTTTAGAATTTATGTAATTTTGTTTCCAGATTTGGGCCCTGGATCAGGATGAAAGGCTACATGATTTAATGCATAATGAGGTGTGGGTCTTTTCTTTTCATTGTTGGTCATTCCTTCTGTATGACTATTCTGGAATGATTTATTTAATTGCATCTGCAAAGAGTGCACAGTGTTAGATGGAGCCCTACTGGCCCATGTAGCAACAACCCCAACAAGCCCTACTGTGTTCTCGCTGGGTACGCTATGTCCTATTTTTTTCTTTTTTCAATTCTGCCCCACTGTTTACTTGATGCCTGTTTAACTTATTGACTGAAATTTGATTTTATGATTGATATGGTTCTATTTGATGATGTTCTTGCACCAAAAAAAAAAAAATCCAAGTACTTGTGTAAAATTTAATTTTATTAAGCACCTAAGAGCCCTTCTAAAAATTTCAAAAATAATTGAGGGAAAAAAACTGTCATGTGAAAAATTCTGGATCTTTTTGTTTGTAATGATGTAGGCAATTTGTAAGTAGTGATTATATAGGCAAATTTTCTTGTATAATTTATAATATCTGAAATAATTGTACATGTGCAATAATCCCTACATCTAGCCTTGTTTGGTATCTTTTTTCTGAGTTTCCGGTAGCCTATAAGAAAGTTGTAGAGTTTGCTTAGAGTTGTTTCTGGCTGAAATATACCAGATCCACATGCTGCAATTTTTTGACTGATATATTATTTTGTAATTTTGAATAATTTATTTTCTTCTTGTCTTTGATGGTTTTGTATGATCCTGTCATATGTCAGTGGTTCCAAAGACAAAACAGTGAAAGTATGGGATTGTTTTCATGGGCACTCCTCTATTGCTTCAATGAGCACAGGTACCGTGATCGTTAAATTTCTAACTGATACTTCGAGACAAAGTTTATAATACTTTTGATGTGCAAATTCATATCTTTTTGAGCGCTAGGGCATCAATTTGAATTAGGGTTTCGCCCGGACAGTGAGTATTTGGCGAGTGCATTGGGCGATAAGTGTTTGCTCATATGGAATATCAGAGATGGGAAAATTATGAAGTCCCATAACTCCTGTGACACTTCAATTTATAATCTCTCTTGGAGTAAAGACGGAGCGCGGATAACATCAGGGTCTAATAACGGTACTCTGTGTGTAGTTGATGTATTTTTTTGATGTTTCGAATGTGATATGTGAGAAATTATGTGGAGCCATTGAAATGATTTCCCCGTCATTGAGCATCCAGATCCTTTTGCCAACTCCTTCCTTTGAACTGATTCGAATACCTTTTTTTTTTTGGTGTAATTGACTTGCTCTGATTGCGCATTGGGAAAATCACTGTTTCTTGGCAATTTTGGTTTGCCTTTGAGCATGCTTAACATTTTGTTGTAAATCTTGTGTCAATTTCTCCTATAATATGTTAAATAATTTTTTTGTGCACTTAACATTTTGCCAGGGATTTGATGTAAACGAAGTCCAAATCATTGGTTGCAAAACCAGGCTCTTTTGTATTGCAGAATCCCTCAATCATGGTTTCTTATTAGAAATTAAGTCATATATAATAATCCAATATAATAAAAAAACATCCATGGGTGATTGTTGGTTGGCTTTTAGGTAAACTGTTGTGATACAAAATTTTAATAATTTTAGTTTATACAGAAATGTCACACGGTTGCTTGATTGGCTATTATGCTTAAAAAAATTGGCTAATGCGTAATGGAACAACATGGAGAGTTCTCAACTCTCTGAAACGCTTAATTATTAGTTACATATCTAATGATCTTCTTTCAACAATTAAATCTCTAAGAAGTAACATTTATCCAATTTACATGCGAAATATATTTTCCTCATTCTTTTCACTAGAAAATTATAGCTTCTCAATATTTTCATCATTTTAGGATTTTGTTCCTTGCACATTTCATCTAATTCCAAGGCATTATAATGAATTGATTTATAAATTTTCATGCCGCATAATATTTTGCTTGCTACTAGTAGCAATTTTTTCAAATGCACTTTTGTGATTAGATTAACTTGTCTAATGTTTTCTTTTTCTTTTCGTTTTTTATATGTAGATTCATATTTTCTATTGGACATTTTATACAAAACAAACAATAAAAAATAATAAAAATAATAATTCTATATAAAATGAAAATGAATCACCTAGTTGAATTAGCATTTCCTTTCCTGAATTCCACCATTATTCTAAGAAAATAAAAATAAAACCAATCAACAACTTGATATATATAATAAAAATAAAAAACAATGTATTTAAATTATTAAAAAAAATTAAAATAAAATTGAAGCAATACTTTTTTTAAGTTGTTCATTGAGATTGATACTACTAAGAAAATGTAAGAATTTTCTTAATAAAAAATAAATAGGGAATTTTTTTTTTCTGAAAACAATATAACGGCTTGTTTAACCCTTAAATAAAACTAAGTGGTTTTTTTAAATAATTGTAACATTGCAAGGTTTAAAATGTTAACAGTAGAATGTTAACTTAGAATCCCAACATTATCTTCAATAGTTAATTTTATTTATAAATTATAATATCGTCATAAATATTATTGCTATTATCATAAATCAATTAAATAAGATAAAAATCTATAGTTAATAAAATTAGTTACAATTTTCAAGATTATAGCCATGTGGATATGATTATAATAAATAAAATTTTATATATATTTAAAAGAAAATTGAATTGTGGGATGTAAAAAATTATGAGGCCTAGGCATAGTCACCTTTGCCGGCCTTGGTGCTAAGGTACAACATAGTAGTTTTAGAGGGTGCTTGTTTAGGGGTATTTGATTTTATATGTAATTCAAAATACCTAGGTTTTTTAAATGAGGTGTTTGTTTGGGGGTATCTTGCTTTTCACTGAGTTTTTAAATCCTTTGAATGAAGGATTTTGTTTTACAGTCAAAATAATCGTAAAACAAAATCCCAAGTTTTGATGAGTACTGAAATCCCTCACGTGACCAACATGTGAGGGATTCACGAATTCAAAGTCAGCCGATGCCATCACCTCAACCATTAGAGCGCAGGATCTCTGGTTAGATGGCTGCCAACGGCTCAACATCGTCAGGAACGGGAGGACAAGAAGCAGGTGCACTGTACGGAGGTGGAGATCTGAAAACTTTGCGTTTTGTCGAAGGAGATCTTGAATAGCCAGCCCAATCTCCTTAAACTCAAAGCTCCCATCAAAATCTGCATTTCGTCGAAAGAGATCTTCATTAGCCTGCTTCTTCAAAGGGTACCTAGAATTAAATCTTCATTATCTAAATGTACCCGGAACATACCATTGGGAAGTGATTCAATAATTACACCTTCATGAATCAATTTTGGTTCTTTCATTCCAGGTAACCCCTTTAAAGTATCAACTAATGGAGAAGAGTTATATAACTTACTTAAATTAAGAATACTGAAATATATATTAACGTATTATATCTAGTTATAGTAATTGTATTATAGTGCTAATTAAAGTTAATTTAATAAATTTGAGTAAGAAATGAAATTATGGTATTGGTAAAAAAAGAGGGGAAGCAGAACCAAGTCAAGATGATACGATAGTATATGAAAGAATGAAAAAGTGCTTTTGTCGTTGTGGAATAAGCAGCCTTCGTATCAATTATTTCCATGTACTGTGTTACATCCACTGATTTTTTTTGTCGAAGCAGTTTTAAATTAGATCTAAATGTCTTGCATGTATTTTGATATTTGAAACTGACAATAAAAATATGCTAAAATCTTTATTTACATTCCTTTTGACCCGGCTTGTGTGGGATTCTAATGATTTAAACTAAATCACACTATATATTGAAAGCCCAAAACTAAACCAAGAACTGATCCTGTGACTAGGATGCCAATAACTCCCCTTGAATTTAGGAGAAAAGGTCTCAGTGTCCCTAACACATTTTAAGATAACCAATAAGTCCCTAACTTTTTTAAAAGGATCTCTTAGTCCTTATTTTTAAATTGGAGCCCATTCCTATTTCTAGTTAATAATAATCTGCTATCATTTTTTATGGAAACCTAAATTTGCCATGTTTAGTATATTAGAGATCTATCAATCCTTGTTCTGTGAGGCAGAATAAGCTAAACTATAAAAGGATGACGAAAGTTGGTAGGACATGGGAGAAAGAGCAGCTTAGGCAAATACTTATGACTTATGGCACCCAATAAAAATATATTAGAGGATGTTCAAAAGGGTTATGGTCCTTGGTACTAAGGCTCTGTTAGGATAACTCAATATTATGTAGAAAAAATTAAAACTCTAAGCATACAAACACTGAAAATTATTATATAATTTAAAATACAGAAAAGGAAAGAAAAAAAAGAAAAGGAACGGCTAGCTTAGAATTAGCCACGCGTATGCACTGCCCTTAACACTGAAATAGCCTCCCCCTTCATGCAGGTGCAGGCGGCTCCTCTCCAAGTGTTAGGGTACACTAACCGAGAAGTCGTTCACCGGCAACTTAGCACATTCAGTTCCGGCAGTGCGCAAGTGTTCACCACCCAAGGTTCCAAAGAGATCAAATTTGAGAGAAAGAGAAAAAGAAGAATATGTTTTGGATAGATGGATGGTTACCCCTTATAAATTAGTGAAGCCATGGAGAGTTTCTCTTTTTTTTCCGATGTGGGACTAAAGGCTGTATAGAAAATAGGGTTTGAACATGCTTGTGTGTTTATATGGGTTGGGCTTGGGTCTTAGCCCGGCTCATATCCAACCTATTATGCAATAATCCGTACATTATAACATAATATAATATTTTCACATAATTATGCCATAATGGTTTTGGGTATTTAATTTACACTACAACATTATGCCACAATGTGGGAATTATGGCATAAAAACATATTCCACTCGGCGTGGAATATTTTTTTATTTTGAAGTGTATGGTTTTTTCTCATTGTAAAGTGGGTGGAATATTTATGTAATATTTTTTATTTTGTTAACCAAACATTCATTATGTAATAATAAAATATACCACAATTTCTGTAATAATCACATACACTTCCTACGAAATAAAATTATGCCAGATTTTTTTATTTTGTAACCAAACAGGGCCTAAATAGTCTCTTTTTCGTTCAGGCAAAGAGACAGATGGAAAAGGTTCCTTTATCAAAGTTAAATAATGGTACTATGTAATAGAATGATAACAAACGATGATCAATATCTAATAAAATACAAACATATTGCAAAATATGTAAATAGTAGATGATTACTGTAGTAGTTGATATTACTGTAGTAATCTGATACTATAGTAGCTTCCCATATTTTTATTATTCCACCTACTATGGTAGTTTGAACTGTCAAATCGAATTAATGCTGACTATTTTTTCACTTTTTAAAAGACTAAATATCCCTATTCTTGTACTTTGAAGATGTAGAAGAAAAAAGAATAAAACGAGAAATAAAAATGAGGCTATTTGGTATATATTCGTTCTCTCTCGTTCTATATATATATACTTTTAAATCAAGGATGAATAATTAGTTGCTAGGTAAAAACTTTAATATTTATATGGCAACACTTTCATAATGGCCTGAAAAATGAATATTTAACTATTGAGGATCTATAGAACTTGTGGGTTTCTTTGAAATAGAGATTTGCACATTTCAGAATGGTATGTTTGCCAAAAGCACGAAGCGATTCGGCAAATCTCAGGTTCCAAGACCTTAAAAGAGTGCAAAAATATATTTTAGAGCTATTTAAAATGGTCTCGATGTTACGCCTCAATGGAGAAATAATAACAAAAGATATTATGCTCGAGAAAACTTTTATTACATTTCTATATATATTAATAGTAATTACATAATAATAATCATTATTATTATTATTAGTAATTACGTAATAATTGTTATTATGGTTGTCATTAAGTTATTAATGTTTATAAATATAATTATAATTATAATTATCATATTAATATTAATTATATAATAATAATAATAGTAATTACCTAATAATTGTTATTATCGTTAACATTAAGTTATAAATGTTTACAATTATAATTACAATTATAATTATAATATTAACATTAATTATATAATAATAATAATAATAATAATAATAATAATAATAATAATAATAATAATAATAATAATAATTATTATTATTATTATTATTATTATTATTATAGTTATAATAGTAATTACGTAATAGTTATTATTATCGTTGTCATTAAATTATTAATGTTTAAAAATATAATTACAATTATAATTATAATATTAATATTAATTATATAATAATAATAATTATTATATTTATAATAGTAATTACGTAATAATTGTTATTATCGTTGTCATTAAGTTATTAATGTTTAAAAATATAATTACAATTACAATTACAATTATAATTATAATATTAATATTAATTATATAATAATAATAATTATTATATTTATATAATTGCGTAATAATTGTTATTATAATTGTCATTAAGTTATTAATGTTTAAAAATATAATTACAATTACAATTATAATTATAATATTAATATTAATTATATAATAATAATTATTGTTATATTTATAATAGTAATTGCGTAATAATTGTAATTATCGTTGTCATTAAGTTAACGGCTAGTTTTTCAAAAACTCCAATGGCTATTTTTTAAAAAAGCTCTACCTACTAATTCTCTTTTCAAATAAAATTCATAGGGGAAAACTTTCATGTGAACATCCAAACACCATTCTGTAGTAATTTTTCCTGTAGTATATTCCATAGAAATCGTCTTCGAATCCTATGGAATAAATTTCCTATGGAAAAATTTATTATGTATCCAAACAGGCTCTTAATATTATAACAACAACATAGAGGCAAGACTTTTACAAAATTTTGATGCATTAATTTCTTATTTCTTTGTGACGGAGCAAAATAATGAGTTGTTGATGCAAAACCATCAATCTTGACCTCTGGCTCAGCAGAGCCATCTAAAATTAATTATGTGCAAAGAAAATGACGTGGTTGAGTAAAGGTTATAAAAACCATGATGGAAAAGGAAATCGTGATAGTCGTGGAATATATGGTCTTGATGGGGACTGAAATTATATCAAACACAATAAGACCATAATATGTCATTAGAAATAAAAAAAAAGAAATACATGCCATCGTTGTTTACAAGAAGGCTATTGGTGCAGAATTTGCAGGACCCCTAAGAATTTTGTCTATCTTTACCAGAATAAGCTAAAAAAAATAACGAGGGTAAAGATTCTGAAATAAATTTTACTAATAACCCCATAGTGAACTCCATTGAAAATAATCTTACCAGTAGTATAAACGATACACAAAATACATATCTAGATGTATCTGATTTTCTAGTAAACTAGACTTTTATAAAATATTTTATGCTTTATTTATAAATATTATATTAGAGTTATATTTTCTTTTATTTTCTAAAAAATGGTAGACGATGAATGTATTGTTGATTGCGGGACAATGCGCACTATTTTGACAAGAAATATATATTTTATCTAGATATCAGTGAGGAATGTATCAGGAATAGCAGCTTTGGTCTTGACAAATGGGACATCTTTGCAATTAAAAATGCTCTATATTCTTCTAAATCTAGGAGGAACCTTTTTAGCTTTAAAGATATACATATCAATGAATATCATTTAGCGATAGTTTATAAAGAAGGAAAAAAAATATCTTAATATCACTCAAGTTGTTTCATGCCAAAAAACGTGTACTTGAAAGCTTTCCTTGTATATATTCAGGATTATATTATTACATATTAAAGTGATGTAATCACATATTATCTTAACCCAAAAGGTTAATGATCTAGAAACATTCAAAATATGGCATGAAAGACTTAGATATTCAGGTGCGATTATGATACGCCAGATTATTATTACTTCTCTTGGACACCCATTGAAAGATTACAAAATCTTAACAAAGAATAAATATGCACATTCAACATACTCAATGGACAAGCTAATAAATTTTTATAAAGGATACAAGCAGATATATGTCACCCAATACATCCATCATGTGGATTGTTTAGGTATTTTATGATATAATATTTTATGATATAATCGATGCATCGACTAAATGGTCCCATATTTTGGTTATGTCTACAAGGAATGTAGCTTTTGTGAGATCATTAGCCCAAATAATCACACTTAAGATAAAATTTCTAGATTATCCCATAAAGACAATTTATCTTGATAATGCTAGTGATTTTACATTAAAATCATTTTATAATTATTGTATAGCAATTGGAATGCATGTCGAGCAACCAGTAGCTCATGCACATACCCAAAATAAATTGACAGTCATTAATTAAAAGATTCCATATTATTGCTCATCCGAAGTTATTAACGACAAAACTGCCTACAAGTGCTGGGTCATTCTATTTTACATGCTACAGTATTAATTCTGATTCTACCTACTGCAAGTAATTTATATTCACCACAACAACTTGTTATGGCAAAAACGTTTTGATATCTCATATATAAGAAAATCTGGTTGTGCAGTATATGTACCAATAGTGCCATCAAATCGTACAAAAATAAGTCCACAACACAGAGTTAGTATATATGTTGGTTACAACTCTCCCTCAATTATACGATATTTAGAACCACTAATGGAAGATGCATTTACTGTAAAATTTTTAAATTGTCATTTTGATGAATCAATCTTCCCTTCATTAGGTGGAGAAATAATTAATCACAATGAGCTAAAAGAAATTGATTGGAATGTATCACAATTAAATACATATGATCCTCACACCAATGAGTGTGAAATTGAAGATTAATAGACACCAAAGATTCAAACCCTAGAAAAAAGTAGACAAAAATAAAACTTTGGAAGAGGGAAATCTCCCATGTGAGGAGGGAGAGGAAAATGTGAAACCCTTAGAATGTGAATTGTAGATTATCGTAAAATAATAAATCAGTATGAAACCGAAAAAAATGATGTATTCATTTATAATGTTGCTACAGATATAGAAATATTTATAGATAATCATCCACATCCCCAATCTATAAACAAATGTCGGCAAATAAAATGATTGGCCAAAATAGAAAGAATCTATCAAGGCTGCCCTAAATTCCAGCTCAAAACATGATATGTCTAGGCCAATAGTAGCTACACCAAAAGGAATCAAGCCAATCGGTTAAATGAGTGTTCATGAGAAAAAGAAATGAAATTAATGAAATTATAAGACACAAAGTAAGATTGGTTGCTCAAGGTTTTTTTCAAATACCTGGTGTTGATTATGAGGAGACATATTTTCTTGTAATAATGAAATATTTTCTGATTTGTTATTGCCATGGTAGCAACTAATAAATTAGATATGAAATTGATGAATGTTGTTAAATTATATCTGTATGAATTACTTGAAATGACATATATATGAAAATCCAGAAAATTACAAAATAACAGTAGTTACATCCAAAAAGCATATATGATCTATTAAATATAGGGATCTTTTTATGGATTAAAACAATATGGATGGATGTGATATATGTTGAGGATCGGGCAATCTGAGCAATGACAAGAGAGGAAAGCACACACACACAAGAAGACATACGATTTTTACATGGTTCAGTTTGAAGACGTATGTCCAATGCTGCACTAATATCAATTTATTTCACTTACAACACATTAGACTTTTACAATTACTGGGCTATTTATAGGGGAAAAATGACAAACATATCTGTTAGATAGTTATAAGGAAAAGATAACAGGGATATATATGCGTAAAAATAAACTCTAATCAAAATTCCCATAACGGGTGTGGGCCTGAAAAGATAAATACTAATCAAGACTCTACATACCCAACAATCTCTCACTTAGAGGCAGATTACATCAATTGTACTCCACACACCTGTAAATACAAAATTTGTAATGGCTAGCTTCTACTAGTGCGGCAATTTCTCATCATTCAACTCTGAAGGCCAGTTGAAGCTTTACAAAGCTTCAACGTTTTTGTAGTAACTACCTTGGTCAACATATCTGTAGGTATATCTGAGTTAAGAATCTTCATCAAAGACAAGAAACCACTACTAATCAATTCTCTAATAAAATGATACCTTTAAGTGTGAAAGAGATATTTCCTTCCCATGCCACTCCTCCTTTAGAAACTTGAACCCCAAAGGAACTGAGGGTCCTCGACTAATGAGATAAGCTACTACACTTACTGAATTTGCCCAAAACATCTTCGGCAATCCAGCATGAAGTCATATACTTTTTTCCCTCTCATTTAACCTTGTATTAATTCTTTTAGCAACACCATTCTATTGTGGTATCTCAGGAACAGTTTTCACCAATATCAGACTTCAAACACTTGATTTTCAATACTATTTGATTCTCAACAATAGCTTTCCACTTCTTGAAGGTAGCAAAAGCATCATACGTATGTTTCAAGAAGTAAACTTATGCCTTCCTAGTAGAATTATCGATAAAGGTAACATAGTAGTACTCCGGATCAATCCCTTGGAATGGCTTGCTGTAACCTTTCTCACAATGCCTATCAGGTACATCCTACGAAATTTATGTGTGCTCTCAAAGCTTTGTTGCAGCTATGGTTGTGATAAGCATCAAGGTAGTGATTATACTGAGAGGTTCAAGCACTTCGAGGGAGCAATTACACTGCGGCAATTACGCTAAGGCAAAAACACACCCCAAGTTTATAACTACGCTATGCAAATCATGCAAATCAAGTTATGCAACACATGATTTAACATAGAAATCGCTAAGACTCCATAAACATTGCAAGAAAGCATTCAAATACAGAATAACATCCGAGTTCCCTCTTACGTCGCCTACCCCAAAGGGGAAGAAAGATCAAGAAAAAAGATCCCTTGAAACCCTAACTTTTGGGTTTAAAAAGTCAATTTCTGATGCAAGCATGGCTGCGCTTCTCCCATTCTTCAACCCATGCATATTGCGGGTTTCTGAATTTTCGGTTGCTACAGTACTTTTGCTACAGTGTTTCCCCCGAATACCCGCTAGACCGTAAAGGGCATAGGCCTAAGTACACCCGTGCTTAGGCCATGTTTCTATTTGCACACCCATGCTATGGGAGCTGAAATAGTGCTTCTGAATTTTTGATTTCTCTTGAGGCTCCTGTGAATTGCACGGCTAAGAAGCACACCCGTGCTTGCCTTGACGAGTTGCACCTTTTGGTCCTTTCATCATAAAATCTTCTCCAAAGCACTTTTAATTATTTCAGGATCTAAATATCTGCACAATTAACATATAATAGCTTACATATCACCGAATGAGACAAATATTGGCTAAAAAACAAGAAAATCATAGGTATTCAATGCGTGAAATATATATATATATAATTCACTCATCAAATACACCCATACTTGAATTATTGTTTATCCTCAAGCAAAACTTAAGTCCCTACAAAGAGACGAGTGCATGACCTCTGATCTCAGCGATGTAAGGAATTTCTAAAATTTAAGGAACTTTAAGCAGTGAGTGTGTATGTCAATAAAAAGCTTATGAAGTAGTTTCATTTTTACTTTGTACTTCCCGTGTATGTGTGTGTGTGACCTAGGAGTGTGCGCCTCAAGTGTTTTTGAAAGGCTCTAGGTAGAAGGGACCTTGATTTCAAACTAACTCCTAAACTGGTAGTAGCTTGATACACCTTAAAGGCAGCCATTTTACCCTGTAAATCATCAAGAATGACATTTATGATGCCTAAAATGTGACTACTCAGATGCGGCTTTCGCTTCTTTAGGGTGATAGCTCTTCCTACCATCTTACTTGTTAAATTTCAGAATTTGATAGGGCATCCCCAAGAGGGATCCAACTTTTCGAAATTGTTTTCTTTTCCTTTTGATTTTTCACTTTTTGCTTTTATATTTGAGTTTTTGGAGTCAAAAAATTCTACAGCCTTAAAACTAGACTCTCTTCTAAACAGAGTGGTTGAGCAAAAATTAGGTGAAGTGATGGAATCTTAGGTTTCTAAAGTAAGGGTAAATTTATCTTTAAGTTCAACAAATGTACACTAGCATACTCATTGTTTCCCTAGCTTAGAAATTCCTATACAACAAATCATAAATACTCCTAAGTCATGCATCATCACAATAAGCACAAGGATAACCCTCCCCCACACTTGAACATTACATTGTCCTCATTGTAATTGATGCATGCAAAAATAGATGCGAAAGAGGCTAATTTGAATAAAATTGAGGAGAGTTAGAAGGGCTTTCCTGGACCCGGAGAGTGATGACGCCACTTTCAATGTGAACAATGCACTAATTCCCAATTTAGCATACATCCTCTAAAGTAAGAAGGGTACACAAGTGAAGCTCAAAAACAAAAAAAATAAAAAAAAAAACCAAGCACATGAAAATAACAACTAGCAAGGAAAGTGAAACAGTTTCACAAGGGGCTTCTCTTGCTAGCTGAAAACAAAGAGCACGTTGACAGCGGTGCTCAATTAAACTCGGATTCACTGGCATCAAGGTCATCAGAACAGATGGCATCAGTACGACTCTAAAGGCTTTCCTTGCTCTCTAAGTCATCACCCTCCTCTATGTCAGAGGCATCGGATCCTCTGACTCCTGATCAGCAGTACAGTGACCGGCCTTAAAAATCAAAGAGTGGGGTTGAAAGGAAAGGGAGCACGGACATGCTTTGTCCCGTGCTTCCACCCGTGCATCTTAAAGAAAATCAACAATAAATGAGGAAAGAAGAGCACGGGCATGTTCTAGGGAGCACGATCACTAGCACGGGCTTGTTCATGACCGTGCTTCTCCACAGATCTCTATTTTGTCAATTCCTGCAAAGTGCACACCCACAAGCACGGGCGTGCTTTGCCTGTGTTCAGCCTAGGAAAGTTTTTCTAGAATTTGAATCCCGATGCTTTTCAAATTTTAATGCATTGGTGCTCAACATTAACTAATAACCAAAAGAAAATACAATGCAGAGTCCTTGAACACCAAGCGTCCAAGATAAAATAAATTTACCACCAGCCAACAACGAGCCCAAGAAAAAAAATAAGAGTTAACTAAAAGAAAACAAGAAAACACAACAACCAAAATTACTTGATTTATCTCCGGAGAAGTCCTTGTTTAACGACAGGAGCTTGACGTACTGGTTTCTTACCTCACAAAGGTTTGAAAAGGGTGTTCTCCTCCCGGCTGTAGCTTGTATAGCTACTTCCCATGGCACCATTTTATTTGGTCGGGGATGTATTTTTATTGGAGGCTTAAACACTTTTGATTTAGGCCTCCATGGGAACAATTTGGACTAGGATTTGTTTAGGGCCAGCTCAGGTGGGTCCTAGAATGGCTTGAACCCTGTACCCACATCTTCTTTAATTCCCAAATCTTTATTACTGTGTTTTCCGGTTGATAAATTCTGAGGAAGTCTACTTGTTTCATTGCCTTGGGGTTTGCTTCTTTTATCTTTTTAACTTCAAAGAGACATGGCTTCAGCAAACCCTATTCTACAGTTGCCTTATCATAAAGATGTTCGTTCAAACATTCATCATTCTCGAATTGAAACTCTACTCCCTCCATTTGATTCTCTACAACAAATTGTTATGTTTCCCCCACTTTCTCATTGTTCTCACATGCTTCCTTGACATTTTCAAAAGAAACTTCCTCAATAGATTGCTCAGTTTGGATATCTAAGTTGCAAATGGGACCTAGTTGATTTGTAGGTGAAATTGCAAGAGCTTGGATGCTGGCTTCAGTGGTTTGGATAAATTTAGCCAGCACGTCTTCCAAACTCAAATCACCTTCCTGAGATTGTTCCTCTAAAGAGGCCTAGAATCCCTGAGCAGATCTTTCCAATAGGTTTTCCAGGCTGAGCACTTGCTCTTGTGATGGATCTTTATTGGAAGGCTTTAATCTGTCCTCCTTGCTATGATCTATATCAACAAAGCCCTCCTCCTCACTCGCATCCTTTATGTTTTCAATACTATCTTCAAACTCAAAAACACATCCTTCCACTTCAATCATTGGATCCCATGGTTTCACTGCCCATTCCCATTGTAATGATTTTTCTTCACAAGAGGATATGATCTCTTCTAGGCTGCAATCACCATGGAAGCCATTAGCACTACTGACATAATTATTTTGTGCAAACCGTGATAACAAATCCCACAAATTTGGTTCTTATTGGAGGTAATTCGGATAATGATCAAAAGAAGAGGAACAATGATGGTGTCCCAAGGTTGTGAGCAATTCTTTCATATTTTAAACACCTAAGGTAAAGAGTGCTTACAAAACAAATTAATCAAAAATCAAAACAACAAACCAAGAATGAAAGAGAAGAATGTAAAAACAAAATAAGAAAATAAAATGCTACATTACTAAAACTCTAAACATTCTCAAAAGTTGCTAGTCCCTGGCAATGGAGCCAAAAACTTAATACGCCCCTTGCGTATCTAAGTGCACGGGTCCTACAAGTAGTAAAGTATACCCGAAAGGGTCGGGTAATCGAGTCCACATGGACTGGTATAGCTTGATTTCTAATATCTAAAAAGCTCAAGAATTGGGGTTGGAAAATAATTACAAAGAAAAAGTAAACAGAATAGGAGGAACAAGGGGTGGAGACAGGGTTCAGATAAAGTGAGAGCAGTGATAGGGAATAGTGCTCCGGATCAATACCTCAGAATAGCTTGCAATCACCTTTCTCACAATACATAACAGGTAAATCCTACAAAATCTATGTGTGCTCTCAAAGCTTTGTTGCAGCTATGGTTATAATAAACATCAAGGTAGTAATTATACTAGGAGGTTCAAACACTTCGAGGGAGCAATTACACTACGGTAATTACTAAGGCAAAAACACATGCCAAGTTTATAACCACGCTATGTAAATCATGAACTATGCAAATATTTCAAGAAAGCATTCAACCACAAAATAACATCCGAGCTCATGAATCTGAGGCACCGGAGAACGGTTAGCTCCTGATGATAATACAAGAAACATAAGAAAAACAACAAGAGAATGACATGAAATCCACAAACTCCCTTCTTGCTTCACAATCTCCTCCAGAGGATATCCAATGATGATCTTGTCAATGTTCCTCCACTCCTACAATGATCTCTCTGTCCTGATTCTGCCCCCGAAGGTGCACAGCTCTCCTCTCACCTTGCCTCCCCCAAAAGGGAAGAAAGATCCCAAAAACGTCCTTTGAAATCCTAACTTTTGGGTTTAAAAAGTCAGTTTCTGATGCAAGCAAGGCTGTGCTTTGCCCGTGACTCAGCCAGTGCAGATTGCAGGTTCCTGAATTTTCATATTGCTACAGTACTTTGCTATAGTGCTTCACTACAGTGTTTGCTATAGTACATTTCCAAATACTCGCCAGACCGTAAAGTGCACGGGCCTAAGCACGTCCATACTTAGGGCGTGCTTCCATTTGCACACCCGTGCTCTAGGAGCTAAAACAGTGCTTTTGAATTCTTGATTTCTCTTGAGGCTGTTGTGAATTACAAGGCTAAGAAGCATGCCCTTGCTTGGGCCATGCTTGCCTTGACGAGTTGCCGCTCTTGGTCCTTTCATCATGAAATCTTCTCCAAAGCACTTCTAATGTTCTAGGACTTAAATATCTGCACAGTTAACATATAATTCCTTACATAGCACGGAATGCGACAAATAATGGCTAAAAGACAAGAAAATCATAGGTATTCAATCCGTGAAATAGATGTATAAAATACACTGATCAGTATGGCTATCATCTAGCTTTGAGAACTTTAAAACTCGTTAAGGCACTCTTAGAGAATGGGAGCTGAATGTCTTGAGGCATTAGCTGCAGCAGGAGATGCCAGGAATAATGGTTAGGGAGGGTAGTTATGCATCTTTCTCCTCCTCTGAGCTTGGAATGCAACGGGACATGGTACATGGCTCCTAAGGACGTTTGAACTAAATGAAGCATCTTTATGGAGAGTAAAGTATCCACAGTATTGGGAGAAAAACACCCAATGACAATGATCCGCGAGTCCTCTCTATGAGGCCCATGTCACAGACAGGCATCCTTTGTCGATGCCTTGATAGTGCAAGAACTGGGCCACCACGTACCCTAGGTGGATTAGAGAGCCATCAGAAATTCTAATGCCATATACAAATTATGGGAGAAGAGGTATGAATGTACCTAATTTTTGGGCCCAGAGTAAAGATGCCTTCGACTTGCGGGATTATACGCGGGGTTCGTTTTGATCCATTGCCAGTAAGTGTCCTCAAGTTCACCCAGTGATCAGATGAAGCCCAACATAGTGCTTTGTTGGGCATAAGTAAGCATCGTACAGTCCCAGATGGAGTGCAAAATTGGTGTAGATGAATAATTGAAGATCACTAACATGCTAGAACTCGATATAACCTGGTCAATCTAAGGGCCCAACTATCTGCAAGTGTAAATATTACCATGACCTCTAACGTTAGCTCTGGTAATTGACCTCCTCAATAGTGAGTAGCCGACCTCATGCCCAAATACTCAATAACCTCCTCACTTCCTTAGCGATCCCGACTTGCACAAAGGTGGACCAATTAATAAGGCGGGCGCCAAAATGAGGCCTGCTAAGCCAGAAGTACACCACTTAATGAGATGGCAGGCTTAGTGGGAGATAATAAAGGCTACTTTCGCTTCTCCACCTCTTCGAGGCAAGCTCAAGATGTGCAATGTTCTTCCTCAGCAAGATTCACAAGTCTAATCAACACATGCTAGTGTGAAATACAGATCTTAAGGGAAGCATGATCGTGATCATGGAGAGCACAGATGTGCTTAAGGGCTACATGGCCATGCAAGGCATAGCAGTGCAATCAGAGAATAGCAAGCCTTGCTCTCAAGGATCATGCTTGTGCTTCAGCTATTTTGAATTTCATATTTCAAACTCAAACACTTTTTTACATTCAAATGTTTTAGTGAATATTCATTTCCTAGGTTGAACAAGGATGTGCCCAAGTAGAAGCATCCCTGTTTCAACATGATTATGAATTTTTGTCATGAAGCATTAACAAAAATTCAGGCTTCTAAACTCTACATCCATGCATTTTACCACTAATCTTGTTCTAGAACATTTGAGCATGCTTGGGTGCCCATATTAAGCTTAAAGCAGGAAGAAATTAAATGAAACATATGAAATTCTTATCAAATGCTTAGCCAAGAAAAGGCAATAGGCTTTGAATTGATGTAATAGGTCAAAGCGAGAATTGATAGAGAAAAGGTGTTAGATGGTGCAAAAACTCAAAAGGAACAGAAGAGAAGAGAGCAATGACACAAGGAAGACCATTGGGACCTGAAGAGTAACATGGAAGCAAGGTGGGAGCATGGTCTTGCTTAGGCCATGCTCAACCTATAATGAGTACTTACCTGGAAGATAAATAGTTCTCAATCCAAAGAAAAGCATAGTTGTGCATTTTCTACAACACTAGAATGCCATTCTCTTAATTTAAGTCTGTTTGCACTAAAAAATAAGCACACCCTTGCTCTGGGTTCGATGATAGTGCTAAGCCAAAAAAAAAAACCCATTGCATAATATAGAGCATGCTCGTACACTCAAAGATCCTGGTCTCTCTAATCTAATATGTAATTTCCACAGCTAAAGAATTACCATGCTTTCCCGTGCACTTCCCTAGAATTCTTCATGCCTCTTGACCTGTCAAAACTCAATACAGCCACGATACTCATTGTACGTTAAAATTATGATAGCTAAACACTAGAAAAACATAATTACTCCTAGAAGACATCAATGGGCAAACAGTGACTTGGTTTGTTTCCCATGAAGTGCTTATGTAACGTCACTATCTTAGTGTACCTATTGCATCTCAAGGAGGCTCATGGAGTCGCAGAAGCCTTTCACCTTGCCTTTCATGAAAAGTATTACCCACCACTGATGGCTTCATCATCGAAATAAGCTCACTTTCGCAAAAGTCTAGAAGTAGGGTACGCTTAACTTCTATTTTTTTAGTGTTGATGGTCTCTTCTTGGATTTCATGTTCTGCCACCATTTCTTTGCAGTTGATACAATCCTTGCTTATTCTTTGACCATTGCAACGGTTTTAGACTCAACTAAATCTTCCTTGAAAGCATTTCATCCAACTTCCTTCAATAATGTGTCCTGCACGAAATCATAAAGGCACTCATAGAGATGATTTACAAGGTATAAAACATCATGAAAAGGCATGGGATGCCTCATGTCATCTTGCAGTCTAAAGACAACTTTCTCATCACCCACTCGAAGAACCATCCGCCGATCCTTCACATCAATAAGTGCTTATGATCTGTGATCGATACAAAGTGTGAACACCAGCAAGCGCACGGGGTCATCAAGTAATAAACCACTCGTGCACGCACGAGTGGGTCGTATTCCAAAGGGGCCCGAGGAGCTACTTTACTCACTTCTTACTTGTTGTTTAGCTCACCGATTCGATTTCAAGAGACTAAATAGGAAAGAAAAGAAATAATCAACAAGAGAAATTGTTTAAATAAATGTGATGAAATCAAAATGCGGGAGATGCTCAAGGATGGAAAACGGTCATGGATGAGGATCCCCAAGGGGGCTACTTAAGTGAGTAGGATATTTGAGAAATTAAGCACGTGGCTAGTTGGACCGAGAAAACCTAAGCTTAGGTCAACCCGATGGTCACGGCAATTGACCCCTAACCCGGTACAAGTGTTGAATAAGGAATTTCTTCCACTCAACCTCTCACACGGTTGCAAGGAGAATGATGGTTTCCTCAAGTTAGGGTGGAAACACTAGTTAGTTTTCAACCCTAGAAATGGAGGGGTACAAATACCCGATGGTCACGGCGTATTTATACAATAATCCCTTCCAAGTTTGGCGGAGTCTAGCACTAAGGCAATGGTCATGCTACAAAGTACTACCGAGAATTTGATACATCAATTAAGCACATGTACCAAAACAATCAAGAATACCAAACAAGAATCACAACAAGCCAATCATACAATAGATAACTCAAATAATCCAAAACATCACAAGTTTTGCACCCAAGGTTCCCCTACATCCGGTGACCTTGGGGTTTAGTTGTTCATGTCCAACAAATCAACCAAACAATCCATGCAAACAACTAAAATAAACATGAGGAACACTCCCTCAAAAGGTGAAGGCCGAATGACGCTTGAATCCCCGGAGAAAACCTTTCGAAGTCGCCACTCGAAGGGGTGGCTTCCCGTTGTCTTCAACCTCCAAACAATGAAGTCCTTGAAGTGGATCCTCCTAGATCTTGCTCTCCCCACCGAAGAAAGCACGGATTTCCTCTCCTTTTACCCTCCTAAATGGTGTGGAAGAGGTGTCCAAACCCTAGCCTCCCTTCTCCCACAAAGATGATCCAAAAAGTTTTCTCAAAAAGATGCCCTAGATAGCCTTTAAACACCCAAATCCAGATGGGTAAACGGGTCAGCATAAATCCGACCCCTCGGGATTTCTACTTTTCTGTCGAGAAACTCGTGATGAGCTACAGTAACTGCTACAGTATGCTACAGTACTGCGCTACGGTATCCCGTCTCGAAAATGCTGTTTTGATGTCAAATGCGTTCCCCATCTCGTCGTCGAGTCCCCAGGGCTTCTGACTGGCCTGAAGTACAAAGATAAAGCAATTTAGACCTAAAGGGCATAGATTCAACAATAAAATGTGAAATTAATACATATCACATACATGCAAAATACGTACTTTTAGACGTTTATCAATCTGCGCAAAAATGGTTGGCTGAGGATTAGAGGCATTTCCACTTTGTCGTCAGCATAAGATAAATGCTTCCTCCCAAATCCATACGTGGCTTCTCATCAACGACACCCCCAATTGTACACTAGACAGTGAAGCTTCCCGAATCTTTCTCCTTCTTTGGGAATTTGTTGGTGAGGACCACCAAACATTCCACACTTAGATTTAGCATTGATACATCTGCCAATTTTTTCTTGTTCATAAGTAATTCCTTGCGAAACTTGGCATAATGAGGCATTTGAGCTAATGCTTCAACAAAGGAGACATTGATGTACATCATCTTAAACATATCCAAAAGTTTCATGAACTGATCATCCCGTTGGTCCTTACTCAGTTTGATTAAGAAACACATGTGTGTACTACGGCACTTTCACACCATTATGGCCATCTTCATTGGTCAACTCATCCTATTTGCTCGATGCACTACTGTTCTCGGAGGGGCCACTTCCCTTCTCTTCTGCACTCTTGTCCTTAATTGTCTTCTCTTGGCTTAGAACTAATTCCTTCCCGCTTTTAAAGGTGATTGCCTTAAATACCTCACTAGAATTTACTTCGATGTTGCTAAGGAGGCTTCCTTCGAGTCATTCGGCAAGCGTTTGGTAATTTTTTAAGTGACATGATTCTCCAAATTCTATAGTGACAATTGCTGATTTCTCATAATATCTTCATGTTTGGTAAGATGGCCGTTTTTGTATTGGATATAGGTAGCAATCAAACTCACTAAATTTGAACTCCATTCTTGTGTGAGCTACTGGAACCTCAGTGGTTGGTTCAATCTTTCTTGGTTTTAAGCTTCTTGACCTTGTCCAGAATTACTCCATGAAAAATTTAGGTGGCTGACCAGAATTTCCTTGGAAAAAACCCATGTTGTTAACATAGTCCACTTGTTTGAATCGGAACTAGGTCCCCACATGTGTTGCGAATTATGATGGGAGCTTATTGTGGAAGGAACTGTATCTCATCTAAACGCTTAGTGATGGCCTTGCTAAGTGCTAATTTACATATTTTCCCACATGCAATTTCATGTATTTATACTTTTCTGCAAGGTTATTTTTCACGCCTGTGTACTTTGCCCGTGTAATCTCAAAATCCAATTCAAAAGAATCCAGAGAAATACAAGCCCATGTATACAACCATGTACATGACTGTGTACTTATACACAGATTGGTCACATGCCCATTCAACCTTCCAGTATAAAGTAGAATGAAATCCCGAGAGTTGCACGACCAAGTACATGACCGTGTACTATGCCCTTGTAACTCTAGGGTTAGCACAATCTTGAGAGCATCGAGTTGAATCCCAGATACATGGCCGGATACACTACCATGTATATGGCTATTTATTTGCCTGACTCCAGCAGCTATAAAAGGATTTGGAAAGAAAAAGGATGGATCTTTTTAGACTTATTTGGGGAAATAATGGCGCTTGGGGCTCTGGCCATTAGAAAAATGACGAGGAAGATGGTGGAATCCAAGAGGGTGACGTCCAGCGTCGGCTATAGCAATTGTGATTGATCCTAAGTATTATTTGGACTAGAAGGGAGTTCTTCTTTATAAATTTTGGTTTTTAGTTGTGTCTTTATCGCTAAGTAATGAACAAGACCCTGGTTGAGGTCCAACTTCCTTTGGTGTTCGGATTTGACGTAGCGTGAATTCCTTATTTACATATTGTTTTTAATTTAGATTTCCAAAAAATTTGTTGGATTCATCAATGTTTTATGATGTTGGTTTAACGTACAGAGAGAGGATTTACTATTATGTTCTCACAATAGGTATTGAGAGATCAATGTAGAAGATCACACATATATGAATAGGTTTTATGGACATGCACTAGAGATAGGGCGTCATGTGAAAGCAGGATTGTCCCAGTTTATATCCGATCTTTGACATGGGATTCCTAGAGCTCTTTGCAATCATGTGAAAGTAGGTTCTAAACAGAATTTGACCTACCGTAAAATGGGATTAGTTGTTGTGGGATATCGAAAGAGCACTCAACAAGTTCTTGAATTTCCTTCAGTCCACAATCCTTACATCCATTTTGAAATGCCCCTTATATCTTCTAATACCATCGTCCTACTTAATATCTAATTAATTGAAATGAGGGTGAAATACTCTAACCAGAGAAAGAGATAAGACGGGGAAAAAGGAAATCGTGTGAGAGGGGAATTCGAGATTGCGCAATAGAGGAGATGGGGCCCCCGGGTTGATCACTTGTGCTACCTAACTTGGATCCAAACAACATTTATCTAGGGTGTCTTTCAGAAACCCTAAATTCCAAATCTTGTTGTGCTATATGGAAGATACATGCAATGTAAGTGAAACTCTAATATGAAAACTAACTTCTTGCATCAATCAAGATAATTTGCAAGTTAAGTCACAGTCAAGACCCTAGAGAAATCAGAAACATTCAACAACCATCAATGAAGCCAACAACCAAAGATTTAATAAAAGAACAAAGACAACCATAAACGCTGTGATAAAAGAATTTAAGTTCAAAGATACACAATCAAGTTCTCAACCCGAGGCTTCCCGGAAGGGTTTATCCCCTCATAGATTCAGATAACAAAGATATAACAGGAAAAACAAATACAAGAGAATTCAATGACTCCCTATTTGCTTCCATCTTTGATATTGTTTGATGTCTTGATGTCAATGGATCTTCTCCTCCCACTTGGCCTACAATTCGCGGGTAGTTCCCTCTCTGATGGTCCTCAGATCGGTGTAAGTTTTCCCCTTAAGCTCCCTCTTGTTTCTCCCAACCAAAAAGATCCCCAAACCCTAGTTTTTGGGGATCTTTAAACTTCTCCTGATGTAAGCACGGCCGTGCTCCAAGCCGTGCAGTTTACGGCCAAATAAAAACTCAGGAAACTCATTTGCCGGTAAACTGCACGGGGTTCAACACGGGTCTGTTGCGGCCGTGCTGAGAGTTGCACGACCGTGCTCAGCGACCCAAGACCGCCCTGACTCTGGCTGAATTCTTCTGTAAACTGCACGCCTTGGGAGCACGGGCGTGTTGTTGCACTACTTAGCTTGATGAGGTTTCTTCCAAGTCCTTTAGGTACCAAAATCACTCGAAATTGTTTCTTCTTGCTTCAGGACTTCGATATCAGTATAGAAAACTAGAAATACTTCAAATAGCACTGAAATGGGAGAATTAAAGCCAATATAATTATGCATCATGGGTAAAAGATGGGAAATATATCTATATGAAATGCACTTATCACATTCTTTATTAAATTCCATTGTGTTTTATTAATTCAAGAAAAATCTTATTCGGACACCTGTCTCATCCTTTGATTCAATCCTTCCTCAAATTGTTTGTCTAGTTGATTGGTTAATTCTTGTTCTTTTGTAGAATCCAACACTTCTCATTTTAATTTGATGTTAGATTGCACCATTACGATCAGTACTAGTGTTCTTCAATCCCTGTGGGTACAACACCCCTTTTTCTCACTTATCTATTACTTGATGATCGGTACACTTGTGGTATAGGGTTGCGCACCACTGATGAGTGCATTTTATACATATATTTCATGCATTAAATACCTATTATTTTCTTGCCTTTTAGCTATTATTTGTCTCATTCGCTGCTATGTAAGATATTATGTGCAATTGTGCAGATATTTAGATCTTGGACCAATTAGAAGTGCTTTGGAGAAGATTTTATGAAGAAAGGTCCAAAAAGAGCAACTCGTCAAGGCAAGCACGGCCTAAGCACAGGTGTGCTTCTCAGTCATGTAATTCACAGGAGAAATGAAGAAATTGTAAGCACGGCTTGAGCTCCAAGAGCACGGTCGTGCTAAAGGAAGTACAGTCTAACCACGGGCATGCTTAGAATCATGCACATTACGGCCTTGCGAGTTTTCGAAAAAATATTATAGCAAAGTACTGTAGAACCGAAAACTCAGAAACCCAAAATCTGCACGGGATGAAGTACAGGCTGGAGCATGGGCGTGTAGAATTAAGCACGGCTATACTTGCATCTGGAAGTAATTTTTTTAAGCCCAAAAGTTAGGGTTTCGGGGGGACTTCTTCCGGATTTTTCCTCCCCTTTGGGGAAGACGGCAGAACAGTAGAGGTGCACACCTTCAAGGGTCAGATCTGGACAGAAAGAGCGTCGTGGGAGTGGAGGAACATTGGCAATATTATCATCAGGCGCACTCCGATGAGGATTTTGAAGCAAGAAGGGAGTTTATGAATTTCATCTTATTCTCTTGTTGTTTACCTTGTGTTTGTTGTAGAACCATGAGTGGCTAATCGTTCTTCGGTGCCCCGGATTCAAGAACTTGCTAGTTGTTGTACTTGAATACATTTATTGCAATATTTATGGAGTCTCTACTTCTGTGTTAAACCTTATGTTGTATGCTTGATTGGTTGGCTGATTAGCAAGGCTTGAGTGTATTTCGACACGTGTTGATTCCTTAGTAATCACTTTAGGAATTGTCCTCTCAAGGATTAGAACCAGCGTAGTGCCCTTAGTTTCTTATCATTTGTCGTCACCGTAGCTACAGCAAGGCTTTTAGAACACTTAGAAATCTTGAAATGTATACCTGATAAACCTTGCAAGAATTCGAGTACAATTGACACAAAGGGATTGATCTGGAGCACCACCCCTTATTATTAATTTCTCGTTACCTGATCCCTGTCTCTTCCCTTAGTTCCTCCTATTCCTTTACTTTTCTTTGTAATTAGTTTTTAACCTAAATTATTGAGCCGGTTAGATATTAGAAATCTGACGAGTATCAAAAGCTATATCTGTCCCTGTGGATTCAACTACCTGACCTTTTCGGGTACATTATACTACTTGCATGACCTGTGCACTTGCGGATACGTAAGGAGGCATATCAACCACGCATGACGCCCATCAAGTCTCAATCTGTAAAAGAATCAACCACAAAGATGCCAACTACACACCTTGGCTTGTTCTTCTATAAGCTCCATTGATAGCCATTGGTGTCCATTTCTTCAATCAAACTTTGCGCAGCATTCGATTGCTTGGTGCATAAAAAACCTTCTTCCACTGCATCTAACATTTGCATGCTTGCCATTTTCAGACCATTATAAAAAATCTGGATATGTATCCATTCCACTATCCCATGCTTTGGACATTTCCTCAACAGTTGCTTGTATCTCTCCCATGTATCTGATTGCTTATATGAAGAAGAGTCACTCCTCAAGTTGCTAATCTTTGCCGAAGGGAAGAAACGTGTGAGGAATTTCTAAGCTAATTGTGTCTAATTTGCCATAAGCCATAGAAACAGGAAACTTAGCCATTGCTTGGTCCTGCCTCGCCTCCAAAAGGGAAATAGCCTAAGGAGAATAGTAGCCTAAGACACTCCATTAGCCTTAAATGTGTCGCACATCTCTAAGAAATTGGTCAAGTGCCCATAGGGATCATCACCCTAAAAACTATAGAATTGGCAAATCTCTTGACCCATTTGAATGATATTTGGCTTCAACTAAGAATGTTTTATAGCAATTGGTGGACAGACAATACTTGGAGTGACACCCTTGATATTCAACCTTGTATAATCTAAATTACTTTGTCAATTTGTAGTCATTGCTTAGGATTACCTTAACCGCAACACTAATCTCAACTAATCATATCTACTTCAACACTGTTGTTCTGAAATTTCAATGAAAAGTGTGTTCAAGTTTTGGATCTTGTTCAACCAATCCGTAGGGAATACCTCATGTCATTTGGGTGCACATTCACACGGAAAACCATCAAAAACCAGTCCCAAATTGAGATACGAATAACCAGAACAAAACAGAAAAAAAAAATTTGAAAAAGGAAAAGAAGAAAAGAAGAAAAGAAGAAAATTTAAAATGGCTAGACTAATATCCCTTTTCTCTGTGATTGCAAGTGCATGAGTTATTCAAATATTAAAGTGTACCCAAAGGTGGGATAGTCTAATACCCAAGGATAAGTACTGCTAGCACTAGTTGTTGCTCTATTATCTAGTGGGTGAAATTGTGTAAAGATTACTAGTTCTAATTGGGGGAAAAAAAGAAATAAGACAAAGATGATGACTTGAGAAATAATGGAGGAACAATGCAGGCATGATGCAATGGCAAGGGCTCACTTTTCTGTAGATTTCTTGCAAAAATATTCTTGTATTGACTAATGAAACAGCTTGCTGAGACCATGGATTCTCATAGAGTAGTTGATTTGTTTAGTCTAGGCAATCATCCCTAATCCCATACAGTAATGTAGGTGATTATTACACTACAATTGCAAATCACTCCATGAGATTGACACCCTATCTCCTACTTCATGTAATGCACTTGATCTTACAACTAGTTTAACACCATACACCCTATCTCTAGTAATGCACTCAATCTCCAAGGAATTTGACAACATACACACTACTCATGGAAAATATTCAAACCTATCCTCTATGTGTAACCTAACATAATAGATTTCTTAATTATCACCACACAAATTTGATATGCAATTATAGTTTTCACTGCATGCCCATTGTAGGCATTAAGAAACATTAAGGATTCACAAGCAAACTCAAAAGCCAATATATAAAACGAAGATAGCAAATACAAGAAAGGCTAGAGAATCATTATCCGAGGCACCAAATGATGGTTTGGCCACTCATGTTTGAAAGTAGATAATCACAATCTAAATACAAGGAGAAATAACAAATCATGAAGAACTCCCTTCAACTTCTCCAATCGAATGTGATAGAATCATGGATGATGAAGGCCGATTCACTATTGAGATGCTCCAAGGACCATGAATCCGATGGCAAAATAATATTGAATGATTACCTTCAGCTCCCCTCTTTCTTTTAGCTACCCCTTTTTTGTCCTGTTCAAAGAGCTTCTTCAAAATCCGAGCTACTGGCTATTATACTACAAGAATCTGGCTTGTGCACTAGCATGCTTATTTGGGAGCACGGGTGCTATTTTCTATGAACTTTTATTCCAATTTTGAGTAGGGTGTTGGTTTCCAATGATTTGTACAGCCTCAAACATGCGGATGCTTCTTGAGAATATCAATATTATGGACACAAGAACCGAGCTTGGTGCTGTGCTCATCAATATACTCCCTTCAATGCTGCGTGCATCCTAAGCACACCCTTGTTTTCACTGTGTTGTTCTTTAGACTTGGTGATGTATTTATCATAGGAAACACAGGGACATAGATGAACTAGTAACACAGAAAGCCATTAGTTGAGGAGCACCCAAAGCTTGAACTAAAAAGATTACCATAACACTTGGAATATTCATTTCTAGATCAAGCTCCTAGTGATAATTGCATGAAAGTTGACCAAGTAACAGAATGAGAAGTTAGTGGTTGTCCTTGAGAAGCACAAGGATGGAATAACTTGGAAGATTGTAGATATTCAGGGCATTAGTCCCTTTTTTACTACACACAAGATTGATGGAGATAAATTTCAAGTAGCTAGTCTAGCCCCAATGTTGAATGAATCCAAATATGAAAGAAATGGTCAAGGTAGAAGTGATTAAGCTCCTTGAAGCTAAAGTGATATACCCAATTTTAGAAAATGCATGGGTTAGCCATGTTCAAGTCATCCTGAATAAGGGGCAGAAGTTACCATTTTAGCTTCTTTAAAATGGGCACTTTTAAAGATTCTACGGACCACTAAACAGCATGAAATGGGATGCAGAGCAATACTGGCGGAAATTAAGCGGAATGGCCCCAACCAGGGGTTGTGGGGCCGCATAGCGCCGACAAAAGATTGCATGGGCTTCTGTGTGGCTCACACAACCTTGTGCGGGCTTCTGTGCAGCCAGCACAAGTCACGGAAACACCCTTTTTTTACCTCACTTTCGATCCCGTGCGTCCCCGGGTGCGGCCGCACACTTGTCCACATGCCTAGAAACATATAAAAAGTGAATCTAGGGCTTTTGGAGAGGAGGCAAGCCACTGTACAAATCAGATGATCCTCAACACATACACTCATCGGACCAAGGTGATTCCGGTCAGGAATCAAGGAGAGTAAAGTGCCGACACCAAGGAGAGCATCTCAAGAACTTTCGGCTAGGGGAGTAGTGTGCACACTCTCTAGCGTATCACGCAGCTCGCTCACCAGGATGTCTAGAAATGTTTACGGAAGGAACACACATGTAAGGAGTTGTCACAGAGTCGACAAGAAGAGCTTATGGTCTTGCACTTACGGCCGTAAGCGATATCGTAATACAAAGAGAAAAGACCATACAGACATAGTTTATGGGCGTAAGCCAGATCGTAAGGCACGTGATCAACAAGAACTTGATCCTTACGGCTTGGGAATATGCCCTTAAGCTGCCCATAAGGGTTAGGGTACAAAAGACTTTGGGGGTTTCCTAATGGGAAAAAGGCTGGAATTGGATGAAGAAGAGAGGCTAGGGTTTGTGGAAAGATCACGGCTGTGAGGCTAGGGCTTGAAGGCGACATTCAAGGAAGCGAAGGATTACACCGGTGTCTCTCCTCATCATCACCATCACCTTCCACTGTGCCGATGTCCTCAGAAGAGCTCGTTCAGCCAATCTCGGGGGAGTACTTTGTGCCAAACCTTGAACTATGGATTAGAGGAAGTTTTAGTTATTTGATGTTGCAAATTATGTCTTCTAATACGTGTATGGAATTGCATCGCTCTATGAGGAGCCAAACCTCTCTTGGTGTTGGACATTAAAATCCTAGGGTCATTGTTTTTGTGATTTTTCTTATGCTTTTGAAAGCTAATAATCATTGAGTTGTTGATCTTGAAGTACTTTGTTTCTCAATTATGATTTAGGGAATAATTACTTGTATGGCTAGTTGAGTGCTAATGTATGGTGAGAAACCCGTTATTGAATTGCCTTTCAAGGTCACATAGGGTTAAGAGACTGAGTTTGTACAAAAAGGAGCATCCTTTTTTCCCTTCGCTTTGGTCATCCTACCTTTGTATTGCCTTGAGCTCTGAGAGATAATGTGACCCAAATGAAGAGAGAGATCACCACTAAGGAGTTACATGGGATTCTGGAGTATGTATATCGAGAGAGTGAGTAACTTATTTTCGGAAGTCAATGTTGACTAGAATCGGGAACCCAAAATTGTAAGGCATTCATATTGGGTCCATTGTAGAGAGAATTCTTCCCTAGAACCCAATTTAAAAATAGTCCTAGACTGTCATGAAAATCTGGTTTTGGAATTTTAGGTTTCTAGTGACTCAAGATAATGAGCATAAAAGCATATATGGAATCATGTGCTTGAGAGTATAACCCTACAGGTATCACTGTCCAAGTGCCCAGTATAATCCTTCTGTCTCTTCACTCAGTTACTTTAAGTTGTCTTCTTCTTTATTTATTTTATAACCTGTCTCCACAACTTGTTTTGATTAGCTTAGATAATTTTAGCTAAAGCAACTACTTCTACTCTCATTAATAGTGGATACAACAGCCATGCCTTTTGCACACTTTACTACTTGACAAGAACACACACTTGCTTCTTTAGGTGCCATCATACCTCCCATCATGCCCCTAAGGGACTTTTGGCTATCACTAGACGACAGTCGGCTTGTACACTGCACCAATGACTATAATGGCTATCTTTGATGACTCAGTTGATTCTATCTTTGAAGTCTTCACAGATTTTTCTTTGTTGTTTTAGTGATCCGTTTAATATATATCTTCAAAACTTGACACCGGTCTTAAGAAGATGCAAAGAAACAAATTTAGTGTTGAAATGCAAGAAGTGTCATTTCATGGTTCAAGAGGGCATTGTTTTGGGGCACAAAATTTCTCAACATAGCACCAAAGTTGACAAGGCAATATGGAGACAATAGGGAAGTTGTTGTCACTTTCATCTGTCAAGGCTATTAAGAGCTTCCTAGGGCATGCAGGGTTTTATAAGTGATCCATCAAGTATTTTTGAAAAATCTCTCAATCCCTGATAAAGCTTCTTGAAACAAATTCATGATGCCCACAACACGAGGTGATGTGCTAAGCCCTTGTGTTACCGCAAGTGCATGGGTTGTCAAGTAATATTATGAACACAACGGGTCAGGTTGTCGAACCACAAGGAACAAAAGCACTAGTAGTTTCTCCTTTTCTTTTATCTAGCCTAATGAATGTAGTGTTGTAATGATCAAATATGCAAACTAGTGAGTGTAACTGACAAGTGCCTAGGGATAAAATAGAAGGTCTCAATGGATAAAGGTGGGGCATCTGAACAATGCTCCCCCTAGAATTTAGGTATAAAGTACTCGATTTACAGGTACTGCTAGATATAGTAATTGAGTCATGGGTATCCTAACGTATACTAGTCCCTACCTCCAGGCCATTAGTAACTAGTCTCCTACGAGGTCCCGAAGGAGAGTTTTCTTAAAGCCTCACACCACATATGGTTGCTTAGCACTTTAGGGATCCCAAATATATAACTTATTTCTAAGAGTAGATCCAACACTTTCTCCAAGTAAATGATCCATAACCCCTTATGATTTCTAGGAGGAGAGTTCTCTCAATACCTCATACCACATATGGTTGCTTAGAGCTTTGGGAATACAAACATAGGGAATATCTATTGAAAGGGAAAAGGGGCACGCCGCTATCTCATTGCTCACCCTCTTAACCCTCTTCACTCTTGGTAATTCTAGACCTAGCGGTAATCTCTCTTGTCACTAGGGTGAATCGAACATGCAATGCAATCAATAATGGGAACAAAAGAATATGTAAGCATTAAGAACACATAAGTGAATCTCAATAAATTGAAAGCAAATGGAAACACAATCTAAATCATATTAAGATTAGAATCCGAAGGTTCACATGTCCGAATACCCTCTAGGGGTTTAGTTCTCCGTGGAGAAAGTTACAAAATGAATAATCAAAAGATAAAAGTATGTAAATGTCATAGAAATTAACCCAACTATATTTGAGACGATGGCCTTGATGGGTAGTTTCAACATTTGGATGGAATCCACTACGAAGATAAGGATGTCGATGGCTTCCTTAATGCTCTGAAAGAGGAATAATCGATCCAAGTTGGTAAAGAAATGTCCCCATGTTCACAAAGAACTCCTCTCCAAACACTAGCCCTTTGCCTCTCAAGAGTTACCAGAAAGATCCATAAAAATATGGCAAAGTGGCATTTTATAAACTGATATTAGGGACCGACACAACAATGTACAGTAGCTACACGGTCATTTAGAAATTTCACACGTCTGTGTACAGTAACTTTGCTACAAAACTGCTATAGTGAATGTTGTAGTATTTCTATAGTGATTTGTTACAATGCGCTACATTATACCCCGTGAATTCTACTCCGAGTGCACACAGCCAAGCACAACCCCATGTGGTAGGGCGCATGGCTTTTTGTTCGATGAAATTAATGAGATTCCTCTTGAATTCCGCACACAAGCTAGGACATGGGTGTGTGATTGCCTTTATGCTCTTCTTTTTTCCTAGGAATTGCCTTGAAAATCTCTGGACGTTGGCACACACGCCCATGTATGCAATCACAGCTCTTATCTTGGTCCCTTCTTCTCACATAAGAGTCTCAAAAAGTCCTATCACCGCCTATCTTTGCTTCTCTTGTTCACTTCACAACTTTATAGCCATGTTTGCACAAAAGAATGCAAAATACACTTGATGAGTTATAAAACCTGATAAAAGTGATGCTCAATGTATGCAAAATAGTGTGATGAAATATGTTAAATAAGCACTTATCAATGCACCATTTGATTTCTTCAATAAGTGTATAACCACATTCACTACACATAAAGCCAGATTTGTTAGAGCACCCATGATGGTGACCCTTGACTGAAACTTCCTTTTTGAGATCATGTGTAATGCAAGTGATCATGAGGTTGGAGCAATGTTTTTGGGCAAACCAGGGACAAGCACTTTCAGCCTATCTATTAGGCGATTAAGACTCTCACAGATGCTTAGGAAACTATACTACTAAGTAAAAGAAGTTGCTCCATGTAGTATTTACATTTTAAAAGTGGTGTCCTTATCTTATAATGTCAAAATTCATCGTTTCATTAACCACTCCCAATTGAGGTACTTATTTAGCAAACCTAATGCCAAACCGATACTGATGCGATGGATTTTACTTTTACAAGAGTTTGATGTGCAGATCAAGGATAAGAGCTATGCCAAGAACCTAGCAACTTATCATTTCTCTTTCCTGGAGAGGCATCCATTACTGATCTCTTGGGCCACTGAAATTGATGAGTCTTTCCCTAAGGAACACTCCTTAGTTTGCCAATTTTGCTAACTACATCATGGGTGGGTTCCTCCCGGGCTATTTGTCATATTAGCAGAAGAAGAAATTCTTTGCTGATGTGAAGCACTACTTTTGAGTGGATCCATATATTTTTCATGTATGTGCAGACCAAGTGATCAGGGCATATGTTTCCCATGATGATAGGTGGAGGATTCTAGAGCATTGTCATGTCGGGCCCATAGAAGCCCACTAAGGAGGCAATAAAACAGGGAGAAAGGTCCTTGAAGCTAGATTCTTTTGGCCCACCATTTTTTAGGATGCGTATAGGTGCATTCACATTTGTGACAATTGCTAAAGGTACGATAACATCTTTCACAGTTTGAAATGCCTTAAAACCATATATTAAATTGTGAAATGTTTAATATCTAGGGCATTGATTTTGTTGCACTTTTCAGAGCTCCTATGCATCTTAGTGGTCATTAATTATTGGTCAAGTTTGGTCGAGGCACAATCACTACCAACAAATGATGCTAGAATAGTTGCAAAGTTTGTGAAAAGGCTACTCTGTAGTTTTGAAAACCTAGGGCAATCATTAGTAACCGAGGTACTCACTTTTGTAATGATAGACAAGGTTTTAAAAAAGTATATGTATGTGTGTGTGTGTGTATATATATATGTACTTTTTACTTTTTTGTTTCTTTTCCTCTTTGTTTTCTTTTGTTCATCAACCCGTCTTTCCCTCAAATTTCTCCATCTTGTTCATCGTGGAGATCAGGTGAAAAGTTTTAGACAGTGATCTACAGTTTCATTTGGGCAGAATCGATGATTGGAGCCCAAGGGTTCTTTGGGTTGGATTTCTTGAATTAAATTGATAAATTTCTTGAGAATCTTAGCCTTAGACAAGGGTAGGAGTAACAAGGGGCTTAAGTCCCTTGTTATTTCTCTCTTTCGTGAAAAATTCGAAGTCAACTCTTCGTTGGGATAATTAGGGCTTGTATAGGACCAAGGGTTCTTGGAAAAACCTTTGGTTTTATCTACCACTGTTGTTAGTAGATGAGTGAGGTTAGCTCGTGGATTTGTTTGGATTTAAATAGGGGTCGGCGTGTGAAACATAGGGGTTTATGGCATGCTTGTGTGGCATGTTCTCATTTGTATTTCTTTGGAATGAATTTAACTTTAATTTGGTTGGTTTAACTTGTCCTAGTAGGTGAGACCTCTGGCAAGGGCTAGGAACCGCCGGACGGGTAGCGTTGGACTTGTGGTTATCCATATTTGTTAGTGTGGACAGTTGATATGCATGGTTTACTTGTTTTACACATGTTGCTTATACTTTCATTTATCTTGAGGAAACTATTGTGTTTTAAATATTGGATTCAAGAAATAGAATTAAGGACAATGCATTGAAAATTACAGAGAGGGTTGAAAATACGAGCACTTCACTAAGTAAAAGGGCAACCACATTGATGAGCGATGGGAAGTATAGCTTGTTGGGGAGGTTCCAGTTGAGTGGGGTGCCTACTCCAAGTCAAGAGAGACCGAGCGAGCACCCCCTTTTTAATTGGTGGTTGTAGTTGGAGCATAAAATTGCCTGCACGATCAAGTACAACATTAAGCTCAAGAAACAAAAATAAATAAAAATAAAAGAGAAAGAACAAACTAAAATTCCACTAGAAAACATAAAATATAAAAAATGTGGCAGGACCAACCCTTACCAATCACAAAAAGTACACAAATAACACGAAAGTAAAGATAATAAACTAAAATCCTGGATCAGTGGAAGCTGTCTCTTGTGTTGAATTTGAGTGTGGAGGAACTGTCTCTGGTTCCTCAGGGGCTACCGCAGGCTCGGCAGGCGCCTCAGTAGTAAAGGTAGGGGCAGGAACAACAGGAGGAATGAGGCGCTCAATCATTTCCAGAGCACGGTGGAGATTGGTCTCCATCCGCGTCATTGACTCTCGATTCACTGCCTGGCTAGCACAGAGGGCCTGCTGCTCCTCCCGGATCACGAACAGTTGTTCTCGGATGTCCTCTCTCGGTTAAGCTAGAGCTGTCGGGGCGGTCGTAGATTGTGGTATGGGAGAGTTGGAGTCTTCCTCTGAGTCCTTATCAGAATGGTCCTTAATTGCATCAGTTATCGAGCCAACCGCTCGAGTGGTGTGGATATAACGGGATCCCCGACGTTTAACGATCCCCATTAAGCGCAGGATGTCCAATACAAGCGGGGTTGTGGTGCTCACGACTTTCTATCCCTCTAGACGATGTGTCAGCCCCATACCTCGAATCAGACATGTAATATAAGGGCCGGCAAAGATCACGCCCAAGCGGGTGTGCTAGCCCTGGTGGGTAATCAAATCTGCCAAAATATATCCCAAATGGAGGGGGCTGCTCTCTGTCATGCTGTAAAGGTATAGAAGCTCTTGTCGTCCCACAACACCTGTGCTATCTGCTTGACCTGCGAATGATCGCACCATGATGGCATGCATATACCTGTGGGTGGGGCGATCTAGGCAAGTGGCTTTGGTGAATTCAGACTTGTAGTTGCGTCCCATTGTCAGCTCCATCCACACTCTTCCAACGGTTTGGCCGGTTGGGAAGTCAGTAAGAAGGTCCTGGTACCAAGGTTCCCAGACCTGATAGGTGGTGTACAAACCGCGGAATATCACAAACTCGAAAAGAGTTTGGGCCTGGTGCTCTCCAAATAGTTGGAAACAAATTATCGCTGCTCGATCGAAGCCAACCCCACCACGATCGAGCTTGAATGAACTGAGAACTTCAAGTGTGGGCACCCTATAGGTCGGATCGTCAATGGCAAACAGGCGTGACCAACCCCCTACCCGCAACATCGCTCGGACTTCATTCTCTAGCCCCACCTGAGCAAGAATAGGCCAATCCATAGTGCGGGATTGGCCAAACTGTTTGCGTCCTCAAGCGGTTAAACCGCATTAAAAAACGTGGGGAGGTTAATGTTGGCCCTGAGCAAGTTGCATGGGAGGATTGTCAAGCTGTATCGGCTCGAGGTCTCTTCGCTGGCATGGAGGCAAGAGTCTTTGTTCTAGGCATTCTTCAAAATTACAAGCAAGCAAAGTTAACACATTTGTTCTAGGCATTCGCTGGCATGGAGGCCAGGCTTACAGCCGTAAGCTTCAAGTTCTGGCCATAAGAGTCTCCTCTATAAGGGAGAGCTTAAAACGGGAACGACAGTCGAAATCGATACCCACAGATACATTAACCAAAACTAGCAAACACCAAAGAACAAAGAATAAAGCTAAGAATCGACAAGAAAATAAAACCATCATAAAATTCGAAGGAGAAGAGGGATAATCGGTCTGGCGAAGTTCTTTCACGCTCTCTCCCCCACGCCTAAGTTCTTTACTAGGCTCAGCATAGCTTAAGAAAAAGAAGTATGTCGAATCAAGTATCGCTAGCGTGAAGGTGGAGTGTTATGTGAAGAGGGGATAGAAAGTTTTAAGTTGAAAACATACTGGCAACGCTTTAACACTAGTTGCTTACGGCCGACTTACGGGCATAAGTGATGCAGTAAGGTTCGCTGAAAAGGATGGTTGCAAGGTTACGACCATCATTGGCTCTTGGAATGCCCCATAAGGCTTTCCAGATAGACACTTACGGCCTACCTTACGTGCGTAAGTATGGCCATAAGGTCCTCGGGATGGCTTTAGCCATTGTTACGAGACGTAAGCTAGACTGCAAGTGTATCTATAAAGACATTACGACCTAATTTATTGGTGTAAACGACCCATAATTTTCCTAAAATTATGCAGATCTTTTCTTTAAGTTGAGCACAAGGTATAACCATACGAATTAACCCCCGCAATTAACTAGACCAGGATAAACAAAACAAGACCGAAATAAACATGCGAAGATAAAAGATTGAATAGTAAACTCAAAACAAAAAGAACTTGGGTTGCCTCCCAAGAAGCGTTTCTTTAGAGTCTCTAGCTTGACATAGACGAAATGCTTACCTCACGTGGGTGCTTCTAAATAGAAAGCTTCCTTATCTGAAAGTTGAAGCTGTGCGTAGTACGGTTTCAATCGATGCCCATTTACCTTGAATTGCCCTTGTTCTGGATGAGAAATCTCAATTGCTCTATAGGGTGTTACTTGAGTTGTAGTGAAAGGGCCATACCATCTAGACTTCGGTTTTCCTGGGAAGAGTCAGAGTCAAGAGTTGAACAGAAGAACTTGATCTCTGGGTATGAAACTTTTTTGCCCACTAATATGCTTGTCATGCCATTGACACATTCTCTCTTTGTAGAGACGACTATTTTCATAAGCTTAAGAGCTCCATTCATCTAACTCACTAATTTGGAGTCGTCTTTGCTGCCCGGCCTGAACAAGGTCAAAGTTCATGGCTTTGATAGCCCAGTATTCTTTATGCTCTAGTTCCACATGCAAGTGGCAACCATTTCCATAGACCAACTGATATGGCTTGCTCCCATCTGTTGTCTTGTACGCTGTGCGGTAAGCCCACAATGTGTCATCTAACTTTTCAGACCTATCTTTTCTGTTGCGATCCACAGATTTTTCCAGTATCTGCTTCAACTCCCTATTGGTGACCTCCACATGGACACTTGTTTGAGGATGGTATGGGGTCGCCAACCGATGAGTGACACTGTAACGTTTTAAAACCTTTTCAAGTTGACTGTTATAGAAATGTGTCCCCAATCACTGATAAGGATTCTTGGAATTCCAAACAACGTGAATAATTTCTTAAGTAATTTAACGACAATGCGAACATCATTAACTGGTAGCTGTTGAGCTTCCATCCACTTGGATACATAGTCCACTACCGCTAAAATGTACTTATTCCCATTGGAGGTAGAAAATGACCCCATGAAGTCAATTCCCCAGATGCCAAACACCTCGCAAAATTGCATTGGATTATGTGGCATCTCATCTCTGCGGGATAGGTTCCCAGTCCTTTGAGATTGGTCACATCTCTGAACAAACTCCTGAGCATCTTGAAATATAGTAAGCCAGTAGAACCCCAATTCCAGAACTTTCTCCGGGGTCCTACCTTAAGCGTAACAACCTCCTGTAGACCCGGAATAACAATGTGCTAAGATTTTCCACCCCTCCATTCTATAAACACATCTCCTAATGACTTGGTCTACACATAACCGAAAAAGATATGGGTCATCACCAAAATAGTACTTGAGGTCACTGAAAAATTTTCTCCGCTGCTGGCCTAACATTCCTTTTGGGAGAACTCTCCCTGACAGATAGTTGGTAAAATCTGAAAACTAGGGAGTATCTATTTCCTTAGTGTTTTGTATTAAATAAAGGTGCTCTTGGGAAAAGCTTCATTAATTTCTGATTGTTCATGATTTTTACCAACAGTTTCTTCTAACCGCGACAAGTGATTAGTAGGCTAATTTTCAGTCACCCCCCTCTTGTCTTTGATTTCTACATCAAATTTTTGAAGCAGCAACTCCCAACGTATCAATCACAGCTTTACATCTGATTTATTCATCAAGTATCGAAGGGCCGAATGGTCCGTAGACACAATTACTTTGAAAAGGATGAGATACGATTTGAATTTATCAAATGCGAATACCACTGCTAATAACTCTTTCTCCATGGTTGTGTAATTCTCTTGAGTGCTCGTTAGAGTCTTGTAGCATAATATATTGGATGGAAATGCTTATCTCGCCTTTGACCCAAAACGACACCCACTGCATAGTCACTTGCATCACACATTATATCGAACGGTTGGTCCCAAGTAGGAGTGATAAGAATTGGTGCCTATGTGAGCTTTTCCTTCAATAGCTTAAAGGATGTGATACAATCTGCATTAAAATAAAAAGGTTAATCCTTTTCCAATAATTTTGTTAGGGGGCATGTAATCTTCGAGTAGTCTTTGATGAAACCACGATAGAACCCGGCATAACTCAAGAAGCTACGATTGCCTTGACATTGAAGGGGGGCGATAGTTTCCCAATGGTGTCTATTTTTGCCTTGTCCACCTCTATTCCCTTGTTGGATATCATATAGGGATGCAAGTGGGGCGGGGCGCGGCGGGGAATGAGATCCCCATCCCCATCCCCGCTTTCCACGGGGCGGGGATTCCCCGTCTGCAAATTCCCCGCGGGGGAGATGTTTGCCCCACTCACTCCCCCGCGGGGATCCCCACGGGGCCGGGGAATCCCCGCCCCCCGCCAATTTTATTAATTTTTATAGGAAATAAATAAAATTAATTAAAATTTTAAAATATTTTTTCATATAATTATATTCGTACATTACATATTTACATAGAAGTAACACTAGTTTTACTAAAAATCTAAAATATTTTTAATGCAAGCCAAAACTATAAATTTTTGTAAAACCTAAATATTTGGTCCTTATAATCTTATTATATATTCATATTGAATTTTAAAACAAATAAATAAATAATCATATGAGTCATTTTTAATATATATATATATAAATTCGGGGGATCCCCACGGGGCGGGGAATGCCCTCCCCGCCCCCGCCCCGCCCCGCGACGCGGGGAGGGATTTTCCCACATTCCCCGCCCCGCGCGGGGGTTATTTCGGGGAATCTCCGCCCCGCCGGGGCGGGTCCCCGCGGGGAACGGGGATTCCCCGCCCCACTTGCATCCCTAATATCATATGGCTAAGGACAATGCCTTCCTTCACCATGAAGTGGCACTTCTCCCAATTTAAAACCAAGTTTGTCTTCTCACATCTTTTCAGAACTCGTTCCAAGTTAACCAGACACCTTTCAAAGGAATCCCCATATACTGAAAAATCATCCATGAAAACCTCCATGATGTCTTCCACTAGGTCATCGAAGATGGCCGCCATACAGCGCTGGAACTTGGCTGGTGCGTTACACAGCCCGAATAGCATCCGTCGGTATGCAAATGTTTCATTGGGACATGTGAATGTGGTCTTGAGCAATTGGGATATGGAAATAACTTGGCATCCCATCCAGAAAGCAATATAATTTATAGCCAGCATGTGTCTCTCAAGCATGTGATCAATAAACGGTAATGGGAAATGATCTTTCCTTGTAACCTCATTAATTCTTTTGTAGTCAATACAAACTCGCCAACCAGTCACTGTTCTTGTGGGGGTTAATTCATTATTATAATTTCGCACTACTGCCATGCCCTCTTCCTTTGGCGCTTCCTGTGTTGGACTCACCCAAGCACTATTTGATATGGGGCATATGATCCCAGCATCTAGCAACTTCATAACCTCAGCTCGCACCACTTCCATCATATTAGGATTAAGTCTTTATTGTGGTTGGATCAATGGTTTAAAACTGTCTTCCAGCAAAATTTTGTGAGTACAGTACAAAGGTTTGATCCCCTTTATGTTTGAAATTTTCCAAGCAAGGGCGGTTTTATGAGCTCTTAACACGTCAAGCAATCTGACCTTCTGCGCACGGGTCAAAGCAGAAGCTATAATCACTGGCAACTTAGATCTATCTTGAAGGAATGCGTACTCCAAATGATCAGGGACGGTTTTTAACTCAACATCCGGAGGGTCCTTTATTGAAGCTCGGAAATGATGATTCAATGAAAGGTTGATTTTCTCATGGTCCTCCAGGTTTTCCTGCTGTTCTTATGAAGTGTTCATTTCCGTTGGCTGGTTCTTCTCTGTCTGTGCATTCTGGCAATTTATAACATATATACCATCTACATCGTGCACCTCTTTATCAGTTCCCTATTCCTATTCTCTAGCGCCACTCAACCATACATCCACTGTCAACGGCAACTCAGACGGAGTTCAGTATGAGATCGACTCCTTCTGGGTTGGCAACATCGGCTGTTGACGCCAATGTTTCAGCTTGTCTTGCATGTCGAGTAGCATTGCCGAGATTTTTCTAATCATATTAACTTCGTCAAACATTCTCCTATACAAACAAATTAAAATTGAAGAGTGGGGTTTGGAAAGGTAGTATGTACAAAGAATAACAAAAAGACTAGCATGTTTACAACCAAGAAAATAAGGCCAGGATGTGGAAAAGAAAGTAGGCAAAATAATAGAATGGCAAAAATGACAAAACTAAAGTGTTCCTAACGTTGCTCCCTGCAATGGCACCAAAATCTTGACACGCCCTTTGCGTCACCACAAGTGCACGGGTTGTCAAGTAATAAAGTGGACCCCGAAAGGGATCGGGTTGTCGAGCCACAGGGAGCAAACACACTAGTACTACCTTCAGCTTATGAAATATAGCCTGAAAGGAATGATGGTTGACAAGTCTAACTAAGTAACTAAAAGGATTCAAACAATTAAGGGGTAAAGATCGAATGGTGTAATGGAAATACTAGGACAATACCCCTTCAAGGATTAGACAAGGAGGTACTAACTCATACAAATAATCCTTGCTCAATTAAAAGGTAGGTTTAACAAGAATGTGATAGTAAGACAACTTTTCACCGCACGCTAATTCATAGGATATAACGAATTTTCACCGCACGCTGGTTTCTAAAAACCAGCGAGTTTTCACCGCACGCTAAATCAAACGAACAACGGGGTTTCACTGCTCGACAACAATCACGTAACATGTAAAAAACATACATTAAATCACACATGAATTCATAAGAATAAATAACACAAATAATTGGGATTAAAGAAAGACAAATAGAGTTCAACAATTTCCCCAAGGTTTCAAGTCCAAGCTTCCGTAAAAGGGGATTAGCTCATGTTACAACAATAAGAAATCAAGAGATTGCAAATGTTCATCATCATAATGCGCAAGTAAAATGGAAAACTACATCAAAACCAAGAAGACAAGGATTAGTGCGAAATTCCACTCGACATTGGAGGAGCACAATCCTTAGCCACGATGGTGCCCTAATGGATGGTGAGGATGATGTTGATGGAAGGCCATGGGGATTCTTGGCCCTTTTATGGAGAAATCGCCTCTTGATCTTGTAATTAAGGTCTTCCTTTCTCCAGCCATAGTCTCCCCAAAAGTGGAATGAAACACTAAAAAGAAGCTCAACTCTCCCAGCTACAGTAAAGCCTTATATAGGTTTAAGTTTACAGCCAGCTTACGGGTGTAAGCGTCGAGGTTTTAACTTTTCTCGTTTCTTACACCCCCAGTTACAGCCATAAGCTCCTCCCGTAAGGTTCTCTGTCTTCGGCTTATGGTCCTGCTTGCGGCCGTAAACCTAGGACCGTAAACCTCATCTGCCAAATCTTGCTTCTAACCTTACGGACCTAAGCTATTCCCGTAAACACCTCTGTCTTCTGCTTACGGTCTCGCTTACGGCCGTAAGTCCTGACTGTAAGTGTCTCTGTATTGCAGGGCTTCTCCTCTTACGGGCATAAGGATGCCCACAAGGTCTTCTAAATATGGCTTACGGTTGTAAGCCTGGCCATAAGGTGCCCGTAAGCCGTGCATCCCTCCAAGTGCTAAGTTAAGAGCATGCCATCTTCGATGTTTTCATTCCCAATTGCTTCCTTTGCCTCTCCTTTAGCTTCAACCTACACTTGATGCCTGCGAAGACAGTTTATACTCAATTTAGGTTTGTATTCCACTAAACTACTAAAATACTAACTCGATAAGTATACAATTTAATAATAAAATAGGCATAATTGTATACTTATCAGATGGTGAGAAACTAAGTTTCTCATTGTGGGGTTAGCATACCTTTCTAGTCATACATTCATCACTATGCAAGAGTATATATATATATATATATATACACTATACATATTATTAGAGTTACTTGAGAAACATAATACGAGGAAATGTACAATTTAAAGTAGAAATCATAATAATTGAGATAACACAAATAACTTCAATGTTTATAAAAATATAGACAAAACAATGAAAATCTTTTCTCAAAATACATCATTTTTCAACAAATTCGAGGATTTCAAAACATCGTATAACTCGAATCAAAACCATCTGTAAGGTAGCCTCAAGACTCTCCTTTTCATGACCATGGCCATGGTTAGGTCGGGAGCCGCCAAGACACATACTTCTTGATGTTGACACAGGATCACCCTGGTGGTGACTCAAGGCTCTTGTCATGTACACTTTCAGAGGTTTCTCCTCACCTCTTAAAAGGCACTGTAACAAGCTATCCATGCCACCGCAACTTGGTCGAACCATAGACAACTCCCTTACTGCAGTAAGACTGGGTACCATCCCGAATGTCACTATAAAAAACATTTTCCTTTTTTTTGTACACATTAATGTTGCCCGATGCCCAAAATATTGTATTTAACAATATAACATGCCAAAAATCTCAACAAAATCTCATAGTTTCAATTCAAATAATTTCCCCACTTCGAGAGTGAATGCACATGGAACATCATCATATGAAAAAGGTAAATACACAGATCATTATTTTTGTGTTGGCTTGAACTACAAGAAAATCATGAATACATTGTTCATCATAAGAAAACATAGCCTTTCAAACTCAAGCCACATTTTTTTCTCAACAAGTAAATAAATCATTTAAGATCAAAATGAGGGTTTCAAATACCATGGCAAACATATTATTTATTTTGAAACCAATATATAATAATCATTCAAGCAAACCAAAGATAACGTATAGGATGATTCATATATGGGCATATATGGATGAACGTGTTAATCCCACTCACAAACTTGACGAGCCTCGCTATCCCGCCTTTAGAGTTGCATAGGTTCTTTCCCTTTAGCCGAAGCCTCACCTCCTAGAGAAATCAAGCAAACAATGATCAAACTCAAAAAACTTCAAGGCAACAAAGATGTAAATCTCCTACAATTGAACATCATGCAGTTAGTGTTTACTAAGCACCACCTAAGAATAAGGAAAGTAGAAAAGGCTCGAATATCACATCCTGCCTCGCTAAAGAAATTTTGACCCCGAAATTTTTCTTATACCTCTAGACTCAAGCAAGAGAGGGTACTTGCTCCTTAGAGCGGCTTCCAGTTCCAAAGTGACTTACTAAACAACATCATTCTTCCATAGCACCTTGACAATAGGAATAACCTTTAGCCGAAGTGCCTTCTCCTGGAGATGAAGAATGCCTACCGGTTGCACCTCAAATTTCAAATCTTCTCTCAACTCTACCAGTGGTGCCTCGAGACTATGAGATGGGTCAGGAACATATTTCCTCAAGATGGAAACATGAAAAACATTATGGATCCTCTCCAACTCGGGTAGTAATTATAGCCGATAAGGCACTGGTCCGATTCTCTCTTTTACCGGAAACGGACCAATATATCGGGGACTCAACTTTCCCCTACCTCGAAACCAAATTACCCCCTTCCATGGAAGGATCTTCAAGAACACTCTATCCGCAACCTCAAACTCAGAAGATCCTCTAAGGTTGTCAGCATAGCTCTTTTGTCTATCTTAAGCTGCCATTAGCCTATCTCGAATCAACTTCACCTTCTCAACAGTTTGCTCAACTAACTCAACATTTTGAAGTTTCCTCTCTCCCACCTCATTCCAACAAAGAGGTGTTGTACATTTTCTCACATACAATGCTTCGTAAGGCACCATGCCTATACTTGCTTGGAAACTGCTGTTGTAAGCAAATTCCACAAGTTCTAGATGTTGATCCCAACCTCTCTGGAGGTTTATGACGCAAGCTCTCAACATATCCTCGAAAGTTTGAATGGTCCTCTAGGACTGACCATCTGTATGGAAGGTAATAAGCCGTACTAAACTTCAAGGTTATACCTAGAACCTTCTGAAACTTTGGCCAAAACCGAGAAGTGAATCAAGGATCCCCTTCTGACACTATCGAGGTGGGTACTCCATGCAATCTCACTATCTCATTGATGTATAACTTCGCCAATTTCTCCAATGGGTACTTGCTATGAATGGCCAAGAAATTCGCGTACTTTGTCAACCCGTCCACTATCACCCATACTGCATCGTTCCCTCGAGATGTCCATGGTAAAGTAACCACAAAAGTCCATTGTCACATGCTCCTACTTCCATTATAGGATGGGTAAAGGTTGTAGTAACCCTGCTGGTCTTTGATACTCAGCTTTTACCCGCCGGCGGACTCAAACACTTAGCTACAAACTCTTCTATCTCTCTTTTCATCGCCGACCACCAATGGTTTTCCTTAATTGTTCTCGTATATCTTGGTACTATTGTAATAAACTACATACGCTAAAGAGTGAACCTCTTCCAAAATACCTCTCCTGAGCTCTGAATCCTTTGGGACACAAACACAGCCTCGAGACTCCAAAATACCATCTTCTCTCACTTTGAACTCACCGGTTTCACCTGCTCATAACTTCTACATCTCTTGAACTAAAGTTTCATAAGTACCTTAGGCTTTTCGAATATGCTCGAGCAACAAAGGCCTCACCACAGAATTGGCTACTAAAGCTCTACCAGCCTCAGTCTCAAGCTATACTCTCAAACTTCTCATTCTTTGAAAGTCGTTTTAGATAGGATGTCCTCAACAAACGCACAGAAGTAGTAATCGTCCTACTCAAAGCATCAGCTACCACATTTGTTTTTCCCGGATGGTAATCTATCACCAAATCATAGTCCTTTATTAACTCAAACCATCGGCGCTGCCTCTTTAACTCTCTTTATGTAAATAGGTACTTCAAACTCTTGTGATCAGTGAAGACTCGATACTTTTCTTGTGATCAGTGAAGACTCGACATGTAAACCCTAGGATTCATACTTTTATTAGATTTACATTGTGTTTCTATTCAAGTTTAATACATTGAGGTCTGCTCTTGTGTTCTTATTGATTGCTTGTGCTTTTGATTCCATTATTAATTCCCTTGCATATTTTATTCAAGTTAGTGAATAGAGAGATCACTATTAAGTTTAAAATCACCAAGAGTGAAGTGGGTTCATAGGGTGAGCCTTGAGATAGCGGAGTGCCCCTTTCCCTTACGATAGATATTTCCTATCTTCATATTCCCTAGGCTTTAAGCAACCATATGTGGTGTTAGGGATCCTTCACCTGGAGGCATAGTTGGATATACTTCTAGGAATTGGATATATCTTTGATATCTCTAGAGTGCTAAGCAGTCATATGTGGTGTGAGGCATTGAGAGAATTCTCCGCCAGGACCTCGTCAGGGACTAGTTATCGGTGATCTAGAGGTAGGGCCGATATACCTTAGGATACCCAAAACTCAATATTTTCGTATAGAAACACTTGTAATCTATACTTAATACCCGAATCCTGGGCATTGTTCGGATACCCCACTTTCATCGATTGGTAACTCTCTCTCCTTTCAGTTCCTGCGCACTTATAGTGACACTCTCAGGTTTAGCTATTAGATCATCACACACTACACTCATTAGGCTAGATAACAAAAGATGAGCAATTACTAGTACTCTTGTTCCCTGTGATTCGACAACCCGACCCATTAGGTCCACTTTATTACTTGACGACCCATGCACTTGCAGTAACGCAAGAAGTTGACACATCACTCCGTGTTGTGTGCATCAAGTTTTTGTCGCCGTGGCAGGGGAACAGGATATTTGGAACGCTAGTACTTTGTTACTTTAGCCATACATTTATCTTTTACCATTTTTCTATTCCGTTTTCCTCACTTTCATTGTTCTCATTCTTTTGTTTTTTTCTTTTATTATTCTTATGTTCCAACACCATGTTTAATGAAAAGGAAATACTGGAAAAACTGATGGCAATAATGGTGACTAATGAAGAGAAGATGGAACAATTAGCTGCAACCTACACTTTGAGTGAGCGCGAGGATCAATGGGATTCTATGCTGACGGACAAGAAGGTATATCCAATGGATACGGGAGCTTATATGAAGGTGCTGACTTGGAAAGCCTATTAGATCAATTCGATAAGTCGACAATCATCTCTTTTAGTGAGGAACCTGAATTCAATTTGAAAGAAACTCTTGCACAGATTCACATGTCAATGGTAGATGAACGTGTTGAGGTAGGAAGTAATTCAGATGGGGATGATGATTCTATAGAAGATGTAGATCAGGTCTTTGCAGCAGAAATTTGTAGCATAAGTCTCTAAGAAGAGTGTACAGAGAATTTGGATATTTTGCTAGCAGCCAACCATAACAGGAGACATCCGAAGAGGAAGTTGAGAATAAACAAAAAGATTTGAGAAAATCGTACAAAAACAAGGGGACAGACTACGACCTTCAGTGGGAGAGCCTCCAGAGTTAGAATTTAAGACATTACCTGATCACCTAGAGTATGATTTCCTAGCAAAGGGGTCGAAGTTGCCGGTCATTGTTGCTTCCAACCTTTCTGCAGTGCAAAAAGAGAAACTAGTGACCATGTTGAAAGCACATAAAATTGTCATTGCATGGAAAATTTCAGACATTAAAGGGATTAGCCCACAATTTTTCACTCATAAGATTCTGATGGAGGAAAATTATAAGACAGTAATCCAACCTCAGTGAAGGCTTAATCCAAATATGAAGGCGGTAGTTAAAGCAAAGGTGGTGAAACTCCTCGATCAGGCATTATTTACCCTATATCAGATAGTGCTTGGGTGAGCCTAACTCAAGTAGTGCCGAAGAATGGGGGTATAATTGTAGTAAAGAATGAGCAAAACAAGCTGATTCACACAAGGACAGTGTCTAGATGGCGTGGGTGCATTGATTACCGAAGATTAAATGATACCACAAGAAAGGATCACTTTCCATTGCCCTTCATTGATAAAATGTTAGTGCGTCTCGCTGGTCATAAGTTCTATTATTTTTTAGATGATATGTCTAGTTATTTTCAGATCCCAATCGCTCAAGAAGATCAGGAGAAAATGACTTTCACATGCCCCTATAGTACTTTCACATACAGAATGATGCCGTTCGGACTATGCAATGCACCAGCTACATTTTAAAGATGCATGACGGCCATTTTTGATGGCTTACTGGAGGATGTAATGGAAGTCTTCATGGATGATTTCTCTGCGTTTGGCAATGCTTTTGACAGGTGTCTTAAGAACTTGGAAAGGGTGTTCGTGTGGTGCGAGGAAACGAATCTTGTTTTCAATTGGGAAAAATATCATTTCATGGTTCATGAGGGGATAATTCTTGGTCACAAAATTTCTAACTAGGGAATCAAAGTGAACAAAGAAAAGATTGAAACAATGGAAAAGTACCACCACCAACTAATGTTAAAGCAATTCGCAGCTTCTTGGGGCATTGCTTCATCAAAGATTTCTCGAAGATCACTCGACCGTTGACCAAACTATTAGAAAAGGACGTCCTTTTTGAGTTTAATGATGAATGTTTATTTGCTTTCAATTTATTAAAAGGAAAAACACACTCAAGTACCCATCCTTATCACGCCTCATTGGAATTTTGAGCTTATGTGTGATGCTAGTGATCATGTAGTAAGGGTTGTGCTGGGACAAAGAAAAGATAAGCACTTTCAGCCAATTTATTATGTGAGCAAGACATTGACAAGTGCCCAAAAGAATTATGTGACTACTGAGAAAGAATTCCTGGATGTAGTTTTTTCTTTTGATAAATTCAGGACATACCTTATCTTGTCTCGAGTGATTGTCTTCACAAACCACTCGGCCCTCCGTTATTTGATGAGCAAAGCCGATGCTAAACCAAGACAAATTCTTTGGGTTTTGTTGTTGGAGGAATTCGATGTGGAGATCAAATACAAGAGAGGTGCAGAAAATCTGGCAGCAAATCAGTTATCCCGTCTTGAAGACTTAGAAGAAGACGAGGCAACACATCAGGAAATCAATGATTTGTTCCCTGAAGAGCATTTGTATGAAATGCAAGATCTGACAATATCTGATACCCCATGGTTTGCTGATTTTGCGAATTATCATTCTGACAAGGTTCTTCCCAAGGGACTTAGATTCCAACAAAAGAAAAAGTTCTTCGCTGACTTAAAGAATTTCCTTTAGGAGGACCCGTACCTATTTCGAATATGTGCAGACCATATGGTGCGGAGATGTGTGTGTCACAAGAAGAGGGATGGAGCATTTTCACTCATTGCCATTCTGAACCAACTGGGGGTCATTATGCAGTAGGCCGAAAGCAGAGAAAGTTTTAGCTACAAGTTTTTACTAGCCAACTTTATTCAAAGATGCTCATCAATTCGTTCAGGCTTGTGATAAATGTCAAAAGACAAAAAATTTATCTAGATGAGACGAGATGCCTCAAAATCCAATTCATTTCTGTAAAGTATTTGATGTTTGGGTAATTGACTTTATGGGGCCATTCCCTAGCTCAAATGGGAACCGATACATTCTAGTCACCATGGATTATGTGTCCAAGTGGGTCGAGGCACAAGCTCTACCAACAAAAGATGCTAGAACTATAGTTAGATTTCTCAAGCAGCTATTCGCTCGCATTGGCACTTCCAAGCTCACTTTTGTAATGTGCAGCTCAATAAGGTCCTAAAACGATACGAAGTCAACCATCGTCTAGCCACTCCGTATCATCCACAAACAAGTGGCCAAGTTAAGGTTACCAACACGGAGTTGAAGAGAATTCTAGAGAAATTGGTGGAGCACAATCAGAAGGATTGCTCTGAACGTTTAGATGATACACTTTGGGCGTATGGCATGGCTTACAAAACCACAATGGGAACAACTTCATATAACATAGTTTATTGGAAATCATGTCAGTTACCTATGGAGCTTAAGCATAAAGCTTATTGGGCAATTAAGCCAATAAATTTTAATCCAGCATAAGCTAGGGATCAGAGAAAGCTGTAATTAAATGAATTAGATGAGTGGAGGTTGCGTATATATGAAAATACAAAAATTTATAAAGAGAGAATGTGTCGGTGGCATAATAAGCACATTAAAATGCAGAAAGAGTTCAAGGCAGGAGACCTAGTGCTACTTTTCAATTCTCATCTCAGATTTTTCCCAGGGAAACTGAAATCAAGATGGTCAGGACTATATACAGTAACTCAGGCATCACCTCATGGGTTGTTGAAATTACTCACCCAGAAAAACGAACATTTAAGGTGAATGGGCACAGGTTGAAGCATTATTTTACAGGAGAAGAAGTAATTGCAGTTAAGGAGGTATTCCATCTTAATGAACCCCTTGAGAATCAGGTACATCGATCTAATGACATAAAACGAGTGCTTCTTTGGAGGCAACCTCAGTTATTACATTAAAGTTTTAGTTAGTTTTTCATTTTTACAGAAATAAGTAGTATGAGTGGATGTCATTTTTTAATTCTATTGGTGTTGAGTCTTTCTTGTCAATTTTTGGTGTTTCTTTATGAATTCATGTGTGTGGCATAATCTAGCATTCTTTATATGTTTTTAGTTGAGAAAGAAGCCTTGGAATGGGAGAAATCGGGAATTTCTACATATCCACAAGGACAGACACATGGGGGTGTGAGTGCCCCTATACCTTGCTAAAATTTCAGAAAACAAGCAACTTGAGAGCCACAAGGGCATCCACACAGGTGTATGGGAGCCCTTGTGGCCTCCCAGAAGAGCCACACGCCTGTGTGGACCCTTCACACGGGCGTGTGAACCATTTTAAGGTGTCTAGAGAGGCATAGGGGCAACCACACGCCCGTGTGGGTCCCCCTGTGACTTCCCCAGCCCACACGGGCACTCACATGCCCGTGTGGGTACCCTTGTGGGCTTTTAGAGTATGAAAAAACATCCACACGGGCTTGTGGAATTTTCACACGCCCGTATACTGTACCTACGTGAGGGTGTGGATTATCCACATGCCCATGTGGGCTACTCAAGGATGAGAAATGATTTTTCTATCATTCCAACACTTGCACCATTTCATCTCCTAACCCCTCCACACTGAAAGACGATCCTTTGGGCTTCCAAAACCAGTTCTCCATATATTTAAAAGACTTAAAGGGCTTCTCCGATAATCACATGAAGATTTCATTGTTAGTTTTTGTCGGTAAACTCTTTCCACACTAGGTTTTGCCATGATCCTTGCTTTTGATATTTCTTTATGAATTGGTGCTTCTAGCATGTTTTTTTCCATACAAATATTTAACATGATTTTATTATGAGTTTTAGACTATTTTTGTAGCCATGTTGGCAGGACCATACAAATTGAGCAACACCACATCAAAGGCCACCCAGCCAACACCAGCAAATGATTCTAATGCATGCGACATCTTTACTCATGCTTTATTTTAGTTTTATGATATCTTTGTTCTTTTTTTGTTTTTGTTTGTTTCTGTTTTCAATAAACCTCCTTTAATCCATGCAAATGGTTTTGAGAGTCTTGTGGAATGAGATATAATTTTATAATGGTGTTTTGTACTAATCTATTGAAAGATAAATGTCTTTTATCAATTTAACTCCACTTGAGTCCAAATTATTTTTTAGTTTTGGTGAAAGTTATATTATTCAATTATATTTCTTGCTATGAATATTAATATCAAATCCACAGGGATTATCATTAACGTTTTCTGTTGCAGTAATTTTTTTTCCGTGCACCAAAGTCATTATTATTAAGGTTATCTATTGTAGTCATTTCTTCCGTGTACTACACAGGTATAGTGCAAATATTAATAATAGTGTATTAATTGATCATCATATTAAAATACGCCCAATTATTACTAAAATTAGGTTTAAATATTTTGGACCTTAATACATTTTAAGTGTTGTTTATGTGGAGAGTCCATTAGATTGTTTTTAATTTTATAAAAAAATTAAATTAAAAATAATCAAAGTCAATACGAAAGGATTATAGTTGTGTGAGTGCTTCTTTATTCTCTACACTATCCCTTATAAGAAACTCAAGAGATAAGTTATCAATTTGCAAAAGCAACCAAGAACAATGATAACGGTAAATTGTTAATTTTTTTTAAAAACTAGATAAATCATAAATTTATAGAAAAAACAATGAGCAGATATAACAAAACAAAAGCTAAAAACCCACATGGGTAATAAGACAAAAACTTAGACTAAAAGAAACAACATTCACTACGTGTGGAGAAGAGATATAAAGGAATTACAAAAATCATAAAAAAAGACAAAAAACAAAAAACACGATAAACAAAAAACCAGAGAAACTATTGCAGCTGTTGAATGCAAGAATCGACAGTCAAAACAAAACTAAAGCTTCATTTGATCGTCGAAAGAGACTAATCTAAGGTTGTTTTAAAAATGTCCGGAGCTACATTAATTTAATCAATGAGCATATAGTCAATTTTATAAATAATTGATGAAAAATTTAAAGTGATGAAAGAAAAAATGTGGTTATTTTATTTGATCCAAAAAGCCCAATGGATTGCTTGGAGAAGAAGTTTTGCCAAGTCCAGAGTGCTAAGTTACAATCAGTCACCCAAGAGGCATAGACATCCTTTTAGTGTAAACTATTAATATTTTAATATGTTAAATAAAACAAATCTGCGCTATTTTTTTCAAAATAAATTTGGTTAAGAAAGCAATTCAGGATGTATAATTCTTAAGCCCATGAGTACGCCCAAGCCAAGTTTGTGCTTCAACACAAGCCTAGAACAACCTAGGTTTTTGCCAACAAAGTTATAGAGTATTAACTTCGAAAATTTTATAATATAAGAAAGAAGTAATCAACCATTTGCTAAATAATTGAAAATATGAGGAAGATCATCAAGAACAGCGTAAAAAATTGGTTAAATACCCTAAATAGTGCCTCTACTTTTCTCTCTCTTCCCTTTTGGTCCCTCTACACGAATTTGATTCTAACGGTCCCTTTACTTTTTATTTCGGGCCAATTATACCCCGGCCAGAAACTATCTCAATTCTGCCGTTTGATGAGGCTGACGTGGCATCCATCTGGATTTTTTAATAGTAAAAAATACAATCCGAGAATCAAGAAACTCATCATCCCTTCCATTCATGCAATAACTCTGAAGTTCTTCAATGAGTTCACTCAAACTCTTGTGAGAACTCCCTCCATCTCCAACTGCAGCCATTGCCAACCTTCCAAGCTCCTCCATCTTGTTCCTCACTCTCTTCCCCTTCTCTAGCACCATTAACTCTCTCACTCCTTCCTTTATCTTCTCCCTCTTCACCACCCCATCTCCACCAACTTCCTTCACTCTCAAACCACCTCCCAGCTCATCAACGATCATCTTCTCATTGAGGACCTGCTCAGCTATCATTGGCCACGTCAGCACCGGAGGAGGTGAAGGAGTGGGTTTAGTGGACAAAAAGAGACTTACAGATAAACATGGAGAAGGTGGACATGCCGTGAAAGACGAGACGAGGGACGGAGAAGAGACTGCAGACGTCGAGAGTCCATCCAAGAAAGAAGTCAGAGATGAGGCAGAGTGGGAGGAATTTGGAGAGATGGAGAGAGTGGCTGAGGCGGTGGAAGTGTGGCTAGAGTTAGGTGGTGGTGGAGAGGAAGATGGGGTAGAGGTCCGGAGAGGGGAGGATATCGGTGGACTCGACTCTGGCGGGGAGGAGTGGGGAGGAAGGGAAAGGGAAGGATGGAGAGGTGGACCCTGGCGTGAAACTTTGTATTTTTTTACTATAAAAAAATCCAGATGGATGCCACGTCAACTTCATCAAACGGCAGAACTGACGGAGTTTTTGGCCGGGGTCTAATTGGCCCGAAATAAAAAGTAGAGGGACCGTTAGGATCAAATTCTAGTAGAGGGACTAAAAAGGAAGAGAGAGAAAAGTAGAGGGACTATTTAGGGTATTTAACCTAAAAAATTCATTAGAAGATGCTCTCAAAGGCTAATAAAAGTTTAAGCATATTTCTAAATGAAACAATATAATAATAACAACATTAACAACAAGAAGGGGGATCTCTTACCACCTATTTATAATACATAAGATCTCTTACTATAATAATAGATGTGTTTTGTGCATAGTTTTAGCATAAAATCCCATTGCATCATCAAAAAATATTTGCCATTATTTTTGCCATAATTAACTCCATGATCACAAATTATGTGCCATGATTTTTTTCCCCATAATCAACTATGTTCACATGCCCCTCAAATTGAGGCGGATAATCAATAAGCATCAATTTGTTGATGAGATAAGCATGATGAACAAAAGTCAAAGCTTTAATAAATAACTCTGCAATTTGATCATGAGGAGATATATGAGAAAGAGTGAAAACTTTATCCGGCACCAGCTCACAAATATAGTGGCAGTCCACATCAATATATTTTGTGCATTCATGAAGCAGTAGATTAGTGGCATTGCAGAGAGCACTAGTATTGTTCTCATACAAAAGAGTAGGTTGTTGAAATGAAATACCAAAGTCTAATGGAAACTTTGAATCCAAACAGTTTTAGAGCTAACCTAAGACATAGAATGGTATTCAGATTTTGTAGATGATTTGTTAACTATCTAGTTCCTTACATATCCAAAAGATAAGTGAGGAGCCTAAGAACACGCACCATCCATTAGTGGAACGTCTAGTTTCAAGGCAACCAGCATGGTCTGCATCCGCAAAGGCAATGAGAACAAATGAAGATAGACAAGACAAAATTAAACAATGACCAAGAATGCCATTCAAATGTTGTATTATGCAATGAAGTTGTAGCAAGATGAATGCATCATGGCTCCGGAGCAATATGACATGTAGTTATAACAAGACAAGTTGTCCAGAATCTTTCACTACAACAAAAACCCAGATTTGCGACACATTTTTGTGACACAAAAACTCCAAAATGTGTCATGTTTCAGATGTCGCAAATATTTGTGACACATACTAAATCATCACAAAAAAGCATCGCACTTCATGATCTGATGACACAATATTCGCAATTAATTTTGCAACAATTTGTGACACTTACTTTGCAACCTATTTCCGGTGTCACAAAATCGGTCATAATTGGTGAGACTTTTGCGACATATTGTGAGCCATAGAGCCACATTCTCACTGTTGCAAATTTGCTTACATTTTGATTGTTGCAAATTGTGTTGCCATATGTGTCGTAATGATGTGAGATTTTTGAGAAAATCTTGCACCATATTCTGACTGTTGCAAAGTTGTCCACAGTTTGATTGTTGCAAAGTGTGTTTCAAAATGTGTCGCAATGGTGTGAGATTGTTGTGACAAATTTTACGCCACATTCTGACCGCTGCAAATTTGTCCATATTTTGATTGTTGCAAATCGTGTCACAAACAAGTGGTGTATCGCAAACTGTGTCACACAATGGTGTGAGATTTTTGTGACACAATTTTGTGCCATATTCTGACTGTGGCAAATTTGTCCACATTTTGATTGTTGCAAATTGTGCCACAAACAAATTGTGTGTCACAAAATGTGTTGCAATTGTGTGAGATTTTTTACACTTATTTGCGACAAATTTTGAAACAAATTTTTTTTAACTTATTTTAATTCCCAATTTATAATACTTTGCAACACATTGCAACAACATTTATAATATATATTAAAACAAATTATACAATAGAAAAATATCTAATACAATAATCCAATACAAAAAATAGTTGTTCAAACATCTAATATGACATTAGAAGATATAAATACCAAAATAACAATCCAAAAATGTCACATTTACTTTGTGGCAATTTCGTCAACACATTCATCTTGATGTTGGGTTGAAAACTGTAACTGTTCTATATCTTCTAAACGGTGAGGGACATGAGAAACAGACTCCCCAGTCCTAGCAGTACGATGAACTGTTTCAAGGTTTACCTGAATATTACGAGATTCTAAAAGAGAAAGAATGTACTGGTTTTGCTGCCTCTGCTCCTCATATGCTTTCTCTAGGAATCTGGTATGGTGTTTTTGTTCCTCATATGATTTCTCTAAAAATTCTAGCTTACTCATAACTTCCAAAGGAATTGAAACAACAGATTGCTGACCAGTAGAGGTAGACCGCTAAGGTTGGCAATGAGAGTACTCAAGTGAGTTTATCTCCTCAACGAGGTTGCCCATGCCATAGCACTGATTTTTTGCTACTCCAAACAGGTCCCTCCATAACTTATCATCATCGATAAACATCCATAAAAGCCTCCACCATAGATACCTTCCTACCCAATTTGGTTTCCTAAAAAATAAATACACATAGTTAATTGTTAAAAAACATTTTTAATATATACATTGAAAAAATAAGAAACTTACTAGCTTGTCTATCTCAATGTTCAATCATAAATATAGAACCACCATGATAAATTGTGGTAGATCCTTCTGTATTCAAATGATGACTTTTTATTCTTCTCGCAATATTTCTTATGATGCTCATCATTCTCAATCAATAGCAACTAGTCCCAAATATTGTGTCTAATCCATTATGGTCTCCTTCGTTTCTCTCAGGCATGATCTAGATTTCTATGCAACCTCTCAACATCCTTCTTATTAAACATTTTTTCCACTTCTCCAACATCATTCAGTTGCCAAGTAAAGTGAGACTATAATACATAATTAAATTAATTATTAGTTACTAAATTAAAAAAAAACTAAAATGAGATATACCTGAAACTATTGCCAGTAACATGAATAGCCATCATCAGACACTTCCTTCTACTTGTTCTAAGGTGCGGTGTAGTACTTTTTTATAATCCTTTTAAGAATGTCAAGCACAGATTTCTTGCTGGAAAAAATAAAAAAAGTAATCATTTTAAATATATCATTTGAGCCTATAATAAAAATAAAAAAAATAATAATAAATAATTTTACTGAAGGCTTGATGGGACAATGAAGGTTTTCTGCAACAAGCCACAAGCATGGGCATTTGCACTCTCCTCAATGGCTTCATTTGTTTTCAAGTGAGAATTATCTTCTGGATTCAATTGGACACCCTCGGGGGCCGCATCCAAACGAGTTGGAATTTCAGGATTTGGGGGTGGGACATAAGATGGAATGAAAGCTCCTGTATCAACCTGTTCTGAAGAGCCTCAAGAAGTTGTACGCACACGAGCAGTAGAAGAATGGGACCCCGAGCTCGTAGTTTTCCTAGGATTTGGAGGTACATGCCGGGTAGATGGATGGGAAAATGATGCAACATGTTTTTGTCTCATTTCCCTACATTCACATTCTCCGTATAATACTTGCAAGTAAACTTCTAAAATTTTATTAATTGAATATGTATGCATCTATGCGTATATATGTATATATCATCATAATATTTTTGTATATATGTATATATCTACATATTTTCTCCATATAATAAGAAAATTGAAATTCACTCGGTAGGGCTTTACAACGCCCAACATGATGCTTGGATTTGTTTCAGTTGTCAAAAGAGATGGGACTGGACTTCTCCATGTGATTGTGTAGATTCTCTAGGTTTGATTGCCTAGCCCATCCTATTTTATAGTGTCTAAGCAACAGTTGTTTGGCATCTTCTTCATCATGTGCTCAAGATTTGATAGAGTTTACCTTTGTACTTCCACAACGATGGCCTAACAATAGTCTTCAAAAAGGCACGATCTCCAAAAGTACATATAGTGTAATAGCTCATATAATCCACGATTTAACAAGCAACTTAATGTATAACTGATCAAGATAAATCTACATCTATGATAATCAGCGATTTAATAAGAAGCAACTTATCACTATATCTAACAAGGGAAAACTTGAATTTTTTAAAAAAAATCATCTAAACCATCATTTGATGGTTTAACCAATCCACAAAACACTGAATATAAAACACAAGATCTAGTAATATCAAATTCCTCACAATTGATTTCAAAGCAGTAGATCTATCCAAATCTATAAACTCAAAAATAATCTAATTTCAAAGATCTCATATTAAAACATAAGGAAATCAAAGATGTTGAAAAAGAAGATGTATTATGATTCCAAGAACAAGAAAAGCACTCATGAAGAAAATGACTTACCACAATTTTTCAACAAAAGTAACAAAAAGAAAAAGATATAACTAGAGAAAATTCTCAAAATGCCCCCCACTCTCTCATAAAATCAAGATATAAAAACAATTACCCTAATACCACAAATCCAAACTGGAAGCAAAGAATTAATTTTTTTTACTTAGAAGGAGAATATTACATTCTCCAAATATGATAATGGATGTTGTGATTACCAACTTAATATGAGGTAATATAACATTGAAGGGAATGCGAATTTTTTTCAATTATAGTCTTAAAACCTAATCAAATCATAAAAATATCAACTTTTCAAAAATTTTCAAATAAGAAACTTTTATGATTTTGTCCTTTTGCCGCATATCTTATAAAAAATACATTTATCGAAATTTTTAGTTAGGTACAAAAAAATATATATTATAATTAAATTATTTGTCAATTATAATGTAAGAGAAAATATTTATATTTGTTTAAAATAATTCATTATGACTTAATTAATATTTATGAAAATTAAAATGTAGTTATTTTTAATAATAACAGATATTTATTTCAAAAAAAGTTTGATAATTATATCAAAAACTTATAAATTTTGATATGTAATTGCCACATGTTAAGTAAAATGAATTAATAATATAAGATTCCGAGCTAACTAATATTTCAAGTTTCTAACCATATTATTGCTTTGTCAAGCAAATAGAAATTATAAATTTTCACTATAATTACTCATGAGGAGGCTTAAGTTGCCGATTTGTCAAAGTTCTTACATGTAAAACACCAAAAACTTTGTTTGAATTATTTGTAACTATTTTATGATGGATTAGTTAGACCATTATTCCTAAGTTAAAGAAAAATATAACCACCAAGAAAATTTTTTCAAATGGTGATATATTTCACATCTCTATTGTATAAAATAATTTTAATTTTGCTTCTATGTTTTCAAGAAACCTGTTTAATTAGATTATTTTAAAAAAATTTAGAAATGAAAAAACTTTTGTTTGTCACGCAACAATGAATCCCCATCTTATGGTCAATCAATTTTAAAATAAACCCACGGAATCTTATTTAATATTTACATATATATATATATATATATATATATATATATATATATATATAAGTTGGGACGATATTGGTTAAATGGGTATATGGTTTATAAATTATAAGTGATGATTTTGTGGAAAACAATAATTTGAATAAACTCTTTTCTTTAAGTGGTAATTATAATAAAAAATTCAAAATTCTGACCATATATTAATCTAGTTATAATATTAGATATTAACTATTAAGATTTTGTTACACGCATTGCCGAGTAATAACCAACCTACCTAGGAGAATTATATAAGGGAAAGTGATAAAAGCATGGTTTTCTTTGGATTCCCTAAAACTCCTTCGATTCCATTAAATCTCAAAAAATTATTAATTTTCTAAAAATTTACTTTCAAATTCAAATTAAATACAAATTAGCCCCCTTCGCCAATAAGCTCAAGCTCTATATGTCACCAATGCCCCTACAGGTAAGGGACTAGTCAAACATATTAAAAAAATTAAGACTAAAACAATTGATGTTGATCAAAGTCGCCAACATAATGATAGGAATGAAAATATGCAACTCTTTATTGAAAGTTTTTCTTAAAAAAAACAGCATTCAAATTTCATAAGAAACCCATAAATAGTTTTCCTGACTTTATTATTATTATTATTATTATTATTATTATTATTATTATTATTATTATTATTATTATTATTTATGAAGAAGGTTTTTTGCAAGATTTCTCGCACATCTCCCTTGATTTATAGCAAATAGCATGAAGATTTGGGCAGCACCACGCATAGATGCCAGGCGCATTTCCAATTTCAGGCTCACAAATACCCGCCATCTTCAAACCCTTCTCATTCATCGCCTTGTTTTCATAGTTCCTGCCTGACAATCAACAACCAATATATTTTTTTAGATTCTTAATTGTGCTAAAAAATTAAATTAATTATTATAGATGTCCCTCAAGGACATGCATGTATTATCAAGTGTTGAGCTGGAAACCACACTCAGAGTTTCTTTGGTATCATGGGGTCCGTTGTATTTCAAACCCCAACTATAAATATTAGTAGGAACAATATATACTTTTGATAGTAGGACCAAAATCCATTTGGCTTGATTAGAAAATTCATCCGTAATGTATACGAAATATGTATATCACTAGCGTGTAAAAACCAATAAGATACATATTTTTTTTATTTTTGGTTGAGAAATAAGATACATATTAAAGCATATGAACTAACAAGTAAGGAGCTTAACAAAAATTTCCTTGTCTATATATATATAGATGTGTGTGCGAGAAAAATATATAGAAAAGAGAACGAGAGAAGTGCGTTTAGCTAACATTCATGAGGAGCAACGAGGCTTGAGAGGATAAAGAGAAGAACCATGGCTGCGAGACTCTTAGATGACTTCGTCATTTCCACAAACTTATTGAGCATAAATCAAGAATTGCATAGCTTTTTATACTAATTAAGAATTAAATATTTGAAGATGTGAATAATAATATCAGATCTGTGAAGATTTCTAAATTAATGTTATTGTGTTTGCATGCACTAAATCATTTAATAGCATTTGAATACATGTATTCCCTACGTTAATGATATATATATATACATATTTTCTGTTTTAGACCGATTTGAGAGATCATACAAAGATTTTGGCAATTAATTTTGGGTTTATTACCTTACCATTCATTTTCCTTGGTGATTTTTGTTGAGATTTTCCAATAAGATCTTTGATTTTACCTTAAAAATGTCTCCAATAATTTAGTGTTGAATATATTTTTTTTTGACTAATCCGACATCTTTGCTCATTTAATATTTATGGGATGTTTAGTTCCGAAGTCATCTACCGAAGTGGTGGAAGTATGGAAGTGGCATTTCGGTAGAAGTGAACAATTTAGCTGAAATTTATGATTTCAGTCTGTTTGGTTGTAATGGAAAACGTGACTTTTGAGAGCATTTTCTAGAGCATATTCTGTATTTGGATAGTAAAAGTAGGAATATGGAAAACCGCACTTTGTCACTTTTTGGTGATTGATAACAATGAAGTGGGGATATGATCACCAGTTTGATGAAAGGGTAAAGTTACCCCTTCAATTTGGAAACTTGTACATAGATGCTCATGTCCACTTTAAAACAATTTTGTGAATTTATTAAATCATGATGTGATTAGTTTGTTATAAATTGATCAAGATTTTCATTAATTAATATTTGGAAGAGTAAAAATGTACCAATAATATTTAAAAAATATTGACAAAACTTTTGGAAGCGTAAAAATTTGTTTTGTTTTCATTTCATGACCCTGATAGTTAAAACTGTTTGAAATAAATAATAAAATATAACGTAAATTATTGCACTAACATAATAATTTTCACTAAAATAATAAACTCTTACGCCCACATAAAAAATGCCAATAAGTGGTGATTATCAGGCACACCAAATGCTTAAGAGTAACAAGTCTGTGCTATTAGTATTGTTATTTTAATTAGAAACAATTACTTATAAGTCCTTGGCAAGTTTCATTCTTCCTGACCAGTCCCTCTGACTTCCCATATTTCATTTAATCGTTCCTTTATTCAGCCGTTTTCTTTTCAGTGCCTAGCGTCAATTCGTTAGCTAGAACCATGTGAGTTGCCCAAAATGCGCTCATGAAGTTAAACGAATGCCATAGACCTTTTCTTCCTCCATGTCACATCCGTTTTGAGTTTGGCGTATGAAAGTGATCTCAAAGAGGCGTCTATGTCAAAAGATTTTTCATTTGTTCTCCTTCTTCGTCTGGTTCTGTTCTTCTTCACCTTCTTCGTATCCTTACGTGGTTTTTGGTGAAGCTTGCACTAGTTTGTTGTTGTTTCTTTTTTCTGGCTTTTGTCTCTACTCCTTATGTTTTTCATCGTTCTCATTTGTATAGTAGGAGTGAAAACTTATGAGATTTTCAAAAATCTCCTGCAGTTGTGCGTTATCAATGAAAACTTTTTGTGTTGTGGCGCGATACAAAGGAGAAGGATGTTTGCTTCAAATCACAATCTTGAGTTTGTAGGAGACAGTCATGGGTGAGATATGTCTCCGTTGAGCACTGGATGTTTCTCGTGTTAGAGTGAAGTTTGTGACTCCGGACTCATACAAAACGCTTTGCCCTATTGAGACAAATGCGAACTTTCAACAAGACTGTCATCGAGATCACCATTGAGGAACTGAGTGGCAGAGCAGGTGGAAGTTCGTGCTCATTGATCCCATCATAATACACTAAGGAGTGCTCATGTTGTTTACTTTTTTCCTGGTCTGTTATGAAAAGCCTTCCTGTGTATTATTTTACTTTCCTGTGTAAAATATTTCTTTCTTGTGTATTACTTGCCTCTCTATTATGTTTGTTGTCCTTGTATTGTTACTTTCCTGTGTATTATTAATTCTTCCTATGTACTATACTATACTTCCTGGATGAATGCACAGGGAGTCGTTCTCCCAAAGCAAGAATGCCGATCTGGATATGTTTCTCTCACAACAACCTCCCGCTAGAGCGCTTAGTATTGCCGGTTGGCCCAGTGTGGTCGTTGTTGTTTCAATGTATTATTTGTTATTCCTGTGTATTTTTTCACGTTCCAGTGGTTATTTTTCGCTCTTGTGATTAATTGTTTCCCTGTGTATTACTTGAAGTTCTTGTGTATTATTTTTCGTTCTTGTGTATTAATTCTTTTCTTGTGTATCACTTCTCGTTCTTGTGTGTTACATGACTTTCCGGTGTATTATTTGGTTGTTACTGTGTACTCTACCTTCTTGAAGGGTAACAAGTGTCATTTATGTGAATTATTAATAGTTTGAATATAAAATAGTTTTGTACAATTGTCATCTGTCGGGTGGTCCCCGCGGGTCCGCGGCTACCATTGCATCCGCACTTGGTATGATTATTTTCTGTATATCGTGGAGCAGCATCCATGTGGCATTGATGAGTCGTAGGTACGGGATGTCCGCCAATGGTATGCCCAGCTTCTCCCCTTGTATTATTTCCACCATGTATTACACGAGGAAAACAGGGCAGTCAACCGTTCTGGAGTCCTGCTAAGAGCAATCGCTACATGATCTAGCTGGAGGTTTTTGAATACATTCTTCCTTGTGTGAATCTCGAGGGCTAATTCAAAGAGCTCCTGCTGAAACTTGGGAAACGTTGGCTATCAACGGAACATGTCAAAAAAATAAGGTCGACATGGTAGCCATAATTCTTGAGTAACTTACCATGGCGATGGCGTCGGCGCCGTAACTTCGTGACTTAAGGGATGAGTAGTGAAGGTACTTCATTTGCACAATGTCAAGGGCCAGCAGATGGAAGTGACTATTGTACCCGATTGGCATAAATATGACGTACGATGATTTGTACAACTCCATAGCATCCTCTATCATACACAACGCCTGGTCAGTAGCGAAGTCCATTTTCTGCATGGCCAGTGCAAGAGGCCGTGTGACAACGGCACGCTTCACGAACGGCGTCGGGTCTGTAATCAGCTTTTTGCGGATCATGTGTACGAGTACGTAGACTACATCATCGAGGACTTGCTCTTTGCCTTCTAAACGGATTTAGTGTCTGGCATGTATCATGAACCTATATTAGTCTCTCCAAACGACACTCTTGTTGGCATAAATACAGAGGAATGCAACATATTAGAAAAGACTCGACAATACTACACATCAAGGAAGGATAATAAACAAGAAGGAGAATTAATACACACGAAGTACGAAGTAATACACAGGAAGTGCTATATAATTCATAGGAATGAGAGATAATACATAAGAATAACACTTACCCTTCCATGAGTGTATTCAAGTATGTATGCGTTTTTTCGGAGGAGGAACCACGTATTGGGTTTCTTTTGAACCTCCTTTTTCGATGTGATCGCTACTATACCATCGAATGGCAGAAGGTTAAGTGGGCCATCTTTTGGTTCGTTCTTCTCAAACGAGGATAGGGATTCCAATAGCACGTTGATGGCGATCAACAAGTTCTCTTCCGGGTCTGACATTTCTGTGGAGCGGGAATCTGCTCTTGTGGATGTTTTCTTCGGTGGGGACCTCCTTGGAGGGGCCTTCCTCGATGGAAGGGCCCTATTATGTGTCTTCTCCTTTGGTGGGGTCTTCTATCGCAAGGGATCCCTCTTATGCAGAACTTTTTGGAGGGGCCCCATTCCCTAACTAGCTTTAATTTCTTTTAGCGGCGCCATGCATTGTGTTTTGAGTCTGGAGGGGTGTCAGTTCTACCGCCTTAGACGGTTGATGGCACCGGAGTGGCGTCGGCTAATGGAGCCTTAGGGGTAGCACTATCGCCGATGGGAGCTGGAGGGAGAGCTGTAAAAAGGATTTCCAAGGAGGTGAAGCAACTTCGGCCGGATGAATCTCCATATCCGAGACAGGAAGTGCGACCACCTCATGGCAAAACTACTTTCATCGCCTGAGGCCTCTATAGTGCGTTCGCAAGGCAGCTTCAACGAGCCCAAGCCACCCTCTTAAACCGCCAACCTGACGTGGGGAAATGACTTGATGATGGAGGAAGTACAACAGCTTGCCGGACCCCATAGATACAGGTCCCCAGAGATGGTGACCATGTGGCAACCCTTTGCAACATTCTTGCATCCTCGGCATCACATGCGTCCATGCGAGTGTGCGGTTCTTCAATGTCCATCACTAGTCATTGTACCATCAGTCGACTGTCCTCGTCACCATGTGGAACATTCGCCACATTGGAAGACAAACGGAGACTGAGTTCAGTAGGGTGGTTAGATAAGGAGTGCAACCGAGCTCGTTTCCTCTCTCCCTCGTTGGTTGGTTTTGCCGGCCGTTTTCGCTTGCCCTCCCCTTCTGAAGCTCACTACTTTGCGGAACAGTGGCTTCACTACCACTGTCAACCAATGTAACCTCTGCCTTGTTGGCTGCCACAAGTATGGAGAACTGCAAGGGGGACACACAAAATCTACAAAATTGTCACTATCTCATTCATATATAATGTAGAGCATATACAGAGATTTTCCAGTGTACAAGAGAACTATACCTTATAGAGAAGCTATTGTAATACACAGGAAGCGCATACGCTACATAGGAAGGTAGATTATTACACAAGATGACAGAATATTATACAGGAAGTGAGATACAACATGGGAAGAGCCGAAATTAAGCGGGAAGGTAGATAATTACATAGTAACGTAGAATACTACACAAGAAGATGAAGTACTACACTAAAAGGGATGAAGGGATGATTTACAAAAAAACCTCACTTGTCTACCTTTAAGAGATTTGAGAAAGGGGAGGACGGACTTTGACTTTATAAAACTCGTCTCTTAGTAGCACATTATCAAGGGTGCCCCTCCCGTCCTCACCTTCTTCACACTACACGTCATCTTGTAGAACCAAATGACCAGAGCATTGGTCTAGCCTTTCAAGTACCCGACTGTCCCTTGCTTCCCCTCACACTGAAGCTGGACACGTGTGGTCGTCAAAGGCACATCGTCTATCAGCCACGCGTGAACAGCTCACACCCATCCGTAACAGCCGAGGTTTGCCGAGTCGTTAGTGTACTGTGCTACGAATGTTGGCGTGTTGAGAGAGATATTGGGGAAGGATATAGTCATCATAAGGAAGATGACAAGGAGCTTCATAAATGTCTCCTCCCCTTCTTCGATGCGAACAAGCTTCAGCAAATTCTCTTTTATCGCATCACCATGGCAATTGTGCATCATGCTTATGAAATTCTATTAAACTGGGATTCCATCCGATGGTGCTTGAAAGATTCAGTGTCTCTGTGATAGCGGAGGCCAAGGATGAGAGCAACGCCTACTTCTGTGAACGACAAGTTGCTTTCTCCTATCTTGAAACGCTACTTCTTGGAGTCACGCACATGTATGAGAGCGTCTAGAAAGGAGTGGAGCAGAGGATCTCCAAGTGTCGAATATTCATCAACTTCTTAACAGCTAACAACGTCTTCATGACTGGGGCCAAGTAGCACCTCGCATTCACTAGTGTGGTCGCCATTGTTTGTTATTACTAAAACAATGCATATAATCAGTAAATAGATGATAATTTGAAATCATGTAATACACTGAAAGCAAAAAGAATACTCATTACACAACAAACAATGTCAAGTAATACACAGAAAAAAAAGAATGGCCACATAAAAAAAAATACATAGAATACACCAATATTGTCAAGTAATATACAGGAACTATGTAATAATACACAGATAACAAAGAATGACCACCGAAAGAGAATACAATGCACTAAACGCAACAAACAATGTCAAGTAATACACTTGAAGTATGTAATTGTAGACATGGAAAAAAGAATCGCCACAGAAGGCAAAAAGCAATACACAGTAGGCACTTTGTAGTAATACACAGAATTAGGCAACGATACAGTAGATACAAAAACGACCCTGTGAACACAAGACGCTCGAACGGCGACCGATGACCGTCTTCTCAGCTTACTACTGGATTGTCACTGTAGGAAAGTCACTAGTGCTCGTTGAAAGGAAGAAGAAAGCGATATCTAGAGTCTTCTGCGCAATAAGAATAAGGAGAGGGGCGAGTGAATTCAAGGGTCTTTGCCAAGCAAGGCAATATTTCAAATAGCCTATCTTCCAGCCCTTTAAAATGCAACTATGGTTGGTATTCTGTTCAATTCGCGGGGTTGGAGTTATGACTACAAAGGAGGAGGGTGAACTGATAATTCCCCCAACATATAACCGAATCTTCACCTACGTCAGTTGCTTTTGGATTGAAATGGAAGCAAACAATAAAAGAGAGACCTTTTGGCAATACCGAAACTGCGAGGGATTTATAGGGAACATGCAAACTATTGGTGACTATTAGTAAGTTTCCTGTTTTAACTATTCTTACTATCTATATATTATATTAAAGTTCACAAATATTAAATAAATATTTATTGATATAGAGCTAGTTTTTATAAATTATGCTTTGAATATAGTTTTCAACTTAGAGGCTATTTGTCTATGTGGAAGTAGCTGAAAATAGCTTTAATCTAAGTAGTTGTTGGTTTGATATAAAACCTACATTTACATGTAAATGCATCTACATAAACTTTTACAATATTTCAAATTACAACAAAATTTGTTATAAACTGAAATAAAGTAAATAAATAATATCCACTTACCACAACAATATCTAATATTAAATTATGAAAATAATTAATAAAGCAAATTGTCTTTAAATTTAATTATCCAAATATTTTTAAATAATAAAATTAAATTTAAAAAATATTTAATATTTATATAATAAAAACTTTTCTGATAAATATATTTACAATTAAAAATATTATATTATTTTTATATTTTAATAACAAACATATTATTAAGTAATAAAAGAAAAAATATTAAATATTTTTATGATTTAATACTTATATAATTAAATTTTTTTATGTTACATATAATTTTATAATTGAAAAACATGATAAACATAATTAATGACGTAATTGCTTTAAATAAGTTTTTAAGTAAAAAAATTAAAGAAATAGTAAATATGTTTAAATTTAATAAGTTATTTATTACCTAATTTATTTGTAATAATAATAGACAATGGGTTTAATCACAATATCCCATTTTTGCAGTAATTATAAAACTTAGGGCATCTTTAATGGGCTGATAGCTCTGCTCAATGAGCAAAGTTATCAACCTCTCCCCACTATTAGCCACTAAGCGCTCAATAGTGTTACCCTCTTTTTTTAAAAACAATATTCTTTTAAATTTGGTTTCTCATGTTTTTTAAAAAATATTTTTTAAAATTTAAATAAAGTATAGGGCAGATAATATAAAATAGTTTTGTACAAGTGTCATTTGCCAAGTGGTCTCAGCGGGTCTGCGATTACCGCTGCATCCGCATTCGGTATGACTTTCTTTGCATACCGTCGATCTGTATCCGTGCGACGTAGAGAAGTAGCAGGTACATGACGTCTACCAATGGTATGCTCGGCTTGTTCCCTTGTATTATTTGCTCCATGTACCGCATAAGAAAAAGCGGGCAGTTGAAAGTTCCGGAGCCTTGTTGAGGACAATCGGTACATGTTCTAGTGGGAGGTTTTTGAATACGTTCTTCATTGTGTGAATCTTGAGGGTGAGTCCAAAGAGCTCCCCTCAAAAGTTGAAAAACGTTGGCCATTAACAGAACATGTCAAAAAAATAAGGTTGACATGGCAGACAACAAGTTACTTGCCATGGTGACTACATCGGCATTGTAAGTGTGCGTAAGGGATGAGTTGTGGAGGTACTTCATTTCCTTAGTGTCAAGGCCGAGCGGATGGCAGTGACCGTTGCACACAATTGGCATAAGTATGAGGTTCGACGATTTGTACAACTTCATAGCATCCTCCATCATACATAATGCCTAGTCAGCAATGAACTCCATTTTCTATATAGCTAGCACAATAGGCCACGTGACAACCGCGCGCTTCAAGAACTCCACCAGGTCTGTAATAAGTTTTTCACATATCATGAGTACAAGTAGCTCGACGACATCGTCCGGGATTTGTTCTTTGCCTTATAAAAGGATGTAGAGGCTGGCATGCGTCGTGAACCCATATTCGTCTCTCCAAACGATGCTCATGTTGACATAAATACACAGGAATGTAACATATTAGACAAGACTCGACGGTACTATATAGGAAGGAAAATTAACATACACAAAGTGCAAAATAATACACAGGAAGTGCGATATAATACATAGGAATGAGAAATAATATACAGGAATAACACTTACCCTTCCACAAGTGTATTCAAGTATACGGAGATGGCCGTTTTTCCATTTGGTCTAATGGCCCAAAGCCGGGATATGTTTTCTTCCGGAGGAGGAACCACGTAACGGGCTTCTTCTGAACCTCCTTTTTCGATACGATCGCTACTGTACCATTGAATTTTACCAGGTCAAGGGGCCATCTTTTGGATGGTCTTTCTCAACCCAGGAGAAGAATTCCAACAGCACGTCGATGGCGATCAACGCCTTCTCTTATGCCTATGATGTTTCTATGGACCGATAATCTGCTTGTGCGGATGTTTTCTTCGGCGGGAACCTCCTTGCAGGGACCCTCCTTGATGGAAGGGCCTTTTTCTATGTCTCCCTCTTCGGTGGGGTCTTCTTCTGAGTGGGGTCCGTCTTATGCGATACATTTTTGGAGGGGCCCTTCTCGGACTCGCTTTAATTTTTTTGAGTGCAACCGTGTGTCTTGTCTGTGTCTGGAGAGGGTACCAACCATACTGCCTTCGATGGTTAATGGCACAGAAGTGGTGTCGGATAATGGGATCTCAAGGGTAGCGTCGTCACTAATAGGAGCTAGAGGGGGAGCAGTAAAAGGTATTTCCAATTAGGTGTCGTCCGCCGCCACGACGTCATGGGCGGGGCGGGCCAGATGGAGCAACTTCGGCTGGATGAATCTCCACATCCAAGACAAGAAGTGCAACCACCTTATAGGAAGGACTACTCTCATCGCTTAAGGGCTCTGTAGTACGCTGTGCAAGGCAGCTTCTCCTAGCCCAAGCAAACCTCTTGAACAGCCAACCTGACGTAGGGAAAGGACCTAATGATGGATGAAGTACAATAGCTTCTTAGACCCCAGAGATGTCGGTTCCCATAGGTGGCAATAGCCCTTTGCCGCCTCCTCGTACCCTCGGTGTTGCACGCGTCCTTGCGAGCGATCAGTTCTTCAAGGTATATTACTAGTCATTACACAATCAGTCGCATGTCAATGTCACCCTGTAGAACATCTGCCAGGTTGGATGACAAACGGAGACTGAGTTTTGTGGGGTGGCTGGGTGAGGAGTGCGACAGAGCTTGCTTTCCTTGCTCGCTCATAGGATGGTTTTGAGAGTTGTTTTCACTTGCCCTCCCCTTCGGAAGCTCCCTTATCGCTCTACGAAAGGTGGGCTTCACTGCCATTACCAACCAATGCAACTTCCGTATTGTTAGCCTCCAGAAGTGTGGAGAACTACGAGGAGAATGTGTAAAACTTACAAAATTGTCTCCATCTCGTTAATATAAAATGCAAAACATACATAGAGATTTTTCTATGTAGAAGCGAACTATGTCTTATAGTAAAGGTATTGTAATACACAGTAAGCACAGATAATACACATGAAGGTAGATTATTATACAGGAGGACAAAATATTACACAAGAAGCAAGATAATGCGTGGAAAGTGCCAAAATTATACAGAAAAGTAGATTACTACACAAGGATATAAAGTACTACACAAAAAGGGACGAAGGGATGATTTATTAAGAAAACTCACCTCTTTGCCTTTGAGAGATTTGAGTAGGGAGACAACGGACATTGACTTTATAATACTCTTCTGCATGTAGCACATTATCTGGGTGCTTGTCCCGTCCACACATTCTTCACACTACACGTCACCTCGTTGATTCAAATAACCAGGGCAATGGTGCAACCTTTCAAGTACTCGACTATCGTTTGCTGCCCTGAAATGACCAACGCAATTGACACGTGCGGCAGGGAAAGGCACATTCGTAATGTTCGAGATTCACCAAGTCATCAATGTACCATACTGCGAATGTTGGCCCGTTGAGGGAGGTGTTGTGGAAGAGTACAGTTGCTATAAGGAAAATGATGAGGAGCTTCACAAACCTCTCCTCCCCATCTTCGATGCGAACAAGCTTCAGCATATTCTCCTGTATCGCATCACGGTGGTGGTTGTGCATACTGCTCAAGAAATTCTGTTAAACTGAGATTCCATCCGATGGTGCTTGAAAGAGACGATGTCTCGGTCGTAGCAGAGGCCATGGATGAGGGCAACGTCTGCTGCCCTAAAAGATAGGTAGCTTTCATCTATCTTGAAATACTACTTTTTGGCGTCGTATACCTGCGTGAGAGCATCCAGAATCCCCCCTACTACATCACGGGTGTGAGATCCATCAATTGGAAAAAGAGAATGGAGCAGAGAATCTCCTAGTGCATGATATTCATCAGCTTCTTAATAGCTGACAATGTCTCCACGACTATGGTCAAGTCGCACCTCGAGTTCACTAGTGAGGTCGCCATAGTTTGTTGTTACTAAAAAATGCATATAATTACTGAATGGATGATAATTTGAAATCGTGTAACACACAGCAAGCAAAAACAATACCCAGAACACAATAAACAATGTCAAGTAATACATAGAACTAGGTAGTAATACACAAAAAACAAAGAATGACCACATAAACAAAAGAAAACAATACACATAACACACCAAACATTGTCAAGTAATACACAAGAATTATATAATAATCCACTAGACGTTGTACCCTGTCCTAATTTAGACCTCGAGCCTATTTAGATTTTATGCTTGCATTAGGGGTAAAATGGTCATTTAGCCATAGTGGCATTTTTGCATGTTGCATAGTAGCTTTTATGTGAAAAATCGGGGGCAATTCCATCATTTGGATCCATTGTCTATTATTTTCTATTAGAAGGGCAAATTGGACATTTACTCATTTATTGCATTCACGGACATTTTGGTAATAATAGTTTAGAATTCAGGGACTATTCTTAAAGCTTCTAGAGGCTGGTTTATGAGACTTATCATTCTTAGGGACTAAAACAAAATTTCGTGTGAAAATTCTGCCATTTAGCAGAGTCTGGATTCTTTTCCATCTTCATTTCCTTTCTTCTTCATCTCTTGTACGGCAGATCAGAAACATTAGAAAAACAAATTTTTTTGGCCAGCATTTTCCGGCGAACTCAATTCCAAAATTCCTCCTCCCTCACTCCTGAATTCGGTAAGGCTAACATCCAATGTTTTTATTTTGTATTTATCCCGTATTTTCTTGTTTTCAGAAATGTATAAAAACTTTGAATTCTCCATGGATTTGGTGATTTATAGGCTTAAATTAAATCCAATGATTTATGATTCATGTATGAGAATGTTGTTAAAGAAATTTTCTTATTTAGTGTTGTAAATTGGGAGAAAACCTTAGTATAAGGTCCGGTTTTACTTTATCAACCTCGAAGTTACTGTAGCACCAAAAAAATTGACCCTTTTCTGGTACGTCTTTGGTCTACATTAAAGCTCTTCTTACCCTGAACTCATTAGAACTAGGTTTACTCCATTCTGATGTCGTTTGGGGTCCAAAATGACGTTGTTTTGCCCTAAAACCCTAAGGTTTTGTATTTGACATGTATAATTGCATTTTCATGCATTTTCTTTTAGTTATTATTCTTTTGTTCATTAGAATTTCGATCCTCTGCTTGTATTTAGGTGGCGAAGCATGCTCTAAGGGGAAGGAACTCTCTGATCTGTGAGCGCGTCTCGAGATGAGACGACTGGTTCTGTAAGTGGTTAAATTTATAATTGCATAGATTTAATAAGAGCACTAAAGTATTTCTTCATGTGTTTTATTACATAAATTTGATGATAAATTGGTTTCCTTTGATATATATTTTTTTAGTACGACTTTACTTGAAATGGTTAAACCTAGAATGCTTATACCTCTTTATTTTGAAAGAAACCTGTTTACTTGCACACGTATTTATATGCAAATGGAATATGGTTTGTTGTATATTATTGTATTTATATGCAAATGGAACTTGGTTTGAGGTACATTTTTGGATTTAAACATTGTATGATGGATTCTTTGAGTTGAAAATTGGAAAGAAGTATATTGTGACATTCAGTTTTGATGGTGACGGCGGACTTTAGTCCGACACTGCAGTGTGGGGTTTCCACGAGCCAGCCTATTGAGAGGTGGCGTGGTTAACCCTGGTACCCTGGTCATGAGGAGCGTAGGGCCATTGACAAGGTTTGATCCATATTTTATTTGAGAGACCCACGGGGTCACCACACGGGGATCTCAAAGGCCAACACCAAGGAAAGTCAACATTTTAAAGTTTAAAAAGTTTTAAAACTCCTTAGTGGTCCCATAGCTAGTCACGGCCATGATTAGCGTGGGAATTGTTTTTTGCCCAGCCTGTATTTCTGGAGCCGTATTCATTGTGTTTAAAATGTTACTTGCTTTTACTATTAATAAACTTTGTGTCACTTGTTAATCTGTTGGACACTTGGAACTGATTTTATATGTTATTATGCTTGTGGAATTATTATTTGAAATACTTTATCACTCTGTTACATCTATGCTAACGCCGCTCACTGGGTAACATCTGTTACTCACCACTCCCCTTTCTTCTTTTTTAGACTACAACGTTGTACAGAGTTGTGCCGTGCAAGCAGTAGAGTGATTTATCTGTTCTTCTTGTTTAGGTTTGTTATAGTGTGCATGTAAACTTTATGTATCCACTAGACTTAACCTTTATATGTTGTTCATGTATTTGTATTTTCTGGTTGTATCTGAAAGCCCTGGTTTGTATTGTTATTGATGCTACTTGCGTTTAGAGTCCTTAGTATAAAGGAACCCTATGGTGATCTTATTATTATTTTGTTTTCTAGCTATGTAATTATGATAACAGGTTTATATTGAGCCTTACGGCGACTTGAAGGTGGGGCCTTTGTGGGATCCTCTTGTTATCGTCGTAGCGGTTGCCAGGTGCCCGGTTAGGTTCGGGGTGTGACAATTTTAGTGGTATCAGAGCTATAGGTTTAAGAGTCAACTCTGGTTAGAATCTGATTTTTTTTTACTTTGTCCATGATTTGATAGTAGATCCATATAGAGTCTTGCATTTAGTGCATGTGCATATACGAATTAAGTTTGAAATTTGCTTTTGTTGTCATTTTTTAGTTAATTATGCCAGCACAACGTTAACATTCACGCCGCGGAGTATACACTCCTACTGAGGGACCTAGTCATGCCCAGTCAGTCCCCTTCACCACTTAGAGGGGAGGCATCGGTGCATGCCCCTGTAGCTGTAGGGTCCGTACCTTACCCCCGATACCAGAGTTGGCATTACCTCCTGAAGCGTTATAGACTTTTAGAACTCTGGTTTTTAGATCAGAGTTTAGCGTCCAGGGATAGGAATTATAGATGTTACCTTGTTGTCATGTTCACCTACAGATCCAATTAGGTTGGGCACATAAAGGGTTCGGATAGATGCTAGCACACTGTTACACTAGTTTTGGAATTAGAACAGCTTGTGCTAAGCCTTCTTCTGGGATCCCCCTCCTCATATCCTTTTTCCTGACTCACATCACAATCAAGGAGTTTTAGTGGTAGCCTGGATACTTGTATATGCACTGTAAGAGCATATACCTGGTATCTCAACTTTCGTAGTAACCTTGCCCCAACCAATAGGAGTTTTTTTTTGGAGGAACATGGTTGTCGGACCAACATCGCAACAGTGGACATCTTTATTGCAGTTTGCGATAATGTCTTTGACATAACCAGTGGTAGCGCATGACAGCAAGTTAACTGCGATGACTTTGCTGTCAGGTTTAGTGGCCGGAGACAGTATTAGAATGTTTGTTTATCTTTTGTTCAGTGCTAGTAAAATTTCAAAGAGGTGATGCATGCAGCAAGTGAGTGGTCAACTTGCTGGCATATCACACTGGATTTTTTCGCCTAACGAAGAGGCATGGCGTTTGTTCCCAAACCAATTATCTAGTTTGTGGGGTAAATTTCTCATTCATAGTTATGCTATTGCCCTATTGCTTGGAACTATTTTAGTGTTGGTATTGAGTAGATCAGTGGCATCTCCTTACCGGCTTCATGAAGCATGTGCATATAGTTTTGCTTTGCAGTTCACTCTATTTCAACTCCTTTCAATTCCGTTATGTTGGATTCAGTATTTTTCTTTTCCATGCATTTTTCAGGTGTTTTGTTGATTTTGTTTATATCTCTTCTAACTGACAGTAGACCACTTTCTTCATTCTTTTATCCACCCTCTCTGATTTTGAGGCCAATGTTACCCTTTTGTCTTTTAAGTTTCTTTTGTATGCTGATTTATGTCGATTTTGCTGAGATAAGCATCTTTATTGCTTCCTCTGCCAAATCTTTGTGGTGATGATCCCTTGTTATCCTTTTACCCTTTTCATTAGCATTTTATAGAACTATTGAATCCTTTGGTTTGGAACAACGTCAAGAATCTTGGAAAAGCAATTGGAAGCTAGTAACTAGAAGAGTCTAGCGACTCAGGGAGCAAACTTTTTTGTTGCAGTTGTATCGTTGCTTTAGAGTCAAACACTTGTCAGAGGCCTAGTGTGGCAGGATGTGAGTTTGGTTTGACAACACTATGCCTCGTTTAGCGTGCATTGACAATAAGTGTCTTTTGATACTGTTTTTCAATAGGGAAGTTCAATAAGATGATGTGATCTGAAAGACGTTGTGCCCATTTTCTTCAGACCAGAACTGTGGACTACGTGATCTTTCCTGTTTTGGCTCGTTTATATGTTGAGGTAAGACTAAAGATTTTTTCGATCACCAAATGCTTAGAGAGCATGTTACTTCTTTAGTTCTTGTGCGAATCATGGCCTCCGGACGAGAGCGTAGATCATTTTCTTCAGGGTACAATGAGTAGCGAGTAGCAAACTTTTTCTTAGAGGAGCAGTTTCGAGCGGAAGAAGCGGCAATTACTGCTGCCAGTTTAGTTGGAGAGCAAAGTCCAACTGATGAGGTATCTCAAGGGGTCTCGAGCGTTGCTTACATAGCTGAACCAGGCCAGAAACCTATCCGACAAGAACCGGTTCCAGTGCATGTCTAGTGCCGCACACTCGCCTGGTGGTGAGTATGAACACCAGAGACTTTAGTATGATCATCGAATCGGAGTTGCGAGACATCTACATGGAAACTACTGCATTGAACCAAGAGACCTTGTTGCACTGCGACGAAGGTACCGAATCTCAGTAGTTGAAGGTACTTCTTACGAAGATGCCCATGCAGTTCTCCAACATGTTGAGAGCTCAAAGCAAAAGAATCGTCGTAGGCAACTTCAGGGACGTTAGTTGTAAGCTGTAGCCTTGCTAGGGTTTACAACAATTGTTGTTGATAGTTGTATTTGCTTGTTGGTTGTCTGTGTTTTTTTTCTGTTATAGTTGTATTTGCTTGTTGGTTGTCTGTGTTTGTTTCTTTTATAGTTGTGTTTGCATGTTGCTTGTTTGTATTTTGTTGTCATTATATTGGCCTTCTTTTTGGGTTTTGTCCAAACCTTATAGTATGTTTTGTAGCTGTATGTCTTTATGTGCATCTGTATACTGTAATGATATCCAGTTGGGTGTGAGCTAATGCGAGAAGAGATAGCGTGGGAACCAGAACCTTCTCTGTGAAAGCAGTATCCTATGTTGTTCAGGAATACTGCTAAGTAAATTTTGAGGACAAAATTTTCTTTAAGGAGGGTAGAGTGTTGTACCCTGTCCTGATTTAGACCCCGAGCCTATTTAGATTTTATGCCTGCATTAGGGGTAAAATGGTCATTTAGCCATAGTGGCATTTTTGCATGTTGCATAGTAGCTTTTATGTGAAAAACCAGGGCAATTCCGTCATTTGGATCCATTGTCTATTATTTTCTATTAGAAGGGCAAATTGGACATTTAACTTGTTTACTGCATTCAAGGACCTTTTGGTAATAATAGTTTAGAATTTAGGGATTGCATCATCTAGGGACATGTTTGTGAGACTTGTCATTCTTAGGGACTAAAATGCAATTTCGTGTGAAAATTCTGATATTTAGCAGAGTTTGGATTCTTCTCCTTCTTCTTCATTTCCTTTCTTCTTCATGTCTTGTTCGGCCGACCACAAACATTAGAAAAAAAAATTTTTTCCGGCCAGCATTTTCAGGCGAACTCAATACCAAAATTCCTCCTCCCTCACTCCTGAATTCGGTAAGCCTAACATCCAATGTTTTTATTTTGTATTTATCCCATATTTTTTTGTTTTTAGAAATGTATAAAAACTTTGAATTCTCCATGGATTTGGTGATTTATAGGCTTAAATTAAAGCCAATGATTTATGATTCATGTATGAGAATGTTGTTGAAGAAATTTTCTTATTTAGTGTTGTAAAGTGGGACTGTAGAAACCTCGAAGTTACTGTAGCACCAAAACTTTTGACCCTTTGCCGGTACTTCTTTGGTTCACATTAAACCTCTTCTTACCCTGAATTCATTGGAACTAGGTTTACTCCATTCTGATGTCGATTGGGTCCAAAATGACGTTGTTTTGCCCTTAAATCCTAAGGTTTCCTATTAAACATGTATAATTGCATTTTCAGGCATTTTCTTTTGGTTATCATTCTTTTCTTCATTAGAATTTTGATCCTCTGCTTGTATTTAGGTGGCGAAGCATCCTCTAAGCGGAAGGAGCTCGCCGATCAGTGAGCGCGTCTCAGGATTAGACGACTGGTTCTGTGAGTGGTTAAATTTATAATTGTATATATTTAATAAGAGTACTAAAGTATTTCTTCATGTGTTTTATTACATAAATTTGATGATAAATTGGTTTCCTTTGATATATATTTTTTTTTAGTACGAATTTACTTGAAATGGTTAAACCTAGAATGCTTATACCTATTTATTTTGAAAGAAACCTGTTTACTTGCACACGTATTTATATGCAAATGGAATATGGTTTGTTGTATATTATTGTATTTATATGCAAATGGAACCCGGTTTGCTGTACATTTCTTGATTTAAACGTTGTATGATGGATTCTTTTAGTGGAAAATTGGAAAGAAGTATATTGTGACATTCAGTTTTGATGGTGACGGCGGACTTTAGTCCGACACTGCAGTGTGGGGTTTCCACGGGCCATCCTATTGAGAGGTGGCGTGGTTAACCCTGGTACCCTTGTCAAGAGGAGCGCAAGGCCATTGACAGGGTTTGATCCAGATTTTATTTGAGAGACCCGGGGTCACCACACGGGGATCTCAAAGGCCAACACCAAGGAAAGGCAACCTTTTAAATTTTAAAAAGTTTTAAAACTCCTTGGTGGTCCCATAGCTAGTCGCGGCCACGATTAGGGTGGGAATTGTTTTTAGCCCAGCCTGTATTTTGGGAGCCTTATTCATTATGTTTTAAAATGTTAGTTGCTTTTACTATTGATAAACTTTGTGTCACTTGTTAATCTGTTGGACACTTATAACTGATTTTATATGTTATTAGGCTTGTGGAATTACTATTTGAAATACTTTATCACTCTGTTACATCTATGCTAACGCCACTCACTGGGTAACATCTGTTACTCACCACTCCCCTTTCTTTTTTTTCAGACTGCGACGTTGTACAGAGTTGTGCTGTGCAGGCAGTAGAGTGATTTATCTGTTCTCCTTGTTTAGGTTTGTTATAGTGTGCATGTAAACTTTATGGATCCACTAGACTTGACCTTTATATGTTGTTCATGTATTTGTATTTTCTGGTTGCATATGAAAACCGTGGTTTGTATTGTTATTGATGCTACTTGTGTTTAGGGTCCCTAGTATAAAGGAACCCTATGGCGATCTTATTATTATTTTGTCTTCTAGCTATGTAATTGTGATAACAGTTTTATATTGAGCCTTACGGTGACTTGAATGTGGGGCTGTTGTGGGACCCTCTTCTTGTCGTCGTGGCGGTTGCCACGTGTCCGGTTAGGTTCGGGGTGTGACACTAGAAACAAAGAACGCCCACCCCAAGTGAACACAAGACACAGAACACAAAAATAATGTCAAGTAATAGACACAAGAAGTTTGACGTTATACACAGGAAACAAAGAACCACCACAGAAAGCAAAAGCAATACAAGAAAGCACTTTGGAGTAATACAAGAATAAGGATAATTCACAGGAAACAAAAATGATCCGGCAAACACATGACGCTCGAATGGCGGCCGATGGTCATCTTCTCACTTTACGGCTAGATTGTCACTGCCGGGAAGTCGCTCATGAGCATTGAAAAGAAGCAAAGAATTTGAAGGTGCTTAGAATTGCTTAGGAAGATGAAAGCAATCTCTAGAGTCTTTAGCGAAATAAGAAGGCGAAGGGGGAAGTGAATGCAAGGGTCTCTCATGCGCAGCACAATATTTCGAGCAGTAGACCTTTCAAAAGTTTCCAGTTCAACTATGGAGGGTATTCTGGTTATTTCGTGGGGCTGGAGTTCTGACTACAAAGAAGGAGGGTAAACAGGTAATTTCCCCAACATGTAACGGAATCTTCACCTCCGCAAGTTGCTTTTGGAGTGAAATGGATATAAACAATAAAAGGAGGGACCTTTTGGGAATACCGAAACTGTGAAGGATTTATAGGGAACGTGCAAACTATTGGTAGGTTATTAATTACTTACTTGTTTTAGTTATTCTTACTATGTATATATTATATTCAAGTTCATGTATAATAAATAAATATTTATTAATTTAGAGAGAGTTAATATAAATTATAATTTGAATATAGTTTTCAACTTAGAGGCTATTTTGCTACGTGCAAGTAGCTGAAAATAGCTGTAATCTAAGTAGTTGTTTGGTTTGATATAAAACCTACATTTACATGTAAATGTATTTACATCCCGAAAAACTTTTACAATATTTCAAATTACAACAAAATTTGTTGTAAATTGAAATAAAATAAAGTAAATAGCATTCACTCACCATAATAATATCTCATATTTAATTATGAAAATAATTAATATAGCAACTTGTCTTTAAATTTAATTATCAAAATCATTTTAAGTAAAAAAATTAAATTTAAAATATTTATTATTTACATAATTTAATATTTCTATAATTAAAAGCTTTATGATAAATATATATATAATTAAAAAGATTATATATTTTTATTTTAATAACAAACATATTATTAAGTAATAAACTAAAAATATGAAATATTTTATGATTTAATACTTACATAATAAGATATTTTTATGATACATATAATTTATAATTGAAAAATATGATAAACATAATCAACAACGTAATTGTTTTAAATTTAATTATAAGTTTTTAAGCAACAAAATTAAAGAAATAGTAAATATTTTTAAATTTAATAAGTTATATATTAAATTAGTTAATTAGCAATAATAATAGATAATGGGATAATCTCAATATCATACTTATGTAGTAATTATTATACCTTTCAACTTAGAGCATCTTTTTTTTTTTTTTTTTTTGTTTGAGAGGAACTCTAACAAAGTTAGAACTTAGAGCATCTTTAATGGGCTAATGGCTGTGCTTTATGAGCAAAGTTATCAGCCTCTCCCCACGATTAGCCACTGAGCGCTCAATAGTATTGCCTTCTTTTTTTTTTTTTAAAAAAAATATTATTTTAAATTTGGTTTCTCATGTTTTTTTAAAAAATAATTTTTTAAATTTAAATAAAGTATGGGACACATGATTATTTTTAAGTTTTTTAATTTTTATTTTATCTTTATTTTGGGAGATGGTTTAATCTGTGTAAGAGTTTAATGAGTTGATTACGTGGCATAGATACCAAACTCTAGGATAGTATAAAATTGCCTTACATTAACCAAGCAACAAAAAAATAAATGCAACATTTCCAATTACATCAAACTAAACAACAGGTAAGTTGATGTACGACATATTCAGTTACATTGTAACTCAACTTACATGTAATTTTACTTATAGAAAACAAAACATGCCCTAAAATATATATCTGCTCTTATCTTTTACAAACTTGTGTAATTAAATATCAATTAGAATTTTTAAAATTATTTCTTAGGAAAAAGCTGAGTTGAAAATTTAATTGCAAATTAATATAAGTTTTTATTTTTAAATTATGTATTACTTACAGTAATAAATGATTACTATTTATTTATATATTCTTAATATGAAATTAATTTAAAATTTACTTAAAATTAATTTTTTATTGAAGAATTATGAAAAACCTAGTGGTCGACAATTAATTTGGAAGTAAAATAAAATTATTAGATTATTATTGATAGGTATTTAAATACACCGTTTTGTAACGGTGAACTACATACACTTTCATGCATTAATTGAATAAAGGAACTTGTTTATAGATAACTCTAGCCAAGGCTCCTTAGGCCCAATGACATCGTGTGAGTATCCTTAGGATAAAGGAACTTGTACTGGATTAGGGGTACACTACGGAGGTTCCGGGGTAGTCGACTTCCGAGTCTAGACGGACCAAAGTATTACAATCCATGCATGCATTATCTGTTATCACATCATCCTTACTTGTATTTTTCCCGGGGGAATCCTCGCCCGGGGCCTTATCTTCTCCATTTGATTTCTTCTCAGTATGTTCAACTTGTTAGTAGCTAAAGTTTTTTATTGTTGGTTTTAATTTCATTTCTTTGCAATAACCTCTGTTTTGATTCGACTAAACAACTGTTCGAAGAGGAAGTAATAGTGGATCTCGGGACCCTAGGGAATACAACCCTCTGGTGCTCGCACAAGAGATATTACTTGACGACCCGTGCACTTGCGGCCAGGGAGCTGTGTGCCCGCTTTTTAGCAACGCGCGCGGCCACTATCAAGTTTTTGGCGCCGTTGCCGGGGACTTCTGAGAACATTAGGAAAACTCATAGACGTTGGATTAGTCTTTTCTTCTGTGCATTTTCATTTCCTTCATTTCTATAATTTTCAATCTCCTTTTCTGTCCCGCATTTCTTTGGTACAATTTTTCCTTATTATTATTTCTCTTCTTTAGATTTGTGTTGAATCATCTTTGCTCGAATTATTATTTCTCTTTATTTTATTTATTCTTGGTGTTGATTCTTTTCTTTGCGATGTATCCATTGGATTATAGCTCAAGACATGGACATGGATTCACACGAGCGTTTAGAAGCGCACGCACACTCAGTAGCATACATACAGCAGTACATTCGCAACTGGAATTATAACCTTATCGGGTATAACTTTGAAGGAGTAGTTCCTACGGGGAACAAGGCTGCACCTCAACAAGATTGGCGTGAAGTTCTAAGCACTCTCTATGGGAAGTACGAAGTTGATGTAAGAGATACAACCGTGGAACAACAACCGGGTCGAACACCTGCACAAGAAGCACGACAATGGAGCTCTTATGATGTACCTGCTGAGAATGTTATGTGGGGATCACCAGAAGAAGATGCCCAATCTGAACCCGAAGAGGAAGCGTGGTTAGTGAGGGAGGATTCTAGTTCGGAGAGCTCTACTCCTATGGATGTCGAATTCGAGAAAATAGATTGTGATGGTAAGAGCTGGCTTAAGCCATCCGTGGAGGACCCACCAAAGACAGAACTTAAGGAATAACGTCACACCTAGAGTATGCATTTTTGGGAGAGAATTCATTATTACCGGGCATCATCGCCTCCAATCTTTCTAAGGAATAGAAGAAAAAACTTCTAAGCATGTTGGGAAGACATAAGCAAGCTATCGCTTGGAAAATTGCAAATATCAAGGGTATCAATCCATCATTCTGCACTCACAAAATCCTAATGGACGATAGTCATAAGCCATCCGCAAAGAAGACTGAAGCCCAATATGAAGGAGGTGGTTAAGTTGTTAGACGCCGGCATCATCTATTCTATTTCCGACAGTGCATGGGTGAGTCCGGTCCAGGTAGTACCCAAAAAAGGGGGCATTATAGTGGTGACTAACAAGGATAATGAACTCATTCCCACTCGAACGGTAACTGGGTGGCGAGTGTGTATCGATTACAGAAAGCTCAATGACGCTTCCTGAAAGGATCATTTCCCGTTGCCATTCATTGATCAAATGCTTGAGCAGTTAGCCGGCCACGATTACTATTGTTTCTTGGATAGTTTTTCCGGATACTTTCAGATCCCTATTGCAACTGAAGATCAGGAAAAAACCACCTTCACTTGCCCCTGTGGCACATTCACTTATCGTCACATGCCCTTTGGCCTTTGTAACGCCCCTGCCACATTTCAAAATTGCATGCTTGCCATATTTGAAGATATGGTTGAAGACACCATGGACGATTCTCATTGTATGGCAACTCTTTTGATTTATGCTTAAAGAACCTTGAGCAAGTGTTAGCTCGGTGTGAAGAAACCAACCTAAGGGAAGGGATAGTTCTTGGGCACAAAATCTCAAGGAAAGGGATCGAAGTAGACAAAGGAAAATTTTTCACCATTGAGAAGCTTCCTCCACCGACCTCAGTGCTGGCAATAAGGACTTTTCTTGGCCATGTGGGTTTCTATAGAAGATTCATAAGGGATTTTACAAAGATCTCAAAACCATTGACTAAACTATTGGAGAAGGACGTACCCTTTGATTTCACGACTGAATGCCTTACCGCCTTCACTATCCTGAGGACTTTATTGATTCAAGCCCCTATCATGGTTACACCATATTGGAACGAACCATTCGAGTTGATGTGCAACGCAAGTGACTATGCAGTAGGTGCAGTATTAGGTCAGTGAAAGAACAACCATTTACATCCTATCTACTATGCGAGCAAGACTCTCACCGGTGCTCAAGAGAATTACACGACCACTGAAAAGGAACTCCTTTCAATAGTGTTCACGGTTGACAAGTTTCGGTCATACTTAGTACTATCGAAGGTCATTGTGTTTACCGATCATTCAGCCCTTCGGTACCTCATGAGCAAGACGGACACAAAGCCACGACTAATTCGTTGGGTACTTTTGTTACAAGAGTTCGACTTGGAGATCAAGGATAAAGGAGGGGCTGAAAATCTGGCTGCAGACCACCTCTCTCGTTTGGAAAGAATTGACGCTTGCACAACTCAGGAGAGCGAGATTAATGATGCGTTCCTCGAGGAACAATTGTACCATATTCAAGTGAAACAAGACGATGATATCCCTTGGTTTGCCGATATTGTCAATTACCTAGCTGCAGGTCTCATCCCGAAAGGGTTCACGATCCAACAGAGAAAGAAATTTTTTCCAAACCTCAAACACCACATGTGGGAAGATCCCTACCTATTTCGAGTATGTGCTGATGAAGTGGTTCGCCGTTGTGTATCCCAAGCAGAAGGTCAGGATATTATTACGCATTGTCATGGAGGGCCCACTGGAGGTCACTATAATGCTAACCGCACTGCAAGAAAAGTGTTGGATGCTGGGTTTTATTGGCCAACGCTGTTTCAGGATGCTCAGTACCACGTTCGAACCTATGATCGTTGTCAAAGAACAGGTAACATATCCCATCGAGATGAAATGCCTCAAAACACCATCCAGGTGTACGAAGTTTTCGATGTTTGGGGAATAGATTTCATGGGCCCATTCCCGACCTTGCGTGGTAACAAGTTTATTTTGGTAGCGGTGGATTATGCCTCCATATGGGTAGAAGCCCAGGCCTTACCAACAAGCGATGCAAGATCGGTAGTTCAATTCTTAAAAAGGCTCTTCTCCCGATTCGGTACTCCAAGAACAATTATTAGTGATCGGGGGCACACTTATGCAATGCCAAGTTTGCAAAAATTCTCAAGCGATACGGAGTCCGACATCATACCTCCACTGCTTATCACCCCTAGACTAGTGGTTAGGTCGAAGATTCAAATCGAGAACTCAAGAGTCTAGAGAAAACCTTGGCTTATCACCGGAAAGATTGGTCCGACCAATTGGAAGACGCCTTGTGGGCCTATAGAACTGCCTACAAGACACCCATTGGGAGTAGTCCCTATCGTTTTGTGTACGACTAGGCTTGTCACTTACCCGTGGAGCTCCAACATAAAGCATATTGGGCAACCAAAGTCCTAAATTTCGATTCCCAGGCGGTAGGAGAAAAAAGGAGATTGCAACTAAATGAAACTCGATGAATGGAGAACCCTTGCTTATGAGAACTCACATGTATACAAGGAAAGAGCAAAAATTTGTCACGATAAGTGGATTAAGCAAGACAAGTAGTTTACAGAAGGGGATCAGGTCCTCCTATACAATTTCTATTTCCCTTTATTTCCTAGGAAACTCAAGTCCCGATGGTCAGGACCGTACACGATCACCCGTGTATCACCACAAGGAGTAATTGAAATCCATCATTCTGAAAAAGGTCAGTTCAAGGTCAATGGCCACCGTCTTAAGCCATATTTTGGCCAGTCGAGCTCATCCCCCTCCTTCTTCGTGGAGCAAGGTACAAATTTTCCCTTTGACCCACCTTAAGATTGTGAATAGGGATGTCAGGATCGTGACTCTAAACAAGCGCTCTTGGGAGGCAACCCAAGTTTAACTCCCTTGTAGTTCTTTTTGTTTTACTTTGGTGTGTTTTTTGGTTTGTTCTTATTTCTAGTTTGTTTTCTTGTTTTGGTATGATTTTATTTCACGTTTATGTTTAGTGGACTTGAGTCTTGTTTTCATTTATCGATGTTTTGTCGGTTGGTGTCATGTGATTTTCGTGTTTGTCGGCGAAGTTTACATGCTTTAAAAGAATATTAATCGATTGGTGTTCTCATTTTTGGCAGGAAACTAAGAGAAAATTATGACTTCGGCACTTCTGGAGGCTGTGCGGGCAGGCTACAGCCCGCACAGGCTTGCCAGAAGGCTGTGCGGGCGGCAGCCAGACCGCATGGATCTGGCTGCACTCTTTCTTTGGGGCGGTCCCCACCACTTTAAGAGGGGTTTTTCACCCCCTACCTCCCCCATCTTCCTTCTCCATCGCCCCCTTTCACAAGGAATTCCATTTCCCCCTTCCACATCTCAACCCCATCCCCTTTGCTTTTTCATCTTGGGAGCAAGGTTCGTGCCGGTCTAAGCTAAGAGAACACCGATCCGTTGTTTTTATCGCCATTTCCTCGCCGATTCATCCTTTCTTTGTCATCAACTTAGGTGAGCTTCCACGCATTTTAAGTGAGTTTTTATTTATTTGGAATTGCTCCAATCACCTTAGTTCATGAAGAGAGGCAATGTGGCACTCTCATAACAATTGTCACCAATTGTTGTTGTTATTTTTCCATTTCTCGTGTGGCACCCTTTGTAGTAGTTCTATCTTTCATGAGGCCTTATGCTTAAATTGTGTAACTACTTGAATGTGTGATTTATTTGGACACAAGAAATTTTTGTCTCATATTTATCTAATACGATGGTGGGATTATATGTGATCGATGTCTATCTTGTGTTGTGTAGGGAAATGCCGAACAAGCGTGTCGCACACAAGCGATCTCGAGAGGGGGCTAGCTCATTCTCAACGCCACAATTCACCGATGCCCGTTTCACTCGAGGATACGACATGCTCAAGGTGAAACCATTCGTCCAAACTCGAGTGCTTGATTGGCAACTGTTGGAAATGCTGGGTTTAGTGGATGATGTCCGACGTCTAGTCGGGTTCGATGGATGGCTCACCATACATGAAGTCGATGACCCCGCCTATAGGGAACTCACTTTAGAGGTATTGAGCACATTCAAAGCAGATTGGAATATCGCTCTTATTCGTCGTCCGGGAGGGATCAAATTCCAAGTCAATGGAGAACAACAAGTTGTGAGCCATGCTAACTTTGCTATATGCCTGGGCATTTATGATCGTGAATTTGTAACCAGCATGGAATATCCCCATATGGCTCGCGACTTCCCCTCCACCCTCACTCCAAGCGCATTCTAGAATTCTATCACTACGGGGGCCAGTCAAGACTCCAAGAAGGCATTCCATTTAGCACACCCATCGCACGGGGTGATACAAGCACTCCTAAGGCGCTCTATCACGGGACGGAGCGACAGCACCGGGGTCGTGACTAAGATGGACCTCTTGATTCTCTATAGCATGATTCGTCGTGAGCCGCTGAACTTAGGCCATGCCATGCAGAATTATTCACTCGCCCTGCATAGCACCCACCGATAGCGCAGATCTTTCTTGGACCATTCGTTACTCGCTTAGTGTGGGGAGCGAATGCCCTTGGCCGAGTACGGTCCATGGAGCGCATCAGGGGCATTCTGCCACTCGGGCTGCAGACGCTGAACTCTATTGGCATTGTGAAGCGTCGGGGCAGAAATTATGTTCTTGCCAATGAAGTAGACAGTGGTGAGGATGACGATGAGGAGATGGCTACACCTACTACTCCTCAGGCTGGCCGCGCTACATCGCAGACTGCTTACACTAGTGACTTAGCTGACATGCGTCGCCAACTACAGGAACTTGGACTAGTGCAGCAACGTCAGAGTGCGGATATTGCCGCCCTCCTCCAAGGGTAGCAGGTACTCCTACAGAGACAACGGTCGATTCTCGAGCTCTTACAGTAGCCACCTTCACCTCCACCCACTTTAGCACCACCGGCATCGAGCGACTCCTGGGACACTTAGTTTTAAGTCTTGTTATCTATCGTAGTCTCTTTCGACTTTCCTTGCATGTGTGTATTTGTAGTCTGTTGGAAAGAGATTAACTCTTCTAGGCCCCTATCTTACTTTTTGTTGTCCTTTTGTAGTTTTATGTAATAAATTTTGTGTGATGATAATGGATGCCTTGATCTAATATCCTATTCTACTCCACAGGGGTAGACATGGACATCATCTTATCTTCTCTCCACCCTCATAGGGAGCGCCACAACCACTCAGTCTATCTTGACACACGCTGCCACTATGATTTAGGGAAGTTCTCCCCAACCCCCTATCTATGCTTTATACGTTTTATCATATTCTTTGAGCCGCTGATTTTGTACATTGGGGACAATGTATGACTTTAAGTGGGGGGTGGCATGCATACACTTTTGTTCTTTAGAGTCAAAATCTTTGTTATTTTCTGTGCATGCTTGTTTTAGGATGAAATTTAATGACATTGATGTATGATTGGAACCATTGATGGCAATGAGACTTAAGTATACAGTAGAGTAGGATAATGATGGATGCTAAGCTTTGCAGACAACCCTCAACTTAATGAATTTCGATCATTCACGGCATACCGTCACATACCTTTTTAGCCTGGACCTTGGACACCTAGGTTGGATTAAATGATAACCTTCGTGACCCTTTTAGTAGCTAACCCATTTTTAGCGATACATACCTTGATTTGTTAGGCTTCTCTCTAATGAGTTGTTTGAGGGCTTCTGTTTCTCTTGAAAATTGGCAACATAGAGAATATTTTGCAGTATTTAAAAAGAGTTGTTTATAACAATAAGAATGACAATGCCCCTATACTGGAATACCAAATTAACTTAGGGTTTGGGCTCCTAAAAAGAGTGTTCTCTAAGCCACAAGCTAGGAAAGCACGAGCATGTTCATGTGAGCCTGTAATCTTCTGAGTAAGTTGGGTCTTTTTGGTGCCTTATCAGCACAGTTACCCTTCTAAAAAATCGATTACAAATCATGTTAGTAAAAAAAAAAAAAAATGGTGTGAATAAAGCCAATTTTGTACAGAGGAGAAACAGAAGTGCCTTGGGAATTCATTAGGGGGTTCCCTACCATTTCAAGGTCCGTTACCACTATAAGTGGTATGACGTGCTTTAAGAAGTGGTCCTCGGGGTATCGTTTTTCCCTATCTATGTTTCAAGGATCCAGGTGAAGAAGGTTGCACACACACATCATCATCTTGCCAAACGAATGGTCCAAAATTTTGTTATTGGTTGTAGCTTAGCGTCTAGAGTCCTACATGTGCTATTGTGTGCTTACACTTGAGTCGGAGGTTGTGTATTTAGCCACTTATCAATTCCTCCTATTTTCCATGTTTGTTTGCTTGGGGACAAGCAAACCCTTAAGTGGGGGTGGGGGGTGATTTGATAAGTATCTAAATACACCGTTTTGTAACGGTGAACTATATACACTTTCATGCATTAATTGAATAAAACTGGTGCCTTTTGACGTGTTTTTACTTTTTTTTCAATTACAGGGCATCTTCGTACCATTCATGTTGAGAGGAACGTTTATAACTGGAAAATCGAGGCCGAGGAGCGAAGAAACGAAGGATAAACGAACTCCGGAGGGCACCCAAGCGTTCCTACACAACCCAGGCCCTTTTAGGGCTTGTGTGCGGGCTGTGCACAGGCCGCACACTCATGGTAGAGGGGTGTGAGGCCATGTGTGCCGTACACTGCCCGCACAGCAGTCCGGTATTTAAGCCGATTAGGGCCTTTTCCGAGGAAACTTTTGCCACCAACGCATCCAAACACCACGACGCTCAAATCTTCATCAAAGGAGGTCATTTTGGACAGAAATCAAGGGGAGAAGACGGGAAAACTCGAGGATCTCCATCTTAGAGCTTGGCGACGTGGATTCGGCGAGTTTCTTCATCACACCTAGTCGACACATTCAAGAGGGAGTTCTTGGTGTTTTATTGATGTATCTTTTATTATGTGAATTTTCCTTCTTTATTATGTCAAACTAAACCTCCCAAGTCCACTGGGCAACCGGTGAACCTTGGGAGGAATACTTGTATTGGATGATGTATTTTTAATTCAATGAATGCATGGTTTGTCATTTGGTTTCATGCTATGTGTACTTAATTGTAGCGAATTGCATGAGAACTCTGCATTTCATCTTATCGATTGTGCTTGGATGTGCGAGTTGCGCCCTCGCATTAGATATACATAGTATGATGGGGGATCCATTGTACTGGTACACTGGAGGTTCCGGGTTCCGGTAGCCTCCCGTAGGTTGTAGAGTTCATCTTAGCACAATTGATTATAAATACTCTAGCCAAGGCTCCTTAGGCCCAATGACATCGTGTGAGTAATCTTAGGATAAAGGAACTTGTACTGGATTAGGGCTACACTACGGAGGTTCTGGGGTAGTCGACTTCCGAGTCTAGACGTAACAAAGTATTACAATCCATGCATCCATTACATGTTATCACATCATCCTTACTTGTATTTTTCCTGGGGGAATCCTCGCCCTGGGCCTTATCTTCTCCATTTGATTTCTTCTCGGTGTGTTCAACCTGTTAGTAGCTAAAGTTTTTTATTGTTGGTTTTAATTTTATTTCTTTGCAACAACCTCTGTTTTGATTCGACTAAACAACTATTCGAAGAGGAAGTAATAATGGATCTCGGGACCCTAGGGAATACGACCCTTTTATTCTCGCACAAGAGGTATTACTTGACGACCCGTGCACTTGCGGCCGGGGAGCCTTGTGCCCGCTTTTTAGCGACGCGCGCGGCCACCATCAATTATTGCATAGCCCAATGAAACAAAACATCTTATCATATCATTATTGCATTAATTAACTATGAAGAACATTAAAAGTAAACAATAATTTATGCTAACAATTACCAATATATATTAATATATAAGATTTTAATTGAATTAAAAAAAGTATTTTCATAATATAAAAAAACATTAATATGATATATTCACAATCCTTAATATTATGCTAAATTTTTAAATCAAATATATAGCTTTGAAAAATATTTATAATAAAAAATATTATTGATAGTTTTAAAAATAAGGAACTTTTTCAAAGCAAACTATAATTTTAAAAATTTTTATAATTCAAAACAATATTGACAGTTTCAAAAATGGATGAAATTTCACATAAATATAGTGTTAAAATATGAATGTAGCGTTTTTTTACCTTTATTCAGTTTTTAATGGGGTTAACCGTCAAAAATAAATAGATCACAAATCAAAATTTTTGTTTTTTATATTTTCAAGTGATTGTGGGTTTATGACGTCCATTAAGATCGAGCCTCTTACATTAATTATAATGGACATTGTCGTGTGAACCTCCAATTAAGAAACGAGTTTAAATCAGAAATATGAAATAAATTTTATTGATAAGAAAAAAAGCGCATAGGTATATGAATTTAATTTATTGGGAGTAGAAAGACAAGATACCCAAGTTTTTCTAATTTTTTAAAATTATTTTAATATTCACATGACATGAATTCATTTAGTTTCTTTAATAGAGATTGCCGTACTTCAGCTTCTCTTGATTTCTTCACTAAAAAGAATATTGGAATATTTTTCTTTTGACTTATAGATATATTTTTTTTTGAGTTCCTAAGTTTTACATCTTTAATAATTTGAGTGACAAGTTATGATCTCTATATATTTGTGAGTCACAACTTGATCCTTTTTAATATGATATTTGGAAACCTCGGCTTATGAAGCCTTTCAATCTTTGACTTGTGAAACCTCTTGATTCCATGACTTTTTTTTTTGATATCTTCAAACTCTAGAGTTCATTTGTGAATTTATTTGAGTCTTTAATTTGTTTCTATTTTTAAATTTATCTCAAGATATAATAATAAAGTTGATCTCCTTTAAGTGAGCTTTTAAAGGTTTTTTCAAGTCAAGAGGTATTAGACCTCACAATGACCTTGCAACAATTCTTTTGAATTTTTTAGCACCGCTGTGAGTATCGAGCAGTGGATCTCACAGTAAGCATCAAAAGAAGTCTTTAAAAGTTTTTATCAGCACCATCCACTACCGGAGTGTCAAGCATTGGATCTCACAGTAGGCTTCAGGGAATTTTTTAGAGATTTTTGGTATAACATCTATGAGTGTCAAGCAGTGGCTTCAAAGGAAGGTTAAATTTTTATTTTTAATATCAACTTCCTTCGGCAATCACTGGAGTGTTATACGTTTGATGTCACAGTTGACTTCAATAAATGTCTTCATCAAGTATTCATCAACACTTTTCAACTTATGTGATTGTCAAGAAGCAATAGAGAGGCATCTCAAGGAGAGCAGTCACCATGAATTGGACATCATAGCGAACTTCAAGAGTGACCATCATATTTTTATCAACTCTTTCAGATTGGATGACTGTCAAGAAGCATGGAGAGACCCTCTCGAAGAGAGCACTCGCCATGTATTGGACATCACAGCGAGCTTCAAGAGTGATCCTCATCAGATTGTTATCAACCCTTGTTAGCTCATATGGCTGTCAAGAGGCATGAAGAGGCCCTCTCAAAAATAGCAATCACTATGCATTGGACATCACAGCTTGTTTCAATGGAAGTTTTCAAAGGTCTTCTTTAACCCTTTTAGCCGTATGACTGTCAAGAGGCATGGATAAACCCCATTGAGGATAGCAGCCACCATGCACTGGACATTACAATGACCTTCAAATGTGACCCTTATCTTATATCTTTGTCAACCCTTTCAGCTCGTGTGGCTGTCAATGGGCAACAACAGTTGTCTTGTATTAGATATCACAGCTAGCTTTAAGGGAAGTCTTCAAAGGTCTTCATCAACCCCTTCAGTGGTGTGATTATCAAGAGGCATGGAGAGGCCCTCTCAAGGAGTGCAGTCGCCATACATTAGACATCACAGCTAGTTTCAAGAGAAGTCTTTAAAGGTCCTCATCAACCCCTTCAGCCATGTGGCTATTAAGAGGCAAGGATAGGCCACTTAATTAAAGCAATTGCCATACATTGGACATCATAACTAGCTTTAGGGTAAGTCTTCAAAGATTATTGTCAAGCCCTTCAATAGTGTGGCTATTAAGAGGCATGGTGAAGCCCTCAAGAAAAGCAGTAGCCATGCATCAGACATCATAATTAGCTTAAAGGGAAGTCTTTAAAGGTTTTTATTAACCCCTTCAGCCATATGATAATCAAGATACATAGAGAGGCTCCCTCAAGGAGAGCAGTTTTCATGCATTGGAGATCACAACTAACTTTAAGGGATTATTTGGGTAGCCTATTAATTTACCAAAATACCCCTTCCTCTATATAAGTCTCACTCTCTTATTATTATCATTATTTATTTATTTATTATGTCTTTTTTTTGCTGATTAGTACGTAGCGTTTTTTTTTGTCATAATTTTTTATATTTTTGCAACTAGACCAAGGGGTTATCTCATTTTCTCATTTATAATATTTTTGTAGAAAGCCCAGTTTTTCATATATTTCACATTACCTCGCTATTTTGCAAACAACTTCCAAAATTCTCACTCTTGCCAATTTTGTTCAAAATTCACAAATGAACCCCCCTTGAAATTTCAATTTTCTGAAAAAACCCTAAAGTTCTTACTTTTAATATTTTTCCCAATATTTTCCAATGTACCCAAATTTTCATCATTTCATCTTTTTTACATGTTCCAAGTATGATTGCAAATAAAGTAGAGTTTTTTTATTTTATTTTTTTTTGTTTTATGTACCCATAGCATTAACAGCAACGACATATATACATGATAATTAGATTCTATGAATACATGAAAAATATAGGAATTCTAATTAAAACATGATCACTACTCCAAAAAATTATCCAATGTGGTCTATTCTTTTGTTATGCTTGTCATTATCCTTAACAAGTTTATAGATTCGGCCATCATTTAAAGTGTTCGAACAGGAAGGAACACCATGTATGCATCATAAACATGAGATCAATAGATTGAACATGTCCATGAGATAATTAAACAAACGTACTTTAAAATATCATGTTAGTTGAGGCATGAGAAAAAAAAAACATGATTATGAATTTATTTTCTAAAAGAAACTTACCAATTTCTTTTTTTTCTTTGTTACTTGAGGGAAGCTTTTTGTTCTTTTTCCTCTCCTCCTCTTTCTTCCTTTTTCTTCTTCTCCTTCCTCTATAGGTCTGTTTGTTTGGATGTATTTGGTTTCTCATGTAAAACCAAATACTTCATTGACATGAAATCCATTGTTTATTTGGGTGTATTTATAAAACCTGGTGTAATTGGGTTTACACCACAGTGTTTTTTGGGTGTATTTGGTTATGCGCCCGAATCGGGCATAAAACCAAATACAAGAAAAGGAGAATGCAAGTTTCGTGAAAGAAGGGATCGTTTCTCATCCTCCGCTCACACCGGCAAAAGGAAAATTGAAGTCGTCCTCCACTCACACTGGCATCGGCTCGTCTCCTCCAAGAGTCTCCGTCCACGCTGTCCTTTGGTTGATGAACTTGCACAAGATCGAGCGTCATCAACACCCTCCGGTTGGATCAGAATAAGTGCTGGCAGTCTCGCCTCTTTTCTTAGTGTAGAAGAGCAAGTCTCTATGAGCAACAGTAGCTCATAGCGGAACGATATGAAAGTAAGCTACTAAGATCATCTCATCTTGTGATCATATCCAACCCTTTGCGAGAAATCATCGTCATCATCCTCTATTAGCCCCTTTTCCCAACCAATTCGCCAAATCATTGATTTCAATTCTATTCAAATTATCAGAATTATTTATTTGCTCCCTCGCATACGTAGAATTAGGGTTTTGGCGTGTTTGATGTTCGTTTGGTTTGGGCTGATTCATACTGTAGAGGAACTCTGGTGATTGTTGAGAATGGTGTGGACAATTCTTTCATAGGGCAAAGGTTTGGAGGAAGATTAATTATGCTAATATTACTAATAGTCAGATATATTAATTATGATAGTGTGAATGGAATTTATCTCTTTAAATTTTGCTTTTAGATTTCATATATTATGAGTTTCTCTATACGCATATTTCTGAAGAAGTTTGAGAAACTAGATCCCTAAGTATGGTGTGTGATGTATGAAGTATCAGAATGCCTGAAAACAACCAACATCCATGGCATCAATGCAGATAGGTTAATATGCTTTACAAATTTAGGTTGTCATGTTAGGTGCAATGTGATTTTATTTTCTGGACATTCCTGTGAAGATCTTAGTCCAATCTTCAATGCTTACTCTTTTTTTGCTTCATATACCTTCTTTCTTACTTCTATTGCAGTCTTGTAGGTATTTCGGTTGCGCAGGGCTATTGATCACTTCCATAATAAGGTAAACCTTTTAGTTTACCTTTGTGTAATAATTTTTTGTAAATGTGGAACAGTATGTGCTCCTCAAGTGAATGTACTCTTACATCAAATTTTATGATATAAGATATCTTATTTCCGGACTTGTTTTGGAGTGACATGCAATTTGTTAGCATGAAATGAAGAAGAGATCTATTTTCCTTTTGTGAAACTTGTTTCTTATAAATAAAATCCAAAAGTAGGAGTATGTTAAAATGCTGCTTTGAAAAATAAAAAGAAAAACATGATTATGTGAATTACTGCTGGATTCATCTGCAAGAGTGATTGAGTGAAGTTTGTTTACATGTTTGATATTTATCTTATGTATAGATACCTGAAATAAGTGCTAACTTTACTTGCAAATCAAATCCATTCCTGATGATTTGAACCAAGTACGTACATATAATTCTTTTCTGATAATGTGTATGGTGCACCATTATTATATTGATTCTCTGAATTTATCATAACCTCTAGATAAATGAGTTATATATATATATATATATATATATATATATATATATATATATATATATATATATATATATATATATATAATTTGTTTCGAGAATTTTTATTAAACCTTCTTGGGTAGTCATTGAGAAAACTCCTAGGCTAGAAAATATAGAAATATTATGCCGTCTTATTGTGTTTTGCGTTTTTTCTCTACTATTCATTATTTTTTTATATAATTATTGTTTGGAACATCATTTGAACTGAATGAAATGCTAATACTTTGGATTCATGGTGTGAGGTATGATGTCTTTAGCATGTCAATTTGGATGCCCTTCGTTAATGCATGCGGAAGAAGTTATCCTTCGTTGTCAACTATATTAGTAGATAGAGTCACTTGATGAGGAGAAGTGGTTGCTTGATCATTAGTCTTCCTATTGATCTGATATGGATTTTCTTTTCTTTACATTGCCAACTCTCAGTTCCTGTTCTGTTATATTATGTTGTACCAAACAAATGTTGTTGGTTATCATTGACCAGAATTTATATACGCTTTTTTACATCTTATGTCACTTGAGATTATTAAATTACATCGGTTGGTACACGTTATATTGAAGTAGTAGATCTCATTGGTATCATCATGTTGTGTTTGATTAATTGTTTGATGCTTAATGAATGAGAATGAGAGGCAATTATGGGTGGAGATTTGAAAGCATTCTCTTGGTTCTTAGGGGCTAGATTACATTGTGTTTGTTTTCCCACACACACATATTTTAGGTAAAGATGTCACCTTTTGATGCGAAAGTGGTATCCTTTCTTAATTTTTTTGATGAGAAAGTGGTCTTTTTTTTTTCTTTGGATGCTATAGAATAAATGACAATTTGGTTTTCTTTTTAATAATTCAGGCTTTAAAGCTAGAAATCCTAGAGTTCGCCAATCGGGGAAGCTGCTTTTTCACAAGCCACTTTAGTGGTATGTTTTTTAATTTCCTATTGATCATGTCTTGTTAACAATTCCTTAGCAACCTTGTTTAATTATTATTTAGTTTTGTGTTGTTTTCCCAATGAAGAATGATGCATATTTTTTTTTTTTTGATTTTTCTTTTGTGGATAAATCCGATGGATAAACCAGTTTATAGATTATTTTGTGGATAAAGAAAGGGATAAGGATGAAGTGGATTAGTCTATTATGGACTAATTTAATACCAAAGATTTGAAATTACACCAGTGCCATGATGCCATTCTGAATTTCTTCTTTATATGTATATGTTATTAAACACATATTGCCATTTAATTATTAACACACGGAATTTTTTTTATAGTTTTATATTTATGCCTTGAAATATTTAATAAATTTCAATATGAATTTATTTATTTTTATATGATTTCTGCTCACCTAAAGATATATAATATAAAACATCGCTACAAGTAAGAAAAACTATAAAGTGATTCGATAATTTAACTCAACCATGCACACACACATGTGTATATAATTTTCTTGTTTTGAAAAAATATATATAATGAGAAGCGTTTTGGAAAGTAAGTATATATAGAAGTAAACAAAATAAGAGCAATACATCAAATGCCCTCTCCTTTTTTGGTTACATATTTTTTTTATCTTGTAGATGGATGGGCATAACATAGCGGATAACTTTTACGTGACATGCATTACAATCTTTCCGCTTGCTTTTGCTATCACATTGCTTTTGTGTAGTAAACGATGAAAACTTTGTAGAGGCCCCTCTCATGCTCAATCAGAAATTAGAGACAAATATCTACCAAGACTAATAGATGGAAATGACACAACTAATATCAATATGGTCCGTATGAATAAATCAACCTTTTTCAATCTTTGCTCGATAATGAGATGAAAGGGCCTTATAAGAGACACATTACACATCATTATTAAAGAGAAACTGCGGATGTTCTTCCACACCATAGGATATAAACAGCGTAATCATGTCATTGCACATAATTTTCCCAGATCTAGTGAGACCGTTATCAGGTACTTTAATCATGTTTTATACGCAATTGGAAAATTCCTTGATGAATATGTGCTCTCGCGTAGTACCCAAACTCCAGCGTATATAGCATCAAGATCCACACTGTACCCATACTTCAAGGTATTAAAATTTCTTTCTACTCAAACAAATTAATTATTGCAAAACCAATTTTTAGTTACAATGTGTTAGTGATAAGACTGCATTGGAGCTTTAGATGGGACTAATATCCATACTTCCATTCCTGCATCAGAAGTTGTAGCATTTCGTGGAAGAAAACCATACCCCACACAAAATGTGCTTGCTGGAGTTGATTTCAACATACATTTTACATATGTTCTTGTTGGATGGGAAGATTCAGCACACGATACTTTAGTTTTGCGTGATGCACTTGAAAGACCTAATGGGCTATCAGTCCCTGAAGGTATTTATTTTGTGTGGTTAATTAATATATAGGTTAGCATACAATAACAACTTAAACATGATAGTTGTGTTAACTGCCAAGTTTGTGTTTTTTTAGGGAAATCTTACTTCGTTGATGCTGGGTTTGTAACGAGGCCGGGTCTTATTTCTCTCTATAAAAGTGTTATATACCATCTTAAAGAATTTGGTTCACAGACACCAACAAACCATAAAGAATTGTTTAACCTGTGTCATTCATCGGCTCATACCACCATTGAACGAGTTTTTGGGTCCCTCAAGGGATGCTTCAAAATAGTCGCATCAAGACCATTCTTTCCATTCAAAACTCAAGCCGAACTTATATTACCTTCTGAATGGACACCACAACGGCCACCATCAGAAAGCAACATGAGAGAACAAAGGGAAGAGACCCACAAATGGGTGGCAGGTAGAGAACATATTGCACATGATATGTGGGCTAACAAGAAGATAATGGGTAATTGTTTTGTTTTTGTTTTTGTTTTGTTTTATTTAAACAACTGTGTTTCCTTGAATATCATGAACAATGATGGTACTTTTTGCTTGTTTATTTCATGTTATGCTTTTGCACTTCTTTATTAATTTTTGTGCTTCCATAAACAATAATTGTGCTTCTTTGTAGATCATGAACATAGGGATGTCAGAAAATAGCCAAATATCATCAATAAGAACACGCACTAAAGAGTTGGTAGTCATAAAAGATGGACCATTGCCGAAAGCTGGTTTTTCATAAGATTCTTGGCATCTCAAGTGGAACAAGGCCTCAAAGTCGACAAGGGATTCAAGCCTCAAACATTCCATGCTGCAGTTATTGCAATGAGTAACGAGTTTGGAGTTATAGTTACTGAAGTAAATGTAACTTATCACCTAAGAACAATTCGCAAACGATGGGCAAGAATTGAAAAATTGAAAGAGCTAAGTAGAATGTGATGGGATAATGGATAGAAGATGATTATTATGAGTGAATCATAATTCAAGAACTATGTACAGGTATAATTTATTTCTTATTTATTCCTATTTTATGTTGTCCAATTATGTATTTGAATGAAATAGTTTTTATTTAAACGATCACCTAACAAGTTTTATATGCTAGGCCCATTAATGGGATGAATCTACTGTTAAACAAATCAATTGAGGACCATGACTTGCTTGAGCTTATTTGTGGTAATGATCAAGCAGCTGGAAGCCATGCTGTTCAATTTGAAGATGATATTGGCACCCACATTTTGGATAACGTCGACTACAGCCATCCATCTCAAACTGATGGTCTTGATGATATGTTCTTTGGAGATACTGATTATCATTACAACACAACATTGCCCATCCACAACCAATCAGAGAGTGCAAAATCTAGGGGAGCATCCTCCACTCAATCAAGAAAAGAAAAAAGAAAACCCAAAATGCCCTCAGAAATTGAAGTAATTCAAGAGATGAATAACATCTTTAAGGAGTCACTATGTGAAAAGAAGTCTACTCGAGATTTAGAATTTGCAAAGGAATTGATTGCTGAATGCATGAAACTCAAATCATATGGCTACTCTGGCCGTGAAGTAAGTCTTATGATTTGTTAATGGCTGATGATAGTAGAGCTATGGGTTTCCTGGCAAAAGATGAAGAGTTAAGGAAGTATTGGGCGGAGGACTTCTTTCAATCCTTTCACAATCAAGGAGACTTTTTTCAAAGGCCCACTTAGGTTGGTCGATATTTGTTTAATTGTTTTGGGGAATATTATGATGATTGTTATGTATCTAGTATATTATAGCAACTTTTTTGATAGGATGATGCAGATTGTGGGGATTCCCAAAGAGTTTACAATGTGAACACGAAGAATGCAATAGGTAGCTAATATTATTAGTATCATTATTTGTATATTGTTATTGTTAATTAGCTAATGATAATAAAAATTGGATTTTCTTTCCATATATGCAGGATTTTGAGTATTGAAGGCTCATTGCATTGAATTTTAAACCAAGTGCTTTGAGTTTGATGGGATTAACTGTGAAATGGTTTCCCCTTTGCTTTTGAATGTGTTTCTTTTTTGTTTGTGTACTCAATCTAAACTCTTGTTCATTTGAATGTTTTAAAGCTTGAAACTATGAAGTTAATGCTTAAATGATTGAATCATGATGTGATTAATTATGATTTTTTCTTGTTACAAATATCAGGTACAAGCTGAGATCGTTTTTACATGAATCTCGTGTAAAGTATATGAACTTGCAAATTTTCCCTCATTTGATACAGGATGAGCTTTATCTAAGGGGAAGGCTTTTTTTTATTTATTGTTCATTGCATTTCCCTAACATAATTTATGTCATTTATGTGTGAAGGAAGACACAAAGATCCTATAATTAGTTATTTAATTATGTGGTTTAATTATAAAACACATAAATTCTAACCTCGATGCCGGGGTTAAGAACCCAATTATTGAAAAAAAAACTTAAAATTCCAACCCTGATGCTGGGGTTAGAACCCCATTATTAATATAAACAATAAAATTCTAACCCCAATGTCGGAGTTATAAGCCTGTTATTAAAAAAAAAAACTAATGATCACCAAAGTAGGGCATTTTAAATAGAATTATTAAAAATAAACTAAAATTGTAATAAAACATAATTATATATGTTAAATTAAGTAATTAGATCCATAATTTTTTTTGTTATTTTTAATAACATTTAATGGCTTATTTATAATTAATTAAACTTAATGATAACTTAAAGTGGGGTAACCTTTGACCAAATACATGTAATTTATCTAGGGTTGTAAACGAGCCTAGCTCGAAATCGGCTCAAAATAGGCTAGCTTGAGCTCGAAATTAGCTCGAAAATGTTGGCTCGAGCTCGCCTCGATTTTATTTTCTAAAGCTCGAGTTCGGCTCGGCTCGATTAGCTCAAAATTAAAATCTTATTTATAAATTATAAATTATAACACATGACAAAATTTGTAAAATTCATAATGAATCAATTTATTTATCAACCTAAACATGCAAGTGTCTTTTTTACCTATAATATATTTAACATAACACAAACAATAAAACACATGACAAATTTTGCAATCTATCAAAAAATACTTAAAAGAACATCTTAATTAACTGCATTAACATTAAAAAGCCATAAATCATCCATATAATTTTTAAATATCATAAACCAAACACTTAAAAGTCTTAACATTCAATGCTTCAAAGCTAATGGCCATTAGGCCCATCACAAATTCATAAATCACAAATAGAAAAATTTAAGTAACATAAACCAAACACTTAAAGTTGATGACATAAAAGAGCTTGATGATTTGTTGATCTTGAAGACTTGATCATTTATAAATTTGTAACTTGCAAGCTTCATCTTGATCATCCAATGGCCACTAAAACAAAATAAATTAATCATAAATTAATAATAAAAATGCTAAATTAACAAAAGTACTAAAATTATAAATTAATTATACCTTCTATCATAAGAAACATTAATTACTTTCAGGAATATGTATCCAAGGCTCATCTTCTTCCTTTTCCTTCTACAACAAAAATAAAATCAAAATCAAAACCAAAAAGATAAGTTATATAAATTAAAAGTAGTGATATAAATAAATGGAAACTAATTGAACTTTTTGCTTTAAGCCAATTTGAAGTACAAACTAGTGCATCAACTGTCTTAGGAGCAAGAGAACTTCGATTCTTCATAGGTTTTAAAGTATTATTCTGCCTTATAAATTCATCAAACTCTGATCTACCTTTGCTTTTATACATTTTACCATAAGAGCCACATGTGTTGCTTGAAGATGCCATTGAAATATTTGTAACTTCATGATGTGTACTATTTGAAGTAGAATGGGAGGCTTGCTCAGCTGCATACATTTCATATATCTCCCAAAGGGTATCCTTGACTTCAAGAATGTTTCTTTCACTCTCAGAATTTGAATAAATTCTATGAAGGCAAAAATTAATCACCACCATTTTATATCTCAGATCAAGCACTGCCGAAATTGCCATAAACATATTGCAAGCACGCCAATATTTATCAAATTTACCACGCATCAACAATGCCATTCTTTGCATGAAATAATCAAAAGACTCTGCATGTAAATCAAGTACTTGTCTTACTTTCCATATCTATGGAAGAAACAAATTAGCTATAGGATATAAAGTTCTAGAGAAAATATGAGTAACATCATAAAACACTTCAAGAAATTCAACAATTTTTTTGGCTTTTTCCCAATCATGAAATGATGGCAACCACTTATAATTGGCATCCCTAACAGCATATTGATCAAAAACTGATTGGAAAACAATAGTAGCATCAATCATGTTATATGTGGAGTTTCAACGAGTTGGAACATCAATACACAAACCCTTCTTTGTAGATATGTTCAATTGTCTAACAATTTCACCAAATTTATGCAACCGACCCAGTGACTGCTTCAAATACTTAAACACTCTCTCTTATTCTGTAAATTATTTCTTCAATCTCCTTAAGACCATCTTGAACCATCAAACTTAATATATGTGCACAACACTGAATATGAAAAAACTTTCCTTTGAAATGAAGTTTGCCTCTAGATTCAAAATTAGACTTCAAATGTCTAGCAACGACATCATTACTTGATGCATTATCCAAAAGTAATTGTAGAGACTTTATCTTGGATTTCCCAATCAAGAAGACAATCAAAAATTGCATTTGAAATAACAAGACCAGTGTGTTGTGGCTCAAACTCATAGAAACTGATAATCCTTTTTTGTAGCTTCCAATTAGAATCAATAAAATGAATAATCAAGCACATATATCCAATGGTTTGATTAGATGTCCAAGTGTCGGATGTGAGGGAAATTTTATCAACATGTTTTAGAGTTGATTAATTTCTCTCTTGCATGTTCATACAATTTCATACAATAATTTTTTATTGTATTTCTTGATATTTTCCCATATTGTGGATTCATTGTCTTCAATAGTACATTGAACCAAATGTGCTCTACCATATTGAAAGGATATTCATGTACTATAACCATCTTTGTAATAATGTCTCTAATCTTCATCATGTCAAAAGTAGAAGGATAAGAAACATATGAGGATATGCCTTCAAAATCATTTTCTATTGGTAGAAAATTGATTGTGCTTTGTTTCATAGCAACATTCTTATAATATGGACATTCTACTAAATGTCTTTTGAGGTGGGTGGTGGTGCCTGATTTAGAAATATTATACTTCCGGTGGCAATACTTGCATTTGTGCTTTTTGACAAAAAAATTATGCTCTTTTTCTTCAATTACTCAAAGACATCCCAAACTTTTGAAATCTTTGTCCGACCTCTTTTCAAATTTGGTCCACGATGTTCCACTTCTAGTTCTTCATTTTCTTCTTCATGTTCTTCATGTTGAAATTCTGACTCATTAACACATGCAATTGCATTTGATTGTTGAGAGATAGGAGTTGACATCCCTATAAAATGACAAAATAGTTACGAAGCAATTCTATTTGAGACAAAAAAAAAAAAATAATCAAATAGTAAATTTTAGGTTTAGTTAATTAAGATGCAAGCAAAACCAATTCTATTTCAGACCAAATTTACAAAAAACAAAAAAAAAGAAAATAAACTCATTGGGTGTCTTCATATCAAATAGTGAATTTTCTATCAGATAAAACTTAGGAAAAAAGAAAAGAAAAAGGCATGAATTCGACTGGAATAATGAGAAATAGTAGAGTAATCGAAGAACATACTGGGTGCCCTGCTCGAACGTGGGGCAGTGATCTCCAAATTTCTGGATGAGAAAGACTTACAGGCTCTAGGCCATGGATGTCACGCTCGAGCTGTTGAACGGAAAGATATAAGCTGACTCACCGGTGGGGTGATAGATTGATGGAGAGATTGTGATTAAAAGGGAGAGAAGATACTTACGATGCTGAGATCGGATCTAAAAGTAGTGGGGAAGAACGGATGAAGACGATGTACATGGTGCTTTCTCTCTATGGAGGCAACTTTGCCTTCAGATCTGGAAAGTTGAAACTTGAAACCCTAATGATTATGGAGGTTACTTTGCTTCAGATCTAGAAAGCGAAAATGCCTTCAGATCAGGAAAGTGGAGGGAACTTTTAATTTTTTTATTTACTTTGCATTTGCAAGGGGCCATGCAGCCCTCCATGCGGGCGCATGGCCGCCCGCAAGGGACCATCGACCCCCTAGGCGGGCGCATGGCAGCTAGCATGGTTCTCTTGAAAATGGCCTCGGGGCCTCCCATGCGCCCGCAAGGGAGCCCGCGAGCCCTCCAGCGCTTTGAGTCTATAAATACCGGATTTGAAACTCAAAGGGTCTTCATAAGACCTCTTTTCCCTCTCTTTTTCTCCCCATCTTGAATCCTCGTTCTCTCTGCTATTAGATCTTCTTTCTTGAGCTTCAAGAAAGAAGAAGGATGGTAATCTCTCCCTCTCCTCCATTGGTGATGTTTCCCCTCTAGATCTAGCAAGGTTTAAGGTGAGTTTTCTTCTCTTCTTCAATTTCTTGTTCTTTTATTCAATTCTCTATAGATCCATGAAGGAAAAGTGTGGATCTAGTATAGATCCAATGTTTGAATGGGATTAGAGTATAGATCTAATGTTTGGTTGGTTTAAGAACCTTGATCTCATGTTTTGGTGAAGAATGAAGGAGATCCTTCATCTCTAAACCCATGGTTCTTTTATATCCGAACCTAATTAGGATCTTCTGGACTTTATTGTGATCTTGAGGGTTTGAGGATCGTATTATTGTTAATTCTTGAATCTAGAATATCAAGTAAACTCTAGAAGCCATGAGATCTAATTTTTATCATTCGTTCCTCCCTTTTTTTATTGTTTGGGTTATATGATTGATTCTTGTTTTTCTTGGATGGTTAATGGCATCAAGGAGGTGGATCTAAAGGCAAGGGTAAAGAGAAAGTAGGTGAGTGATCCAAGAGTTCGATCTCGCGAAGTTTGTGAGTGGGAATTGTTTAATTAAAGAGCTATGATCATGCTTGTTTGAATGCCAAATAATGTATGCTTTGAAATGTGAATTTCTTGAGTTCAATGGATTCTTGTATTGTTTCTTGAAACTTGAAATTATGATTCTATATGACTTGAATTACTTCTTGATTATGATAAAAGATCTTTCATATATCTAGTTGGTTGGAAACCCGATGATTTCAATTTCATGTTTTCAAAGAAATTGTTAAAGGTTGAATGTTCTTGATAAAAAGACCCTAGAAGGCTGATGTGAATTAAAATGAAATTCTCTATGATGATGTTGCATTTAAAACATGTTTCCAAAGAATTCTAAAGGTTTTCATATTTCTTGTGAGGGTTGGAAACCCTATGGCTTGAACTACATGTGTCACGCCCCGACCCTCGGGTCCCGACCCATGACACTACCGCTAGGGCAACCCAAGGGAGGTCAGACACCTGCTTCAACCCTACATCGCCTCAGGGCTAACATGTTACCTGTACAATATCAACATCACAACAATAATATTCTAAATCTAAAGGTATTCAATCACAACCCTGTGCAAGATCAACATACTCATACCAGATATATATCTCTGGAAATCACAACAGCAATGATTATGAACATAACATAGTCTCCCCCAAACATTGGGTGTAAAGCTCATACAACTTAAGGTTCTGACTAAATCAATCAAGATTATTCAGGACCAAAATAGAAATGTGAAAACATAGCTCCTAGTGGATCCATCTTATGCATGACAACAATGTTTATGAATTGATAAACGTCTAAATATACGTATTTTATTCGTATTTGCGTGTATTATTTTGTTTTCTTTTTGTTAAGTTGATGCCTATTTTTGTGTTTAAAGTTGTTTTATTTGCGTTACAGGCCCTGAATAAGCCAAAATGAGCTCAAGGACGTATTTATGAAGAAATCAACACCAAATACGGCATTTTTGGGCTTCATTACTGTAGCAGTACTGTCGTAGAGTTACTGTAACAGAGTTACTGTAGCATCTGGGATGAAAAAAATATGGGAAAGTTTCTGGAAGCCTTGCAGGCAACCTTGCGCCCGCAAGGAAGCCCGTATGGCGTCGCGATGTCACTCTTTTTAAGGGTTTTGAAGGTTTTCTAAAGGGGACTTTTGGCCTTCTCCTTGGAGCTCCACATCACCATCTTCAAATCCTTCTTGGAGGAAGGCATAGAGGGTGTTTTCACGGCGAGATCGGCAGGGAGAGTGCAGTTTTTAGCAAGATCTACTTCTAGGGCTTGTTGGAGGAAGGTTGGAGACAAGAGAAGTCACCTCTTGAGTGGCATCTTCGGAACTCCATTTCCATCTTTGAGGGAGTTGATCATGCCTTATTTAGTTGCTTTCATGCCTTTGATTGTGTATTTTGAGATTATGAACAACTAAACCCCAAGGTCACCGGATGTAGGTAAACCTTGGGGGTGAACTTGTGTATTTTTGGATGCTTTGTTTTAATTAATGCTTGTTGGCTTGTTTGTGATCCTTGTTTGGTGTTCTTGAATGTTAGGGTATGCATGAGAACTCTGTGTATCTCTACATAGGCAATACTAGGTTGCATGAGAATGCATTGACCAAAAAACCTAATTGATCCTGGTAGCTTTATTATCCCGTGTGTGCTCGGAGAAGGGATACAAGAGAATGCATTGGCCGATTCAGGAGCCAGTATAAATGTGATGCCATAAAATTTATTTTTGATGTTGGGGTTAGAGGATTTGAGACCCACACGAATGACCCTACAACTTGCAGTCTGGTAAGTGCGTCGACCTCGAGGAGTAGTAGAGGATGTTCTTGTGAGGGTTGATAAACTCATCATTCCGTTGGACTTTGTAATATTAGATGTGGATGATGATGTAGAGGTTCTGTTGATCCTTGGCCGCCCTTTCCTCAACACCTCAGGATCATTAATCGACGTCAAGGGAGGCAAAATGACCTTGAGGGTTGGAGATGAACAAGTGGTCTTCACTCTCCCAGAAGTAATGAAGCACACACTTTACCATGATGATACTTTATATTTCACTGATGTAATTGATACAATAATTTCTGATTGCGTGCAGGAAGTCCTCGTTGTGAACCCACTAGATGAATATTTAGAAGAATGTGGGAACGAAGAACTTGAAGAAGAGACTCCTCCTCCATTGGCACAACAAGTGGCCCAAGTGGTAGGTAACTCATCAATTCATAGAAAGGGGAAGAAAACCATGAAGCAAATGTGGAGAAAAATGAATGAAAAAGTAAAAAGGAGCATGAACATCTCCACTTTGCCACCCAAGGACATACATCGCTTATTCTTTCAGAGTCAAGGCAAATTTACGGTTTTTTCATGACTCTCAATGGATTTTCCGGGTAATAATTCTTTACCAAGAATTGGAGGTAATTCTCCATCCTTTGAGCCACCATGATCTTAAGGTAAGACAAGTCGAGCTAACGACGTTAAACAAGCGCTTCTTGGGAGGCAACCCAAGCCTTTCAAATTCCTTGCACTTTATTCTTTGTATTTTCTGTTTGCGTAGTAGTTTCTGTTCTTAGTTTATGTCCATTTTTTAGTCATTTTGTTCATCATCATTATCAATATTTTATTGTTGGTTGTTGTGTTACTTTGAGATGTTTGATGTGTTGATACCTTGAAGCTTGATTCTTGTGTGTTTAATGGGCTTATGTCGGCTTTGTTTTCATTGTTTTTAGAGTTTAAAGGAGGCTACGTTGATGCTAAACAATTTTAAAACCGTTTTATGACCATGAGACAGAGTGTTGGACACCCAGAGCAAGCTCACGGGCAAGCTTGCGCTCGCAAGCTCGCCCGTGAGCCATCCAATGGATCCTTGCGGGTGGGCTTGCACCTGCAAGCCCACCCGTGAGGGATCCAGTGGATCCTTGTGGGTAACCATGCACCCGCAAGGCCACCCGCAACGATGCCCGAGGAGAGCCCTTAAAGGCTCCCCCTTCTCCCCTTTTTCTCATCTTCACTCTCACATCTTCTTCCTCTCATTTCTCACTCATTTCTCCACCAAATCACCTTATTTCTTTTGCTCTAAAACACTCTCCTCTCCCTCTAAACTCTTTTGGTGAAGGATTTTTGAAGTTTAAACTCTATTCAAGCTGTTCTAAGATTTTATTTCTTCCCAATTACTCTAGGGCTAAGGTTTGTTCTTCAACTTTATTTCTTGGGTTTTAATGGTTTTATGTGGCGGAATCTTTGGGTTTTTGGTTCTCTTTAATTAATGCAACATTATGAGAATGGTTCTGCATGGTTGTAAAACTTTCTGGCTACTTTTTCAAGCAAAACTCTTGCCAGATTTTCTCGGATTTACTGTAGCACTGAGCTTTTCTCATGAACTTTCAGTATATTAAGCTCTGTTTTGTCTATAATTTGGTTTAATGGTATCTCCTTGGTCTTGTAGGAATGAAGTCTAAGAAAATTTCTCATAAGAGGACATGGAGAGATCGTTCTCCACCCGGCGATGAACCAAGGCTTAGAAAAGACTATCATAAGATGCGATTCATGCATTTGTCAAGAAAGCTTTGAGAACCTTAGAGTTTGATGAAGTTATCTTGGAGCTTATTCCCCATGATGGGTGGGACAAGTTATTCTCCATTGAGGAAACCACCTACAAAGAGCGTACATGGAAATCTTAAGCTCCATTGAAGTCGTGAAGCAATGGTGTCTCGGCCGACAAATGGATTGGGGAAGTTTCTTACTCCATCTTTGAATTCTTGTTTTATATTTCTTTCCTACCCTGTGCAGCTGACTTATGTACATTAAGCTATAGGTGTGGGGATGGAGTATTTTACTTTAATGCATGCTTGACTCACCTATGATAGCTATGATCTTATTGTTAAGGATTTCCTAGTTTGGTAGAATGATAGTAGTGAGTTGTACTCTACATGTGCTTGAATGTAGTTCTATTTTATCTTTAGTGAACATTTATGCCTGCTCACTATAACTTCCACTTTTGGCACTCTAACCCATCTTATTGATTTTGTGTTAGGATGTTAAATTCTACTTTCAATGGTTGTATATATAAAAAAAAAATTGATTGAAAAATCAGTCTATGTCAGTATTCCTCTGCTAGTAAAAGCATGAATGCATATATGTAGATCTGTAATCGAGTAAGTTTGGTGGTTCTTGTGCCTGGCCAGCATGTGCATCCTTCTGAAGGATTTTTGGGCAATCTACGTTAGGCGGACTCGGAAAAAAAAATTGAGTTGTGACTATTAATCCCTTGGAACCTGTTTTTACTTTCACTTGAGGTTAAAGTTTCGTTTAGAGACCGAAAATTTCTTAACTTACTACTGAAATGGGTCTTTAGCAGTCCTAACACTGACTTCAATTTGCGTGAGGTGAATAAGCATCCTGGGGTAATCCAGGGTGTGGAGGTCAAGGTGGGAGTCACCACACACACACAGGATCACTTTGGATGAAACAGAGCTAATATTACTTGACTATACCTTGAACAACTCACTTCTTGATTTCTTTCCTTTCGTGCTTGCGGAGTCTTGTACATTTGAGCTTGAGGTCGTATATTTAGCTGTTTATCTTCTTTCCCCTATTCTTCATGTTTGTTTGCTCGGGGATAAGCAAACGCTTCGGTGTGGGGACGTTTGATAAACGTCTAAATATATGTATTTTATTCATATTTGCATGTATTATTTTGTTATCTTTTTGTTAAGTCGATGCCTATTTTTGTGTTTAAAGTTGTTTTATTTATGTTACAGGCCCTGAATAAGCCGAAATGAGCTTAAGAATGTATTTGTGAAGAAATCAACACCAAATACGGCGTTTTTGGGCTTCAGCACTGTAGCAGAATACTGTACCATAGTACAGTAGCACCTGAGACGAAAAAAATCTGGGAAAGTTTCTAGAAGCCTTGCGGGCAACCTTGCTCCCGCAAGGAAGCCCGTATGGCGTCGCGATGTTACCCTTTTTAAGGGTTTTGAAGGTTTTCTAAAGGGGACTTTTGGCGTTCTCCTTGGAGCTCCACATCACCATCTTCAAATCCGGCTTGGAGGAAGGCTTGGAGGGCGTTTTCACGGCGAGATTGTGGAAGTTCGACTCTCTTTACTTCTCTTATGCTTTGTTTCTTTTGTAGAAGTTGTGTGTTTAGGTTTTCGTCGAGTTTTATTTTTTTTGGGATCTTAGTTAAGGTCTTTTTGAGAGGTTAAAAGATGGGGGAAAAGTGTTTTAAAAGGTGTAAGCAAGGAAGGGACCTTGCGGGCACTTAGTGTGCCCGCAAAGAGCCAGAAAAGGGGCCATGCGGCTTTCCATGCGCCCGCATGGGAGCCCGCAAGGACCACCGGCTAGAAGAGCATGCGGGCTCCCATGCAGGCGCATGGAAGGGCGCATGGCTTCCAAGTTGAGGCCTCGCGGCCTCCCTTACGCCCGCATGGGAGGCCGCGAGCCCTCCCGCACTTTGGGTCTGTAAATACTCGATTAAAAACTCAAAGGGCCTTCATAAGACCCCATTTCCCTCTCTTTTTCTCCCCATCTTGAATCCTCATTCTCCTCTCTATTAGACCTTCATTCTTGAGCTCCAAGAAAGAAGAAAGGTGTTGATATCCCCCTCTCCTCCATTGGTGATGATTCTCCTCTAGATCTTGCAAGGTTTAAGGTGGGTTTTCTTCTCTTCTTTAATTTCTTGTTATTTTATTCAATTCCCTATAGATCCATGAAGAATTAGAGTGGATCTAGTATGGATTTAATGTTTAATTGGATTTAAGCCATAGATCTAATGTTTGGATGGTTTAGGAGTCTTGATCTCATGTTTTGGTGAAGAATGAAGGAGATCCTTCATCTCTATACCCTTTATTCTTTTAAATCCGAAAACAATTAGGATTTTCTTTGTTTTATTGTGATCTTGAGGATTTGAGGATACCATTATTATTAATTCTTGAATCTAGAATGTCTAGTAAACCCTAGAAGCCATGAAACCTATTTTAGATCATTCTTCCCTCTTTTGTTTATTTTTTGGTTTATGTGATTGATTTTTGTTTTTCTTGGATGGTTAATGGCTTCAAGGAGGTGAATCTAAAGGCAAAGGTAAAGATCAAGTAGGCGAATGATCCAAGAAGTTCGATCTTGCCAAGTTTGTGAGTGGGAAATTGATTAATTCATGAGCTATGATCATGCTTGTTTAAATACCTACTTATATACATTCTTGAATGGTGAATTTCATGTTTCAAAGGTTTCTTGAGATGTTTTCATGAAACTTTGAATAATGATGATTTATGTTTCAGTTTATTTCTTGATTGAAAACATTGATCATTTATACTTCTTGATTTATGATCCGATGTACTTTTGATTAAAGTTGTTGATCATTTATACTTCGTGGTTTATGATTTCATATACTTTTCGATTATGATCAATGATCTTTTATTATTCTTAAGGGATGGAATCCCTATATTTGGAAATGCATATTTTCAAAGTATTGGCAAAAGGGTTAATGTTCGTGACATAAGGACCCAAGAAAGGGCCTAAGTGAATCAAAATGTATTTCTTGCTGATAAAACTCTGTTTGAGATGTTATTCTTTACAATGATGTCGTATTTCAAATGAATTTTTGAAACAATACTCTTGTGATGATATTCTTGATAAAAATAACATTATCGACGATGCTTTCATATGAATTTTTACTCTTGGATTAAGAGTTACATCTTATGTGAATTTATGATCTCTTAAGGAGATATGTCGTTTTATGTTGATACATCTTTGATGAGTCTACGGGCGGGATGGATATCCCAAATGTTGATGGTGAAAGGAAAGGATCCCCGGTATCTTCTGCAGAAATGGGTCTCCACGGACCTACCTAGTTGGGGTGGCGTGGAGTTCTCGGCTGACTCGCTCATTCAAGAGCGCGTGGAGATCCTCAAGAGCCGTGTTGGGTTCTCGGTGTCATTTTCAGGGATTCCCAACGGCCAACGCCAAGAAACGCGCATCTTGGTGGCTCCTGACCTAACCGCGGCCGCAGATTAGTGATGGAGGGTTTTCATTGGCTGGTGATACTAGCGATACGGCATTTATTGTGATTATCTTATAAGTCCCTAGGTCGTTGAGTAAGAAAAGTTGAGCATTTCGAAGAGAGTATTTTTAACTTAAATTTTCATACTTGAATCTCTTTATAAATGATTTTCAGAGTTTTATTGATGTCTTTCTTTGAGAAAGTTGGAAAGTTCCTTATATCGAAATGTGTGTTTAAAGTATTTTGTAAATTGTTGATTATTGAAGATATACTTTTATTTTCGGCATATCATTTTGTTACATTTGTATGAGTTATAGCTCCATGTCCAGCCACTCACCTTGTGACTTAGTTACTCACCCATTCATCTTCTCTTCATTACAGGTGTTAGCACAGCAGCAGGGCGTGAGACGTGATAGTGCTTGGATAAGCTATTCCTGCATTTACCTTTGAGTAGTGTATGATTCATAAACATTGTTATTATGCATAAGATGGATCCATTAGGACCTATGTTTTCGTATTTCCTTTTTGGTCTTGATAAATATTGATTAGTTCAGTCAGAATCTTGGGTTGTATGAATTTTACACCCAGTGTTTGGGGAAGACTGATTGTGTTCATGATCATGGATGTTGTGATTTTCAGGGACATATATCTGGTATGAGTGTGTTGATCTTGTACAGGGTTGTGAATACCTTCAGATTTATAATATTCTTGTTGTGATATTGGTATTGTACAGATAACAGGTTAGCCTTGCGGCGATCTAGGGTTGAGGCAGGTGTCTGACTTCTCCTGGGTTGTCGTGGTGGTATTGTTATGGACCGGGACCTGCGGGTCGGGGCATGACACTACCTCAGTGGTATCAGAGCCTAGGTTACATGATTGGGTCGGTATAAAGTTACATGATTGGGTTGGTATGAGATTTCATGATTTGGTCAGTATAAATTTTCAGGATTGGGTCAGTAATCAGTTTAGAGTTTAGAAATGGATTTTGCCAATATAATCATGATTTAAAGTCAGTCTTCTAATTGGGATAGAAAGTTGACCTTCTGTTATTTACCGTTGTCTTCTGATTGGATCGGAAAGTGAACTTTTGTTTTCTGCATCTGTCCCCTGATTTGGTCAAAAAGATGATCTTTTGATTTTTGTATCTAGTGGATCCAAATAGAGTCTGACTTATTGCATTTGATGCATATAGAACCATTCCTAAGAGTTGTCTTATGTGCCTATCTCAGTTTAAAATGCCAGCACTGCGCTCACGCGTTCGCCAAAGGGGAGCTACTTCATTTGCTGATGCTACACCAAGAGTTTTGAGAGGTGGAAGGCAAGGAAACCAACTCTTCCCCCATCTGCATCGCCTCCTGGGCAGGAGGGTAGTTCAGGGCACGATCCTGAGGTGGCAGCTTCTGTTCATGCTCCAGAGGTTCGGGGTAGTGGTCCAACTCCTGAGGCACTTGAAGCTTTTAGGGCTCACTGGTCTACCAAGGGAAGGCAGCCTACCTATCAGGAGTACCATGACTTTCTGGAGTATTGGAGGGCGTTTGGGGGTCAGGCTCAAGCATACCCAAGGCCTACCCCAGCACCTCCAGTGCCAGTAGTTCAGCATGCGCCAGTAGAGGCCAGTGAATCTAGTCAAGCCTTTTCTTTGTCTAAACTTCTGAAGGAAGCCTGGCAGCTTGGTTGTGGTTCTTTTGATGGCACAAGTGATGCCATGATTGCTAAGGAGTGGGCCAAGAGGGTAGTTGCTACTTTTGATGACATGAGTTTAGGTGCTGAGATGAGACTCAGGGTGGCTACCAGACTACTAGAGACTCAAGCTCGAATTTGGTGGGAGAGTCTGAAGAGCCGATCCTTTGGGCAGGTTTCTTGTTCTGATTTCCTGAGAGAGTTTGATGAGGAGTACTATACCCGGTTCCATCGGGATCAGAAGTGGTTTAAGTTTATGAGGCTTGTTCAGGGAGAGAAGACAGTGACAGAGTATGAGACGGAGCTGAAGGATTTGGCTAGTTTCGTTCCAGAGTTGGCACCTACTAAGGAGGTTCTTTGTTCCAAATTTGAAGTTGGGTTGAATCTGGGCATTAGGGAAAGGACGAGGTCTCCAGTAAGCAGAGTTTCCAAGAATTAGTGCAGTCGGCTTTGAGAGTAGAGCAGTTGGTTAGAGAAGGCAAGAGAGTTCGGGAGAGCATTACTAAGAGGAGTATGGAGTCGGGACAACCCTTAAAGAAGAGTAGAAGTGAAGATTCTTTTAGAGGCACTTCCGTTTCAGGCCTTGCTAGACCTCCACCATCTCAGAGTGGTTACCAGCAGAGATATTCTCGTGCTGACAGTGCTCCCAGTGTTAGAGTTCCAGATTTTGGTGCCAAGTGTAGGAATTGCGGGAAGTCGCATAGAGGGTCGTGTCATTTACCCCAAAAGTGCTTTCAGTGTGGTCAGACTGGACACTTGAGATCTGCTTGTCCAGAGCTAGGTCATGGTGGTTTTGCACCATTAGCTCAGGGTCGTCCTTTTCAGTTTAGGGGTTCTTAGCCGGTAGTTTCCATTCCAGCTATTGCCAAGTCTGGAGCTGGTAGTAGTGTCCCTCAGCCAGGTTCTCAGCGATCTCAGGCTAAATCCCAGACCCGAGTTTTTGCCATGACTGAGGAAGAGGCCGAGTGTAGGCTTAACGTGATCACAGGTATACTTTCTATCTTTCAGCATGACGCTTATGTTTTGATTGATTCTGATTCAGAACGTTCTTTTGTTAGCATTGTTTTTGCATGCCATGCCGATAGTCCCCCTTCCTGCTTAGGGTGTGAATTGATGATTCAAACTCCTCTTGGTGAGAAAGTAGTTCGGAGTTTGGTGTTTAGATAATGTCCTGTGATAGTTTGTGGGGAGGTGTTGGAGGCAAATTTGATTCCTTTAGAAATGAAAGATTTTGATGCCATTCTTGGTATGGATTGGTTGGATAGGCATCATGCTTTCATTGATTGTTTCAAGAAGGAAGTAACTTTTCGTAGGTCCTCAGGACCTGTAGTAGTGTTGAAGGGGAAGAGAAGGACTTTACCTTCATGTTTGATTTCGTCCTTGGAAGCTAGAAGATTGGTGAGTAAGGGTTGTTCTATGTTTTTGGCTCATGTGGTGGACACAAGAGTTAAGGAGCCAGAGTTGGAAGAGATGGCCGTGGTGAGGGAGTTTCCGGATGTTTTCCCTAAAGAATTACGAGGTTTACCCCCAGACAGAGACATGGAGTTTATTATGGATTTGTTGCCTGGTACGACTCCCATTTCTATACCACCTTACGGGATGGCGCCTGCGGAGTTAAAGGAGTTGAAAACTCAGTTGCAAGATCTGGTAGACAACGGTTTTATACGACCAAGTATATCACCTTGGGGTGCGCCTGTTCTCTTTGTGAAGAAGAAGGACGGATCTTTGAGGTTGTGTATTGATTATCGACAACTGAACAATGTGACAATTAAGAACAAGTACCCATTGCCGAGGATTGATGATTTGTTTGATCAATTAAAAGGGGCAAAGGTGTTCTCCAAGATTTATTTGAGGTCTGGGTATCATCAGTTGAAGATTAGGTCAGAAGATGTACCGAAGACGGCATTTCGAACATGTTATGGACATTATGAGTTTTTGGTGATACCATTTGGTTTGACTAATGCTCCTGCAGCTTTTATGGATTTGATGAACAGGGTCTTTAGGCCTTATCTGGACAAGTTTGTCATTGTGTTAATTGATGATATTTTGGTTTACTCACCTTCTAATGAGGAACATGCCCAACATTTGGGGATTGTATTGCAAACTCTTCGGGAGAGACGGCTGTTTGCTAAGTTTGCTAAGCGTGAGTTTTGGCTTTATGAAGTGGGATTCCTTGGGCATGTGGTGTCAGAAGAAGGGATCTCTGTGGATTCAAAGAAGGTAGAAGCCATTGTTGATTGGGAAAGACCAAAGAATGTTACTAAAGTCCGAAGGTTTTTTGGACTTGCGGGCTATTATAGGAGGTTTGTGGAAGGGTTTTCTGCGATTGCATTACCTTTGTCGAAGTTAACTCGTAAGGAAGTGAAGTTCTCTTGGAATGATGAGTATGAGAAGAGTTTTCAGACTTTGAAGTATCGATTGACAACAGATCATGTGCTTACTTTTCCAGAAAGTGAGAAAGAGTTTGTGGTGTTCAGTGATACCTCTCGGCAGGGTTTAGGTTGTGTATTGATGCAAGAAGGAAAGGTAGTTGCCTATGCTTCTAGACAGTTGAAACAACATGAGTTGAATTATCCTACTCTGATTTGGAGTTGGCTGCGGTAGTGTTTGCTTTGAAGATTTGGAGGCATTATCTTTATGGGAAAGATGTCGAATTTTCACAGACCATAAAAGTTTGAAGTACCTTTTCACTCAGAATGACTTGAATTTGAGGCAGAGACGATGGTTGGAATTGATAAAAGATTATGATTTGATAATTGATTATCACCCAGGAAAGGCCAATGTGGTAGCTAATGCTTTGAGTAGAAAATATACTTCGGTGGCTGCTTTGAGGGTGTCCTATTTGCACATTTTGTCAGCAATGAAAAGCTTGATGTTAGAGCTTGAGACTGAGGATAGTGGAGCCTTAGTGGCCAGTTTTGTGGTGAGACCTTCGCTATTGGAACGTATTAAGGAGCTTCAGAGTGTTAATGAAGAGTTTGTGCAATAAGTGAAGAAGTTGTAGGCTGGGAGACTAGTGAGTTCAGATTAAGAGATGATGGGATCTTGGAGTTTCGAGGACGTGTTTGTTTTCCAACAGATTCTGAGCTGAGGAAAGCTATTTTGGAGGAAGCTCATTCTTCAGCTTATGCGGTTCATCCTGGGAGTACCAAGATGTATAGAACCATTAAGGAGAGTTATTGGTGGTCACGAATGAAGAGAGAGATTGCAGAGTTCGTGGCTAAGTGTTTGGTGTGTCAGCAAGTTAAAGCAGAACACCAAAGGTCATCTGGGTTCTTACAACCTCTTCCTATACCAGAATGGAAGTGGGATCATGTAACGATGGATTTTGTGGTTAGTTTACAGCGAACGCCTCGAGGTTGTGATGCAGTGTCGGTGATTGTGGATAGACTTACAAAGTCGGCACATTTCTTAGCACTAAGTACTCTTTGGAGAAATTGGCAAAGTTGTACATTGATGAGATAGTAAGGTTGCATGGGGTGCCAACTTCGATAGTTTCAGATTGAGACCCCAGATTTACTTCCAGTTTTTTGCCTAGATTTCAGGAGGCCTTGGGTACGACTTTGAAGTTTAGTACTGCTTATCATCCTCAAACAGATGGTCAGTCTGAGAGGACTATTCAGACCCTCGAGAATATGTTGAGAGCTTGTGTGATAGATTTCCAAGGGAGTTGGGAGCAACATTTGGCATTAGTGGAGTTTGCCTATAATAATACTTTCCAAGCAAGCATTGGTATGGCTCCATATGAGGCTTTGTATGGAAGGAAGTGTAGAACCCCAATTTATTGGGATGAAGTCGGTGAAAGGAAACTCCAAAGTGTGGAGTTGATTGATCGAACTGTTGAAAAAGTAAAGGTGATTAGAGGTAGATTGAAAGCGGCTCAAGACAGGCAAAAGAGCTATGCGGATCATCGTAGAAGATTTTTAGAGTTTCAAGTTAGGGATAAAGTATTCTTGAAGATCTCTCATTGGAAAGGAGTAGTTCGGTTTCGTGGAAAGGGAAAGTTGAATCGCCGATATATAGGTCCATTTGTGATACTGGAGAGGATTGGACCGGTGGCATATCGATTAGAATTACCGCCTGAATTGGAGAGGAGAAGATTCATAATGTGTTCCATGTTTCCATGTTGAAGAAGTACTTATCAGATCCTTCTCATTGTCTTGAAGCTCCGCCAGTAGAGTTGAGAGAAGATTTGCAATTTGAAGTGCAACCAGTAGAGATCCTTGATTCTTAAGTGAAAACCCTTCTGCGAAAGATCATTCCTATGGTTAAACTGCTTAGGAGAAATGATGTGGTAGAAGAAGTAACTTGGGAACCCGAAGAAATGATGAAGAGCGAGTATCCCCTTCTGTTTGAACCTTGAGGTATGCCAAAAATTTCGAGGCCGAAATTTCTTTAAGGGGGGTAGGTTGTGGAAGTTCGACTCTCTTTACTTCTCTTATGCTTTGTTTCTTGTGTAGAAGTTGTGTGTTTAGGTTTTCGTCAAGATTTATTTTTGTTGGGATCATAGTTAAGGTCTTTTTGAGAGGTTAAAAGATGGGGGAAAAGTGTTTTTAAAGGTGTAAGCAAGGAAAGGACCTTGCGGGCACTTAGTGTGCCCGCAAAGAGCCAAAAAAGGTTCCTTGCGGCCTCCCATGCCCCCGCATGGGAGCCGGCAAGGACCACCGGCCAGAAGACCATGCGGGCTCAAATACGGGTGCATGGGAGGCCGCATGGCTTCCGGGTTGAGGACTCGCGGCCTCCCTTGCGCCCTCCCGCGCTTTGGGTCTTTAAATACTCGATTTAAAACTCAAAGGGCCTTCATAAGACCCGATTTCCCTCTCTTTTTCTCCCCATCTTGAATCCTCATTCTCGCCTCTATTAGACCTTCATTCTTGAGCTCCAAGAAAAAAAAAAGGTGTTGATCTCCCACTCTCCTCCATTGGTGATGATTCTCCTCTAGATATAGCAAGGTTTAAGGTGGGTTTTCTTCTCTTCTTCAATTTCTTGTTATTTTATTCAATTCTCTATAGATCCATGAAGAATTAGAGTGGATCTAGTATGGATTTAATGTTTAATTGGATTTAAGCCATAGATCTAATGTTTGGATGGTTTAGGAGTCTTGATCTCATGTTTTGGTGAAGAATGAAGGAGATCCTTCATCTCTATACCCTTTATTCTTTTAAATCCGAACCCAATTAGGATTTTCTTTGTTTTATTGTGATCTTAACTATTTGAGGATACCATTATTATTAATTCTTGAATCTAGAATATCTAGTAAACCCTAGAAGCCATGAAACCCATTTTAGATCATTCTTCCATCTTTTGTTTATTGTTTGGGTTATGTGACTGATTTTTGTTTTTCTTGGATGGTTAATGGAATAATGATGATTTATGTTTCAGTTTACTTCTTGATTGAAAACACTGATCATTTATACTTTTTGATTTATGATCCGATGTACTTTTGATTAAAGTTGTTGATTATTTATACTTCGTGGTTTATGATTTGATATACTTTTCGATTATGATCAATGATCTTTTATTATTCTTAAGGGATGGAATCCCTATATTTGGAAATGCATATTTTCAAAGTATTATCAAAAGGGTTAATGTTCTTGACATAAGGACCCAAGAAAGGGCCTAAGTGAATCAAAATGTATTTCTTGATGATAAAACTCTGTTTGAGATGTTATTCTTTACGATGATGTCGTATTTGAAATGAATTTTCGAAACAATACTCTTGTAATGATATTCTTGATAAAAATAACATTATCGACGACGCTTTCATATGAATTTTTACTCTCGGATTAAGAGTTACATCTTATGTGAATTTATGATCTCTTGAGGAGATATGTCATTTTATGTTGATACATCTTTAATGAGCCTACTGACGGGATGGATATCCCAAATGTTGATGGTGAAGGGGAAGGATGCCCGGTATCTTCTGCAGAAGCAAGTCTCCACGGACCGACCTAGTTGGGGTGGCGTGGAGTTCTTGGCTGACTCGCTCATTCAAGAGGCTCGTAGAGATCCTAAAGAGCAGTGCTGGGTTCTCGGTGTCATCTAACGGGATTCCCAACGGCCAACGCCAAGATACGCGCATCTTGGTGGCTCGTGACCTAACCGCAGCAGCAGATTAGTGATGAAGGGTTTTCATAGGCTGGTGATACTAGCGATACGGGATTTATTGTGATTATCTTATAAGTCCCTAGGTCGTTGAGTAAGAAAAGAGTGTTTTCGGAATTTGGATTTCATGATAGAAAATTTACGACACCGATTACTTTATTAAACCGTGAAAAGTTGAGCATTTCGAAGAGACTATTTTTAACTTAAATTTTCATACTTGAATCTCTTTATAAATGATTTTCAGAGTTTTATTGATGCCTTTCTTTGAGAAAGTTGGAAAGCTCCTTATATCGAAATGTGTGTTGAAAGTATTTTGTAAATTGTTGATTATTGAAGATATTCTTTTATTTTCGGCATATCATTTTGTTACACTTGTATGAGTTCTAGCTCCATGTCCAGCCCCTCACTGAGTAACTTAGTTACTCACCCATTCATCTTCTTTTCATTACAGGTGTTAGCACAGCAGCAGGGCGTGAGACGTGATAACGCTTGGCAAAGCTATTCCTGCATTTACCTTTGAGTAGTGTATGATTCATAAACATTGTTATCATGCACAAGATGGATCCACTAGGACCTATGTTTTCGTATTTCCTTTTTGGTCTTGATAAATCTTGATTAGTTCAGTCAGAATCTTAGGGTGTATGAACTTTACACCCAGTGTTTGGGGAAGACTATGATTGTGTTCATGATCGTGGATGTTGTGATTTCCAGGGACATATATCTGGTATGAGTCTGTTGATCTTATATAGGTTGTGAATACCTTCATATTTAGAATATTCTTGTTGTGATATTGGTATTGTACAGATAACAGGTTAGCTTAAGGTGATCTAGAGTTGAGGCAAGTGTCTGACTTCTCCTGGGTTGTCGTGGGGGTATTGTCATGGACCGGGACCTGCGGGTCGGGGCGTGACAGAGATCGGTGGGGAGAGTGCATTTTTGAGCAAGATCTAATTCTAGGGCTTGTTGGAGGAAGGTTGGAGACAAGAGAAGCCACCTCTTGAGCGGCTTCTTCGGAACTCCATTTCAATCTTTGAGGGAGTTGATCATGCCTTATTTAGTTGCTTTCATGCTTTTGATTGTGTATTTTGAGATTTTGAATAACTAAACCCCAAGGTCATCGGATATAGGTGAACCTTGGGGGTGAACTTGTGTATTTTTGGATGCTTTGTTTTAATTAATGCTTGTTGGCTTGTTTGTGATCCTTGTTTGGTGTTCTTGAATGTTAGGGTATGCATGAGAACTCTGTGTATCTCTACATAGGAAATACTAGGTTGCATGACCATTGCCCTAGTGTTAGACTCGCCGAACTTGGAAGGGAAATACATATAAATATTCCGTGACCACGGATATTTGTACCCCTCCAATTCTAGGGTTAAGTACTGACTTGTATTTCTACCCTAACTTGAGAAAACCACCTTGGCCTTTGCAATCGTAGGAGGATTTGGACGGAATAGATTCTGAATCCAATACTCATATTGGATTAGGGGTCAATTGTCGTGACCATCGGGTTGACCAAATCTAGGGTTTTCTCGGTCCAACTAGCCACTTGCATGTTAGTTCAACATCCTGAACACTTCACTAGCCCTTGAGGGGATTCTCATCCGTGACCGCTTTCTCACCCTGATTTCTCCCATTTATCGTCCTGGTCATTTAGCACCTTGAATTGCATTTGTTTCATCTATTTGGATTTTCATCCTTTACTCTCAAGTTTGATCGGCTAGACAACGTTATTAGAAGGAAGTAAGGATAGATTCTCAGGCCCTTGGGAATACGACCCACTCGTGTATGCATGAGTGGTTTATTACTTGATGACCCCGTGCGCTTGCGGGGTACCCACCATGAATCATACATTACTCAAAGGTAAATGTAAGAATAGCTCTGCAAAGCACTATCACGTTTCACGCCCTGCTGCCGTGCTAACACCTATAAAGAAGAGAAGAAGAATGGATGAGTAACAAAGTTACTCAGTGAGGGGTTGAACATGAAGCTATAACTCATACAAGTGTAACAAAATGATATGCCGAAAATATATGTATATCTTTAATAACCAACATCTTACAAAATGCTTTAAATACACATTTCAATATAAAAATCTTTCCAACTTTCTCAAAGAAAGGCATCAATAAAACTCTGAAAATCATTTATAAAGAGATTCACGACTGAAAATTCATGTTAAGAATACTCGTTAAAAGATCAAACCCATCGAATCAAGGATTTATAGTGCAACACATGCGGACATCCTCTATGGATTACATCATCAATAGCCTATGGAAACCCTCTATCACCAACCGTGGCCGTTGGGAATCCTGTGTGGTATCGCCGGGAACCCAACACAGCACCTTCAGGTTCTCTACGCGCCTCCTATAAGGGCTAGTCAACCGAGAACTCCAAGCTACCACAACTAGGTCGGTCCGTGGAGACTCTCTTCTATAGAAGATGAGGATCCCCCCAATGTCACCATCGAAACATTTGGGATATCCATCCCGCCTGTACGCTCATCAAGAACACATCACGATAATAATATGAACACATCAATATGATATCATAAATCTCGTCAAGAGATCACAAATTCTCATAGATACAACTCTCAATTCGAAAGTGAATTCTTGAGTAAATATCGGCAATAATATTATTTTTATCAAGAATATCATCATAAAAGTATTCTTTGAAAATACATTTCAAATAGAGTTTCATCACCAAGAAATCAATTTTGATTCACTTAGGCCCTTTCTTGGGTCCTTACGTCAAGAACATTAACCCTTTGACAATACTTTGAAAATATGTATTTCAAGATATTGGGATTCCATCCCTTAAGAATAATAAAAGATCATTGATCATAATCGAAAAATATATCAAATCAGAAAGCACGAAGTATAAATGATCAATAACCTTAATCAAAAGTATATCGGATCATAAATCAAGAAGTATAAATGATCAAAGTCTTCAATCAAGAAATAAACTGAAACATAAATCATCATTATTCAAAGTTTCATGAAAACATCTCAAGAAACCTTTGAAACATGAAATTTAATATTCAAGAACGTATATAATTAGGTATTCAAACAAGCATGATCATAGGTCATGAATTAAGTAATTTCCCACTCACAAACTTGGCGAGATCGAACTTCTTGGATTACTCGCCTACTTTCTCTTTACCTTTGCGTTTAGATCCACCTGCTTGATTCCATTAACCATCCAAGAAAAACAAGAATCAAACACATAACCCAAATAAGAAAACAAGAGAGGAAAAAATGATCTACAATTAGATCTCATGGCTTCTAGGGTTCACTAGATATTCTAGATTCAAGAATTAACAATAATAAGATCCTCAAACCCTCAAGATCACAATAAAATCAAGAAGATTCTAATTGGGTTCGGATCTACAAGAATCATGGGTTTAGAGATGAAGGATCTCCTTCATTCTTCACCAAAATATGAGATCAAGGCTCTTCAACCATCCAAACATTAGATCTATATTCTAATTCCATTCAAACATTGGATCTATACTAGATCCACTATTTTGCTTCATAGATCTATAGAGAATTGGATAAGAGAATAAGAAATTGAAGAAGAGAAGAAAACTCACTTTAAACTTTGTTAGATCTAGAGGGGAAACATTATTAATGGAGGAGAGGGAGAGATCACCACCCTTCTTCTTTCTTGGAGCCCAAGAATGAAGATCTAATAGAGGAGAGAATGAGGATTCAAAATGGGGAGAAAAAGAGAGGGAAATAGGGTCTTATGAAGGCCCTTTGAGTTTCAAATCGGGTATTTATAGACTCAAAGAGCGGGAGGTGTGAGTGCATCTTATATAGATATATTTTCCTTTGTATACCCGTTGTTTCATAAGTATTTTTGGTATTAATTCTCCCATTTCAATGCTTTTTGAGGTATTTCTAGTGTTCAATGTAGATATCGAAGCCCCGAAGCAAGAAGAAACAATTTCGAGTGATTTTGGTAGCTAAGGGACTTAGAAGAAACCTCACCAAGCTAAGCACGGCCTCAACACGCCCGTGTCCCAAGGCGTGCAATTCACAGAAGAATTCAGCCAAAGTCAGCACGGCTTCAAGTCCCTAAGCACGGTCGTGCAACTCGCAACACAGCCGCAACACACCCGTCTTGAACCCCGTGCAGATTACAGGCAGCTAGAGTTTCAGAGTTTTCATTTGACAGTAATCTGCACGGCTTAGAACACGGCCTAAGAACAGCCGTGTTGACATCAGGAGAGCGTTAAAACACCCTGAAACTTACAGTTTTGGGGGACTTTTGGGCAAGAGAAAAAGATGCAAAGAAAGGGGAAAGCGAAGAGAGCTTTCGGAACCACTAGAGAGGCAACGAAGCGCGAATTGTAGGCCAATTGGAAGGAGAAGATCTATCGACATCAGAACCTCAGACGACAACAAGGATGGAAGCAAATAGGGAGTCTTTGATTTCCGTTGTATTTGCTCCTTCAGTTATTTCTTTGCTGTTTGAATCTATAAGGGGCTAACCACTTCTTGGGAGCCCCGGATTGGGAACTTGTGTGTATGCTTTAAATTTGGATTCTTCTATTTTAGCATTTATAAATGTCTATATTTCCACTGTTAAATCTTTAATTGTTGCCTTCACTGATGGTTGTTGAGTGTGTTGATTATCTTGAGATCTTGATTGTGACTAGGCTTTCATATCCCCTCGATTGATGCAAGAAGTTAGAACTCAATTTAGGATTTCAATTACACCACTTGTATCCTCCACATAGCACAACAAGATTCTAGAATTAGGGTTTGTGAGAGACACTTCAGATAAATGTTGTGAGAATTCAAGTTAGGTAGCACCAAGTGATCTACCCGGGGCCGCATCTCCTCCATTGAGAAATCCCAAATCTATCCCTCTAGTGCGATTCCTCCTCCCTTACATTCTCACTTTCTCAAGTCAGAGTCAATTGAGGAGTGTATTATATATATATATATTTCATATGCATTACACCCGATATTTACTTGTCCTTTTGCTATTACTTGTTTAGTTCGGTGCTATTTAAGGTATTTTGAGTTTATTGTGCAGATATTTTGGTCCTGGAGCAAGTAGGAGGGATTTAGAGGAGAATTCACATCAAAAGGACCTAAAAAGAAGTTCGCCAAGCCAAGCACGGCCTCAACACGGGCGTGCTCTTGGCAGTGCAATTCATAGAAATTGGAAAGCACGAAGAAGCACGGTCAGAATGCCCTAAGCACGGTTGTGCAATACCAACACGGCCTCAACAAGGGCGTGTTCCACCCAGTGCAAATTACAGGCTGGTGAATTTTCGGGGAAATCACTGTAGCAAGAGTACTGTAGTAAAAGTACTATAGCACCGAGAACTCAGAAACCCGCAATCTGCATGGGCTGAAGCACGGCCTCAACACGGGCGTGCTGAATTAAGCACGGCCGTGCATGCATCGGGAATAACTTTTTAAGGCTGAATTTAGGGTTTCTTGAGGGCTTTTTGGTGGGGATTTTCTTCTCCCCTTTAGGGGAGGCGGCGGAGTAGTAGAGAGGCACCTTCAAGGGCTTGATCCGGACCAAGAGATCGTCATATAAGTGGAGGAACGTTGGCAAGATCATCATTGGACACTCTCCGAGGAAGATTGTGAAGCAAGAAGGGAGTTGATGAATTTCATCTCATTCTCTTGTTATTTACCTTGTGTTTATTGTAGAATCATGAGGGGCTAATCGTTCTTCGGTGCCCCGGTTTAAGAACTTGGTAGTTGTTGTATTTGAATGCTTGTATTGCAATGTTTATGGAGTCTCTAATTCTCTCTGTTAGATCTTTGGTTGTTTACTTGAATGTTGGTTATTGAGTGGCATTGATTGCTTAATTTCTTGATTTCCTCTTAGCTTGTATATCTCATTGATTGATACAAGAAGTAGAATTGGGCTCTTACTCTCAATCCCACTATATCTACATTAGGGCAACAAGACTCTAGAATATAGGGACCATGAGACGCACCTGATAAACATTGCGAGAATTCGAGTATAATTGACACCAAGTGACTACTCCGTGACGTTACTCTTTTGTTTGGATCTCTTGTCACCATAACCCTGTCGCTCTTCTGTTTATCCTCACTTTCTTATTTTTATTTATAATTAAATCTCAAACTAGCTAGTGAGCTGGCTAGATATTAGAAATCCAACGAGTATCGAAAGCTACACTAGTCCCTGTGGATTCGACTACCCAACTCTACGGGTATACTTTACTACTTGTACGACCCGTGCACTTGCGGATACGCAAGGAGCGTATCAAGTTTTTGGCACCGTTGCCGGGGACTGGCAACTTTTGAAAAAGTTTTCATTTCTAGTAATCTAGCCATTTTTTTTCTTTCTTTCTTTTCTTCTGTTTATACTTCACTCGGCTATTCTTCTTTTGTTTGTTTTGATTTTTGCTTAATTGGTTTTGCAGGCACTCTCTACCTCTGGAGGGTTAAGATATGGAAGAATTGCTAGTAGCTTTGGGACACCATCATTGTTCTTCTTCTTCTTTTGACCATCATACGAATTACCTCCAACCTGAAAAGAATTTGATGGGTCTATTATCTCGATATGCGCAAAATGACTATGCCAATAATGTTGAGGGTTTCTATGGTGCTACAAGCCTAGAAGAGGTCATATCTTCTTATCAAGAAAAATCATTACAATGGGAATACGACGTAAATTCATGGGATCCTATATACCAAGTGAATCTAAGAGAGATGTATAGTTTGGAACAAGCCATGCCGATGCCAATGGAGGTGATACAGGGGGATGGGAAGGTTGATAACAGAAATACCATATTGGACAGAGAATTTTCAATGATTAAAGTGGACGAATTTCTTTTTGAGTTTGGAAATCCACCAGAAGAGCAAGAGCCCAGCCTCGAAAACCTATTGGCGAGCTATACTCAGGGATCTGAGGCCCCTTTAGAGGATCAATCACAAGGAGGTGAATTGAGTTTGGAAGACGTGGCTAAATTTATCAAAAACACCGAAGCCGGCTTGCAAACTTTTACAATTTCACCTACAAATCAACAAGGTCCCATTTGCAACTTAGATATCCAAACTGAGCAATCTGTTGAGGAGGTTCCATTTAAAGATGATAAAGAAACATGCCTTAACAATGAGGAAGTATGAGAGGCAGAACAAGTTGTTGCAGAGAATCAATTGGAGGAAGTGGAGCTTAAATTCGAGAATGATGAATGTTTGAATGGGCGACATGTTTATGAGGAGGCAAAAGAAGAACAAGGTTTACTAAAGACGTGTCTCTTTCAAGTTGAAAAGGTAAACGAAGCAACTCCCAAGGCAATGACACGGGTAGCCTTCCTCGAAGTTCATCAACTTGCAAAACACAATGTGGATGTGGGAATTGAAGAAGATGTGGGTAGGAGGTTCAAGCCATCCAATGACCAAGCTGAGCAGACCTTAAACAATTCCTGGTCCAACTTGTTCCCATGGAGGCCTAAAGTTCGCTTGTTCAATCCTCCAACTGAAGTACATCCCCGGCCAGATAAAAAAATGTTTATGGGAAGTAGCTATGCAAGCTACAGCCAGGAGGAGCACACCCTTTTCAAGCCTCCCTAAGGTAACAAAGAGGTACGTCAAGCTCGTGACGTTAAACAAGCGCTTCTTGGGAGGCAACCCAAGTAATTTTGACTGTTGTGTTTTCTTGTTTTCTTTTAGTTAGTTCTTTTTGTTTCATTGAGCTTATTGTTGGATGGTGGTAATTTCATTTTATCTGAGGATACTTGGTGTTCAAAGACTTTCTTGGGCTGAACACAAGCAAAGCACGCCCGTGCTTATGGGCGTGCAGTTTACAGAAATTGTTAAAATAGAGGTCTAGGAAGAAGCACAGGCATGAGCACGCCCGTGCTAGTGACCATGTTACCCAGAACACGCTCGTGCTCTTCTTTTCTTGTTCGTTATTGAATTCCTTTAAGATTCACGGGTGGAAGCACGGGCCAAAGCACGCTCGTGCTCCCTTTCCTTTCAAACCCATTGTTTTATTTTTAGGAACGGTCGCTGTGCTGCTGATTAGGAGTCAGAGGATCTGATGCCTCTGACACAGAAGAAGATGACTCAAAGAGGGAGGGAAGCCTTTAGAGCGGTACTGATGCCGCAGTTCTGATGACCTTGACACCACTAAATCTGAGTTCGATTTAGCGCCGCTGGCAATGAGTTCTTCGGTTACAGTTAGCAAGAGGAGCCCCTTGTGAAATTGTTCTACTGTCCTTGCTTGTTGTTATTTTCTTTTGCTTAGTTTATTTTTATTTTTATTTTTTTGTTTATTGAGCTTCACTTATGTAACCTTTTTGCTTTACAGGATGTATGCTAAATGGGGAATGAGTGAACTATTCATATTGAGAATGGCATCATCACTCTCCGGTTCCAGGAAAACCCTTATTAGCTCTCCTCAATTTTATTCAAATTATCCTCTTTGGCATTTATTTTTGCTTGTATTGATTACATTGGGGACAATGTAATGTTTAAGTGTGGGGGAGGGTTATCTTTGTGCTTATTGTGATGATGCATGACTTAGGATGATCTGTGAATTTTTGGATAGGAATTTCTAAATTAGGGAGATAATGAGTATCCTAGTGTCCATTCTTTGAACTTAAAGATAAACTCACTCTTACTTTGGAAACCTAAGGTTTATTCACTTCACCTAATTTTGTGCAGCCACTTTGTTTAGAAGTGGGTTTAGTTTCAAGGCTTGCACAAGAAAATGTTTGACCCCAAACTCAAAAATAAAAGCAAAAAGTGAATAGAAAAAAAAAAACAAAGAAAATCGAAAAGTCGGATCCCTTTTAGGATGCCCTATCGAATTTTGAATACAAATATACAAGATGGTAGAAAGAGCTATCACCTTATTTGAAGTGAAAGCCGCATCTGAGTAGTCGGATCCTAGACACCACAAATGTCATATCTGATAACCTACCGGATGAAATGGCTACCTTTAAGGTGTATGAAGCTACTACCCAGTTTAGGAGTCAGTTTCTGAAAACAAATAAACTAGATCACTTCAAAAACACATGGGGCGCACTCTATTAGGTTACACACACACAGGAAGTACAGAGTAAGAGTGAAAATTTATATAAGCCTCCAATTGTTATATACACTTGCTACTTAAAATCTTCCTTAATCTTGAAAACTCCTTATCTTGCTGAGAACAGAGGTCATGCACTCATCCTTTTATTGTAAGTTAAGTTTTTGCTTGAGGACAAACAATGATTCAAGTGTGGGGCTATTTGATGAGTGCATTATATATATATATATATATATATATTTCATATGCATTACACCCGATATTTACTTATCCTTTTGCTATTACTTATTTAGTTCGGTGCTATTTAAGGTATTTTGAGTTTATTGTGCAGATATTTAGGTCCTGGAGCAAGTAGAAGGGATTTAGAGGAGAATTCACATCAAAAGGACCTAGAAAGAAGTTCGCCAAGCCAAGCACGGCCTCAACACGGGCGTGCACTTGGCCGTGCAATTCACAGGAATTGGAAAGCACGAAGAAGCACAGTCAGAATACCCTAAGCACGGTTGTGCAATGCCAACACGGCCTCAACAAGGGCGTGTTCCACCCGGTGCAAATTACAGGCTGGCGAATTTTCGGGGAAATCCCTGTAGCCAAGCACTGTCGCACGAATAATGCAGCAAGAGCACTGTAGTAAAAGTACTGTAGCACCGAGAACTCAGAAACCCACAATCTGCATGGGCTGAAGCACGGCCTCAGCACGGGCGTGCTGAATTAAGCACAGTCGTGCTTGCATCGGAAAGGACTTTTTAAGGCCGAATTTAGGGTTTCTTGAGGGGCTTTTTGGTGGGGATTTTCTTCTCCCCTTTAGGGGAGGCGGCGGAGTAGTAGAGAGGCACCTTCAAGGGCGAGATCCAGACCAAGAGATCATCGTATGAGTGGAGGAACGTTGGCAAGATCATCATCGGACACTCTCCGACGAAGATTGTGAAGCAAGAAGGGAGTTGATGAATTTCATCTCATTCTCTTGTTATTTACCTTGTGTTTATTGTAGAATCATGAGGGGCTAATCGTTCTTCGGTGCCCCGGTTTAAGAACTTGGTAGTTGTTGTATTTGAATGCTTGTATTGCAATGTTTATGGAGTCTCTAATTCTCTTTGTTAGATCTTTGGTTGTTTACTTGAATGTTGGTTATTGAGTGACATTGATTGCTTAATTTCTTGATTTTCTCTTAGCTTGTATATCTCATTGATTGATACAAGAAGTGGAATTGGGCTCTTACTCTCAATCTCACTATATCCACATTAGGGCAACAAGACTTTAGAACATAGGGATCATGAGACGCACCTGATAAAATTGTGAGAATTCGAGTATAATTGACACCAAGTGACTACTCCGGGACGCTACTCTTTTGTTTGGATCTTTTGTCACCTTAACCTTTTCTCTCTTCTGTTTATCCTCACTTTCTTATTTTTATTTATAATTAAATCTCAAACCAGCTAGTGAGTCGGCTAGATATTAGAAATCCAACGAGTATCGAAAGCTACACCAGTCCATGTGGATTCGACTACCTGACCCTACGGGTACAATTTACTACTTGTACGACCCGTGCACTTGCGGATAATAAAGTGGACCCAATGGGTTTGGTTATCGAACCACTGGGAACAGGAGTACTAGTAATTGCTTCTCCTCTGTTATCTAGCCTAATGAGTGTAGTGTGTGGTGATCTAAAGGCTAAACCTAAGAGTGTCAGTACAAGTGCGCACGAACTGAAAGGAGTTAGTTCACAATCGCTGAAAGTGGGGTACCCGAACAATGCACTACCTAGGATTCAGTTATTAAGTGTAGATTACAAGTGTTTCTTTACGAAAATGTTGAGTCATGGGTATCCTAAGGTATATCGGCCCCTGCCTCCAAATCGTCAAAAACTAGTCCCCTATGAGGTAACGGCATAGATTCTCTTGACGCTTCACACCACATATTACTGCTTAGCACTCTAGGGATCCTAAAGATATAACCAATTCCTAAAAATAGATCCAATCCTGCCTCCAGGTGAAGGATCTCAGATAAGTGCTTATTTGTATATATTTTGTACCTGACACACCCTTGCGGTGTGTTCTGCAAGTGCACGGGTGTCGAAGTAATAAAGTACCCAACGGGTGGGTAGTCGAATCCACAGGGAGTAGACGTTAAAAACAAAAACACTTTGCTAAGTAGCCAAAGAAAACCAATTGTTGTTGCGATTAACAAGTAAGTAATAACAGAATTAAAGAACTGAAAGTAAAAGCTAGAACGTAGGAAAAGATCAATGTGAAGATGGAGTACTCAGACAATGCTCCCCTAGGATCCTAGTTTCAAGTGCAAGACTTCAATTACTCTTACTCAATCGAGATTTCACGAGTCGTGGAAATCCAAACCTACAAGGTCCCAAACCTAAGGTCAACCTTGACTAGTCCCCTACGAGGTCCCGGGCGAGGGAAAACTCTCGATGCCTCACACCATGTATGACTGCACTGAGCTCTTGGGATTCCAAGTGACAAACCCTATTCCCAACTATAGATCAAACCCTTTGGTCCAGGTGAAAGATCCCTAATCACAAATAAGTCCCTGTGGAAAGGCCTCTCTCAACGCCTAACTCTCTTTGAGATCGAAACTAATTCTTGGAATAAGAAGGTAGGATAAACCACACCGGAGGGGAAAGGGGATGTGTCGCTACCTCTCAACTCACCCTCTCGACCCTCTTCAATCTTGGTTAATCTAATCCTAATGGTGATGGTCACTCGTTAAAAGGATGATTAGGTTGGCCCTCGACCCTAGTGTCACCCTAAGGGAGAAACAATTAAGCACACAAGATTGAAACTCAAAACAAAGAAATTCTATAGTTTACATGTCCAAGTACCCAGTAGGGGTTTAGCTCTCCATGGAGCAATACAAGTTCATCAAAGTAATTGAAAATAAATGCAAATAAACCATAGAGAAAACCCCCTTAAGCTCCATGCTGATGGTCTATAAGGGCTGCTTCTTCTTCTCCACGAATCCCTCCTTCAAGCCTAGGGCACACCTCACCGAATCGAAGTCATCAAAGGCTCTCCCAATAGCTCTCCTTGGAAGGAATCAGTGTTGAAATCGGTGAAGAAACGCCCCCAAAACGTAGTAAAAACCTCTCCAAACCCTAGCCGAACTCTCTCCAAAAGATAGGAAAAAGATCCCCTGAAAACGCTTCAAAACGACCTTTTCAATGGCAAAAGTCGAGGATCCACACGGCTTTGTGGAAATTCTACACGGCCATGTGGAAATTCCACATGCCCCTGTAGATTTTTAGCCTCTACAACACTGCATCTATAGGTCCCCGATTTTGCCCGTTTTTTCTTCTGAGGCCACACGGACGGACACACGATCGTGTGGTTGGTCATGAGGCATTTCTTGATGTCGAAAAAAACTTTCCAACTTGATATTATGACGGGAGATTAGCAATGAATATTTTAATTTACTTATCTTTCTTTCCTTTGTTAATTTTAGATATGTATATAATGACATTCCAGATTGAAACTGCCAACTACTACTCTTTTATGATGTGTTGGATTGAGGGAAAACAGTTGAATGGAAAACAATGCAAAATGTTTTCCCTATTTTATTTTACAAACAAACACTATCTCATCTATTTTATTTTCACTTATGAGTTACTGTGTCTAGAATCTTAAATGTGGTCTAATAAATTAACCTGCATACACATATTCACTCCTGGATCTTTACTTGAATCTTTGATCTTCAATTAACATTAATGTACTCATAAATTCTGGTCCTTTTAGAAGATCAACTGACTTAATTTTCATATCTTGTTCACATTAGATTACTCTCCAAAATAATACAGAAAAAATAGGGTGAAATTTTAGCAGAAATCTCTGTTAGAAAAACAGAAAAACAAACTCAAGAAGAAAAATCCACAAGTCTTAATGAAAAATGCTTTCTTGTGAATACAGACCATAAAGATGAATACATAGCACTCAATCAAGGACATTGATTTTATTAATGAAATTTCTAGACTTATATGTTTGGCAAGTAGCATATATTGCTGCATCATGAACCTTAAATAAACAAAAGGTTTACTGTCTTTTGTCTTAAATTTATATATGTTTATGTTTCTCCCTTATCTACCCACTTTCTCCACTCACTTTGCTTGTTTATATGCAAATAGTGTCTATTTTACTTGAATGTTTTTCACTGTTTGCTTGACATTAGTACCTGTCCTCAAATGCTAATGCATGTCTGGCCTGTCTATTGGCCAACAAGAAAGTATCAATAGCAATCCTCATCAAATTCCTATACTTATGTAGTATGAGTTGATTTTACAATGTCCAGTAATTCAAAATTTATATGATAGAATTGTTATCTTTTTAATCTTGGTTTTTCAAATGAATGAATGTAAAATAAAACTTTTTAATCTTGGATGATATGGCATCCATCAAATGTTATTACTTAATGCTTGACTTGAGATGCCCCATACTAGATTTTAAATTATGATTGATAAAAGGTGAAGGTATATTAATTCTGAGAATACATGATCCTAGAAGATTCGAATCCATGTCCTCTTCAGCAGATCTGATAATTCTTAGTTTGCTTTCATTGTATATTTTCAATCTTGATTTTCCAGCAACTATTGATGGTGTCCTATTAGAAGTTGAGCGTATAGGTAGGTTGAAGAACTAATTATCATATTGTTCAGTGGTTTTCTGTATTTCTTGCGGATATTCCACTTCCATAATCTGTGTCATGAATGATGTTTAATCCCCTTGTATTATCAGCCGTTCTCATTAGAATTTATGTGTGTTCCTCTTATAAATTCTTGTTTGTTGCATTTATTTGTCACAATGTCCAATAAAAATATAGACTAAACTAAATTGTTTATTTGCGCATTTAGTTATTATTTCCAACGATATGTGTGTGCCTGGTTGGCTTTCTATGCATTTGCTGCCAGTGGAACAGTAAGTATTGCGCTAAGGCTCTATTGTTTTGGTCATGCAATGATGATTGCAGACTTGAAATCTGCTCTTGGAAAGAAGCGTAGAGATGGAAAGTCAGCCCCTTTACTGCGATTGACAAGAATGCAACGCGTTCATGTTGGCCGGCTAATTGAGAAGTATGGTGATGATTATCAGGTACCTGTCTTCCTTGAACCTATTTAGTTGTCGCCATTGTGAGAACATTATTGCGGTTGGTAACTCTCAAAAGCCCAAACATTATTGCAGACAATGTTCATGGATACAAAATTGAATGCCATGCAACATTCTGTTGCAATTTTGCAGAGGCTTTGTCAGAGGTACTATGCCCCGACATCAAAATCTTTTATTAATTCCAAATAACTCTGGGCCTCCTGCCTTCTTGGTATGAGGCGAAAGTTTTGATGGTTTCGCTCTCTAAGGCTGTAGAATAGCATGTGAATACCTTAGTAAAGGGTAATCACTTGTGACTGAAAGCAGGAATTAATTCGTAATATCGAATATGGGGTGAGTTAGGCTAAAGTCTAAGTTGTAGTAAGTGGTTGGCGTGTATTCGTTTGTAATTTTGTACTGGACAGTTGCATATATTGGTGTTTGTACCACCCTTATTGAACCTTCAGGCTAATGTTTGGTGGACTTCCGGGATACCCACCCCAGGTTCCAATCAAGCATCTTGTTGGCCAAAAGACCATAAGAGTTATATTCCAACCTTTACAAAATGATTTACTATTGTGCTAGATAATTTCCACAACAAGGATATAACGATTTAGTTGTGTTTATTTCAAGAGCAAAAGAGGAACAAGATTTTGAACAATATGTCGTCTTTCATTTGCCTGTCTATCTTATTTCTTAGTTGAATAAAGCACAAGAAAGCATTAGTCCTCATTTCCATCAATCCAAACACAGGCCAATGAAATGCTATCACCCTAATGTAATATTTAGAAAGCATTGGGACCATCATCTCTTCTAAAATTATATTTTAAGTATGATTGTTTGTTCATATACTATATAAGATGTTGCATGGTTCAAATAATTTCTATTTGATTTTTTATTGGGTCGTTGAGATTATGAATTTGTTGTTCTCAATTTTCAGGTCCGAAGTAACAAGTTGGGTGGCCTAACTAGTTATATCAATAAATCAATGTTAGTGTATTATGTTGCTTTTGTGATGAGTCCTTGTTCATTTTGTATTTGAATTATGAGTGTTACTCTTGGAGGATAAGTAATCCCACCAATTTCCATTGTTTTTTTTGGTCTTCTGTTCATGAAAGGCAGTGGCAGATATATAATAGGTGGTGCATGCCTGTGAATTTTGGGCTGACCTTTATAGTCGGAGGAATATTCAGATGGGTGGCAGTGAAGATACTCAAGCCAAAAAAACTCCTTGAAGGCCTTGTCATTTCCAGCTGCTCCGCTGGTAATTATTACTATATTTTGCTAATGATTATTAGTAGTAGAACTACTATTGCCACTAAATTTTTCATAGATGTTGCTATACTAGATTGCAAACGATTAAGCATGTTAGTATCTTGTTTTATATATCTATCTTATAGATGAGCAACTTTCAATAATGGAAATTAATCTCATATATATATATATGTATGTATGTATGAATTCAAGTATTAATATTGTTTCACTTTTGTATTATTGTAATTTAAACTTTTTGGTAAATTAATATTATTGTAATTTAAACTTTTTGGTAAATTGATATGAGGATGTAAATGTGTATGATGAGATTCATCTAACATGTAAGCTCTTTAGATTAATACATGATAAAATAAATAAACAAAATGATCTCTTGTTATATTTAATATTTATTCATGCATGTATATATTGTCTATTGTTTTACATGCTTTTAAAATTATTTACGCACATATGTATTAATATGTATAGTATGGGAACTCTCAAATTGTGCCTAATACTTAATTAAAAGTAGTGGTTGTAGGACAAAAATGTTGTTAAGACAGTGGATGTATAATCAAAATCTACCTGGGCAAAAAGGATTTACTGATGAATTTTTTGCCGGGGTGGATGAATTTATCCAATTTGCCATTAATCACGATGACTCATATAAGAATGGAGAAAATATTAGGTGTCTTTGTTTCAAGTGCAAAAATACACGGTTTGTTCACCCAAATGATGTTGTTACACATTTATATCGCCGTGGGTTCAAACAATGTTATTGGAATTGGACTTGTGATGGAGAAGAATTGTTCCACATTAGTGAGGCCCAAAATGATGTTCAAAATCGTGTTGTGGAACAAGACACACATTGGGGTGACTATGGGCAAATGACTTGGGATCAAAGGATGGTATACGATTGTTTCCGTTCTCATGTTCCGCCATAGGATCCATCTCATTGCAACAACGAAGCAGGTCCAAGCGTACAACCACCATTAGATGAGCCACTTTCCAGGTTTCAGGGGGGTGAGAGAAGCCAATTGTCTGATAGATTTTTTGATGTGTTAAAAGTTGCTGATCAACTTTTATATGAAGGTTGTGAGAATCACTCTCAATTGTCTTTTGTTGCTAGAATGTTATCTATCAAGTCTGATGCCAATATGTCTGAGGCTGATTTTAATACTATGATTACTGCAATTAGAGAGGTTCTTCCTTCAGATAATACAATGCCAATAGATTATTACCATCACAGTAAAACCATGAATGAATTGGGGCTGCCTGTGATTAAAATTGATGCTTGCAAAAATGGTTGTATGCTATATTGGAAACATGATGATATGAGCATTTCATGCAAGTTCTGCAATGAGCCGAGGTATAAACAGATAAAGGGTCGACGCAAGGTACCTGATAATGGCAGGCATAAAAAGATTGCGCAAGCAATATTAAGATATTTACCATTAACTCCAAGATTGCAGAGGTTATATGCTTTTAGTGCTATAGCAAGGTACATGACTTGGCATGCTACACATGAAAGAAACGAGGGAGTAACGCATCATCCATCTGATGGTGAAGCATGGAAGCATTTTGATGGAACTTATCCCAATTTCGCTAAAGAACCTCTTAATGTTCGTTTGGGTTTGTGTGCTGATGGTTTTGTACCGCATGGGCAGTTTGGGAGAACATATTCTTGTTGACCAGTAGTTGTGACCCCTTACAACCTTCCACCAGGAATGTGCATCAAAAGACCTTATATGTTCTTGTCACTAATTTGTCCAGGTCCTAAGAATCCGAAAAAGAATATAGATGTATTTTTGCAACCTTTAATTAAGGAGTTGAATAATTTGTGGGAAATTGGTGAAATGAGTTACGATGTTTCAAGAAATGAATATTTTCTCATCAAAGTTGCACTTTTGTTGATAATTAATGATTGTCCTGCATATGGGATGCTATCTGGTTGGAGTACTGCCGGGGTTTTGGGATGTCCAATTTGTATGGAGCAGGCTAATGCTTTTCATCTGCAACATGGTCGGAAGACAAGTTATTTTGATTGTCATAGGATGTTCTTACCATGAAATCATGCGTACCGCAAGGACAAGAAATCTTTCATACGTGGCCGATTGGTAAAAAATACTTCACCACAAAGATTGTCAGGTGAGTAAAGTTTTAATCAGGTTATGCTATTTCCAACAGCAATGGAGGACCCGGTTAACACACCTCTAGGGTATGGAGCAACACATAAGTGGACAAAAAAAGTATTTTTTGGGATTTGCCCTACTGGAAAAATAATATGATCCGACATAATCTTGATGTGATGCATATAGAAAAAAATGTCTTCGACAATGTGTTTTTCACAATTATGGATGTGAAAAGGAAGAGTAAGGATAATATTAATTAAAGAAAAGATGTTGGTATTCTTTGTGACCGTAAAGAGATAACAGTTCCTTCAAACTTTTCAGGTCGAACTATTCCTAAAGCAGTTTAAACCTTGACAAAAGAACAGAAGAGGGTCATTTGTGCATGGATTCAAGAATTAAGGTTTCCAGATGGTTATGCTTCCAATCTTGGAAGGTGTGTTGACATGAATGAATTGAAAATGATTGGCATGAAGAGTCACGACTGCCACGTTTTTATGCAAAGGCTCATTCAAATTGTCTTTAGAGAATTATTGCCATCATTTCTTTGGAATTCATTGATAGAATTAAGTTTGTTATTTCGCACAATATGTTATACTAAAGTTGATATTGCTAAAATTACTGAGTTAGAGGAAAATGTTGCAGTGATTTTATGTAACTTGCAAAAGATATTTCCACCAGTTTTTTTTTATTCCATGGAACATCTCATTATTCATTTGGCCTATGAAGTTAGAATTGGAGGTCCTGTTCAATATAGATGGATGTAACCCTTCGAGAGGTAATACACGCCATTTCCTAATTTTGGTGTCTTCAATTCATTCTTTTTGTAATTTATATAGGGTTCTAATATTTTTATACATGTAGGTTTCTCAAAGAATTAAAGAAAACATTAAAGAATAAAGCACACATCGAGGGTTCAATTTGCCAAGCATATATTGCTCAAGAAATCAACATTTTTGCAGAGCATTACTTTGAGCCTCACATATCGTGTAGAAGGAGGAGACCGCGACGAAATGATGAGGGTTGTAGCAATGACATTTTTCCACCTTTATCGATATTCAATTATACCGGTAGAGGCCAAGGTCGTCAAAAAATTAGATGGTTATCTGAAGATGAGTTACATGTAGCACATACTTATGTGTTACGAAATTGTCCAGAAGTATATCCATATTACAAGTAAGTTATTATTCAATAATTTTATAATATGTACGTGTTCAAGATCTAATTTTGATATATAAGTATTTCTTGTTTGAATGGACATTCTTAGGATATTTGTCACCTACTTGGAAGGGAACCCATCTGATGCCATCGATAAGGCAGTTGATAAGCATTTCGCAAAATCGTTTGAAAATTTTATGAGTAATGATGCATACATGTTTAAATTGTACTAAGAAATAATGAAAATTTTCATTAACATTTTTTGGGATTTAGGTGGAAAATGAAGTTAATCAAGTAACCGGTCCTCTCTTACGGAGTTTAGCTTGGGGTCCATCAATGAAAGCAATGACATGGCCTGGATATTTCATTAATGGCTACAACTTCCATACTGTCACACATGGAATGGAGAAGACCACCATAAATAGTGGTATTTGCGTAAGAGGAAGCAATTCGGAGGATTCAACTTGTGACTTTTATGGTTTACTCGAAGATGTACTGTAGCTTGAGTACCATGGTAGCAGATGGAATCATATAGTCCTCTTTGAGTGTACATGGTTTGACCCATTAAATGGCACCAAGGTTCACCCTCTATACAAGTTGGTTGATATTAATTATAAAAAGTTCTATCAAAAGTATGATCCATTTGTGTTGGCCCAACAAGCCACTCAAGTGAACTATGTTGCATACCCGAGCATGAAGAAAAACAAAGTTGATTAGTTGGCTGTGTGTCCGATAAAAGCTAGGGGAATGGTTGAGACCAGTTGGCCAGAAAAAGATGCATCTGCATTTCAAATGGAGGAAATCCAGTCTACAACTGGCGCTAGTACTATGGAAGAAATTCCTCCTTTGTTTGACCCACAAGGCATACAACTTATTGTTGACTTGTCTGATCTGCAACCCATTTCGGAAGGTGAAACAGAGGAAGACAAAAAAAATGAGCTAACAGAAAATGAAGAAAACGAACCAATTGATGATGATAATGATGGTGATCGTGATGCTGATGCTGATGCTGATGCTGATGATGATGATGATGATGATGATGTTGATGATGATGATTATGATGACTTTTAACAAACTATGCACTATTTTGACAAACTCTTCTTTTGTATTTCCTTTTAATATGAACATCTTACTTTTATCAAGTTGGTGGTTTTATTTTATTTTGAATAAAAAGCTTGCTATATAATATTGTTGTGAAAATCTCATCCATGATTTTAATGGGATAAATAGTTTTACAATTTATGTTCTCATTTGTGTCTCAATGTAGGTGGGTTGATTATTTCACTTGAAGCGTGATGGATCGTTATCAAGATTCTAGGACAACATCGGCTATGAACTTTCAGTTATTTTAATCTTACTTTTTTTTAAAATTGATTTCAAATTTATTTTGTTAACACAATGATTATGTCAATAAACATATGTATTTCCCTTAAGTAAGATGGCATGGATATAAAATGAAGAGTCTTGGATTTTCTACCATTTATATTTTTATATATGCTTATCTCTTAGGACGGGGTCGGTCTGGGCGTCAATCTGGTGGTCAATCGAAATCGGGCCATGGTGGCCGTTCCACATCAGGACGGGGTCAATCCACCCCGAAGTTTCGTCAAAGATCCGGTGACAACTCTGCATCAATACCAAATACTGTGACGGATTTGGGAATGCCTCCTTGTATACATCCAAGCATTCAACCAACAACAACAATTACTCCCTCATCACCAATAACGCAATTTCCACCAGCTATACCAGTAGCGCAACCTCCCCCAATTCCACATGGAGAGACTTCTGCCCATGCATCTGAGGACTACTCCCAGTCAATGGAAGTGCCATCCAATGAGTCTGAGAGCACTAGACCCCCCTGGTTGATCACCCCGGATAGTTTGATTGTATGAGTTTCATTTCCTGTTATAACAATTTTATAATTTTGTATATAATTTATCTAATAAAGGATTTCTAAGATTTAATTAAATTTGTTTTATATCACTCTTTTATTTAGATATTATGAAGTTAAGAGAGCAATACATGAATTGGTGAAAAGTCACTATAAAGAGGCATGGACTAGATGCGGAAAAGTTCCCAAAGATGTGAGGCAAAGGATATTCACTGCTTTTAAGATAAGTATCATTTAATTAATTAAGTGGTCCAATATCTTTTAAGTATACATATTAATTATAATAAAACATTACCTTTGTTAATATTCTTTTAAGGGTATTTATACATGGGAGCCACAGCATGAGTCGTCAGTGTTACGACATTTCAGCCATGAAGCTAGTGAGTGGCTGAAAAAAAATTTATATCTTGCACATAATTTGTATAAGGCTCCATTTCCATGGATGGTTCCTGTAGTTTGGGAGGGTTTGCAGAGGTATTGGGAGTCAGAGGAGTTTAAGAGAATAAGTGAAAAGAACGAGCAAAATAGGAAAGAAATTGGAAGCTCCTCCACCGTTATTTATCGTGGTGGATCTGTTAGTACTGCTGTGCACCGCCTTAGACTGGTAATGTCCCTTATCCATTTAAATACAATTATAATTGTTGCATTTGACTATTTAATATTTATTTACTATGTTGTTTTTTAGGCAGAGGAATTGGGTAGAGAGCCGACACTTAAAGAATGTTTCATCCGGACTCATGGAAGGAAAGATGGCATACTTGAGGCTGGGCGTGCCACAGAAATTGTTGTACGTATAATATACTTTTTCAAAATAAAACAATATTGGAGCTAAAAGATGAAAAGTTTATAAATTACATTTTAATGTGGCATGGTTCATTGAGATATATTTTCAACAAATCAATTAAGCTAATGATTGTTAAAATGATATACCACGTAAGGAAATTTACAAGTAGAACAATAGTGTGCTTTTGCTGTTAAGAACAAAATATTTGACTTGTCTTAAATCTTATATGGATGTAGATAAACATATCTATATTGATGTATGTTTTTTTTTATCAAAGAATTTAGTTACGAATGTGATGGAGAAGGATCTTATTTTATTTCACATGTTGACGTAATATTTAATTTGTATTTTGTTGTTATATTTAAGGTCCTTTGAATATTAGCCATCAGGATTTAGCTCAAATTTCATGTGACTTCAAGTATGAAGACTGTATAGAGATTTGTTTGCAATATATTTATATTTGAGATTTACCTTCTTTACTTCTTAGGGTCTATATGAGTCTTCATGTTCCAAGACTATGAGTTTAACTTTTGGATGTATGTCTAAAAAGTGTGATTGGTGATTGTCTAAAAGTTGATCTACTGTAATAAAAAAACTTGAACCCTTGGTGCTAATCCTTTCTAACTGTACAAGCTCTTCTTTGGGCTTTATATTTGTCAATTTACAATTTAGTGCTTTCATGTTGAAACAAAAGCTATGTTTGATTGGTCTAAATGATATTATTTGAATTGTTTCACATTTACCAATTCACTTTTTAAGAGAAACTGCTAAAAAAGATGTATTGATAAGAGTTGCATGTTGTTATAGGCTTAAGTTATACTTATTTTATGTTAGGATTAAGGATAGGAGTTTTCCTTGCTTTCATATTTGAAACTTATGATATTACATTCACATATGAGATATGTAACCATAGATTGGCATTTTTATTATATATATATCAAGTATTTGTCTAGTTTGTATGATGACAAATAAGAAGGTTGTTTGAATAAATTGGGATATTAATATATTGTTCATAAATATTAATGTGAATTTTTTGAGTTTAAATTTTGTTTGATTTTAGATAATATTTATATAATAATTTTGAAAGGAAGCTTACTTGAAATGCAGGAACAATTTGAGAAAGCTATTGTAGACAAATGCAGTCAAGGAGTAGATGAGGATTCTATCAATCAAGATGAACTAAGGGATGAGATAGCTATTGGAAGTCGTAATAGAGTTGTAGGAAAAGGTAACATTGTTAGGCAAATGTCCTCATCCAATTACAAGCCACGCTCGGGGCCTGCCGAATCAACTGAACAACTCCGCAACAAAATTAAAGAGTTACAGGAGGAGCTTGCTAGATCTCGCGCTGAGGCTGATGCTGAGTTGGCTCGACGTGAGTTATTTGAATCATCATTGCTTGCTGCACTTCGGGTACAAGGTATTGACCTCTCTAGCATGCCTACTACTGCTCGTACACGACATGCTCCTCTAGCACCAGCAGGAGAGTCGCAAACGCATGTCGATGATCACTCTCCAATGTTAAAGAGAGTTCGGGCTTCCCCATCTACAGATAATTCTCTTGACGAATTTGAGGATGATGTACGCCGGGACTAGGATGATGCAGAGGGTTACAATTTTGTGGTATTTTGTTGGATGATGTAGGCCGGGATTAGGATAATTGTAACAACGTTTATGTTTATTTTACAAATGCTACATAATATATTTTGCTAAATTAATGTAGGTTGTGATATTAATTGAATATACCATCATTTAAGGAAATAAAATTTAATTTTTCATGAAATAAATAAAATTATGCCAAATTCTGTGCCAAATTCCGTGCCAAAAATGTGCTAATAATTAAGTAAATTATAAAACTGTGACAACATTTGTGACAAGAATCGTGCAAAATAGCGTCCGACCGTGCCAAAAACCGTGCCAACCCATACTGTTCCAGAAACCGTGACAAATAAAACCGTTCCAAAAAGACGTGACAACTTCGTGGCACACAAAACCGTGCCAACAACCGTGACAAATCGAACCATGCTAAACACCGTGTCAAAAACCGTGACAAAGCTAACCGTGCCAAAAACCGTGACAAAGCTAACCGTGCTAAAAACCGTGACAAATATAACCATTCCAAAAACAGTGACAAATATAACCGTGCCAAAAACCATGACAAACATTGTCACGGTCTATAAAACCGTGACAAAATTTGTCACGGTTTTTCTATACCGTGACAAATTATATTTGTCACGCATGCTATAGGCACGATTGATATTCCGTGCCAAAATCAATTTGTCACGGTTTTTAGACCCAAAACTGTGCCAAATCTACCGTGCCAAATTCTTATTTTTCTTGTAGTGATAATTCCCAGTCTTTCTTGCTCATCTGATCTGGCTTCTGCCCTGCAGAGGTTCATGTAGCATCTTCTGGTACAGATAATCTTTTATCTGTATCTTCCAAAACCCGAAGTCGCTGCCGTCGAACTTGTCAATCTTGACTTTTCTTTATTGCCATCGCTTCCACTCGCCTTAAAACCTGTAGCTCTGATACCACTTGTTGAGTATGGGGCAATCGTGAGCAATGGCAATAAGAGAAAGCACAAACACAAGAAGATACATGAGTTTTACGTGGTTCTGTCTTGAAGACCTACATCCATGGCCACACTAATATCAATTTATTTCAATTGCAGCACCCACCTTAGGGTTTACAATTACATGGCTATTTATAGAAATAGATAAATCCTAATCCTAACCAAGACTTCACATACCCAACAGTCCTAACAATTGTCGGGTGCTCATTGTCTAGCTAGGGCCGAGAAAATGAAGATAAAGAAGCCAAGACCCAAAGAGTGATTATAATGAAAATGGTTAACTTACGTGGCATCAATATCTGATATGGCAACTTACATTGGCATGGAATGTCCACACAAGGCTGCTCACAAGTCTTCGGAAGGCATGTACCTGGTCTCCAGCAAGAGTCTAATGCAATCTACATTTTCAGAAATCAGTTGAGTTCTCAGCTGTGGATAACAATACAACTAATGGTGGCACCTAGGTAGCGGAGTTCCATAGAGGCACTTGTTATGCCGGTAGCACGAAGCGTCAAACGACTTCATCTTCCCAACAGTTGGTATATTGCCACAGAGCATGTTATGGCTGACATTAAAAGTGTTCAAATCACTTAGGCGACCTAACGACGCTGGGACGGTACCGTTGATGCGGTTGAAGCTCAGGTCAAGCAAGTGCAAGTTCTGAGGGAAACTCAATGAGGACATGTCCATCTCTAACTGGTTCCTTGATAGGTCGATCTCATTTGCTTTTTTTGATTGCCCAAAAAGAAATGAGGCATCGCCAGAGAAACGGTTTCCGGCGAGGTAGATGTATCCCAAGTCAGCATCACCGAGTGAGATAGGGATCTCGCCAGTAAGAAGGTTGTCAGAGAGGTAGAGAAGATTTCTACCAGTGAGGCCACGGAACAGGGATGGTGGGATGGTGCTAGTGAGTTTGTTGCCAAAGAGAACAAGACGGTCAAGTTTAGGGAGAGAGGCAATGGAGTCAGGGATTGAGCCGGTGTGGAGGTTGCCTGAGAGGTCAAGGTTTGTGAGGTCTGTTAGTTCACTGAGGAAACTAGGGATGGGGCCGGAAAGGGAGGTGAATCTGATTGTAAGGCTAGTGAGAGGGAGCTTAGTGACTGAGTATGGAATAGTGCCAGTGAGGAAAGGGGTGTATTGGATATGGATGTCGGAGAGAAAGAGAAGGTCTCCGATGGATGAGGAGATGGTGCCGGAGAGGTTGACGGAGCTGATGTCAAGGGCGATGACGCCCGGCCAAGAGCAGCAGCCAGTGCCATGGGTCCATGAGAGGTCTTCTGGTTTGTGGAAGAGCTTGAGAAGAGCCTTCTTGTCATCCCTGTGGCATTTGGCTGAGGAGACTACGTGAGGAAAGGAGGAGCTCAATAGCATGAGAATAACGGTGATGTGGAGTGATGTTAGCTTAGACATGCTTAGTATGGTTTTGTTTCTAGATTGATGAGTTATAAAGCCTAGAGTAGTATTTATAGCGAAGAATGGGATTTGCGCCAATGCATGTATGCCTTGTAATAAATTAATAAAAGGCATCGAATGCCTCCTTCGTGGAAAGAGGCTGGAATTAATAGAATATATCACTTATGTACCTTCTGTTGACTCCTTTTTGGTTTCTTTTATATAACGAATTAGATAAAGGCCATGCAAGTGTCTGATGGCTCAGGGCACGATGCTCATGTGTAGACATGGCCACGGTTCAGGAACCGCCGGTTCCGGTTCCTGAACCGCCGGTTTCGGTTCAAAAAAATCTTGAACCGGAACCGAACCGCCTGGGCAAGGTTCTTGACGGTTCCGGTTTGGTTCCGGTTCCGGTTCCCGTTCTAGCGGTTCGGTTCAACGGTTTCGGTTTGGCGGTTCAAATTGTTCAGTTTTTTTTTCAAACTAAATAATTCAATATTTCAAATTAAATAAACACAAAAATACAACAATTAATTTAATATAATATTTTATTAAAAAAATAAAAGTATTAATAATTCTTGATATAAAAGTATTAATACAAAGTTTGGCAATACTATTTCAAAGACACAGAGTTCGGTTTCTTATAAATGCTCTGAATTGTACTATTTCAAAGACAATACAAACAAGCAATTCAATAATATTTCAATTAGTATTAAAAATTGAGATTGATCTCTATTAAAGCTATTAGTTATAACTACTCCTTATTAATTAAATTATTTTAATAAATCCATATTTAATTTGTTACAAATAATTTCTGGCATAATTAATTAGTTATAACTTATCTCATTGCATGAGTAACAAAGTTTGGCATGACACAATGCATGTAAGTCGGACTAATGTTACGAATCAAACTTAGTGGTCATAATCGGGTAATCAAGTTCAAGTGTTCAGAATCAGACCTAATCAATTTAGTTAATATCTTTAAACATGAAATTAAATTAATAAATTATTAATGATATTAACAAAATAAAGACATAATATATATGTATATATATATCTGGAACCGCCGGTTCAACCGGTTCGAACCGCCGGTTTGAGCACCGGTTCGAACCGCCGGTTGAACCGCCGGTTCCACGGTTTTCAAATTCTGAAACCGGAACCGAACCTTATATGAAGGTTCCGGTTCCGGTTTTTTGACGGTTACGGTTTTGCCGGTTCCGGTTCGGTTTTTGACGGTTCGGTTCCGGTTCGGTTCCACGGTTTCGGTTCAAAATGGCCACGTCTACTCATGTGGTACACAACCCTTATTTCATTTTGGCCCGCTGAAAGCCTGAATCTGTAAACTTTTTAGTACTTATCCAATTCAACCATGTGCTCACCGTACATAATTCATTTAATGTACGTGACGATACGTTTTGTTTGAATTCAAACAATTAATAAAAACTTAAAAACCGTTTGGTTGAAAGAATAAAAAAGAGAGTAGGGGAATAATGAAAATAAGAGGATTGGAAAAATTATGGAAACAAAAACTATATTTAATTGGAATGATTGGAGAGATAATTTATTGGGAATAAGAAAAATAAAAAGAATAGAATATAAAAAAATGTCTATTATGTCATTTATCCAAATAAATATTGTTATATATTTGTATATATAATAATGATGTTTATATGGATTTTTTTTTAAAAAATAAATTTTTTAAACTGATAAGGGTAAAAAAATAAATTATAAATAAATAAATAAAATTAAAAAAATTCGGATAATAGTATCAATAAATCCGAAATTCAAATTTTGAAATTTGCTGATTTTTGTTATTAAAAAAAAATCAAATCAATCCTATCCTAAGATGGTTGAGGATTTTCGGAGAAAAGGTTAGGTGGATTTTTCGGAGAAAAGAAAACCAACAAATTCAGGAGAAATAGAGGAGAACAAAAAAAATCACCATAAAGGAGAGAACAAAAAAATTAACCGAGAGAGAGAAAAGAAAAAAAAAAGAAGAAAAATTACGGAGAGGGGGAAAATCCGAGAAGGAAAGACAAAGAGAGTGAGTAATCGCGATTGTCGAGATCGAAGAACATAGAAAAACAAAGAAGATAACAACGACGGAGACGAGTCAAACAAGAAGCTAAGTAAGAATATTGAAAAGGAGAAAGGAACGAAGAAAATCAACAACAACTAGGTATGTCATCATCATCTTAGTTCCTTTAATAAAAATTTACTTGCATGATTTAATACATTCTAATGTTTTTTTATTCTATGATAATCAATCCGTGAAAGTCTAGTTCTTTGCAATGCTTTTTATTATTATTTTCTTAGTTTTATTTTTTTGATTTTTGATAATAGTTATATTATTATTATAAAAAAAATTTCGGATGCTTCTTTTAAATTATTAATTTCATAAATTATTATTATTATTATTATTATTATTATTATTATTATTATCATTCTTTTTTAAAAAAAAACTTTCCGGATATATGCCATTCCCTTTTTTAAAATATTATCTTTATAATTATTTAAAAAAACTTACTGTTTAAGATTAATTTTTTAAATTATTTATTATTATAATTATTATAAAAAATACGGATGCATGTTAACTCGTGGGTTTTTTTTAATATTATTATTTTCTTGAAAAAAATAAAAACTCATGGTTCAATTGTTTTTAATGTAGTTATTATTACTATTATAAAAAAAAAAACTATATCCGGATGTAATTCATTATTTAAAAAAAAAACAAAAAATCCCGATCTATTTGATATGTAGATTTATTATTATTATTTTTGTTATTTAAGATTTTTTTTATATGGACATATGCATGCACATCTTTGTTGGAATACAATAGAAAATTAAGGTTTCATTGTAAATTTCATTTACAAAAAATAATATATGAAAATCAAGAAGTCTAGGAATGTAATTACATAAACGAAAAGAAGATAAATAAACATAAGTCAGTGCCTAATATGCAAATATGATGAAAGAGGAACTAACATGCAAAAACAAAAAAAGTAAAAATTTTAATAGAAATTAGGGTTGTTCAGGCAAATTTGCTGATCCAATTTTTTTGAAGACCACAACATCTCTTGTGGAGTTCCACTGTAGATTGTAGTGGTAGAATGTTCTCCTAGTGAGAACCTCTCCACTACCTCTTGGACTCCCTTTTTGAGTGAGTGAAAATACTTTGAAGACCACAAACTCTTGTGGAGTCCAGTGTAGACTTTTCTCCTTGTGAGAACCTCTCGACTACCTCATGGACTTCTTTTTTGAGTGAGTGGAAATATTTTTGAAGACCACAAAATCTCTTGTGGACTTCCAATGTAGATTGTAGTGGTAGACTGTTCTCCTTGTGAGAACCTCTCCACTATCTCTTGGACTCTTCTAAGTGAGTGGAAACATTTTTTAAGACCACAACATCTCTTGTGGTGTTCCAATGTAGATTGTATTGGTAGACTGTTATCCTTGTGAGAACTTCTCCACTACCTCTTGGACTTTTTTAAGTGAGTGGAAACATTTTTTCGGACCACAATATCTCTTGTGGAGTTCCAATGTAGATTGTAGTGGTAGACTGTTCTCCTAGTGAGAACATCTCCACTACCTCTTGGACTCTCTTGAGTGAGTGGAAACATTTTTGAAGACCACAACATCTCTTGTGGAGTTCCAATGTAGATTGTAGTGGTAGACTGTTCTCCTAGTGAGAACATCTCCACTACCTCTTGGACTCTCTTGAGTGAGTGGAAACATTTTTGAAGACCACAACATCTCTTGTGGAGTTCCAATGTAGATTGTAGTGGTAGACTGTTCTTCTAGTGAGAACCTCTCCACTACCTCTTGGGCCCTCTTGAGTGAGTGAAATATTTTTGAAGATCACAACATCTCTTTGGAGTTCCAATGTCGATTGTGGTGGAAGATAGTTTTCTCTCGTTAAGAACTTCTCCACTACCTCTTTAAACTCTCTTGAGCATGGAAAATGTTGAAGACCACAAAAACACTTTTGAGTGAGTGGAAAAAGTTTTATCAAAATCTAATATGCTTCACAATAACAAAATGCTGAAGTTGTCAGACACCCATATCAAAGGGAATCAGGATCGTGATTACAACTTGGGATCCACTTCAAAACCAAGCAAGTCAAAGTAATCATGTAAAAAAAACGATTATAACTTGATGATGTGCAAACCAATGCTCAAAGCACAGAAAGTCAAGATGCAAAAAAAAAAAAAAAAAAAAAAACTCAAATGAATTTCAAATGAGCTCAACGGTCTCAAGACATTAGAAGTCAAAGACTCAAAGTTTCAGAAGTCAAGACTTCATGGAAGTTTTACAAGCACACGAGCTGAAGCTTTTGAAGAGTCCAAATCCTGTAAAATCAAGTTTATGATTCATCAATATAGAGAATCCACTACTTGAGATTTAAATCAAATCCAAAGATGCGGAGTCAAATCCACAATCTATACAAATCTGCAAATTACTCTATAGTCTCAAGACATCAGAAGTCAAAGACTCGAAGAGTTTCACAAGTCAAGACTCTAAGGAAGTTTCACAAGCACTAGAGCCGAAGCTTTTGAAAAGTCAAAATCATGTGAAATCAAGTTTGTGATTCATCAACATAGAGAATCAACAACTTGAAATGCAAAGTCAAATTCAAGATGCAAACTCCAAAGTTAAAGCCATTCTAAAAAAATCAAAGTCAAAGCAGCCAAGTCAAGATTCGAGATATGAAAGAGTCAATATTTGAAAATTTATACAAATCGACAAATGAACTCAATAGTCTCAAGACATCAGAAGTCAAAGACTCAAAGAGTTTAACCAGTCAAGACTTAAAGAAAGTTTCATAAGCATGAAGGCCGAAGCTTTTGAAAAGTCAAATTGTGTGGTTCGTCAACCTAGAGAATCCACAACTTGAAGTCCAAAACAAATCTAAGATGCAAACTCAAGTGTCCAAGATACATGTTTCAAATGAATGAACAAATGAGCTCAACAACACCAAGTCATCAAAAGTCAATGGATTGAAGAGTGTCACAAGTCAAAGAAGAAAAAAAAAAGAAACTAAAGACTTCACAAGCATGACCTACCGAATTTTTCTAGGATAAAAATTGAAGCAGATCAAGCTCATCGTTCTCAAGTTTTTGTAAAGTCTTAACTTGATGTTTGGGTGATGCTATGATGCAAGTTAAAGAAATTCGAAGAAGATCGAAGTCAACAAAGTCAAAAGAAATATCCAAGCTTAATTTTTGGCGAAAAAGTTTGCCAAGTCAAAGTCAAAGTGTAAACTTAGACTATGCTAAGTTGGATAAAGATTAGAAAAGTAAAAAAAAAAATAGTTCTCCTATCCTTTGTTCTAAGTCAAAATCATGTGTTCATGTCATGTCCTTGAAGTAATAAAAGAAATTGATTTCACTCGTTTGCTATGTTATTTCTCATTCATATTTGTTTTTTAATCGGAGGTTCCTGTGGCATTGTCCAGGGTTATTAACATTAGGGGCTTGCCCCTAGTGGAAGTCGGAAACCCACAATCCCTTGAAGTAAAAAAAAAAATAATTAAATTTGATTTGTGAGCCTTTATTTTGGCCGGTTAATCATATTAAAGACCGGTTGAGAAAAAAGGGCCCCATAAAGTCTGGCACGCCGGTGGGACATGACTTCTCCTCCCATCTTTGAAATAGTGCGAATGAGAAGTAAAAAAAAATTAAAAAAAAAAATCAAACCTCTTATTGTTGTTAATGTGATGTTTTGTTTTAGGTATCTGCAATGGCATCCATGAACAACAACAAAAGTACTCAATGCACGATTTTCTTAGGAGAAGGCACTCGAGTGAAGCTTTCTTATGTTTCTGTCTGCACCGGTCATGCTGGAGCTGAGATCAAGTTTGGAACAGTATCGGATTACGTCAACTTTGTGCCAAGTCTACCACCATTACCAACTGTAGTTCACGTCCCGCGCTTATTGTCAAGGGGACGTCGTCCGAATGTAATTTCACATACTGAGAACAAAGATACTACTTCTTTTATAAGAACGTCTGTCTCTGATAAACTTGTTTTTCCTAAGAGAAGTGTAAATATTGAGCAAGGAGTAGATGAAAAGGAGCCTTCATTTACTATCATAGCTAAAGGTGAAGAGAGTGGCGTCTTCAAGAAGCCCAAGGCTACCCCATTAAACTCCTTTGTAATGGGACACCCTCGAGTAACTAAGAGAAAAATGCCTTCATTCCAAGAGAAGGAAAATTTCATTTCTTTTCAAGCCAACTCATATGGTTTGTTTACAGCCTCTTTCAAACCATTGAGAATGGTGAAAGAGAACTTCATGATTGGCGAGCTTCACTCCCAATTAAATAACAAGAAGAAAGGGGGTAGGCCGCCAAGGTCTCACTATCAGAAAGAGAGCCTTGGCAAGAACATCTATAACAACTACACCTCCTATAAGAAGTTACAGACAGACAAAAGAACACCAAGGGAGTTCTATTTGCGAAAGAAGAAGTTGATTTTAGAGTCGCGAGCTTCTGTGTTTGATAGGTTTGCGCAACCAAAAAACACTATATATAAGAAGCTTAATAGGGGGCACATGACCAAACCCTCACCTTGTCGCTCAAACTTTCAATAGAAGGAAACATTGATGAAGAGATGGAAGACCTTGAAGTGCATACTGTACGAGTGATTACTGAAGGGTCTGAACATCCACCTGAGCCAGAACGCCCCTTCACGAGGCTGAGGAAGAAGGCGATAGTTAGTACAAGTACTCTGCTAGAAGATGAGCTTAATCAAGCCATGCAAGAAAGGGCAAAAGCCATGGCTCAAGTTGGATTTCAAACTCCACCTAGGAGGAATGATGACTCAAGTGATGAAGATGATAATCTCATTTTCACATCTAAAAAAGATCCAATGCTCGCGAAAATAAAGAAGCAATTAGATCAGCGAGAGAAGGATCACATATCTATGCTGCAAACAGTCACATCTTTGACTGGTGTCATCGCTCGTTTAAGCGATCAGGTACAAAATTTATTTCAAGAAAATTCAAGGATTAATCGGCAAGCACCACCTGTACAAGTCATTCAAGAGGAAGATGATGAAGAGGAAGTTCTCAGGTTGCATGAGCAAGTTAGAACATCGGCAGCGCCTGAGCCAATGATATCTCGAGAAGAAATCCAAAAGATAGTTGCTACACAATTAAAGGAGGCTAAAGGCAATACAGTCAAAAGTAATGGCGATAAACCATACACAAGCTTCCATGATCAAATTGTTTACCCAAAAGGATATAGTGTCCCCAAGTTTAAACAATTTAATGGCTTAATTAGGGAATCTTGACCAGCACCTAGCTCACTTTGTGACAGCATGCGGGAATACAAGTAGCAACCCTTCTCTTTTGTTACGACAATTTGCAGCTAGTTTAACTGGTGCAGCCTTTGAATGGTACACCAATTTATAATCTGATTTTATTTAAACATGGCAGCAGATGAAAGATGCCTTCAGGGTCCGATTTGGCGTGGTGACCGACAAGATTACCATTGCGGATTTGGCTAATACAAGACAAAATAAAGATGAGAAGGTAATTGACTATATGATGAGGTGGCGTAACTTGAGCATCAAATGTGAGCAGCCGCTTGATCAAGTGCAACCAGTTGGGTTATTGGTTGGGAACATTGATAATTGGATGGCTCCCTTAGTTCATCAGAAATCCACACTTTTCAGGACTTGATCTCACAAGTTAAAAAACTAGAAAGAACAAGCTCTAAAGTGGTGTCTACAATGCAGCCTAACAAGGTGGATAAAAAAAAACAGTGGAAGCCAGATAAGGTGAAAGAAACCACAACAGTGCCAAACTATAATTGGCCAAAGCTACCAACACTTGGAAGTGGAAATGAATCAACGAAGCCTTTAAGCTCTTTTCAAGAAAGGATGAGTAAGAAGTACTCCTTTAGAAGAGACAAAGTGATGAAAATCTTTAAAGATGCACTAAAAGTGGGTTTGCAACTACTAGAGAGTAAACGCTCGGAACAAGCAGACAAACAAGATCACCCAAACTTTTGCCCATACCACAAAATATTGGGTCATTCAATTGAGAACTGCTATGTTTTCAAAGATTGGATTGTGAGCCAATATCAAGAAGGCAAGATTACCTTATCTAAATATGTGTTACTCGAACAGCCGGTCGAGCATGCAAATTATGTGTCGGTTGTACTAGAAGAAGAAGCCCTTCAGGAGCAAGATGCAAGCAACACATCCAGGGATATACAAGCTAGTGCAAGTTAACAAACTCCGAGTGCGCCTGCTCCTCTTGGAGTTCCAGAAGACTTATGGGAAATTTTTATCTCAAAAAAGTCAAGAAAAATGTTGAAGAGATTAGGAGAGCTTCCTAGTATCAAGTGGCGGAGAGCTCAAGAACCTGATGAAAAGCCTAAGAAGATAAACAAGACAAATAAGAAGACAAAAGGTAAGAAGAAGAAACAGAAGCAAGTGAAGCCTGCTCAGTTCCATCGCAAGAAGTCAATTATAGAAGAACACATTGACTCCTTGGATGATTACCAACAAAAGGAGAGAACTCTAATTACATTAAGGGATTATTTCCCTGATGAAGCTAAAGAGCTACTCGCAGATTTGGATAAGTCTCAAGATGAAGAGTACTTGATTGAGACCTGCAGAGTCATTACTATCTACGAAGATGAGGTACAAGATGAAGATGATAATGATTAAGACAAACTTGAACTCTACTATCCTGATGAAGATGATTCTTTGCCGGAGCAGTTATATGATCGACATAGGAGACCTTATATAAGTAAGAAGCAAGGAAAGAGACAAGATTTTAAAGACAGGGTTAGAATGGCAAATGCAAGATAGCAAGAGCATCTAACAATGGTTCCTAACACAAACTAATGCTACCTAAAGTAGAAGCCAAGAAGGGCGGCTAAGTACAAGATACTCAAAAAGGTTATGCCACGGGAGGAGATTCCATCTTTTATCCAAAATGTGACATATGGTCTCACTCATAGGAAGCCCCATATCACTTAAAATGATACCCCTTGGAATGAGTCAGGAGTTGTGGAAGCAACATGTGTTTCCCCTAGAAGGAATGTGCCACAATTCCATAACAATAAAACTGAAGAAGAAATTATGAAGCAAAGTGGCAGACCTCAATCTTCAAGAAGTGTGAAGAGCGGAAGCTTCATCATGAAGGGTGATAAAATTCATGAGTTATTTTACAAAATGATTGAAGAAGGAGTACTATCTCCAAAGATTGAAGATGGTATAAACCCACACGTGAGGAATCATCCTAAATATTGCCCTTTTCACTGTTTGATGGGACATGCACTAGAAGACTGTCATGGTTTTAAAAGCTGGTTACACAAGGCAACAAGGTCTGGTGTTATAAGCTTGCCTGAGGAATACTTGGAGTCATTTGGTACGTGCTATACCTTAACTATTAAAAACAAACATGGTGACGACCACAACCACCAAGATGAGGAAGAGGAGCCTCGAATAATTAACAATGTGCCGAGACTCCTCGAGCAAGCGAAAGGGACAAAAGACAAAGGAAAGGAGAAAACAATTGACATTAATGAAGATCTTGTGCAGCCACGGAAAAGTTCTACTTCTAAGACACAAGATTATAACATTGCTACCATTCGAAGAAGATTCTAGCTCAATTAAGTGTCTTTGATGCATTAATGATGTCTCAAGAGCTCAGAGATACCCTAATCCATGTCTTACAAAACTCAGAAGAATACCAAGCATATTTTGCAGAAGCTCATATGACGGAAGCTGTTTATGCTTTTGGTGCTCCGTCAATCAAGTTTTCTAAAAAGGACTTGCTACTGGGGACAAGAAAGCATAATAGACCCTTATATGTCACCGGATCTTGTGATGGGACTAGAGTCAACAGAATCCTCATTAATCCCGGCTCCTCAGTAAATTTGATGACATTAAAAACTCTGCACTCCTTAGCTTTGGAGATATATCACTTATCAGCAAAAAAGATTGTTGTCCAAGGCTTTAATCAACACAGTCAAAAGGCTCTCAGATTAATTACCCTGCCTTTCAAGATTGGGAAGCTGACATCGGAAGTGAAATTCTATGTCATCAACACTGATGCCTCTTATAGAGCATTATTGGGAAGGCTATTGTTGCATGAGAACTACGTGGTTCCTTCCACTTTACATCAGTGCTTTTAGTTTGTAAAAGATAATGAAGTGTATCGCATAGATGGAGAGATTCAACCACTTGGTGTGCACGAAATTCATTATGATGATGCACGTTATTTTGCAGAGACACCTAAAAGGGGCAAGCTGAGTGCAACCAAAGATTATGCCCTCATGAAAGTCGCGAAGACTACAAAATTTACTCAGAAGAAGGTTTCATTCCTATCTCTGAAGCCCCACTTTAGAAGTGACACTGAGCCTTCAGAAGAAGAAAAGGATGACGAAGGTATACAAGTCACTTGCCCGTCTTCTCGTCTTTCCAAGAAGAACCAATATTTTGGTAGTGATGACTCTGATGGAGAAGACGCTTCAGTCCCACTAATCAAAATAGAAGAAAAAGATGATGAAACTCCAATTGATACCTCTCTTCATATTACAAGGACACCAGAAGGGCTCTATAAAGCTCTTGATGATTTGAGTGCTAATATGGTGGAACGGCTAGTTACTTTCTATGTCCCTTCCCATCATCAAGGAGAGAGAGGGATTCTCTTCCATAAGTCAAAAGCCAATGAGCTCAATGAGGAAGACGTCTTGATGATCAAGACAATGGAGGATGAGGAACCTTGGCCCTTAAAAATTCCAGACTATTATCCTCCTACTCTCAGAAGATTAGTGCAACGAGCTGGAGTCTGTTCAAAACACTCAAAGGGTAGACATATTCTCTTTGTAAAACTCTGGCATCTTTTTAAGAAAGCCATGCAAGGCAAAGGTCTAAGTAAAAGTGGACTCGGGTTTCTAAATAAATAAGTATATGAATGTCGTATGGTATCACTTATTAATGTATCTGATGGAAGCAATTAAGATTCAGTCCAACATACCAGAAATGAACATCTCACAAAAGATGTAAAATTAAAAGATGCACCACCTGAGCTTGAAGATTGAGGACAAGCTACAATTGATGAGTTGGTTTAAATCAACTTAGGAAGTGAGGATGGTCCTAAACCCACTTTCGCTAGTGCACAATTAAATCAAAAAGAAAAAGAAGCCATGCGAAGCATTCTTGTGGAGTATATTGATTGCTTTGCTTGGATTTATAATGAGATGCTGGGTCTAGATGTGGAGGTAGCTTTTCATAAACTCGCCATTAACCCAAGTTTTCCACTAGTAAAACAAGCACCAAGAAAGATGAAGTTTGACTTGGAGGAGAAAGTCATTGAAGAAACTAAAAAATTAATTGAAGCTGGTTTCATAAGGGAGGAGAAGTACCCTGACTGGATTGCCAGTGTAGTACCCGTTAAGAAAAAGAACGGGCAAATTAGAATATGTGTGGACTTTAGAGACTTAAACAAAGCATGTCCTAAAGATGATTTTCCACTTCCTGTTATGGAGATCATGATTGATAATACATCCTCCTACGAGATGTTTTCTTTCATGGATGGTTTCTCTAGGTACAACTAAATCAAGATGGATCCAAAGGATGAAAAGCACACTGCGATTCAAACACCGATAGGCATTTATTATTACAAAGTTATGCCATTTGGGTTGAAGAATGCCGGAGTAACATATCAAGGTGCCATGACCAAAATCTTTGATGACTTAATCCACCAAGTTGTTAAATGTTATGTGGATCACTTGGTAGTGAAAACACAATCTAAAGATCAACATCTTGATGACCTGAGAATAGTGTTCGATCGAATTAGAAAATATAACTTAAAGATGAATCCTATGAAATGCGCATTTGGGGTACTGTCGGGAAAGTTTCTCGGGTTCGTTGTGAGACACCGAGGAATAGAGATTGACCCCTCCAAGATTAAAGCAATCATCGAAATGCCACCTTCAAAGACATTGAAGCAGCTGAGATCCTTTCAAGGACGATTGGCATATATTCGAAGGTTTATTGCTAACCTCTCAGGGCGATGTAACCATTCTCAAAGCTAGTAAAGAAAAATGCTCCTTTTAAGTGGGATGATGAATGTCAAGATGCCTTTCAAGAGATGAAGCAATACTTGCTAAATCCTTCAGTGTTGGCGACGCCAATTGCGCGAAAACCATTGATCCTATATACAACTGCTTTGGATGGATCTTTTGGAGCTTTGCTTGCTCAAGAGAATGAAGAAGGAAAGGAGAATGCGTTATATTATCCTAGCAGGATGTTAGTTGGCGCTGAATATAAGTATACGCCTATTGAAAAGCATTGCCTCTCATTGGTGTTTGCAGTAAAAAAGATTCGGCATTACTTGCTCTCACATAAAGTTGTTCTCATATCAAGAGAAGACCCACTCAAGTACTTGATGACCAGACCACTACTCACAGGGATATTAGCAAAATGGGCATTACTTCTGATGGAGTTTGACATAACTTATACTCCACAAAAAGCAATTAAAGGGCAAGCATTAGCAGATTTTCTAGCTACACATCCTTTACCTTATGATTCTCCTCTGAAATGTGAGCTTCCTGATGAAGAGACCTTGATAATAGAGGAAAAATGTTGGAAGATGTACTTTGATGGAGCTTCCTCGACACAACCAGCTGTTAGGCCCAAAATTCCTCAAGTTAGAGCTGGAATTGGGCTGATATTCATTTCTCCTGAAGGTAGGATTTTGAGATACTCTCTTTCTCTACTAAAACCATGCACTAATAATGAAGCAGAGTATGAAGCTCTTATTGTTGGACTTGAGCTAGCAATCAAGATGGGAATTCAAAGTTTACACATATATGGTGACTCTCAACTCATCATAAATCAAGTTGAAGGAAGTTTCAAAACCTACAAGCAAGAACTTCTTCAATACCATCAAAGAGTTATAGAACTAATGAAGCAAATTCCAGATGTTAAACTAGAAAGAGTTTCAAGGTCAGTTAATGGAAAAGCAGATAGTCTGGCGAAACTTGCGAAAGAGCTAGCTGATCCAAATATGGAGGAGATTCAAGTAATCATCTGGAATAGAAGGGTCCTAGGTTCATGCCTTGATGAGGATATTGAGAATGAACATCACTTAAACAGAGAAGAAGGTTTAGCAGTAGTTGAAGATGACTGGATGGGTCCTTTCATTAAATTCTTGATGCATGGCGAGCTTCCACAAGAAAAGTATTTGGCACTACAATTAAAGAAGCGAGCAATAAGATTTACTCTTGTTAATGACATTCTTTATAGAAGATCATATGACCAGCTTCTATTGAGATGCCTATCTAAGGAGGAATCCAAAGAAGTTATGCATGAGGTTCATTCCAATATCTGTGGTGCTCACAAGTCAGGACCTAAGATGCGGCTGAAGATCAAGCATATGGGATACTATTGGCCAAGCATGATCAAGAATTGTATGGAGAATGCAAAAAGATGCAAGCTTTGCCAAGCCAATGGGGATTTCATTCACCAACACCCAAACCCTTTACACCCTACAATTTCTTCATGGCCTTTTAAGATGTGGGGAACTGATGTTATAGGCCCTATTGAGCCACCATCATCAAGAGGACATCACTTCATATTAGCTGCCACCAACTACTTCTCACGTTGGGCGGAAGCTATTCCTCTAAAGGAGGTGAAGGCGGAGAACATTATCAAGTTTTTCAAGGATCATGTGTTATATAAATTTGGAACTCCCCGAAGAATTATTTCTGACAAAGGGTGAGCCTTCAGAAGCTTCAAGGTTGGAAGATTTGCTCAGCATCACAAAATAGATTAGAGATACTCCGCCATCTATAACGCTAGAGCAAATGGTCTCGCAGAAGCATTCAACAAAACTCTCTCAAAGTTACTGAAGAAAGCGGTTTCAAAAGGCCAAAGGGATTGGCATGAGAGGCTCCCTGAAGTACTTTGGGCATATCGCACAACTTACCGAACGCCAACGCAATCAACACCATATTCGTTGGTCTTTGGTACTGAAGCTGTTTTACCGCTTGAGGTTCAAATCCCGTTTTTGAGGATTGCCCTGCAAACTGAATTCACTGATGAAGACAGAGTTCGTTTGCGTTTAGATGAGCTTGACTCTCTAGATAGAGAAGACTAGAGGCTCAGCAAAATCTTAAAGTCTACAAGGCAAGGATGGCATGAGCATACAACAAAAAGGCTCGTGTTCGAACCTTTGAGAAAGGGGAAATGGTTTGGGTGTTAAGAAGACCGATCATCGCCAATAAGCATGCTGGGGGCAAGTTCAAGCCAAATTGTGAAGGAACTTATATCATTGAAGCTGTTTATGAAAGAGGAGCTTATCAGCTAGTTGATGCCGATGGAAGAAGACCTATGTCGCCTATTAATACTAGATTTTTAAAGAAATATTATTCATGATGTATTTGTAATCTTTGATAAAAAAAAAAGAGAGACTTGTGTTTGTCTATGACGGAACGTCCAGTGCTCCTGTTTGAGCAATTTGGTTAAGCATTCTTTATGCTTCTCGAGACAAAACACCAGTTTCACCATATTGTTTTTTTCTTTCAAATTGAATAAAGACATATAAAAAAAAGATTGCATTCGCCTATGAAAAAAAAAACAACAAAACAACAAAACAAAAAAAATAAGATTGAAGACACATTGAGTTGGCTTTTAAAAGTTACAAGAAACACTTTCACAGTTGCAAGTTGTATAAAAAATCTGTGTCAACATCAACATAGTTGTAGTATTTGAATGGTCAAGCACCAAGCTATATCACTTGTTGAAAAGGATAATCATCCTCCAATTTGTCTTCACAGTTCCATCAAACTCATTGAAGAGTTAATTAAAAAAGTTTTATCTTTTCATACTGAGTTGACTATGCTTGAAACAAAAAGAAGCTTTCAAGAGAAAAACTTTGTTGATAATTTTAAAAAACTGGGGGCAATTTTTCATAAAGAAAGAATAAACAACTCATTAACTGGGAGCATATCATGACTCATCCTCTAGTTAAAGGGATTTTTCATGGTAATTTGGAAGCCAAGAAATTTATGGACTCGTCGAAGCTATCAAGGAAAAAGTTTATCAAAAGCATCGAAGATAGCCATCTGAAGATGCAACTCAGCCTTTATTCTAGCAAGATGATATAAAGAAACTTTATGGCTCTCAAAGTTATAATACTTTGAAGTCAAGTTACCTGCCCAAAACACACAAGTGTTCCCAGTCAAATCTAAAATGAAAAGACCTCTCTGAGCATCCATCCTTGGTAACTCAAGTACTCCCTGCTCAAATGTTCTAAATAAAAAGGCATGTCATGCATAATCACAAAGTAGATTACAAATGCGAAATCCAAGTCAAGATCAAGCCTTTACAAAGTGTGAAGCCCAAATATGGAAGCCTAAATATGCGAAATCTGTCATCAAGATCATGATTAATTTTCTTGATGAAGATATACCAAGATGATATCAAAGTCACTCTATGCTTGGATCCGTTGATAATTATATTATTGAGATCAAACGGTGCTTAAAAGGTCAAGTAAAAACAAATTGTACTTTGAAGCTCATTGGATCTATTACCAATGCCGAGGTTTATGAGGATGAAGAAAATCAATTAGATATGTACAACAAAGTCATGCCAAAGATTATACTCTTTAAGACTCATTTACTCTATTAGTGAAATGGGTCTCTCAAGTGGAAATGCTATAAATATGGAAGCCAAGACCATGTTAAAATCATGTTTTACTTCCGAATTTGTCATCTCCATTGCTGTGAACAAATAGAAGTTGCCACGAGCTTAAATCTATTTCACTTCAAAACTCATTAGCTCTTTCATTGAGATTGAGTCAAGAATGTGAAAAGGTTCTAAATACGTAAGTAAAACTATGTCAAATATATTCTACTTTAAGGCCCATTGATACTGTCATCAAGATTGAGCCCAAAAAAAAAAAAAAAAAACAAATATGAAAGCAAAACAATAGCAAATATGTTTCACTTTGACGCTTGTCAACTCCATCTTCGATGCCAAGCAACGAAGTCCTAAGCCCAAATGTATCTCACTTCAAAACTCATTTACTCTTTCATTGAGATTGAGTGGAAGATGTGAAAGGGCTCTAAATGTGCAAGTAAAACCATGTCCAATATGTTTTACTTCCGCGTTGGTCATCTCCATTGCTGAGGACACATGGAAGAAGCCACAAATTTCAATTCATTTTACTTCAACACCCGTTGACTATGTGATTAAGATCAGGTCAAGCAAAAAGAATCATGAAAGAAAAAAAAACGATATCAAATATGTTTCACTTCGATCTTGGTCAACTCCATTATCAAAGACAAGCGAGCGAAGTTTTAAGTCTAACTATATTTCATTTTAAAGCTCATTAACTTTTTCATGAGCATGAGCCAATCAAATGAAAAGTCTTCATTTATAAAAGTTCAACTATTACAATGCCCGATATTACGAAAATAGATTCCACGGCTTACTCCAAGTTGAGCTTGCAAAACAATATGAGCAAATTAAAGACTATGGAAGTGCTCGTACCTTCCTCCCTCAACTAAGGTGTGCGAGAAAGCTACGAGGGGGGCACTTTGTTTATATCGATTTTTTTTTTAAAAAAAATAAATTTTTTATCCTGATAAGGGTAAAAAAATATAAATTATAAATAAATCTAAAAAAATTACAAAAATTTGGATAATAGTAAAAATAAATCCGAAATTCAAATTTTGAATTTTTCGGATTTTTGTTATAAAAAAATCAAATCAATCATATCTTAAGATGGTTGAGGATTTTCGGAGAAAAGGTTGGGTGGAATTTTCGAAGAGAAGAAAACGAACAAATCCAGGAGAAAGAGAAGAGAACAAAAAACTTACTCGAGGGAGAAAGAAGAAAAATTACGGAGAGGGAAAAAATCCGAGAAAGAAAGAAAAAGAGAGTGAGTAATCGCGATTGTCGAGATCGAAGAACAAAGAAAAACGAAGGAGACAACAACGACGGAGACGAGTCAGACGAGAAGCTAAGTAAGAAGATTGAAAAGGAGAAAGGAACGAAGAAAATCAACGACAACTAGGTAGGTCATCATCATCTTAGTTGATTTAATAAAAATTTATTTGCATGATTTAATACATTTTAAAGTTTTTTTTTATTCTATGATAATCAATCCGTGAAAGTCTAGTTCTTTGCCATGCTTTTTATTATTATGTTTTTTAGTTTTTTTTTTTTTTTTTTTTATAATAGTTATATTATTATTAAAAAAAATTTCGGATGCTTCTTTTAAATTATTTAATTTCTTAAATTATTATTATTATTATTATTATTATTATTATTATTATTATTATTATCATTATCATTAATTTGTTTTAAAGAAAAAACCTTCCGGATATATGCCATTCCCGTTTTTAAAATATTATCTTTATAATTATTTAAAAAAAACTTACGGTTCATGTATAAGATTGATTTTTTAAATTATTTATTATTATAATTATTATAAAAAATCCGGATGCATGTTAACTCGTGGGTTTTTTTTAATATTATTATTTTCTTGAAAAAAATAAAAACTCATGGTTCAATTGTTTTTAATGTAGTTATTATTATTATTATAAAAAAAACTATATCCGGATGTAATTCATTATTTCAAAAACAAAAAGCAAAAAATCCCGATCTATCTGATATGTAGATTTATTATTATTATTTTTGTTATTTATGATTTTTTTATATGAACATATGCATGCACATCCTTGCTGGAATACGATAAAAAATTAGGGTTTCATTGTAAATTTCATTTACAAAAAATAATATATGAACATCAAGAAGTCTAGGGATGTAATTACATAAATGAAAAGAAGATAAATAAACATAAGTCAGGGTCTAATATGCAAATAAGATGAAAGAGGGACTAACATGCACAAACATAAAAAGTAAAAATTTTAATAGAAATTAGGGTTGTTCTTGCAAATTTGCTGATCCAATTTTTTTGAAGACCACAACATCTTTTGTGGAGTTTCAATGTAGATTGTAGTGGTAGACTGTTCTCATAGTGAGAACCTCTCCACTATCTCATAGACTCCCTTTTTGAGTGAGTGGAAATACTTTGAAGACCACAAACTCTTGTGGAGTCCAGTGTAGACTGTAGTGGTAGACTGTTCTCCTTGTGAGAACGTCTCGACTACCTCAGGGACTTCTTTTTTGAGTGAGTGGAAATATTTTTGAAGACCACAATATCTTTTGTGGAGTTCCAATGTATATTACAGTGGTAGACCGTTCTCCATATGAGAACCTCTCCACTACCTCTTGGACTCTCCTGAGTGAGTGGAAACATTTTTTAAGACCACGACATCTTTTGTGGAGTTCCAATGTAGATTGTAGTGGTAGACTGTTATCCTTGTGAGAACCTCTCCACTACCTCTTGGACTCTCTTGAGTGAGTGGAAACATTTTTGAAGACCACAACATCTCGTGTGGAGTTCCAATGTAGATTGTAGTGGTAGACTGTTCTCTAGTAAGAATCTCTCCACTACCTCTTGGACTCTCTTGAGTGAGTGGAAACATTTTTGAAGACCACAACATCTCTTGTGGAGTGCCAATGTAGATTGTAGTGGTAGACTATTTTTTTTTTTGTGAGAACCTCTCCACTACCTCTTGGACTCTTTTGAGTGAGTGGAAACATTTTTGAAAACCACAACATCTCTTGTGGAGTTCCAATGTAGATTGTAGTGTAGACTGTTCTCCTAGTGAGAACCTCTTCACTATCTCTTGGACACTCTTGAGTGAGTGGAAACATTTTTGAATACCACAACATCTCTTGTAGAGTTCCAATGTAGATTGTAGTGGTAGATTGTTCTCCTAGTGAGAACCTCTCCACTACCTCTTGGTCTCTCTTGAGCGAGTGGAAACCTTTTTGAAGACCCCAACATCTCTTGTGGAGTTCCAATTTAGATTGTGGTGGTAGACTGTTCTCCTTGTGAGAACCTCTCCACTACCTCTTGGACTCTTTTGAGTGAGTGGAAACATTTTTTAAGACCACAACATCTCTTGTGGAGTTCCAATGTAGATTGTAGTGGTAGACTGTGCTCATTGTGAAACCTCTCCACTACCTCCTTGACTCTCTTGAGTGAGTGGAAACATTTTTTAAGACCACAACATCTCTTGTGGAGTTCTAATGTAGATTGTAGTGATAGTCTGTTCTCATTGTGAAAACCTCTCCACTATCTCTTGGACTCTCTTGAGTGAGTGGAAACATTTTTAAAGACCACAACATCTCTTGTGGAGTTCAAATGTAGATTGTAGCGGTATGCTGTTTCCTTAGTGAGAACCTCTCCACTACCTCTTGGAATCTCTTGAGTGAGTGAAATATTTTTGAAGATCACAACATCTTTTTGGAGTTCCAATTTAGATTGAGGTGAAAGATAGTTCTCTCTCATTGAGAACTTCTCCACTACCTCTTTAAACTATCTTGACCGTGAAAAATGTTGAAGACCACAAAAACTCTCTTGAGTGAGTGGAAAACATTTTATCAAAATCTGATATGTTTCACAATAACAAAATGCTGGAGTCGTCAGACACCCATATCAAAGGGAATCAGGTTCATAATTACAGCTTGGGATCCACTTCAAAACAAAGAGTGTCAAAGTATCATGTAAAAAAAAACAATTATAACTTGATGATGTACAAGCCAATGCTCAAAGCACAGAAAGTCAAAATACAAAAAAAAAACTCAAATGAATGACAAATGATCTCAACAGTCTTAAGACATCAGAAGTCAAAGACTCAAAGAGTTTCACAAGTCAAGACTTCAAGACTTGAAGGAAGTTTCACAAGCACACGAGCTGAAACTTTTGAAGAGTCCAAATCCTGTAAAATCGAGTTTATGATTCATCAACATAGAGAATCCACAACTTGAGATTTAAATTAAATCCAAAGATGTGGAGTCAAATTCAAGATGCAAACTCCAAAGTTAAAGCCATTCTAAAAACATCAAAGTCAAAGCAGCCAAGTCAAGATTCGAGATATGAAAGAGTCAAACTTGAAAATTTATACAAATCGACAAATGAGCTCAATAGTCTCAAGACATTAGAAGTCAAAGACTCGAAGAGTTTCACAAGTCAAGACTCTAAGAAAGTTTTACAAGCACGAAGGCCGAAGCTATTGAAAAGTCAAATTGTGTGGTTCGTCAACCTAGAGAATACACAACTTGAAGTCCAAAACAAATCCAAGATGCAAACTCAAGTGTCTAAGATACATGTTTCAAATGAATGAACAAATGAGCTCAACAACACCAAGACATCTTTCAATGGATTGAAGAGTGTCACAAGTCAAAGAAGAAAAAAAAGAAAAAAACTAAAGACTTCACAAGCATGACCTGCCGAAGTTTTCTAGGATAAAAATTGAAGCAGATCAAGCTCATCGTTCTCAAGTTTTGTAAAGTCGTAACTTAATGTTTTGGTGATGCTATGATGCAAGTTAAAGAAATTCGAAGAAGATCGAAGTCCACAAAGTCAAAAGAAATTTCCAAGCTCAATTTCGGCGAAAAAGTCTGCCAAGTCAAAGTCAAAGTGTAAACTTAGACTATGCTAAGTTGGATAAAGATTAGGAAAGTAAAAAAAAAATAGTTCTTCTATCCTTTGTTCTGAGTCAAAATCATGTGTTCGTGTCATGTCCTTAAAGTAATAAAAGAAATTGATTTTACTCGTTTGCTATGTTATTTCTCGTTCATATTTGTTTCTTAATCGGAGATTCTTGTGACATTGTCCAGGGTAATTAATATTAGAGGCTTGCCCCTAATGGAAGTTGGAAACCCACAATCCCTTGAAGTAAAAAAAAAATAATTAAATTTGATTTGTAAACCTTTATTTTGGCCGGTTAGTCATATTAAAGGCCGGTTGAGAAAAATGGGCCCCACAAATGAGTTGTGATAATTACTTATTGAAATATTTATAGATATTAACTAATTAAATATTAATTATGACCATAAATTAATTGCTACTCATATATATTTAACTTTAATATATTACAAATCTCAAAATTTTTATTAATATAATTATTACTAACAATTAATTAACGGCGGCTTAATATTGAATTTTTTTGACGTAATTAGAAATTAGTTTGCGGAACTAATTATATTTCCAAAAATATATATTTACAAAAATAAATTACTAACTATGTTAATTGACTTTGTAAAATATCTAAACATTTTCTCACCAAAAAAATAAGAATTCAACATTTTATTACAATAAAAAATAAACATTAACAACAAAAGACCACATTTCAACTGTTGCAAAAGACCACGTTTCAGAATCCATTGCACATTACACCTATAACACATATTCATGGCAAAATTACCTTGAGAAAACTTGATAAGATGGAACGAGTTGATTACACTTGATGCGCGCTGCAACAACTAAGGTACCTTTGGCAGCATCCAAATGAAATAAACAAAACTCAAAATCTTCGAAGCAATAACATGGTAATTACCATGAATTACCCCAGGCATGTCACAATTGTTTTTTAATAAATCAATACATATTTTGTTATAATCTATTTAAGAACAAAAATAAATGACAACAAACATGCAATTCATCAACAAAATCCAATCAAATCTCCTTCACCATACAATAACAATTATACATTGTCCATATGTAGTACACAATTTAAACATACATAAGACATTCACCTAACATATTATGTTTGCACTAAAATGCATAACATTACCATAACATGTGTCATACATGCTTCAATAGATTTTGCATCATCAAACCAAATTAAAACAAGCCAATGATATTACATACTCAGTTGACTATAACCCAATCTTGATAGTATAGGACAAGACAGAAACACAACTTCTTGTTGTCGGGTAAGTCCATGAAAATTTTTAACTGATCCATGCGTAGCTTGTCAATGCACTTGACATCACTCTCGAAAATAATACGGTGCAGATACGCATGTTGTTTGCGGTGTCTAGTAGATGCCAATGAAATATCATGTTGAATCATTCTTTGTCTTGCATTACGTTGTTTCATCAAACATGCAGTGGTCATGGTTGTTATTACGTAAATGTAACATACGATCATAACACAATATAGCCGAAGTAGTTTAAGCTTGGTCATGTTGTGTAAATCTAAAAAGTCAACAGCAACACACATATTAAAATATAAGATTGGAAGATTTCAATGAGTAAATCTAAACAAACAACGTACTAATTAATCCTATTCCCTAGCAAATCTAATAGACTTCTTACTCAAATTCCACAACAGACATGGAAAAATTAAACTTACAAATTAATTGTTACCTTCCTCACAGAAACAAAATAGAGATGCAAATCTAAAATCAACCGCATGTCCAATGCTTGCCTAAAGCCTCATCTGCAATAGAGGAACCACTAGATTTTAACCATAGGACAGAGCTTAAATACTGGCAGGGGAGATAAGGCAAAGACCTGAAACTCCAACTAACTGATCAAATCAGATAGTATGAGGGTAGAGATCATAACCTTACATGCTATTAATTCCATTTATCTTGAATTTCATTTCAATATGATCCTGCACTTTCTATAGGCGATTTCAAGTTCTTTCAATCATTCATAACCTCAAGTCCATTTTTCAGTTGATTCCATATACAATGACCACCATGGAAACACTATTCATGCAAACAATCATGGTAAAATATGAATTACAAGCATTAATTAAATGAGCCAAAAGCAGAATCACCAATATCAACAATCAAATAAATAATACCAGTCACCATTAGACTTGTGAAACTTGAGCGAAAATATGAAACTGTAACAAATTAAAATAGAACGAATTAAGCAGCAGAAGCAAATCAAAATATTACCTTGTTGGTATCTTTCTTGGCTTGTAATGTATCCACAATAGTTAAACACTTCTGAATGTTATGAATTTTTGCTTGTGAGGACAAAAGCAAAGCAACTCAGTCATGGAAGAAAAAGATTTACAAAAAAATTGGGTTGTAGAATTTATAATAATGTCCACATGGAGTTCAACACATTTCCAGAGTACCATTTGACTTGCATGCTTATTCTAATAAAACCAAGAAACTAAAGTATTTTTGCCGAACATGGCATTATCTTATAGCTTTCATATCATCTTTCATAAATCAGGGTAGCATCATCAAGGTCAAGAAAAAATGAACACACAAAAAATGGAGATCACAGTAACTTTTGCTATCCCATTGTCATGCTCAGTTTCTTGTCTGACTTTAACAGAGTTAAGCAGAAATCACAAAATAGGAAATGATAATTATTAACTGATTCACTAGAACGGGAGATTATTAAATATCAGATGCGCTGAAGGATTTTCAAGAAATAAATGCCATCCAGCAGAAAAAGAAAGATGATAACAAATGAACTGGTACCAGATGCCCAACAAGGTTAAAATCCAACTCAAGGCTAATTATATATATGCCCTCCCTCAAAATTAAAATAAAAATAAAAAAACAAAGCCTTAAAAGTACAAGCACGTGCAAACTAATTATCCCCTGCAAAGCTGAAAAAGCAAAAGTGGCCAACAAATATTACATAACCAATTCAATAGGTAATTAATAATATTGTGAGACTATATAATTCTTTTAGGCAATGCACTTAAAAGATTCAAGGCTAAATTATAGGGTACGAAAACAGCATATAATTTAGCCACTCATTTAAAACATATTTTACTTTGGAACCAAAACCCATAAATGCCCAAGCTTAAAGTGGAATATAATTAGAGGGTAAGAAGTAATTAGAATCATTTGTCCATTAATTCAAGGAGAAAAAGAAAATGGTCTAGATGGTAAGATAAGGTAAATAATGCCTTTGGTTTTGAGTGTCCTCACCAAACCTAACGGTACCCCAGATATTGGATTTTTTTTGTTGGCAATATGAATTATCCAATCAAATCTAAATGAATCTCTATCCCCAGATGCATCGCTCTTTTACTATGGATCGAACATGACCGAAGAGTTAATCCTGAAATGCAATCAGAGGATAATCAAGAATTTATTAGTATCATAAAATGGGTTTTAACAGCTTGATTTTTTTGCATAATAGAATTTCCAAGAATGTTTAAGGGGAGAAAAAGGAGGTTAACAGACTATAAACTTTTGTGCTAATACTAATCAACTTTGTACCAACAAATTGTTCTGAAAGGACTTGGTGGCCTGCCTTGTGTCAATAGATAGTTTGAAAAACAAAGATGTGATTGGCACCTACTCAGAAACCACAAAAAAACTTAAACAAAATAAAACGACAAGCAGCAACGATATTTTTATGTAGAAATTGTGATGAACACGACACCAAAAAGAAAAATGAGCACATTCCTCAATTAATTTTGTGTCAAATTCTATGTCTTTCTTTCTTTCTTTATTGTTGAGCTTGATCAGGAAATAAAAGGTCCTCATGAAGCTAGCAATAATGTTTTTCTTCCATGGAAATTTGCAGACAAAGCTTCGATATAAGTTCGGATTGCAGGAGTATCTTCCAAAAAGATCAAGATTCTTTAAGATAAATAAACACCCTTTCTCATCATATGACAATGACAAAAGGTTTGCTTAACAATAATAATTAAGAAGAGCACCTACCTTGTTTTTCTTAACAAAACAGTTTGATACATGTAACTACTAACTAGGCCTTCCACAAAGTGCAGAAAAAGAAAAACATCAATTTGCAATTGCTGAGAAAAAGCTAACATCAATCAATTTTATTAAGAACATGAGAAACATAACTAAGAATTCACCTTCTAGTGATGAGATTGAAGAAAACATGAATACGACATTTGTTCAATATTGTTCCTATTTGTTGCAAGGTGGTTGTCAATCAAGTCTAGGATCTTATGCTTGTGACCCCCAATCACTGGCTCATGTCATGTGAAAACAACAATGGAAATCATCAAAGTGTATAAAGAGAAGAACAACAACAACAACAACAACAACAACAATAATAATAATAATAATAATTGATGAAAATTCTACATAAAAATCATCACTCACAGCTCGGATCGATGCGTCCCCTCTCCCTCTCACAACCTCACACTGGATCAACGGTGGAGAATGAGACAGAGAGAGAGAGAGAGCAAGAAGAGAAGGAGCAAGAAGACGACGGCATGGGATACAAGGCAATGGAATCGAAGGGCTTTTTATGGAATCGAAGGGTGTGATTGGAAAGCTCGTTTACCAGTGATCCTAATCCCTCCTCCACCGGCCAATAGAGCACGCTTTCATCAGAGATAACCTATCATCCATAGTGGGAATTGTCTTTCAAAGCAGGGGCAGAATGGTCTTTTTGTTCATAAGGATTCACAATCCCCCCAAAAATTGGATGAATGCCACTCCTCCTCCAAACATTCACCAATACTTCTTCATTCCTTCTTCAATCCCATTACTCTATACCCAAACAAAGGCTTACTCAATGTAAGCAATCAAACCCATTTCATTACTCCCAACCAAACAGGTCCTTAGTACTTACATATTTGTTAATAGCTCGTGGATTATGATGTCAAAAGTAATTTTTTCAAAATGTTACCGGCTGTTAATATACATAGGAGACCTTTTACATGAACTAGAGACGCCAGTTGATTCCTTAGAAAAACCAGAGGGAAACCACTTTTGGTTAAGATGAGAAGAACATTCATCTTTTGGTTAAGATGATAAGTGTCTAAATACACCGTTTTATAACGGTGAACTACTTACACTTTCATGCATTAATTGAATAAAACAGGTGCCTTTGATGTGTTTTTCTTGTTTTTCTTACTTTAGGGCATCCACGGACCATTTACGTTGAGAGGAACATTTACAACTTGAAAATCAAGGCCGAGGAGCGAAGAAAACGAAGGTTAAACGAGCTCTGAAGGGCACCCAAGCGTTTCTACACAACCAGGCCCATTTTTGGGCCTGTGTGCTGGCTATACACAGCCCGCACACCCTTGGCAGAATGGTGTGCGGCCTGGTGTGCGGCCGCACACAAGGCCGCACACCAGTGTGCGGCCGCATGTGCGGCCCGCACACAGGCCGCACAGCGGTCGGGTAGTTAAGCCCGATTAGGGCTTTTTCTAAGGGGATTTTGGCCATCGACGCCCCCAAAGACCCCTACGCTCAAAGCTTCATCAAAGGAGGTCGGTTTGGAGTGAAATCAAGGGAGAGAAGACGGTGGGACTTGAGGATCATCATCCTAGAGCTTGCCGACGCGGATTTGGCAAGTGTCTTCATCAACTCTAGTCGACACGGTCAAGAGGGAGTTTTGAGTTTTCTTGTCGATGTATTCTTATTTGTGCAAACTTCCCTTGTTATTCATGTCGAACTAAACCTCCCAAGGCCGTCGGGCAACCGGTGAACCTTGGGAGGAATACTTGTATTGGATGCTATGCTTTTAATTCAATGAATGGATGGTGTGGAATTTGGTTGCATACATTGTGTGCTTAATTGTAGTGATTTGCATGAGAACTCTGCATTTCATTTTATCGAATATGCTTGGTTGTGCGAGGTGCGCTCTTGCATTAGATCCACATAGTATGAAGAGGGACTCATTGTACCTGTACACCGGAAGTTCCGGGTGCCGGTAGCTTCCAGTAGGTTGTAGAGTTCATCTTAGAGAAATTGCTTATAGATAACTCCAACCAAGGCTCCTTAGTCCCAATGACATCGTGTGAGTATCCTTTGGATAAAGGAACTTGTACTGGATTAGGGCTACACTACGGAGGTTCCGAGGTAGTCGACTTCCGAGCCTAGACGGACCAAAACAATACTCCATGCATGCATTACTTGTTTTTATAGCATCCTTGCTTGTATTTCTCCCGGGGGAATCCTCGCCCGGAGCCTTGTCTTCTCTATTTGATTTCTCGTCGTTGTGCGCAACTTGTCATTGATTAAAGTTTCTATCGTTAGTTTAAATTTCATTTCATTACAACAACCTCTGTTTTGATTCGGCTAAACATATGTCGAAGAGAAAGTAATAGTGGATCTCGGGACCCCAGGGAATACGACCCTCTTGTGCCCGCACAAGAGGTATTACTTGACGACCCGTGCACTTGCGACCGGGGAGCCGTGTGCCCGCTTTTTAACGACGCGCGCGGCGACCATCAAGTTTTTGGCGCCGTTGCCGGGGACTCCGAGAACATTAGGAAAACTCTTAGAGATTGGATTAGTTTTCTTTTCTTTTTCGTTGCTCACCCTTGCTGCGATCTTTCTTTATTATCATTTCTTTACTCTAAACTCGTATGAGAACATCTCTGTTTGAACTTTCATTACTCTTTAGGTTTATTTATTCTTATAGATTATTTTTCCTTTTCCTATGCGAGGCACCCAGTAGATTATAACTCAAAACATGAACGTGGATTCACACGCGCGCTCAGAAGCGCACGAACATTCAGTGGCATACCTACAGCAATACCTTCACAATTGGAATTTTAATCCTACCGGGTATAACTTTGAAGGAGTAATCCCTATGGGAAACAAAGGCGCCCCTCAGCAAGATTGGTGTGAAGTTCTAAGCACCCTCCATGGGAAGTATGAAGTGGTTGTAAGGAGTACAATTGCGGAGCAGCAAATGGACCTCGCACCTGCACAGGATACCCAATCAGAATCCGAAGAGGAAGCATGGTTAGTGAGAAAGGATTCTAGCTTGGAGAGAACTACTCCTGCGGTTGTCGAATTCGAGAAGATAGATTGTGATGGTAAGAGCCGGCTTAAGCCATCTGTGGATGACCCACCGAAGATAGAACTCAAGGAATTACCACCGCACCTGGAGTATGCATTTTTAGGAGAGAATTCATCATTACCGGTCATCATCGCCTCCGACCTTTCTGAGGAACAGAAGAAAGAACTTCTAAGCATGTTGGGAAGACACAAGCAAGCGATCGCTTGGAAAATTTCGGACATCAAGTGTATCAGTCCATCATTCTGCACTCACAAAATTCTGATGGAAGATAGTCACAAGCCGTCCGCACTTCCGCAAAGAAGAATGAATCCCAACATGAAGGAGGTGGTCAAGTTGTTGGATGCCGGCATCATTTACCCTATTTCTGACAGCGCATGGGTGAGTCCGGTCCAGGTAGTACCAAAGAAGGGAGGTATTACAGTGGTAACTAACGAGAATAATGAGCTTATTCCCACTAGAACAGTAACTGGGTGGCGAGTGTGTATCGACTACCGCAAGCTCAATGACGCCACCCGAAAGGATCACTTCCCGCTGCCATTCATTGATCAGATGCTTGAGCGGTTGGTCGGCCACGAGTACTACTGCTTCATGGATGGTTTTTCCGGATACTTTCAGATCCCTATTGCACCGGAAGATCAATAAAAAACCACCTTCACTTGCCCCTACGGTACATTCGCTTATCGCCGCATGCCCTTCGGCCTTTACAACGCCCCAGCCACATTCCAAAGGTGCATGCTTGCCATATTTGAAGACATGATTGAGGACACCATGGAGGTTTTCATGGATGATTTTTCCGTGTATGGAAACTCGTTTGGCTTATGCTTAAAGAACCTCAAGCAAGTGTTAACGCGGTGTGAAGAAACCAACCTAGTCTTGAGTTGGGAGAAATGCCATTTCATGGTCAGGGAAGGGATCGTGCTGGGGCATAATGTCTCAAGACAAGGGATCGAAGTGGACAAAGCAAAAATTTCCACCATTGAGAAGCTTCCTCCACCGAACTCAGTGCGGGCGATAAGAAGTTTTCTTGGCCACGCGGGTTTTTACAGAAGGTTTATAAAAGACTTTGCAAAGATCTCAAAGCCCTTGACTAAACTCCTAGAGAAGGACACCCCATTCGATTTCACGACTGAATGCCTTGCAGCCTTCACGGTCCTGAAGACATTGTTGACTAGAGCCCCTATCATGATTACACCCGATTGGAATGAACCCTTTGAGCTAATGTGCGATGCAAGTGATTATGCAGTGGGGGCAGTATTGGGGCAGCGTAAGAACAACCATTTTCGTCCTATCTACTATGCGAGCAAGACACTTACCAGCGCTCAGGAGAACTACACAACCACTGAAAAGGAGCTCCTTGCAGTCGTATTCGCGGTGGACAAGTTTCGGTCATATTTAGTGCTCTCGAAGGTCCTTGTGTTTACTGATCATTCAGCCCTTTGGTATCTCATGAGCAAGACGGACGCGAAGCCGAGATTAATTCGTTGGGTACTTCTGTTACAAGAGTTCGACTTGGAGATGAAGGATAAGAGAGGGATTGAAAATCTAGCTGCAGACCATCTCTCTCGGTTGGAAAGAAGTGCATGCATGACTCAAGAGGGAGAGATTAATGATGCGTTCCCCGAGGAACAACTGTACCGTATTCAATTGACACAAGGCGAGGACATCCCGTGGTTTGCAGATATTGCCAATTACCTAGCTGCGGGTATTATCCCGAAAGGGTTCACAACCCAACAACGAAAGAAATTTTTCACAGACCTCAAACACCACATGTGGGAAGACCCTTATTTATTTCGAGTATATGCAGATCAAGTAGTTCACCGTTGTGTAGGCCAAGCTGAAGGCCAGGAGATTATTATGCATTGTCGTGAGAGACCCACTGGAGGTCACTATAACGCCAACCGCACCGCGAGAAAAGTGTTGGACGCTGGGTTTTATTGGCCAACACTGTTTCAGGATGCTCAATACCATGTTCGAACTTGTGATCGCTGTCAGAGGACAGGTAACATATCTCGTCGAGATGAAATGTCTCAAAACACCATCCAGCTGTGCGAAGTTTTCGATGTCTGGGGGATAGATTTCATGGGTCCGTTCCCGGCTTCGCGGGGTAACAAGTTCATCTTAGTAGCGGTAGATTATGCCTCCAGATGGGTAAAAGCTCAGGCTCTCCCAACAAGTGATGCAAGATCGGTAGTGCAATTCTTAAAAAAACTCTTCTCCCGATTCGGTACTCCAAGGACAATCATTAGTGATCGGGGGGCACATTTCTGCAATACGCAATTTGAAAAGATTCTCAAACAATACGGAGTTCGACATCATACCTCAACTGCTTATCATCCCCAGACTAGCGGGCAAGTCGAAGTTTCAAATCGGGAACTCAAGAGGATTCTTGAGAAAACTGTGGCATATCATCGAAAGGATTGGTCCGACCAGCTAGAAGACGCTTTGTAGGCCTACAGAACTACCTACAAGACACCCATTGGGAGTAGTCCCTATCGCCTACTGTACGGCAAGGCCTATCACTTACCCATGGAACTCGAAGATAAGGCGTATTGGACAACAAAAGTTTTGAATTTCGATTTCCAAGCGGTGGGAGAAAAGAGGAAAATGCAACTGGGCGAACTCGATGAATGGAGAGCTTTTGCTTATGGAAACTCGCGAGTATACAAGGAAAGGGAAAAAATTTATCACAATCAGAGAATTAAGCAAAACAAGCAGTTTGCAGAAGGGGATCAGGTCCTTCTATACAACTCCCGTCTCCGTTTATTTCCGGGGAAACTCAAGTCCCGATGGTCATGACCCTACACAATCACCCGGATATCACCACAAGGGGTAATTGAGATAAATCACCCTGAAAAAAGTCAGTTTAAAGTCAATGGTCACCGCCTTAAGCCATATTTTGGTCGGTCTGGCTCATCCTCTTCTTTCTTCGCGGAGCAAGGTAATACTTTTCCCTTTGACCCACCTTAAGACTGTGCATAAGGGATGTCAGGCTCGTGATTCTAAACAAGTGCTCCTGGGAGGCAACCCAAGTTTGTTTTCATGTGTTCTCCCTTAGTCTTCATGTTTCCCATTTTCTTTTGTTGATGTTTCGTCAGTTGGTGATACATGATTTTCGTGTTCGTCGGTATAGTGTGCGTGCCTTAAAATGATTCAAATTGAGTATCCTTTGGATAAAGAAACTTGTACTGGATTAAGGCTACACTACGGAGGTTCCGGGGTAGTCGACTTCCGAGCCTAGACGGACCAAAACAATACTCCATGCATGCATTACTTGTTTTTATAGCATCCTTGCTTGTATTTCTCCCGGGGGAATCCTCGCCCGGAGCCTTGTCTTCTCTATTTGATTTCTCGTCGTTGTCCGCAACTTGTCATTGATTAAAGTTTCTGTCGTTAGTTTAAATTTCATTTCATTACAACAACCTCTGTTTTGATTCGGCTAAACAATTGTCGAAGAGGAAGTAATAGTGGATCTCAGGACCCCAGGGAATACGACCCTCTTGTGCCCGCACAAGAGGTATTACTTGACGACCCGTGCACTTGCGGCCGGGGAGCCGTGTGCCCGCTTTTTAGCGACGCGCGCGGCGACCATCAGATTCCTTAGAAAAACCAGAGGGAAACCACTTTTGGTTAAGATGAGAAGAACATTCATCTTTGCTTGCGTCTAAATACCGTAAGAGATCATTTGATTCGTGGTAATGTGAAAACATTATCAAGAATCCGGCGGTAATATGTTTAGATTACCATGTTTGGTACTGTAGCAGTGGTAATGTTAATAGTAATGTGAGATTATCAAGAGTAAAATATTACCAAGTAAGGTGGTAATATGATTACCACCAAAATAGGTGTCCATCCAGATTACCAGATTAGTGGTAATCTATAATATTTTTTTTCAATTATACCCTCACTCATTTAATCTAATTCCTTATTGTACTTTATCAAAACCCTAATTTTTATTCTCCTATTGGCTGACACCATCCAAACCGTCACCATCCTTGTCGCCTCACCTCCGTGTTGCCCCACCGCCATAATTATATATATATATATATATAATATTTTGGGGCCGGGCTGGGCAGGGCGGGGAGGATATTCTTCGGCCTCAAACCCGGCCCTAATTGGGCAAGAATCGGGTTCTTTGTCAAGGCTGGGACTCATTGGCATCCCTATCTTATGCCTTCTTTATGTAATTTATAATGATATATTGCTCTTTATGAAATTAATTATATAGTGATTAGCATCCAAACCGATATATGTTGAAATTATATTAAATTTGATCAAAATTTTAAATATAAAGGTATCAAAAAAATGTGAAATAAATAAATTTTGATATTATAATTTAATAATTTATTTATCTAAATACTTTAAATTAAAATTTTCAAAATTTTCTATGTAGGGGTATTTGGGTAAATTTGACATATTACTGAGGTGATTATCATGATTAATCAAACATGATAATGAAAGATTATCAGTAATCTAAGTTTTCAACAAAACATAATAATCCCATCTTACCACAACATTCCCGACTTCATTACCACAGTAATCTCATTATTGTGGTAATATATCATTACTGCGAAACCAAACGGCCACTAAAGTGCAAGGAACTACTCAATTTTTCAGCAAAAAATCTTTACTATGGATGGAGTTTTAGACAAATAAGAGAGGTTATACTGTTGAAATATTCGAGTCAATGCTGTCTGGAATCTGAAACAATCTTAATGAGAAGGTGGTTTTCTTGAGAAATTGGTGGAGGATGAGGTTCTGATGGTATAAAAGATCTGGTTGTTTATATTAATAGTGATAGGATGCCATGCAACGCGGGGCAACTCGCACGCAAATGTTCGCTCGATCGTCGTAATACTCGCACAAGGCGCGATCGAATCCACAGGGACTTGGTATATACGTACTCACTATCTTTGTACTATTCAGCTAAGAACAGTACTTGATTTTGATTCAAAAAAGGAAAATAAAATCTAGGCTGAAAAGAGGGAAAATTGTAGAAATCAATAAAAGTAAGTCGTGCCCAGATTAATTTTATTGGGGAATTAGAAATGGAGCACGATTGCAATTTAAGATAGATTGACCAAGGGTAAACACACCGGAGGGGATGAAAGATGCAATAGGTGCTCTCTCAAGACGCCCTAATGCTATGCAACAGAAGCTATGGAGGTGGTTATAACCACCTCTACAACATATAATTTTTCAAAGCGGTTATAACTGCCTCTAAACTTGTAATAAAAAATCGCTTATATATGTAAACCTTACCCCAACCGTTAACAGAAACTGGCTCTAAAGTGTAGAACCGACTTGATATGAGGCGGGTAAAAAACCAACACTAAAGCTATAGAAATGGTATTAACCGCCTCTATAGGATGTGAAAATCGCCTCTAAAACTCTTTTGTAGTGTGGTGCATTTAAGAAAGCATAGTTTTAGAATTTTAATTGGTTTAGTAATATTTGTGAGCTTAGAAAAACGTGTCTTTAATATATTATGATATGTTTCATAATGTTAAATTAAAGGGCTTTTGTTTGATGGTGAACCCTTGAATATTTTTAAAATTATGTGGTTACCCCTTAATAAAATATAGGGTAAATTACAAGATTAGTCACTAAACTATCCACAAGTTCCTATTTTGGTCACTAAACAAAAAAACAAATTCTATTTTGGTCACTAACCTTTTAAATTGCTTTCAATTTGGTTACTATCGTCAACGCCGTTAATGGCAATCTGACATGGCTTAGTCATGTCAGCGAACTTAGCCACGTCAGCACCTATCTTGCTTATTTAAAAGGGTAAATTACAAGATTAGTCACTATCCTTACTGCCACACCTCTGTGTTGCCGCACCACAGTACTTATTAGTTATATGTAAAACCATTTTTAACGTTTTTTGTATTATCAAATGGACTTTTATTCCATTTTTATTTAGATATTTGTAACATAAAATATAATATATATATATATATATATATATATATATATATATATATATATATATATATATATATATATATATTATATTTAATATTTCTGGGATTGGGCCAGGCGGGGTATTTAGAAAAATGTGAAATAAATAATTTTTGATATTATACTTTAATTATTTATTTATCTAAGTACTTTAAATTAAAGGTTTCAAACTTTTATATGTAGGGGTATTTCGGTAAATTTGATATATTACTGAGGTGATTACCGTGACTAACCAAACATGGTAATGAAATATTACTAGTAATCTAAGTTCTCAACCAAACATAGTAATCCCATATACCACAATATTCCCTTGCATATAACATTCCTGACCATATTACCACAGTAATCTCATTACCGTGGTAATATATCATTACTGTGGTAATATATCATTACTGTGAACCAAACGGCCCCTACAGGTTAAATCTATATTAATTTTCCTAATAAAGCAACAACACTAGTGTGATTTTTGTCTACTATTAAACTTAAACAAAATATTGATGTGAGACCAGGCATGGATCAATTGTCACAAAGTCCAGTTGTGATAATACAATAATATCAGCAGAGTAGACAATTAGAGATTGAACACAACGATTTATGTACATTCAGTGAAAAAATTCCAAATGCCGCCATGGTGAGACTTGTGCTATATATAATTTCAGTTGTCTATCATTAGATATAGATAAATGCTATATGAAGAAATATAAATTGTATCATATATGGATATGTTGGGTCCAGCCCATTTTGGTGGGCTGTAATAAGTTGGCTCTAGCCCAAGTTAAATTAAAAAAAAAAAGCTATGCCAATGAAGAGGAAAAGTAGAGGAGAAGGAGAGTGAGATTCATCAGTGAAGTGAGGAAGCCAAGAGAAGAAAAAGGCTGAGCTAGGGCAAGACGATCGGACGGCGATTTGGCGCCTAATCTCACTCAAATTTTGGTTAAAGAATCCTTACAAGAAGCTCTTCCTATTGATTAGGTTGGATCTTTCCTTTGATTCGTATTTGGTGTATTATCCATCCATGATGATGATGATAATTATGCTTGATGAATGTTGATGCCATTGGCTATGTGTGCCTCTTGTTTAATCTAAAGAAGTCTTTATAATCCTTCGTTGACATTGTGAAAACGATTCGAAGTGGCTCTAAGGAGTCCTGTGATTTTTCCCTCAATTTGAAGGGTTTCCCACGCTAAATTGTGTGTCTTGCTTGTTGATATCTGACAATTTTACTTTATTAATTAGATCCCAAGAGTTTGTACTCAGAGTGGAGGGCAATGGAAAGTGATCCTTTCTTGTGGTATCATTTAATCTTCGGTAATCAATGCACCCACGCCATCTAGACACTGTCCTTGTGTGAATCAGCTTGTTTTGCTCATTCTTTACTACAATTATACCCCCATTCTTCGGCACTACTTGAGTTAGGCTCACCCAAGCACTATCTGATATAGGGTAAATAATGCCTGATCGAGGAGTTTCACCACCTTTGCTTTAACTACCGCCTTCATATTTGGATTAAGCCTTCACTGAGGTTGGATTACTGTCTTATAATTTTCCTCCATCAGAATCTTATGAGTGAAAAATTGTGGGCTAATCCCTTTAATGTCTGAAATTTTCCATGCAATGACAATTTTATGTGCTTTCAACATGGTCACTAGTTTCTCTTTTTGCACTGCAGAAAGGTTGGAAGCAACAATGACCGGCAACTTCGACCCCTTTGCTAGGAAATCATACTCTAGGTGATCAGGTAATGTCTTAAATTCTAACTCTAGAGGCTCTCCCACTGAAGGTCGTAGTCTGTCCCCTTGTTTTTGTACGATTTTCTCAAATCTTTTTGTTTATTCTCAACTTTCTCTTCGGATGTCTCCTGTTATGGTTGGCTGCTAGCAAAATATCCAAATTCTCTGTACACTCTTCTTAGAGACTTATGCTACAAATTTCTGCTGCAAAGACCTGATCTACATCTTCTATAGAATCATCATCCCCATCTGAATTACTTCCTACCTCAACACGTTCATCTACCATTGACATGTGAATCTGTGCAAGAGTTTCTTTCAAATTGAATTCAGGTTCCTCACTAAAAGAGATGATTGTCGACTTATCGAATTGATCTAATAGGCTTTCCAAGTCAGCACCTTCATATGAGCTCCCGTATCCATTGGATATACCTTCTTGTCCGTCAGCATAGAATCCCATTGATCCTCGCGCTCACTCAAAGTGTAGGTTGCAGCTAATTGTTCCATCTTCTCTTCATTAGTCGCCATTATTGCCATCAGTTTTTCCAGTATTTCCTTTTCATTAAACATGGTGTTGGAACATAAGAATAATAAAAGAAAAAAACAAAATAATGAGAACAATGAAAGTGAGGAAAACGGAATAGAAAATGGTAAAAGATAAATGTATGGCTAAAGTAACAAAGTACTAGCGTTCCAAATATCCTGTTCCCCTGCCACGGTGCCAAAAACTTGATGCACACAACACGGAGTGATGTGTCAACTTCTTGCGTTACTGCAAGTGCATGGGTCGTCAAGTAATAAAGTGGACCTAATGGGTCGGGTTATCGAACCACAGGGAACAAGAGTACTAGTAATTGCTCATCTTTTGTTATCTAGCCTAATGAGTGTAGTGTGTGATGATCTAATAGCTAAACCTGAGAGTGTCACTATAAGTTTCCAGGAACTGAAAGGAGAGAGAGTTACCAATCGATGAAAGTGGGGTATCCGAACAATGCCCAGGATTCGGGTATTAAGTATAGATTACAAGTGTTTCTATACGAAAATATTGAGTTTTGGGTATCCTAAGGTATATCGGCCCTACCTCTAGATCACCGATAACTAGTCCCTGACGAGGTCTTGGCGGAGAATTCTCTCGATGCCTCACACCACATATGACTGCTTAGCACTCTAGAGATATCAAAGATATATCCAATTCCTAGAAGTATATCCAACTATGCCTCCAGGTGAAGGATCCCTAACACCACATATGGTTGCTTAAAGCCTAGGGAATATGAAGATAGGAAATATCTATCGTAAGGGAAAGGGGCACTCCGCTATCTCAAGGCTCACCCTATGAACCCACTTCACTCTTGGTGATTTTAAACTTAATGGTGATCTCTCTATTCACTAACTTGAATAAAATATGCAAGGGAATTAATAATGGAATCAAAAGCACAAGCAATCAATAAGAACACAAGAGCAGACCTCAATGTATTAAACTTGAATAGAAACACAATGTAAATCTAATAAAAGTATGAATCCTAGGGTTTACATGTCGAGTCTTCACTGATCATAAGAAAAGTATCGAGTCTTCACTGATCACAAGAGTTTGAAGTACCTATTTACATAAAGAGAGTTAAAGAGGCAGCGCCGATGGTTTGAGTTAATAAAGGACTATGATTCGGTGATAGATTACCATCCGGGAAAAACAAATGTGGTAGCTGATGCTTTGAGTAGGACGATTACTACTTCTGTGCGTTTGTTGAGGACATCCTATCTAAAACAGCTTTCAGCAATGAGAAGTTTGAGAGTATAGCTTGAGACTGAGGCTGGTGGAGCTTTAGTAGCCAATTCTGTGGTGAGGCCTTTGTTGCTCGAGCATATTCGAAAAGCCTAAGGTACTTATGAAACTTTAGTTCAAGAGATGTAGAAGTTATGAGCAGGTGAAACCGGTGAGTTCAAAGTGAGAGAAGATGGTATTTTGGAGTCTCGAGGCTGTGTTTGTGTCCCAAAGGATTCAGAGCTCAGGAGAGGTATTTTGGAAGAGGTTCACTCTTTAGCGTATGTAGTTTATTACAATAGTACCAAGATATACAGAACAATTAAGGAAAACCATTGGTGGTCAGCGATGAAAAGAGAGATAGAAGAGTTTGTAGCTAAGTGTTTAGTCTGCCAGCAGGTAAAAGCTGAGTATCAAAGACCAGCAGGGTTACTACAACCTTTACCCATCCTATAATGGAAGTAGGAGCATGTGACAATGGACTTTTGTGGTTACTTTACCATGGACATCTCGAGGGAACGATGCAGTATGGGTGATAGTGGACGGGTTGACAAAGTACGCGAATTTCTTGGCCATTCATAGCAAGTACCCATTGGAGAAATTGGCGAAGTTATACATCAATGAGATAGTGAGATTGCATGGAGTACCCACCTCGATAGTGTCAGAAGGGGATCCTTGATTCACTTCTCGGTTTTGGCCAAAGTTTCAGAAGGTTCTAGGTATAACCTTGAAGTTTAGTACGGCTTATTACCTTCCATACAGATGGTCAGTCCTAGAGGACCATTCAAACTTTCGAGGATATGTTGAGAGCTTGCGTCATAAACCTCCAGAGAGGTTGGGATCAACATCTAGAACTTGTGGAATTTGCTTACAACAGCAGTTTCCAAGCAAGTATAGGCATGGTGCCTTACGAAGCATTGTATGTGAGAAAATGTACAACACCTCTTTGTTGGAATGAGGTGGGAGAGAGGAAACTTCAAAATGTTGAGTTAGTTGAGCAAACTGTTGAGAAGGTGAAGTGGATTCGAGATAGGCTAATGGCAGCTTAAGATAGACAAAAGAGCTATGCTGACAACCTTAGAGGATCTTCTGAGTTTGAGGTTGCGGATAGAGTGTTCTTGAAGATCCTTCCATGGAAGGGGGTAATTCGGTTTCGAGGTAGGGGAAAGTTGAGTCCCCGATATATTGGTCCGTTTCCGGTAAAAGAGAGAATCGGACCAGTGCCTTATCGGCTATAATTACTACCCGAGTTGGAGAGGATCCATAATGTTTTTCATGTTTCCATCTTGAGGAAATATGTTCCTGACCCATCTCATAGTCTCGAGGCACCACTGGTAGAGTTGAGAGAAGATTTGAAATTTGAGGTGCAACCGGTAGGCATTCTTCATCTCCGGGGAGAAGGCACTTCGGCTAAAGGTTATTCCTATTGTCAAGGTGCTATGGAAGAATGATGTTGTTTAGTAAGTCACTTTGGAACTGGAAGCCGCTCTAAGGAGCAAGTACCCTCTCTTGCTTGAGTCTAGAGGTATAAGAAAAATTTCGGGGTCAAAATTTCTTTAGCGAGGCAGGATGTGATATTCGAGCCTTTTCTACTTTCCTTATTCTTAGGTGGTGCTTAGTAAACACTAACTGCATGATGTTCAATTGTAGGAGATTTACATCTTTGTTGCCTTGAAGTTTTTTGAGTTTGATCATTGTTTGCTTGATTTCTCTAGGAGGTGAGGCTTCGGCTAAAGGGAAAGAACCTATGCAACTCTAAAGGCGGGATAGCGAGGCTCGTCAAGTTTGTGAGTGGGATTAACACGTTCATCCATATATGCCCATATATGAATCATCCTATACGTTATCTTTGGTTTGCTTGAATGATTATTATATATTGGTTTCAAAATAAATAATATGTTTGCCATGGTATTTGAAACCCTCATTTTGATCTTAAATGATTTATTTACTTGTTGAGAAAAAAATGTGGCTTGAGTTTGAAAGGCTATGTTTTCTTATGATGAACAATGTATTCATGATTTTCTTGTAGTTCAAGCCAACACAAAAATAATGATCTGTGTATTTACCTTTTTCATATGATGATGTTCCATGTGCATTCACTCTCGAAGTGGGGAAATTATTTGAATTGAAACTATGAGATTTTGTTGAGATTTTTGGCATGTTATATTGTTAAATACAATATTTTGGCCATCGGGCAACATTAATGTGTACAAAAAAAAGGAAAATGTTTTTTATAGTGACATTCGGGATGGTACCCAGTCTTACTGCAGTAAGGGAGTTGTCTATGGTTCGACCAAGTTGCGGTGGCATGGATAGCTTGTTACAGTGCCTTTTAAGAGGTGAGGAGAAACCTCTGAAAGTGTACATGACAAGAGCCTTGAGTCACCACCAGGGTGATCCTGTGTCAACATCAAGAAGTATGTGTCTTGGCGGCTCCCGACCTAACCATGGCCATGGTCATGAAAAGGAAAGTCTTGAGGCTACCTTACAGATGGTTTTGATTCGAGTTATACGATGTTTTGAAATCCTCGAATTTGTTGAAAAATGATGTATTTTGAGAAAAGATTTTCATTGTTTTGTCTATATTTTTATAAACATTGATGTTATTTGTGTTATCTCAATTATTATGATTTCTACTTTAAATTGTACATTTCCTCGTATTATGTTTCTCAAGTAACTCTAATAATATGTATAGTGTATATATATATATATATATATACTCTTGCATAGTGATGAATGTATGACTAGAAAGGTATGCTAACCCCACAATGAGAAACTTAGTTTCTCACCATCTGATAAGTATACAATTATGCCTATTTTATTATTAAATTGTATACTTATCGAGTTAGTATTTTAGTAGTTTAGTGGAATACAAACCTAAATTGAGTATAAACTGTCTTCGCAGGCATCAAGTGTAGGTTGAAGCTAAAGGAGAGGCAAAGGAAGCAATTGGGAATGAAAACATCGAAGATGGCATGCTCTTAACTTAGCACTTGGAGGGATGCACGGCTTACGGGCACCTTATGGCCAGGCTTACAACCGTAAGCCATATTTAGAAGACCTTGTGGGCATCCTTATGCCCGTAAGAGGAGAAGCCCTGCAATACAGAGACACTTACAGTCAGGACTTACGGCCGTAAGCGAGACCGTAAGCAGAAGACAGAGGCGTTTACGGGAATAGCTTAGGTCCGTAAGGTTAGAAGCAAGATTTGGCAGATGAGGTTTACGGTCCTAGGTTTACGGCCGCAAGCAGGACCATAAGCCGAAGACAGAGAACCTTACGGGAGGAGCTTATGGCTGTAACTGGGGGTGTAAGAAACGAGAAAAGTTAAAACCTCGACGCTTACACCCGTAAGCTGGCTGTAAACTTAAACCTATATAAGGCTTTACTGAAGCTGGGAGAGTTGAGCTTCTTTTTAGTGTTTCATTCCACTTTTGGGGAGACTATGGCTGGAGAAAGGAAAACCTTAATTACAAGATCAAGAGGCGATTTCTCCATAAAAGGGCCAAGAATCCCCATGGTCTTCCATCAACATCATCCTCACCATCCATTAGGGCACCATCGTGGCTAAGGATTGTGCTCCTCCAATGTCGAGTGGAATTTCGCACTAATCCTTGTCTTCTTGGTTTTGATGTAGTTTTCCATTTTACTTGCGCATTATGATGATGAACATTTGCAATCTCTTGATTTCTTATTGTTGTAACATGAGCTAATCCCCTTTTACGGAAGCTTGGACTTGAAACCTTGGGGAAATTGTTGAACTCTATTTGTCTTTCTTTAATCCCAATTATTTGTGTTATTTATTCTTATGAATTCATGTGTGATTTAATGTAAGCCTTTCTTTGTTATAGATGCACATCTCCTTTTTCCTCTGATGCATGCTCATAATTAACAAAAATTAATACTATCAAGTATGCAATAAAAACGTTTTAGTGGCGGCTTACAAAGCGTCTTGAGCTGGTTAAAAATGACCCTATAATTTTAGAGATGGTTTTTTCACGCATCCCTAAACCACTTCGTATAAGTAGTTTTATAGTTTGGAGCTAGTTTTAGTGATCCTTAATAGAGTAGGTTTTAACAATGGAAGCTGGTTTTGTTGACTATTTTAGAGGTAATTAAAAAGCCTCAAAATTTGATAATTAATTTTTATAAGTATGATTAAAAATTATTAATTTTTTAAGCTGAAAGAAATTTTATACCCAACCAAATCCAATTAGTAGGACTTTTATAGAATAAAACTATATAAACTAAAGAATGGAGGTTTTATAATGAGGACATAAAATTATTTCAAAAGATTATAAAAATATTGTAAGAAAAATTAAGCCATTGGAGTTACCACCACCAATTGCATATTTAGTAATGAATATGATGGAAGCATAGGAGGATGGGATGCGGTATTAAAATTTAGGCCAAGTAAAGAAAGTTCAATTAAAGAAAAGAAATTAATAGATAGGATATCGGTACATATTATATAATCATTTCAAATACTGATCATGAAATATTAGTGGCCATTAAAGCATTAGAGAAATTTAAATTGTTTGTAATTTCCTATAAATAATTTACTCTTAAAATAGACTGCCAAGCAATTGTGGCATTTTATCATAAAAAATCAAAAAATAAGTTATTAGCAAATAGATGATTCACTTTTGTAGATTATATAGTAAAAATTTGTTTTCAAGTAATAATAGAACATATTAAAAGAACATATATTTTTCTAGAAGATAAACTATGTACAATGATATAAGAAACATTTGAAAATAATGGCAAAACTGTATAGGAAAAAAGTAGGAAGGAGGAAACTGAAGCAAAAGATATAGATCAATTACAAAAATTGATAAAAGATTTAATGGAATTTAAAAAAAAAATTGTAAGAAAGTACTCTATCTCCTATCCCAGTAGTAGGATGGTAGAGAGTACTCAGGCAATAATAAATCTCATAAGCAAAAGGATAGAAAGGAAAAACAATAACTCCATAGAAAATCATGGCGGTGATAATTTTAAATAATAACAAAGGAATTATCTTAAGAAAAGAGAAAAACTATGAAATAAAAATCAGAAGACATAGAAAAGAGATGACCAATATAAATAGTATTTTAAGCTTAGTAGAAAATAATATGTTTTATAGTTTTTGTAACTATGAAAACTATAGCTTATCCATACGCATTGAGAAAGACTATGACTACTAGACCAAAATGTCCATATGCATTCTTTGTTACTATAGAGGTTATGTCACATGTCTCTTGAACAGAGAGTTGTTTATCTAATTAACAATGATTGTGGCTGTTAAACCTGTAGGCCCATAAACTTTACTTATTATGGTGAAACTCTTGGAAACATGTAAACCTAAAAGCAACAATATAAATTATTTTAATAACCATATGTTTTTTTAGTGTAAATGGAGAACAAAGGAGGATCCCGCCTTGAACCTATAGTAAGCTTCCCATTTATCTACCCAATTCAAGACTAAGATTCGGAACACCTCACTATCTCAATACCAAACAACATGTTCTGCTAGACAATCTATGGGCCTCTAAAAATAACTTGAACCATTATCTTCATACTATCCAAACTCTTGATACCTACTTCCTCAAAACCCATGAACAAACATTTGAAGCTTCCTTTCAACTAGTTCATAGACAATTAGGACCTCAAAATGTTGAGTATTTCATATCTAAGTAGAGAAGGCCAAAACAATTGCTATTTAAATAAGTTGGGGAAAGAAAGAAAAAGTAATAATGAAAGAAAAAATCAATAAGGTCAACAAAAGGAAACCAAGAATTGAAAAATTATATAGCTAATGAAAATGAATAGAGAAGAAAAATTAGAAATATTTCCAGGAAAAAGGTCTGAGGTAAAAAAAGGTTACTTAGGAAAGAGTCACGTAAGGCAATTTTGAAGACTTTATCAAAACTCAAGAAATTTTCATAACGATGCCTATAAGTGAACAATTGATTCTTTGCTTCGCAGCAAGAGGAATCACATATAAAGAAACAACATATCGACATCAAGATTGTTAATGTGAAAAGGGTTTGTTGTTATCTAGGCTTCTTTTGATTTGAACCAGTGGGAAGATCATGAAATAGAAAGTACATTTTATTTCTTTACAGAAATTAATGAATTATGGCTATTTGGCAAGAATGGTGATCACGAGAGAAAAGTAGTTAAAGTTATTAAGAGGCAATGAAAAGCTCTTGTATCTCCTTCATAAATTGTTTAAAAAGACTTATTCCAAGGCATTCATCAACCTGAGCTTCAAATCTAACGCTCCTCGATATGAGATTTGTTATCCAAATGATGCCAAAAGCTATATTGAAGTGGACGTAATCTATATCCAAATGTTACTTATCAAGTAATAATTACTCCCACGCAAATTGCCAACATATTTGAAGAATATACCAGTTCTCCAGATGATATTGAAGGCCATTGAGAATTATAGAGAGCATTCTAAGTTAATCTCCACTCTGCCCTTAGCCCTTGAAGGCAGTAGCAAGGTAAAGACTTTATTACCCATTAATTTTATATTTTCAAATACAATCTCTCATATGTTTGAAACAACCAAACATTCAAGACTACCGTAGCCTGGTTAACTAAATATTTCTTAGGAGACAACTTTCCTGCTCATTTCTAGCATTGAAGATCATACTATATGATGAACAAAGCTTTTGATGAAGACTGAACACAATCTTATCAACCTAGTGGAAGACAAAATATCACGTAGTACGCAACACTTTATTCCACACTACGTAAAGTAGGGTAGCACAGTTGAAAACGGATTAGCAACAGTGTAATGTTCCAATGTATTACATGAACAAGTTTTCAACTCAAAATATAATGGTCAAAATGAAATGTAAGGAAAATACTATGCAATATAACATCTACAAGCTCAAATAAAAAGTTTTGTAAACCATCTTAGCAATATGGAAAACAAAATAATTTAGTTCTGAGAAAGCACAGTTTACAATATTGCTTTTTCAAAACCCAATAAATAGCTTTCGAGCAAATCAATGTAGCTAATAAATATTTACTACATATTCATATGAAATTATAAGATATATATCTCCCAAATCTCCAAAATCTCAAAATCTCAAAACATGAATTTGGATTGGCCCAAAATTGTCCCAAACTTACTGTAACCACGCGTACGACATAGTTCTGAGTCCGTGAAGGCCTTGTTTTGTATTTATAAAATAAGACTCACCTTGACATTGGTTTGATTCCACCATGTAGTGAGCATAGTATCACTACATCATGTGGTGCCCTCTAGTCCATTAGGGTTTCTCAGTGCCACCCCATGGAGAAAAAGATACCCGTGGTCATCCACATGCTTCCAGATTGGATGATTCATGAGTAAACCCCCACAACAGTAGGCTGAGCCACTTTTCAACTTGCCATCATCACCTTTCAAAATCACAACCGCAAGATATATAGGCCATACATGCATGCATTGTTATCAAAGTCCAGTAACATAGTTTTAAAAGACATATTATCAAGTCACATGGCACACATCAAGTATTGTCAATATTGAATGTGATCTGAATATGAAAATCATTCCATTCAAATCAACAAAAATAGGTGTCATAGGCGTGAGAACCAGGCTCAAATCAAACTATCACAACAACATGATGTCAAAGACTTTTTGAAATTCTTCCATCATGCTATATATATATATCAGCAATTTTAAAACCTTTTCTCTGGAGTTAAACCCAATCATTGCAAAAGAATACAATACCAATCTTCTAAACTTGCATGTTTCACCCCAAAATTTGACCGAAACATGTTCTTGAACTCTTGATTACATTTTATATTCTACAAAATAATTAATACCAATTTAAACCCTAGAAGGACATTGATCGAATCAAAATACATGCAAAGTGCACAAAATACATATATGAAAATACATATATTTACACGCTTATCATCTCACTTCACTTTGTATCAACCACTGATTGATAATTTAGCAAGTTGATAATAGCCTATTAGAGGGTGAAATTATTTGTTATCTTTTCATGATATGCACAAACATACATTGAACTTCATGAAGGAAATCTAATTCAATTAGCTATTGACACTTTCTTTTCGCGTCAGAGCAAGTGAACGGATAGCCAAGTAATAAAGTGGACCCAGTGAAGGGTCAGGTTGCCGAACCACAGGGAACAGAAATACTAGTAATAGTTGCCTCTCTGTTGTCTAGCCTACTAATAATAGGAAGTAAAATGCAAAGTAAGTAAAGAATAATAATTAATTAAAAAAATAAAAGGGTATTCAAGCGATGATCCTCCTTGGCCTAGGGTTCAACAATAAAACACAAATTCTATGAATACTTCTCATTCAAACAAAATGGATGTTGACTAGAAATGTGGCATCTTAATGGACTTTCACGGCACGCTAATTACCAAGACCTAACGGGTTTCACCACACACTAGTTCTCAAGAACCAACGGGTTTTCACCACACGCTAGCATCGATAACTAACGGGTTTTCGCCACACATCAATAACCACGCAACATGTAATAAGAATTAATTCCAACTACACATGCATTTTAGAATCAAACTTCATGATCAGTTAAAAGTAAAGAATACACAAAGAATCTACTACAAATCCCTAATGATTCACATGCCCATATGCCCAACAAATGTCTAGCTCCTCATGGAGTCGTACAACTCAAGATCTACAATGAACATAGTACAATACATCTCACAAACAAATAAACCTCCCCTTGAGTCCGGATGACTAGGTGTACGATTCCCCTTAAAGTTGACAGAGCAATCCTTGTGAAATTGCCAATGCTTGATCGATGATGAGCACGGTGAGGATCGTCGCCAGCGTGCTTCCTCCTTTTCTCGAATGTCTTCGTTAAGCCCCAGCCTCGCCGCCGCCACCTCCCCTTGGAGATTTTCACCCTAATTTTCTCTCTAGGGTTTTCCAAGATGGGCCTCCCTCTTTTGATCAGAAACCCTCAATTTCTTTTATACCCTCACCCTTACAAGCTACTTACGGCCGTAAGCTTCGGCCGTAAGGGGTCGGGTTCTTGTTAATCGCGTGCCTTATGGTTCAGCTTACGGTCGTAAGCTCTACCAGTAAGGTTTTCTGTCTACCATTTTCGGTCCCACTTACGGCTATAAGTGTGGAACCGTAAGTTTTCCCTGCTAGCTCTTGCGATCACTCCTTATGGTTGTTTGTTGCCTCCTTAAGCTCCTCTGGACAGCCCTTACAATCGGACTTACGGCCGTAAGGCGAGGCCGTAAGGGCTTCTGTTTGGACTCATTCCATGTGATGATGTCGCGAGAGAACCATCTTCTTCATTTCAGCTCCTAGTTTTTTCTTGGCTCTCTTTCATCCCTGAGCTTCACTTGTTCCTGCAAATACAATTAACACCTTATTTAGCATCGTTTCCAAATAATTACTCTAATACAAGCTAGATAAATGTACAAAATGATATATGAAATATAGTATAAATGTACACTAATCAGCTATTTATTTGCAATGCTCAATGTTCTTCTATAACTACAAGGCTTATTATGCCTTGTGAGTTAAGAGCAAATTATATTTAGACAAAGAGTTGAGATTTCTTATCAGATTATTAGCAGAATGGGCAACAAGGATGATGGTTAGCACAAGTTTTAGAAAAATGTGTGGTAATTAACTTAATATTTGTTCTCTTCACATCACTTTATTGTGAAGTCGTTAAATTTCAATAACAGTACTGTAAAGCTTGCATACGACCCACATAGAGCCTGCATGGAACAACCAGAAAGCGATGTGGGCATTATATAGCCTACAACATGTAGACCATATGACCGCATTTTTGGGCCATATGACATGGGGATGACCTCCATTACACTTCGTATTTGTTCTATGGAGGCAGTATGAGGCATGTATGGACTAGGACACTAATGAATGCACCTAAAGAGGATAAAGAAAGGGACTTTTAGCAAGGCAATGAGCAAGGGGCAGCTAGAAGGGTTTTCACACACTGCATTCATCAAGGAGAGGAAGAATTGAGGATCCATCACTGAAATCACTTTAATGACCACCGTAGATGAGCACGCACTCAACGAAGCCATATTTTAAGTGGATTAGGAGTGACACCTATGACAATCCTTTGGACATCTTCTCTTGTTCACTGCCACTCATGTAGAGAGTGTTCGCACTATGGATTTCTTTGAGTTTTTTCTTTCTTTCATTCGTTTTTATTTTCGTTGTCGAGCTCCCATTTATTAAATGGTACTTAGTGATACAGCACTCTCACTTATACTACATCATATAAAGATTGAAAAAGGATATTTGTGTTGATAAGTTGAGAAACTTTTGGTATTAGCAGCCTTCCAAGATTAGGTTTAAACCTAGATTATGTTTAATCCTATTTAGAGACTTTCCAAAGCCTAGTGCAATTGTAAGAACAATTGATTAGAAAAAGATTTCAATTAAAACTCATATGGGATTAGGGGCTAGCTGTCACGGCCTCAGCCGATCACCTTCTGTCGTGCGGCACCAGACACGCATCAAGTGACTGGTCAGCCTTCCTTGTTAAAGAAGTAATGAAACAAGACCTGTTTGAAATACAAGCACAGCATATAAAAGAAGTGAACAAAACCAGAAAACATTACAGTACGGGAAGAAGACACAAAAACCAGTTTTAAAGAGAGAAAAACATAAACTCTCTTATATTGAGAAAAGTTTATAATCATGGCCAAAGATCCTCACCAAGAGGTCTTGTCCCCTCCCAAAGACATAAAAGACCCTATTACAAGAGTTACCCCAAATCCCCTATGTTAATTGAGCCATGTACCCAATATAGATTTGGGGAGAAGTCCTAGACTTCCACTTAGCTTGCAATGTCCTTTGAAAATTACTCTAGCTTTAGCCCGTCACCATTGGTCATAGAGCGTAGCAGTACCGGTCACACATGGTAATAACGCGTTCCATTCTCGCCCTTGGCTCGACCACGCTCCCGCCCTCTTGCCTACATGCATACGGCTGCATAATCCCTAGGCAAATGCGGAATCAACATCTGGGTCTATTGATATGATCAAGTGTCCCGTCCCGCCTAGACTTGCTAAAGATTCACTCTTTAAAATAATCTAAGCCCACAACACTTGATTCTTGGTATGGGCACGCATGTCCCACGCTCTGATCGGCCACACGCACGCCCACGATCCAGCACGCATGGGCCTCCTGGTCTCAGCACATGATCATGCGAGATATGTTGCCCGCTCTTGATCACAACACAACACATGTTTCGTGCTTCCCCACGTCCTACACAATCCACGCGGTTGTGTGCCCCCACTAGTTGAACCCAACATCCTCGTCGATCTTGAACTCAAGAAGTCCTGACCCAACTCTTTGAACTGCCAAAGAGTAGTATCGTGCTCCTAGCTTGCCCCAAACATTGGCAAGTCCTTCCATTGGACAAGAAAGAACACCAAGCGATTCTTCTTGCTTTGGCCTTTTACTCTTCAATCTAGGATCTGCTCAGCCACTCTGTTGAACTCCTTACGAATAGTCGGTGAGGCCCAACTCTTCTTCACCCTCAATGGATCCGTGGGGTCTTCGTGGCATGGCTTCAAGAAACTCACATAAAATGTTGGATAGAGTTTCAGCCGATCAGGGAGATCCAAACGATATGCCACGTTGCTCATCCGCTGGTTAATAGTGAAAGAACCATCATACCTCGCGATTAAGCCTTTGTATACATTCTTTCGATATAATTTCTTTCACACCTGCCTATAGAGTTGGTGAGGGGCAAGAGAACGCAAGAAACCGCCGGCGCCGGAGTTTTGGCATGGTAGAGTCGAAAGAAATGAATTTAGAAAGTAACCGCCGGCGCCTTAAACCTAACTGCTTACGGCCGACTTACGAGCATAAGTCCGGCCATAAGGCTCTCTGCATTTTCACTTACGGGGGTCTTACGGCGATAAGGGTGACCCCGCAAGATGGTTCACCTGCTTGTCCACAAGGGTTTCGAGCCGTAAGAGAATTAAATACTAGGGCCGTAAGCTCCTCGGTTTTTCAGTTACAGTCTTGGCTTATAGCCGTAAGTCACCTCGTAATGTAATCTGAACAAAAATTCCCAAGGGTTTACGGGCTGTAAGTGGCTATTGAAATGCTCCGTAAGGCTCTCTGGATTTTCACTTACGGCCATACCTTACAGCCGTAAGTTCGCCCTAAGGTAATTGGGATAACTCTGCCCAATGTTTACTTGCCATAGGCCAGACTATAAGTGCCTCTGTGAAGACATTATGGCCTACCTTCCGGGCGTAAGTAGCCCGTAAGCTTCCCTAAAAATTTGGCAGACCTCCTCCTTCTCTACAAAACATGCCTAAATGCAATGGTTTTTACTGAAACTATAGACATGAATAACCATGGTGAACATAAGGCACAAACATGAAACGCGAATCTCGAAATTAACTAGAAAATAAACAACTGAAAATGACTGAAAAAAACAAGCAAAAAGAAAAGAAGAGAAAGGCAAATACGAAAAAGAACTTGGGCTGTCTCCCAAAAAGCGCTTGTTTAAAGTCTTTTGCTTGACATAAAGAATTTTCTCACCGCACGGAGGTTCCTTCAAACGGAAAACCTCCTTACCTGCTGTTCCAAGTTGTGTGTGTAGTGGTTCTGGGGTTCTATTACAGTATTTCTCCCCCGAATGGAGCTGCTTTCTGCTGTGTGCAAGCATCCATTTCCGAAATACTTTCTTTAAGAGTACTGCCTCTTCTCCTTGCGTAAAAAGCGAGTTAACGGTTATACTCTCAACTGGATTCTGCCAGCCGTCAAAATGATGAGGATAAACCACTTCCTGCATACATTCTTCAACACAAATGTCAGCAATATCACAGTAATAACATTCATCATCAAAACTTAGGCTGTGTTTGATTGCGCTTTTTTTCCGTGGAAAAATTTTCCACGGGACCTTTTCTAGCGAAATAGACTGTTTGTTTGCCCAAATTTTCCATGGAAATTTTTTTCTCTTATGTTGTCACATGACCCTATTTTCCATCAAAACAAGGGAAAACTTTTCCTACCTCCACCATGGGAAAAGGTTTCCATTTAAAATGTAAGGGGTTATGTGAAACAATAACATGGGAGGGCTAATTTTTTCATTTTCCATGGAAAAGGTTTTCATTGGAAAAATTTTCTTTTCCACCCATTTTCCATGTTGCCAAGCAAAAATGTTTTCATTACTTCATCCAACTAATAGGTGACAGACTCTTCTCCTACCCTCAATGTCATTTTAAGCCTTTGAAGTCTGAATGAAAGGTCTCCCCAAAATCAGCAGCACCTCGGCGTCTTCGACCACATCTAGCACAACAAAGTCGACCAGAAATATGTATTTGTCGACCTTTACTAACACATCTTCAACAACGCCTCTAGGATACCTAATGGTTTTGTCGGCCATCTAAAGAATCATGGAAGTAGGGCGAGGTTCTCCTAGTCCCAGCTTCTGGAATAACGTAAATTGCATCACATTAATGCTAGTTCCAAAATCTGCTAGCGCTTTTTCTGTCCCTATCCCACCAATGCAACAAGGGATTATGAAATTACTAGGATCCTTCATCTTACTAGGAAGCTTGTTCTGCAATACAACTGAGCAGTTAGCTTCGAGTACCACTGCCGCTCCTTCCTCCAATTTTGTGGAAATTTGACCCTTTTCGCTTCTCTTGTGCTTTGTTTCTTGTGTAGAAGTTGTGTGTTTAAATTTTCGTCGGGTGTTTTACGTGTTTAGGATCTTAGTTAAAGTTCTTTTAGAGTGGAAAAGAGGAGGAAAAATCTTTGGGGAAACAGCTTTTAAGTGGAGGTTGTAAGGCTTTAAGATGCCGCGAGAAACCCCTAAAAACAGGGGGCCTTGCGGCCCCCCATGCGGGCCGCATGGGAGGCCGCAAGGGCCCATGCGGCCCACCATGCGAGCGCATGGCAGCCCGCAAGGGGCCTTGCGGCCCCCCATGCGGGCGCATGGCCGCGCGCATGGGCCCCTGGATTTAAGCCTTGTTGCCTGCCTTGCGCCCGCAAGGGAGCCCGCGAGCCTTCCCGCGCTTTGGGTCTATAAATACCCGATTTAAAACTCAAAGGGCCTTCATATGACCCCATTTCCCTCTCTTTTTCTCCCCATCTTGAATCCTCATTCTACCCTCTATTAGATCTCCATTCTTGAGCTCCAAGAAAGAAGAAAGGTGTTGATCTCCCCCCCTCTTCTCCATTGGTGATGATTCTCCTCTAGTTCTAGCAAGATTTAAGGTGGGTTTTCTTCTCTTCTTCAATTTCTTATTCTTTATTCAATTCTCTATAGATCCATGAAGAATTAGAGTGGATCTAGTATGGATTTAATGTTTAATTGGAATTAAGCCATAGATCTAATGTTTGGATGGTTTATGAGTCTTGATCTCATGTTTTGGTGAAGAATGAAGGAGATTCTTCATCTCTAAACCCTTGATTCTTTTAGATCCGAACCCAATTAGGATTTTTTTGGTTTTATTGTGATCTTGAGGATTTGAGGATACCATTATTATTAATTCTTAAATCTAGAATATCTAGTGAACCCTAGAAGCCATGAGATCTGAATTTGGATCATTCTTTCCTCTTTTGTTTATTGTTTGGGTTATGTGATTGATTCTTGTTTTTCTTGAATGGTTAATGGCTTCAAGGAGGTGGATCTAAAGGCAAAGGTAAAGAGCAAGTAGGTGAGTGATCCAAGAAGTTCGATCTCGCCAAGTTTGTTAATCGGAAATTGTTTAATTCATGAGCTATGGTCATGCCGTTTTGAACACCTAATTATATACATTCTTGAATGGTGAACTTTTTGATTCAAAGGTTTCTTGAGATGTTTTCATGAAACTTTGAATAATGATGATTTATGTTTCAGTTTATTTCTTGATTGAAGACATTTATAATCTATACTTCTTGATTTATGACCCGATGTACTTTTGATTAAGGTTGTTGATCATTTATACTTATGGTTCATGATTTGATATACTCTTTCGATTATGATCAATGATCTTTTATTATTCTTAAGGGATGAAATCCCTATGTCTTGAAGTGCATATTTTCAAAGTAATGTCAAAGGGTTAATATTCTTGACATAAGGACCCAAGAAAGGGCCTAAGAGAATCAAAATGGATTCCTTGGTGATGAAACTCTATTTGAAAGGTTATTCTTTGTGATGATGTCGTATTTGAAATGTGTTTTCAAATGATACTTTTATGATGATATTCTTGGTGAAAATAATATCATTGTCGATGTTTACTCAAGAATTCACTTTCGAATTGAGAGTTGTATCTATAAGAATTTGTGATCTCTATTGATGTGTTCATATTGTTATCGTGATGTGTTCATAATGAGCCTACGGGCAGGATGGATATCCCAAATGTTTCGATGATGACATTGGGGGGATCCCTGTCTTCTGCAGGAACGAGTCTCCACGGACCGACCTAGTTGGGGTGGCGTGGAGTTCTCGGCTGACTATCCCTTACAAGAGGCACGTAGAGAACCTGAAGGTGCTGTGTTGGGTTCCTGGAGTCACCGCACAGGATTCCCAATGGCCAATGCCAAGATATGCGCATCTTGGTGGCTCCTGACCTAGCCACGGCCATGGTTAGTGATGGAGAGTTTTCATAGGCTATTGATGATGCTATCGATAGAGGATATCCGCATGTGTTACACTATAAATCCTTACTTCGATGGGTTTGATCTTTTAATTAGTATTTTTAACTTGAAGTTTTAGTGTTGGATCTCTTTATAAATGATTTTCAGAGTTTTATTGATCCCTTTCTTTGAGAAAGTTGGAAAGCTTCTTATATTGAAATGTCTACTTAAAGCATTTTGTAAGTTATTGGTTGTTAAAGATTTACATATGTTTTCGGCATATCATTTGTTACACTTGTATGAGTTATAGCTCCATGTTCAACCCCTCACTGAGTAACTTAGTTACTCACCCATTGTTCTTCTCTTCTTTTCAGGTGTTAGCATAGCAACAGAGCATGTGACGTGATAGTGCTTGGTAGATTTATTCTTGCATTTACCTTTAAGTAGTGTATGATTCATAAACATTGTTGTCATGCATAAGATGGATTCACTAGGACCTATGTTTTCGTATTTCCATTTTGGTCTTGGATAATCTTGATTGGTTCAGTTAGAACCTTAGGTTGCATGAGCTTTACACCCAGTGTTTAGGGAGACTATAATTGTGTTCATGATCATTGATGCTGTGATGTCCAAGGATATATATATCTGGTGTGAGTATGTTGATCTTGTACAGGGTTGTGGTTGAATACCTTAGATCTAGAGTATTATTGTTGTGATATTAATATTGTACAGGTAACAGGTTAGCCTTGCGGCGATCTAGGGTTGAGGCAGGTACATGACCTCCCCTAGGTTGTCGTGGCGGTAGTGTCATGGGTCGGGGCGTGACACTACTTTAGTGGTATCAGAGCCCAGGTTATCATGATCGGGTCAGTATATGGTTTCATGATTGGGTCAGTATAAGGTTTCTTGATTGGGTCAGTGTAAGGATACATGATTAGGTCGGTATGAGATTTCATGATTTGGTCAGTATAAGGGTTCAGGATTGGGTCAGTAACCAGTTTAGAGTTTAGAAATGGATTTTGTCAATATAATTTTAATTTAAAGTTAGCCTTCTGATTGGGTCAGGAAGTAGATCTTCTGTTATTTACCACTGTCTTCTGATTGGGTCGGAAAGTTGATACTTTGATTCTTGTATCTAGTGGATCCAAATAGAGTCTAACTTATTGCATTTGATGCATGTAGACCATTCCTAAAAGTTGTACTTAGTTAGAACGTTTTCTAGCTCTGAAACTCTGTCTTGTTGTGACTGCTGCTGCTGCTGGAATCCAAGAGGGTGTGCTGGTCTCTACTGTCTTTGGACTCCCCATGAGAAATTCGGGTGATTTCTCCAGCGTGGGTTATAAGAGTTGTTATAGGGGTTATTTCGCCGCGGTGCATTTCCAACAAAATCAACCTGCTCCACTAACGCTGATGTTGATGTCCTGGTTGCTATCGGGCAATCATTTTGCATATGTCCTCCTCCACATCCATCACATGCCATTACCGGTAAATTTCTCGAAATCGTTAAGGCATCTACCTTCTTGCTAAGCCCCTCCACTAAGGTGGCTAATCATGTAATGGCATCAACTTCATAGATCCCAGCAGGTTTTTTACTATCACGACTGCTCCATTGACAACTATTCATTGATAACTGTTCATGACTGCCAAATCAGTTGACGATCGTCGGCCGATGTCTTGTTGTCTAATGTACCCCCTGCAGCGGCATCTATGATTTGGCGTGAATTCGGCTTCATGCCATTGTAAAAAGTGTGGATGATCATCCACTCCGGGAATCCATATTGTGGGCATTTTCTTAGCAATTTCTTGAATCTTTCCCATGCCTCAAACAACGATTTGGAATTTGATTGTGCAAAAGAAGAAATCTCATTCCTCAGCTTCGCTGACTTTCCTGGCGGAAAATATCGGTTAAGTAAAGCTTCTAACATCTCGTCCCAAGTAGTATTAGATGCTCGGGGCAATTACTGCAACCACTATTTGGCCTTCCCCTTCAGAGAATGGAAAGATGTAGGCTCAGATGGCATCATCTGTCACTCCATTATTGATCTTCAACATGTCGCACACCTCAAGGAAATTCTCTTGGGCCCTCGTCAGAGTCTTGCTAGCATAATATATCGGCTGGAAATGCTTATCTAGACACAAAACTACTCCTACTGCATGATCACTCGTGTCACACATTATCTCAAATGGTTGATTCCAATTAGGGGTGATGAGAATCGGTACTTGTGTAAGCTTTTCCTTCAGTAACTCAAAGGATGCGACACAGTCTGCATTAAAATCAAAAGGGGCATCCTTTTTTAATAATTTTGTTAAGGGACATGTAATCTTCGAGAAGTCTTTGATGAAGCGACGATAGAGCCCAGTGTGACCCAGAAAACTACGAATTGCTTTGACATTGGAGGGGGGAGGTAACTTTCCAATGGTGTCTATTTTCGCCTTGTCTATCTCTATTCCTTATCTGGAAATCTTGTGGCCAAGGACGATACCTTCTTTCACCATGAAGTGGCACTTTTCCCAATTTAGAACCAAGCTTGTCTCCTCACACCGTTTTAAAACCCGTTCCAAGTTGACCAAACACTTTTCAAAGGAGTCCCCATACTGAGAAATCATCTATGAAAACTTCCATGATGTCTTCTACTAAGTTATCAAAAATGGTTGTTATAGAACGTTGGAATGTGGCTGGTGCATTACATAGTCCAAATGGCATCCTTCGATATGGTCTTTTCTTGGCCTTCAGACGGAATTGGAATTTGAAAATATCCTGACATTCCATCTAAAACGCAATAGAACTCATGACCAGCGAGTCTCTCAAGCATCTAATCGATGAACAGTAATGGGAAATGATCTTTCCTTGTAGCCTCATTTAATCTTCTGTAATCAATACAAACTTGCCAACCAGTCACTGTTCTTGTAGGAATTAACTCATCATCGTCATTTCTCACTACTGTCATGTCCCCTTTTTTCTGCACTACCTGCGTTGAACTCGTTCACCCACTATCCGATATTGGGTATATGATTCCAACGTCCAATAATTTCATAACCTCATCTTTCACCACTTCCTTCATATTGGGTATCTGATGATACCTCAGTTCTCACCGGTTTAAAACTATCCTTCAGAAGAATTTTGTGCGTACAGTATGACGGATTTATCCCTTTTATATCTGAAATTTTCCAAGCAAGGGTTGTTTTATGAGCTCTTAACACATCGATCAATCTATCCTTCTGTGTACGATTCAAAGCAGAGGCTATAATTATTGGCAATTTAGACCCCTCTTGAAGGAAGGCGTATTCCAAATGATCAGGGAGAGTCTTTAACTCCACTTCTGGAGGGTCCTCTATTGAAGGTCGGAGATGATGACCCATCAAAAGGCTGCTTTTCTCATAATCCTCCAGGTCTGCCTGCCCTACTTCTGAAGATTTTGTTTCTGTTAATTGGCTCTTCTCCATCTCTCCACTCTGGTATTCGACAACATCCAAACCATATACATCCTGCACCCCCTTAATAGTTCTCTATTCCTGTTCTTTAGTGTCACTCACCCATACATCCTCTAGCTGCGGAATCTCTAACAGAGTTCGATATGGAATCAACTCACTCTGAATCGGCAATATAGGCTGTTGGCACTAATGCTCCAGCTTATTCTGAATATCAATTAACATTGATGAGATTTTTTTAATCACATTAACTTCGCCAATCATTTTCCTACACAAGCAAAATTAGATTTGAATAGCAGAGTTTGAATGGGTAAAGATGTATAAAGAATAGTAACCAGAATAAAGACTTTTACAGAAATAACACTAGGATTTTGGGAAGGAAATAAAAGCGATAAGATAGCTAGAATGACAAAACTAAAGTGTTCCTAATGTTGCTCCCGACAACGGTGCCAAAAACTTGACACACTCTTTGCGTCACCGCAAGTGCACGAGTCACCAAGTAAACGAGTCGTCAAGTAATCGAGTGGACCCAATAAAGGGTCGGGTTGTCAAACCTTAAGGAGCAAAATCACTAGTACTAATTTTAGTTTATGAAATCTAGCCTGAATAACGTGATAATTGACAAGTTTAACAATTGCAATTAGCTAGAATTAAACCAGGGAAAAAAACTTAAACAAGGGATTAACACTATCAAGATCAACTAGAGCACTTGAACAATACTCCCCTAGGGTTTAAACAATGAAGTCCAGAATTCAATAGATATTCCTTCTGCAATCAGGACAGAAATCTGATAGGAATGTGGAACTTTGACGCGTTTTCACTGCACGCTACTTACCAAGATCCAACAGAATTTCACCGCACGCTGGTTCTTAAATTTCAACGTGTTTTCACCGCACGCTAGATTAGGCCGTTAACGGGTTTTCACCGCTTATCAATAACCACACAATCATGCAATAAGAATTAAATTTAATTACACATGCATTCCACAATCAAACTTTAGAATTAATTGAACTAAAGAAATACAAATAGAGTTCACAAGATCCCCAGGGTTTCAAGTCCAGGCTCCCTAAAGGGGCTTAGCTCATTATGCAATAACAAGAAATCAGAAGGTAGCATAACTCATCTTCATAATGAGAATACAAATATAAACTCCCTCAAAACCAGGAAGACAAGAATCGACGTGAAGTTCCCCCCTCAACGTTGAGAGAAACACAACCCTCGACCGTAATGGTACCCTAATGGATGATGGTGATGATGATGATGATGATGAACACCCATGCGGCTTCCCAGCTTTGGAGAGGATCAAATAGCCCTCGATCTCGCAACCTTTCTTCCTCCTTCTCCCGCCTCTATTCCCCAAAAAGTAGAAACTAAAACCTAGCTCTTCAAATCAGATCCAGTAATGTCTTATATATGGGTAAGTTTACGGCCAGCGTACGGGCGTAAGCTAGGCCGTAAGTGTCGGGTTTTCAACTTTCCTCATGTGTTACCGCCCCAATTACGGCCGTAAGCCTTGCCCGTAAGGATCTCTGTCTTCGGTTTACAATCCAACTTATGGCCGTAATGTTGTGACCGTAAATCGCATCTGATAATTCTTGCCCTACTCCTTATGGGTGTAAGCGGCTCCCGTAAACTCCTCTGTCTTCTACTTACGGTCTCACTTACAGCCGTAAGTCCCGACCATAAGTTTCTCTTATGGGCATAAGGATGCCCGCAAGGCCTTCTGAATATGGCTTACAGCCGTAAGCCTGGCAATAAGGTGCCCGTAAGTAGTACTGCTTTCCAAGTTGCTAAGTCAGGAGCATGCCATCTTCCACCTTTTTATTCCAAATCACTTTCTTTGGCTCTCTTTTGGCTTTAACCTACACTTGGTGCTTGCGAAGACAATTTGTACTCGATTTAGCCTCGTATTCTACTAAATTACTTCAATACTAACTCAATAAGTATACAAATTAATATAGAAAATATAGTATAATTGTATACATATCAGCAGTAAACCTGTTAGAAGATACAACTCTATACCAACACAATGACTTTGTGTAGTTAAGAATGTACCAACACAATGACATTGTATAGTTAATCAAACCAAAATCAACTTGATTAATTTACAAAATCACTCCCTCGATGTATTTATCAAAGCCTAGAGTTCAAGACCAAGATAAGGAGACTAAAGAATACAACCTTTGAAACAAGTTGAAGGTTACTAATTCATGGAAGAAGTTGTATTTTTTGACCTGTTTTTTTTTCCTTTTTTGCCAGAGTTTTTGTCCCAATAGGTTTTTCATACTCAAGGTTTTTAATTAAGTAGCAACAGTTTAGTACACCAAGGATCATATACTATTTTCCTTCAGTAGGTTTTTATCCCATTAGTTTTTTTTTAATAGTAAAGTTTTAATTAGACATATATTTTGGTAATATGCATCTAAAGGTGAGTATTATCAATTGTATGCTCGTGGATGCCTATCAAACCCATCTCCAACACCTTAAGCCACCCATGTGTTCGACCTCTAGCCATCAATGTTGAAAGGTCGCAGTCACCGAAGCGGTGCCATTATTATGCAATCCTTAGTCTATACATATTCATTGCTTATGAAATATGAAGAATTTAAGGTTAAAAGTATAGAACCTCTCATTACTCTTTCTTATTTGATTATTTGTGCAATCTTGGTATATATTTTTTTTGTTCCATTTATTAATTTTTCATTTTTTATGAATAGATATATATACACTTATTTACTATATATATTATTAGCTTCTCAACATTTTTATGTGGGCATATTATTTATCACTGTATTTTGTTAGCTTATGGCTTCTGCTTTTAAAATATTTAATGTGGTTCATTTCCTATTTTTTAAATGATTTTGATTGGCCCTTGAGATAGACATGGCCACGGTTCAGGAACCGCCGGTTCCGGTTCCTGAACCGCCGGTTTCGGTTCAAAAAAATCTTGAACCGGAACCGAACCGCCTGGGCAAGGTTCTTGACGGTTCCGGTTTGGTTCCGGTTCCGGTTCCCATTCTAGCGGTTCGGTTCAACGGTTTCGGTTTGGCAGTTCAAACTGTTCAGTTTTTTTTTCAAACTAAATAATTCAATATTTCAAATTAAATAAACACAAAAATACAACAATTAATTTAATATAATATTTTATTAAAAAAAATAAAAGTATTAATAATTCTTGATATAAAAGTATTAATACAAAGTTTGGCAATACTATTTCAAAGACAAAGAGTTCGGTTTCTTATAAATGCTCTGAATTGTACTATTTCAAAGACAATACAAACAAGCAATTCAATAATATTTCAATTAGTATTAAAAATTGAGATTAATCTCTATTAAAGCAATTAGTTATAACTACTCCTTATTAATTAAATTATTTTAATAAATCCATATTTAATTTGTTACAAATAATTTCTGGCATAATCAATTAGTTATAACTTATCTCATTGCATGAGTAACAAAGTTTGGCATGACACAATGCATGTAAGTCGGACTAATGTTACGAATCAAACTTAGTGGTCATAATCGGGTAATCAAGTTCAAGTGTTGGGAATCGGGACCTAATCAATTTAGTTAATATCTTTAAAAATGAAATTAAATTAATAAATTATTAATGATATTAAAAAAATAAAGACATAATATATATATATATATATATATATATATATATATATATATATATAAAGCTGGAACCGCCGGTTCAACCGGTTCGAACCGCCGGTTTGAGCACCGGTTCGAACCGCCGGTTGAACCGCCGGTTCCACGGTTTTCAAATTCTGAAACCGGAACCGAACCTTATATGAAGGTTCCGGTTCCGGTTTTTTGACGGTTACAGTATTGCCGGTTCCGGTTCAGTTTTTGACGGTTCGGTTCCGGTTCGATTCCACGGTTTCGGTTCAAAATGGCCACGTCTACCTTGAGATGTGAAAACAATCGTGGAGCATTAACAAAATCATTTGTTATCATTTGTTTTTTCAAACAAATGGAGCATGTGATTCATCTTCCACGTGAGGCCATGTGTACGTTTTGATTTCTTTATTGATTTATCCTCGTGGCTCTTTCTCAAAGTCTTTAAAAAGGCCTATAACTCCATGAGTTCTAAATAAGATAAAATAATCACCAGAGCCACAAAAATGCAGAAGGTCAGTGCTTCTCAACTTTCAAGTTTTCCCACTAGCCTTTCCAGGAAGCAAGCCTTCCCGGCATCGGCATGCACGCATTGCCATCAGCATGACGCAAACATTGGCACTATAAATACTTCTATTATCCTTCACTTCTCTTCAGTCCTCTCTTCTCTTCAGTCCTCTAGATCTATTTCATCTAAACCTTAAACCACGCAACAATTATGCCCGAGTTAACACTTCCCAACATCATCTTCACCCTCATGTTACTCTGCTGCTCCTGCTTCCCTCCCCTAGTCTCCTCAGCCAACTGCCACAGCGCCGAGAAGAAGGCCCTTCTCGAGCTCAAGGCCGGCTTCGGCAACCCTGAAATCCTCAATTGGACTTCTGCCACCAGCTGCTGCTCTTGGCCAGGAGTCACATGCCTCTCCGGCAGGGTCCTCAGCCTTGGCCTTGGCAACCTCTCCGGTTCCATCTCCCCTGCAATAGCCAGCCTCTCTTTCCTCACTAGACTCAATATCGAAGAGTCCCCCAACCTCACCGGCCCTATTCCAAACTCCATCACCAAGCTCCCTCTCACGTACCTCGCCATCAAATCCACCTCTCTCTCAGGCCCCATCCCTTTCTTTCTGGGCGAACTAAACAAACTCAGCCTCCTTGACCTTTCCAACAACCAGCTCACAGGCTCTATTCCTGATTCTATCTCGTCCCTCCCAGACCTCAGCACTCTTGTTCTCTCCAACAACAAGCTCACCGGCACCATCCCACCATCCCTCTTTCACGGGCTAACGGGCAGAACATCTCTTGACCTTTCCAACAACCTTCTCACTGGCAAAATCCCCCCATCAATCGGTGACGCTAACTTTGAATACATCTACCTCGCCGGTAATAGATTTTCTGGTGACATCTCGTTCCTCTTTGGTGATCAATCAAAGCACTTGACTGAGATAGATCTCTCTAGGAATATGTTTGAGGCGAACATGTCCGCATTGACCTTCCCATCTCCTCTAGCGCTCATGGATCTCAGCCAAAACCTTATTTATGGCGGCATCCCCGCATCAATCACTGGTCTTGAACACCTCACCTTGTTCAATGTCAGCTATAACCGGCTCTGCGGCAAGATACCAACCGGCGGGCAGATGAAATTATTTGATGCATCTTGCTACGTGCATAACAAGTGCCTCTGTGGATCTCCACTGCCCAGTTGCCGTGCTTAGAAACACTGTTTAGATTTTTTTTTATTTTGTCGGTCGAGCCTGTTTTCTTTGAGTTGTGCTGAAGTTTGATTTCGGTTTTTGTTTTGAGGTTATTTAATTATCGTCCATGTTTACATTGTCATACCCGGATCTATCATGTGAACGGTGATGGTGGGGTCCACAGTCATGAAATTCTTAATGTGCTAAAAGATGCCAGAAATGAGAATGTACAGTGGAGACTCAATATTGCAATGGCGCACTAACAGCACTAAAAAATTGACAATAAAATATTGTCTTTGTTTGAGCTGAAAAACGTTTTTTTTATTTTATTTTTTAATCCAGCTTAGACGTTGCTTTAGTTTGAAGGATATCGCATCATCTTGAAAATTAAGTCCTTGCGTCTTAATAAGAAAATAATAAATATAATAAAAATAATATATGTAATATTTTAAGACCATCAATTGTGATGGTATTTCTATTGAACGACAAGTTTCTTTAGCTTCATCGTTGTACACAAGTTAATTGACTTGTGAAAAACTAAAATTTTTTTGTCACACTATCTTACATGGACTATTTGGGACACAGAATAGGAATGTGGATGAAAATGTGGATAATAGAGAGAGTAATGAGAATGGGGTAATGAGGAGGGGGAATGTGAATTAAAAACTGTGTTGGGTTAAAAGAATAGGGCATTGGGAATGTAAAAAGTAAGAAAAAGAATATATTGGACAATTACCATTCTACCCTTGTAACAATGAAAGTTGATTAATATTTGTTTAATGAAACATGTTTTGAATTATTAATATTCTCATTAAGAATCAATTAAGTTAATTAAATATTTTTTAAATTTGATTAATAATTAAATTAAATTACTTTTTCATTTTAAATGTCAATGCACGTTTCACTTTTTATAATTATTTATTTAAATTATTTAAATACTATTTCAATTATATGGTTAATTGATATAATTATTATTTAATCAAATGAATTTTTATGATTACTATAGTTTGTATTATTATAAGTACATGTTCCATTTCAATTAAAATACGCTAACATAGCAAAAAAAACATCAAACACCTTTAGCAAACAAATAAGTATTGCAAATCATACATAACAACAACAACGGTTAAATACCCTAAATAGTCTCTCTACTTTTCTTTCTCTTCCCTTTTGGTCCCTCTACCCGAATTTGATCCTAACGGTCCTTTTACTTTTTATTTCAGGCCAATTAGACCCAAGTCAGAAGCTTCATCAGTTCTGCCGTTTGACACGGCTGACGTGGCATTTGACTGGATTTTTAAATATTAAAAAAATACAAAGTTTAATGCCAGCGTGTCCCCATTTAACTTCTCGGATCCGGATCCGAGAAAACTCTCACTTAGCGTCTTTCCCTTCCACTGCATCAGACGGTTGTGGTCCATCTTACACTAATGTCCGGCCTCCCTAGTCGCTATCCTCTGTGACCCATTCCCCGAAGAAGACAAGGGAGCCAGCGTCGATGAACCAGACTTTTTCCTGAAGAGATCTAGGCCCAGGCTCAGAATATTCCCCACTCTTCCTCCCCCTCCTTTTCCTTTGCCGGGACTAGGTGGGAGGAGGTTTGAGAACGACCGGAGCCTAGCTGCAGTGCGTCTTGCACTGCCGTCCACTAGCGGCGGTGAACTGGCCTGTCTTCCTGGTGATAGGGCCCAGCCGGAACATGAGCTTGTTCGACAAATTATGGGAGGAGCTGGCTTCAATGTGGGGTTTATCTCCACGGATTTTGATTCATGGCTTTTGTTCTCGTTTTGGTGATCCTTGTGTTTAGGGTGGGGAGCTCTTGGGTATGGGATCTTGTTTGAGCTGTCGTTGCTGAGGTCGGACTCGAAGGAGGGGATGTCCAGGAGGAAGTCGCTCTTGCGACGGCTAGAGGCCAGGGTGTTGTCGTCCACGGAGACACGAGCGGCCATGGGGACACAAGTGGAAGCAAGGGAGGGGAATCGGGCTTAGATGGCTGGGGAAAGAGGAGCTTGTTTCCGATGTAGCGCATGGAGCCACCCAAGGGCCAATGGTTCTCCTTGGTACTTTTCTTCTTAATAGTGCGGTCATCCATGACATGTTCTCCTCCCTCTGCTAAGTTACTCTGATCTTCTTCGTCCATACGACAGAACTCGGAAAAGCTACGTTGCCGAGAGATTGAAACAAGGGGGGCTCGGGAAGAATGGGGGATGGGGAAGATCGGTGATGGACGAGGTCGATGAGACTGGCGTTGAACTTTGTATTTTTTTAATATTTAAAAATCTAGCTAGATGCGACGTCAGCCGTATCAAATGGCAGAACTGATGGAGTTTCTGGCTTGGGTCTAATTGGCCCGAAATAAAAAGTAGAGGGACCGCTAGGATCAAATTCGAGTAGAGGGACCAAAAGGGAAGAGAGAGAAAAGTAGAAGGACTATTTAGGGTATTTAACCCAACAACAACTAACCAAATAACATAAAACAAAAATATAAAAAAAATACCCACATAAACAAGAATGAAAGTATTTGTGTAATACATAACAAGCATAAACCTATCCACCAAAGTAAAGTTATACAAACCATACAAGTCTATATTGCTCCCACCAAAGGCAAGGAACATTTTGCAACAACCAATATAAAGTGATAGTCATAAAAGCATACAAGTCCAACAAACACAAAACATTCAACCAAATTTAAGTCTATGAAAAGTTCTTCTTCATGATCACTTCCCCATGATGTTATTAGCTCATCTAGATGCACCTACAAAGAAGAAAATCATAAATTTACTAGATAACATGAAGAATAAGTAAATATAAATTTAAGCAATGTAGGCGATATGAAACTCTTACTAAGATGGTTTATACATCACGTGAGCAATATGACATTCTCACTAAGAAAACCCAACAAAAACGTAGCTTTTTATCAATTGAAAGATCCCAAAAGGCTTTGAGTTGATCTTCGTCTTTCGCAAGAACTTGCAACATGAACATTGCCTCAACATCGCTTAGCCCATCAATTGCAAAAAGTACTTCACCTAAGCATTTCTTTTTCCTCTTCAATTTCAGCACGAGCCGTGTCATTATGTGCAGTGATAACAATATTGCGTGCAGAAATTTCCACATTGTGTGTAGCAATCTCAACATTACGGGCAACATATTTGGTTTTATGTGCTGTAGATTCAGCAGTACGAGCAGCTGGCTCAGCATTACGGATTGCAGCTTCGGCTAAAGCTCTGAACTCTGGACTAACCAAGTCTAGAAAATTCTGAAAATTTGTAGATATTTGCTCCATTGTTCAGTCTTTGGCTAGACTTTTCCTTATACGATGCCTAGGTGCTCTCGAGGTACTATTATCAAATGCCATAGGGGATGGAGACTCCGTTGGTTCTTGCGTAGGCATAGGGAAGTCTTCACGGGTCATACAAAGTAGTAAAGTAAACCCAATAGGATCAGGTAGTCGAATCCACATGGATTGAAAAGCTCTCAATGCTAGTTTGTTTCTTAATATCTAGCCAGTTCAAAGATTGGAGTTGAAGTATTTAAACTACTAAAGCAGTAAATAAAGAGAGTAGGTAAATACAGATGGCAGTTTCGGTTGAGAAAATAGCAATAGGAAAGATAGTGCGCAGGATTCATCCACTTGACGAATACAATGACTAGGAAAAGATTCATGAGTTTCTACTTGGACAGTGGTGACTACCTACGGAGAGTTTGATAGCATACGTCCTCACTCAAGGTTTAGTTCGGACTCAAACCTTTCCCTAATGTGTGCCCTAGCTAGATGGATACTTTCAATCCTCTAGACAACAAAATGTAACCTAAGGTAAATCAGCAACTCAGAATGCAGTTGCAATGACAGGGGACTAGCAACGACCATCAATGCTCATGTGGATATCAGTAATCCCCACATCAAGTTAGTAACTAACAAGGACAAAGAAATTAACACCAAGATTTAAAAGCAACAAGAACAATTGTAAAATCACAAGGAAACTCATGAATCAATAACTCTACAATCAACGCATTCAAATGTCAAGGTTCAAAATCTGGGCACCACAAGATGTTTAGCCCGTCATAGTTTTACGAAACATTGCCAAAAAACAAGGAGAGAAATAAGGGTTGTCCACTAGACTCCTTTCTTGCTTCACAATCACGTCGGAGAAGGCTTGACAATGGTTATCCTAATGATCCTTCTTTCCCCCCTTTCTCCACTCTAGATATGGCCCTCAACGATGCTGACGGCTGCCCTCAGCTACGCCTCTGTCTCCCTAAAAGGGGAGGAAAGATGAAAGAAAAAGAACCCCTCCATAATCTAACTTTAGTGTTTAAATAACCCTTTCCCGATATAAGCACGCCTGTGCTGATGGGCGTGCTGATGAGTGGGCTTGGCTCTAAAAGTCGGGAAGCAATTTTCAGCGTAATTCCTATAAAATACACCGGGCCAAGCACGCCCGTGCTTGCGACCGTGCTTAGAGAGCACCCTCATGCAAGGGGTAGTGAAATCGTGCTTCTCATTTCTATGAAGACTCCAGTAAATTGCATAGGGCTTAGCACGCCGGTGCTTCCAACTATGCTTCCGACCATGCTTCCCAGTACGGGTGTGTTTTAGACCTTACTTGTCCTGAATCTCATATTCTAACATTGTTTTATATCAGAATTCGTTTCTTTTCATTTTTTTTTTTGTCTGAACCCCACTTATCTCCAACATTTAGCAAACATACCTCAAGTAGCATCAGTTTATCATAAAAACATGATAAAAGGACAAGTAAACCACACAAAAGGGTATATAAACTATCTATACAAAATCCACTCATCATCCACAATCCTAGAGTTGCCATTCTCATCCAAAACCAAGATTAAATAAGGAGAGAGATAAGGGAAAAAGAAGAGCTCACCATGAATGGATCTTCAACCAAGCGTGGAGATGGGAGGTTATTCAAGGGCTCCTTCATCTCATCCAAGGGAATTGGATAGAATGAGAGAAAAGGGAAGAAGAAGAAGGAGAGATATAAAGGAGGGTTTAGGGCATAAGTAGAAGACCAAAATACCTCTAGAAGTACATGGTAAAGTACACTGCTCTGTAACTCCTTATCTGCCCATGTATCTCTCTGAATAAAAATTTTGTATGATCAGAAGCCAGACAGAGAGTTACACCGGCAGATGCACGGGCGTGTATCATTTCAACTACCCGTGTACTATCCATAGAACACAAATTGTCCTATTTTTCCAATTCAAATCGCTCCAATCTCAAAGCACAGCTATTCTAAAACAATTTTGACAATAATGTGTTCTGAATATGGACCTAAAAGCATACAAATGGTGACAACAAACAATTCAAATCAAATTACGGATATATAGAAACAAAAAGAGTAAAGAACTAGTGCAAGAAAATGGTGAACATAACCTCTCATGGAATGTACTTGAGCAACAATGCAAATCATGCCACAAAAAAAATGACATATACTGACGGTATAAATTCCGTCATTAAAAGTTCGATTTCGATCAGTATAGCTATTTTTATGCTATACCGACAGACCATGGACCCTATTGCAATGATAAAATTTTCGTAGAGTTATCCCTTGATGCTAAAGATCTATACTGACGAAAATCACAACTGTTGCAATATCTCTTTAGGATATACTGACGGAAAAAATATGTAACTAAAACCTATACTAACGAAAGTTTCCGTCACTATATATATTTTCTGATTTAAATTAATTCTAAAAACTTTTACTGACAGATAATACTGTCAATATATCTATAGTGACAGAGGCATTTGTCACTCTATCTCAATTTTTAAATAAATACTTGAAACTTTTACTGTCGGATGATACCATCATTATTATCACTATATCTACAGTGATGGAGGCTTCAGTCACTATATCTTTATTTTAAAATAATTGTTTTAAACTCGTACTGATGGATGATACCATCACTATAGAGATACAGTGACGAAGGCTTCCGTTACTATATCTTTATTTAAAAATGATTTTTCAAACTTTTACTGACGGATGGTACCATCACTATAGAGATGATATAGTGATAGAGGCTTCCGTCACTATATCTTTATTTTTAAATAATTATTTTAATCCATTTTCTGTATATTGTATAATTCATCATATTTTTTCACCTGATAATAGATAAAACAAAAATAATAAATCACAATATATAAAAGCAAATTATTAATCAAATCAAAGAATACAAAACAAAAGTATTTATAAGTCATCAATCTCAACAAACATTAAATGAAATAGTATAGTTTGCGTTATAGAATAGTATTAGCTTCAAAAGAAAACAAATGACACATATAAACGAAAAACCTTTGGGCATTCTAAGGGGCCGTTTGTTTCACCGAAGTGGGCACTGAAGTGGTAGAGGTGGCCACTTCCAGCCCACTTCGGTGTGTTTGTTTCACTAATTTGGACCCGGAAGTGATGATGTGACAACTTCTGAGTTCGGCCACTTCGGTGTCTGACTTCAGCTAGAAAAAGCCCGAAGTCACGACTTCAGCCTCCCACTTCAGTCCACTTTGCAATATTTTTCAATGATAAATAAAATAATTGTTACCATGGCAATGAAATAATTAAATCACTACTCTTACTGATTAATAATTAACCATAATATATTAACCGATTTAATTTAAATTAATAGCATTGTATTAAATTAATTCTGTGGTGTGCAAAGTTTTTAATTTAATAAATAAATTATTTATTACCATCGTAATAAAGTAATTAAATTATTTAATTAAATCATATCATGTAATTAAACAAGTGTAAAAAGCATGAAGAGGTAACTTTACTCCTCACCGAAAAGTGATGAAGTTGGATTTTTCAGATACCTACTTCAACCATCCAAACATAGGAAGTGGTCTCCGAAGTCCAGTTTTGAGCTTAAATCAAACACACTGAAGTGGATAGTTCCAGGTGAACTGTTCACTTTCACCGAAATACCACTTCCAGACTTCCACCACTTCGATAATTCACTTCCGAACCAAACGGCCCCTAAGTATTAATTGCTCCAATGTAAGTCTACTAACTAGCATCCACCGAGAGCATCCTAATAGCACCCCTCGCCATTAATTCCTTGACTGCATCCTGTATAAAAAATCATTCATCAAGAAAAATTAACAAAACATTAAATTTACTTTAATTTAATAAATTCAATAGAAGTAAAGGATACAAAATATAAAATTTCGATAAACTTTTTCTACAAACCAATACATGCACATATGTCAATGGTGAATCTCATTATTGAAATAGCAAATTCACTTTGCTGGTAGATGTCGAGTAAAATTAGATATATATATATATATATATATATATATATATATATATATATATATATATATATATATATATATATATATAACAATAAACAAAGACATTCATTGGATTTACAAATTCATGCATAGATTCCAACAACGTAAAAATTAATATGGTTTATCTTCAATCATTTTCTTTTCTTAATTTTCTTGCTCTTTCCATTCTTTTCTAGCAAAACATATGTCTAATTCTTCCTTCCCTCTATTGAACAAACACATGCTCCACAAAATATTAGGTCATTGTGTTTCCTATGAACTATTGTTGTATATAACATGCATGATTAAATCAAATCTATATCATCTATACTATATCACACACACACACACACACACACACACACACACACACACACACACACACACACATATACATAGCTAGCTTTAATTACATTCAAGTGCATGCTAATCCTCCATTTCGTCTTCTGGACAAACACATGAGACACAAAATATTAGGGATCAAAGATGAAGGGCATGCGAAACCAATATCATGTTTCTCAAATCATATATAACACATAAAAAGATAAAAAAATATTTACCTTAAACAGTGTCAAGGTAAAAACTTAAATTTGAAGATCTGTTTTTGTTTGGAGAGTAATTTGGTGCACTATTGGCATCTGCAGCCTATTAAAAAAAACAAAACAAAATGCTAAGGCCAATACTCTCATGTACATCACAACTTGAATATGTATAGTTTAAAAATAAGAGATATAAGAAAATATTCAACATAAGGACCATGATAGATTTAATTCAATAAATCAACACCTTATTATTCTCTATAACATATTAAAACGCTCCTAAACACATTATTCCAAAAACTTAATTTGAAAAACTAATAACTTAAAAATGTATAACTATATAAATAAATACTTACCTCATGATCGATCAAACGATCAACTTCTCCCATCACATCATTAACATTTTCCTCATGGAATCTCTTATTTAACAATGAAATAACAACAGCCAATACTTGTGATTATTGATTAATCACTTGCGATTGTAATTCTATTTTTTGCTCTAATCCATTAACATATGATTTTAAACTTAAGACCTCCTCATTTCTTTGGGTTGATGAACCTGATTTGGAAGATGAAGCATAAACATCTCCAATGTAACTTACACGCCCTTTTTTTTTCAGACCCTTTGACGTTAGCATACACATCATTTTCCCAAGACCATCCTTGTTTATTAGAAGAATCACTGAATTCATTCATGTGCATCTTCATTTGTTCCTATGTAATTCAATAAGATGAAAGAATAACTATCACAATACTAAAAGTATTGAGTTTCAAGATATTCATGCTACTATATGCATATTGCAAAGTTTTTAGAAAAAGAAAACATTACCACAACTTCAGCTGCCTTCTCTCTCACAATAGTTCCATCTTTTTTTGTATGGCTATGAAAAATTTTGATGGTCAAGGACTACATATTCAATTTTTCTTTTACTTTTATTGAAAAGGAGATTAAGGTTAAAATTTATGCTATATCGAAATAACATAATTTAATAACTTACCTTTTCATCCATGATCCTAGCAAAAGACTCTGTTCCTGTGCAATGAGGCTCCTCCAATTTCACGAGATTTGCTTTGTTTATAACACTGATTTCCTATAACCAAAATAATAGAAAAATTATATAATAATTAGTTAAATGATGAGATTTTTATTGTAAAACATTTATTATATATTGAACTAACACCTTTGCTTTCTTAGAACACCAATATCCAACAAGTTTTTTGAATTGGTCTTTATCCACCCTAAAATCATGCAATTCTTCAACCATTTCATCTACCGTCTTACTTGGATCAAATCCTATAGAATTTAAATAATTCTCCCATTGTCTTCATTTTCCACTCATTTTTTTAAATACCCAACTCTTAGCCACATCAAGTTGTTTCTGCAACATTTCTTCTGTGATTTCTTCATCACTCCCATCCTTATAAGGAACAAATTTAAACTTTGACTAGAAGTAAAATAATTAACATATTAGCATCAATAAACAATATAAGAAATAAAATTACTTTTAATAATAAACTTTTCATACCTCAACTATATCCCACATCTCTATTTTTTTTTGTTGTTCGCATTTCTTTCCAACTCGTGTAATCTATAGGTGCAAATGGGAACTTTTGGATCATACTACAAATAAAACGACTAAGTGTACAGGATTCACCACCAATTGGTATATACTGAGCATTCAATTGAACACCAATGTGCTTTTTTGCATTCATTTCCCAAACATCTAGTATACGTGTCAGACCATGAACACTTTTAGAATTTTGGCTACTTGTATATTAAACAATCTATTAACTTCTAATATTTATGCATAAAAGCCTAAATTGAATGCAAAAGAAATAGATTCATAAATATTTATACCTGATGAAGGTTCTGTGGTTGCTTGTTGCCCAAATTGTGATTGGGATGCTTCCACAAATGCTTGTTTCTCACCTAATGATAAAGATGTTAAAACTTCTCTTTGTTGTTGAGAAGCAAGTACTTGCGTAGGTAGGCATTGAGTTTCAGATTGGGTAGAAGACTGTCCAAGTTGTCTCTATGACTTGCCGCCACAATTATCAACCGTTTACGTTTTCCCATTATATCTAAAAAAATGTGAATGCAACATTTTAATTTTATTGTAAAAAGATTAAAACATTAAATCGAAAAATAGCATTACACTCGTAAAACATTTTAATTTTATTCAAACAGCTACAAATTTCAAATGTGATATTGGTAATAAAATTTGCATCAAAATAACTAGTTTGTTTGGACCACAAAATAACTCATACTACCTAATATTTCATACACACATGCAATGGCTGTGAAAGTGGATCTCTGCTCATCACATATATATAGTAAAATGTCAATGAAGTATTTGAAATTGCAGGCATATACAGATATATCTCTTTTATCACCATGTGAGGGGTCCAACTTTAATTTAAATATATTAAATAGAAAGAGGGAAAAAAAAATTAATATCTACTGACACCTTATTTTTAGCCGGACAAACTTTTATAGATCAAAACCATATTTGAGTCTTTGACCAATCGTTGACTTTGGATATCTATTTAGCAAAAAGCAAGAACCCTGTAATGAAAAAAATCATTTTAAAAAACAAAATATGCATGCATGAATAACCTCCTCTTTTAGACACGAAAAAGAATTCCAATCTCTTATCCATGTAAAAGCCAAAAGAAATTAAAAAGCAATAAAAGAATCTCCTGGAATTGCAAAAAGTTACTTTCAAGGCTAACACTATTGATAGGGTTCCATGATCACAAAATATGACAAATAGCTAGCTAGCTAGCTCTCTCTATATATTTTCTTAACATATACTTCTCCAATTCTCTTGCACTAATAAGAGTTTCTTAAACATTAATTCTACACAAAAAGAGAGTCCTAATGATCAACAAGTTAACTATAGTTACTGCTGCAGAACATTCAATATGATATATCTTGCATTAATCTTTTAATACAATGCTAGCCAAGTTTCTACATTCAAATGTTATATTTAATTTAAAAAAAAAATTAGAGATAAAAGAGTACCCGTGTCATATTTAAAATATATCCTCTCCAACATGCTCATCTACAAGCTCATCTTCTATTTCCTCATTTTCCATCTCTTGTGTAACATTTATGCCATCGTCATCAACTTCATTTCTGACCCAATTTGAAGCGTCACATGTAGAGTTAACATTTTTTGCATGCACTTCTGTATCAAACTGTTGTTTACCAAAAGACAATTCATCACCCATATCAAACACATCTCTAAGTCCGACATGCTTTACAACAAGCCAATCTTTATGTCTTTCATCCTTTATATAAAATACTTTCTTAACTTGTGAAGCCAACACAAAAGGATCATCAAGCAAATCATCCCCTTTGTGTGCCAAATGTACAAAATTCACATGAGTCAACCCGAAGTTGTCTTTCTTACAGCTTCTGTTGATATTAATCCAATCACATTTGAACAAAACAACATTGTATTTTCCAGAATATTGTAGCTGAATAATGTCTGTTAATGCCCCGAAATAATTAACTTCTCTTCAATAGGTTGTTTATCTTTGTAGTAGCATAACTCATTGCCTTAGCGGTTACAACAACTCCACTATTTTGAGTTTTCAAGAATTTCTCTCATTCTTTTGTATGGAACCTGTAACCGTTTATTAGATAACTAGTTTATCTCCTAACCACTTCCCTTGGACCATGAGCAAGACATTTAACGTGATCAATGATGTTTGTACTTCCTTGCTCAATCAATCGTGCAACCTAATTCAAAGTTATAATGTTAGAATATTTGTTTGATATGTAATTTAAAATAGAAAACTAACATAAGACTATAATACATACCCGATTGCTAAACCATTCATTAAAAGTTCTACAATGAAGCTTATCCATCTCATATGGTGATAATCGAGAAGCATGATTACATTTTCTAAGCAATTCTTTGTGTTCCCTATTAAATTAAAAATATCATTATCAAAATAACCTCAAAAAGCATTTTTAATTAGAGATTCATAAGTATAAATTCCATATAAAATTAAAATATCTTACTCTCAAAATGGAGCAACATCATCACAATTGAATAGCACATACCGATGTGCTTGTTCCAATGTTTGCTTGTCAAGAGCAACTCTTTTCACCCTTTTTCGTTTTTTAACATTGAAGCCATGGTGGCTTTTCTTTCCTAATGAACGCCCTTGAGTTTTGAAAATAGACACATCTTTTGAAATTGTTAGATTGTCATTTTCTTCATAATTTCGAGTGGGTCGATTAAACTTTGTCGCCACTCCCACTAAGAGCCTGTTTGGTTCGGAAGTGATCTGCCGAAGTGGCGGAAGTCTGGAAGTGGTAGTTCAGTGGAAGTGAGCAGTTCAGCTGGAAGTGAAGACTTCTGTCTGTTTGGTTGAGCTGGAAAATGTGACTTCCGAATGCAGTTCCTGTGTTTGGTTGGTGGAAGTATGAATCTGGAAAATCCCACTTCATCACTTCTGGGTGTTTGGTAACACCGAAGTGGGGATATGATCACCACTTCGGGCTGGGGGTGAAGTTACCCCTTAATTTTGAAACCTTGTAAATAATACAAGTTATTCTTCATTGCAAAAATTTGATTAAATGAAGTAACTATGATGTAGTTAACATATTTGAAAATTTAATATCAAATTTTATAATGAATTGATATTTACACAACCTTTACTATTTCTTGGTTACCACAATCCCATAAAATTAATTATTTTAACACATTCCCAGAATTAGCACAACTTTTACTAATTAATTATTTTAACACATCCTCATTATAAGTAATTCATGACATTAATGAATTAATTAAAATAATTATGACGCTAATTAACTTACTAAAAAAAAGAATACAAAAAGAACAGGAAAATATTTTAAAATTTTATCTTGGTCGATATTTTTTTTATATTGTTCAATTTTGGTTTTTTTTTGGAAGACTGCAACTTTAAAAAATAACTTAGAAATATTTTTTTATAGTGTTCTATCTTGTTTTACCGAATTTCAATATTACTTTATCTTGTTTTATTTTACCTTTGAAATGTCATCATACCTGTTTGCTCAATTGAGTAAACACAACCACAACAATAACAACATAAGAGTGGAGGCCACACATAAGCAATACCAAATCTGCTTTTAAATAACTGATCAATTTCATCATATTACGAAGCCACAAATTAATCAACAATTTGACTAAAACTATGGTTGTAAACAAGATCTGCATTCCATTCATTCCCAATTCATAAAACAGACATGCCAAAATGTACACACCAATTGCAATGTACTCAACTGACCCACCTACATGATGAGACAACATCACTTCGACGTTTCATAAAGAGTTCCATTCATGACATGAGGAGCCCAAATCTGCTTTTAAACTGGAGATGATACTGAATCTAACAACATCATAAAAGATAAATGAAAAAGCATAAACTCTAACTCAAAACAACCAATTCCAATTACAAAACTTTATCCAACTTCAGTTATGCCCAGAACACTGTTGCCATCCTCCAACATCTTCATCAATTTCCTCCTCCATCTAACATTAATTAAAAACGAAAACCCAATCAGAAACAGGGGCATTTGGCCAAAAACAAATTACCATCAAATGTAAAAGTTTCAGCATCCTTTATCAATTGATATACCTTCATAGTGAATTCAACGCCCACTCTAATCTCTCCACAACAAAAAATATTTCAATTTTCTGCAGAAAATTGAACTGCAAGAGGGCTCTTTGCTCACAAAATCACACATAAGTCTGCAGAGAAAAAACCATGAAAATAGGATTAAGATACTGTCATCCAAGCAAACTCACATGTGAAAGAGATATAATTTTCTCTCAGCTGTAACAACAAATGTATGAACACTGGAACACATATCTCTTCTGCATTAGAATTACAGTAAAAAAACCTGTCATCTAACTATATTCAAGAACAAGTCATTAGGTAGTCATGCTGCAAAAATGATGAGGACTTCATTTACATTCATCATCTCCGGTCCAAATCTGCTGACAAAATTGTAATTATGTTATTAAGAAGGGTAATCAGAAAATTAGTTTGAAAGCTTGTCACTTGACTTGCCAAACTATGAACCACATAATTAGAGTGATGTTCATAATAGCACTTACTGTAAAAAATTCAGCATCCCGAAGGTACACAGCAAGATGTCAAACAAAGTAACTATTATATATAGTAATGAGCTAGTGAATTAGCTAACTATTGCCCTAATGATGCCTGCATATAAAAAGCTGCAAGTTAGATAATGAAGAACAACAAGCACACAATTAACACTACAATTATGTACTCCATACATGTAAACATTTAAAATTATAACCAAACATCATAAAAGCATTAAGAAGACCTGAAATGAATACCTGCAAATGAATACAAATTAATCACAATCCAACCATCGAAAAGATCATAAAAACCTGAAATGAATACATGTCAATGTCGCCACACAATCAGAACGGTTACGAAGAGCTGAAATTTTCACCTTCCTCTTCATATAACAACATAATCCCTTGTCCCAAACTTTAACTTCCAACCTTTCTAATCACATTGCTTCTTTTCCCCATTAACCAGCTGCTTTCCATTTCGAGTTCCATTCGTTCCATTTAAAAAATAACCATGCATGGTGTTTAAAAACTGGAATTATGTGGAAACTGGAAATGGAAAAACATTAGTAGAAACTGGAATCCAATGCATGGCATTATGAGTTTCAATAACACACAAAGAAACTCAACAGCTTCAACCACAGAGAGCTACAACCGAAGAGAACAACAAAATAAACAGCACATGTTTCAGATAGTACTACTACCATATCATTGAGGAAAAAGTACAATTAACTCCATCTACGAATTTAATCACACGAAAGTATAATCCAGGTGGCTAAAACCAGACACAAATCGGATATTCAAACCAACAGTCGGATAGAAAGCGTACCAGTCCGCCACAGCAACTGATACATTGTACTGCCGCATCAACTGATAACACAAACATTAGTAACCAATAAGATCTTCAGATAACTTACCTGCAGCCCTTGGACTCCCATTGACCCAGATCGTCGTAATGGATGGCTCAGTTGGACGATAAATATCATCGGCTTACGTTTCTCGAGTGACAAGTGGGCTGCGGTATTGGTACGATATACCAAAACGCCTCGCCGCAGCTTGCACTAAATAGACACATAGCAACAGAAAACAAAAACCAGAAGTAACCCACTCGCAAAGGATGCAGAATTACATGCGACGGAAATCCCGACATGAACAACGGGGAAACACACAAATAACCAGTGCACAAAAAAAAACAGTCACATAGACAGACAAACAAAGCATGCTGGGTATAACTCCACCAAAAACCACTGCACTATAACACGAAAAATGCGTACAATGTAAGTAAAAACTAAAACCAACCGAAAACCATCAAAAAAAGAACGATGACATTGACACGAAAATGAATGCAAGGCTGCAATAGAGAACCATTTCCGGATTCTCTTATCGCCCCGCCGTTGCGTATGAAAATGAAGCCTCAGGTAAATTAGGAACACATCTCATCATCATCGCCATCACACCTGCATAACCAGAAACATGCAAACATGCAAGTCAGTGATGGAAATGGTTAGCAATAGGAATGCAGTGCACATAAACGTAAAGTAAAATGCAAGCAGCTAGTGTCCAACAAGTACGAGAAACCACAACAAGTTCAACACCATAAGTAAATGACTCTACACTAACATAAGCGCGATAAAGCGAGCAGTAAATAAACTCTGCGTAAAGTTACCAACTTCACGCAAGTGCACGGCTGATCTCCCATTCAATGAACACCAGCCAGGAATTTCTGAATCCATGCCTTTCGGTGATCAGGTTTCCTAGCCATGAATCGCCTAGCTTCGTTCTCATGCTGTTCCAGGTAGTCAAACACATCTAGTAGCACTTCCTCATCGTAACCCTCAACCTCCATGACTTTCGTGTGCAATATTTCAGTCCAGTGTGTGGGGTTTTGTATCGCGGCCGCCATCTTATCAACGGCATTGACGAGTTCCATCACCATCGCCGCATTCCTGTTACCCTTGCTTGCACGTTGGCCGGGGTGTGTCGATGAAGTTACTGCGCTACGTACCACCGGCGGGATGGAGTCAGCATCTCCTTCTTCCTCACTTTGTGTTTCCATTGGCACAAACTCAGGGTTCATGTCCTCAGTGGGTTCATTCTCCGACCTGTTACCGAAATCCGAGAAGATTGAAGTTGCGTATGATCCCGTCGCGTTGTCCTCACCACAAATGATCCGTAATCCGTCGTAATGCTCAATCGGCCTATTGATGAACGGTCTCGCTGCTGGGTGTGCCTTGTGTAAAAAAAAATTGTTACTGACATCCATTTCGAAAACCAAAACCATTAACAAATAAAACGCCGTGGCCCATTTCTCACCTCAGTATATGTAAGAGCAACTGCTGGATCCAGAGTGATCGTCTTGCTTTCTTCATCCCATCCAACACCGCTCAAGTCACGGAGCTTTTTTATTTCGGCAAAGCGGGCTTTAAGTGTGCGGTAATGATTTTCGACATTGTCGGTCGTGAAATCTGTACCGAACTGCGTGTTCACTGCAATTGCGGCGAAGGAGAAAGCAGCCCTCTTGAACGACTTGTCACACTTCAGCCTTTTCTTCGCCTGCTCGACCAAAAGCGGGATCAAGAATGAGTCGTACTCATTCTTCCATCGTTTATTAGGTGTTCCACGTTTATTCGCGGGCCCCTTCGAGTGGCTTCCCGTTGCTTGTGAGGAGACGCAGACGCGCTCTTGGCCTGACATAACTAAACTCAAAAGGAGAATTACATGAATTACTTTCAACACAAAAATTTGACAACAATGAACTCCACATGCTATTATGCCACATGTGCAACACATTGCATCACATTAGACGCAGTGCTTTGTAAAAGAAAGAACTAACCAAGTAAATTCACATTGCAGACATGAAATACCGTAAACACACAATGTCATTCCAACAACGCAAAGCACATAAAAAGTAAGCATAAACTAACTACGATAACGGCAACAACAAGCATTGAGTTCGGCTATTGTGCGTTATAACTAGCCCACATGTCATTCGCTATCTTATCCCTAAGTTCCACCCATTGGCGGTTATCCCGTTGCTGCTCCCGTCGAGACCGAAGCTGCGAAAACGTGAGTGATTCTTCACCCTGTGTGTTTGCATCGTTAAGAAACTGATCGTTCGGGTCAGCCCCTGCGATGTAATTATGTAATACACAAGAAACGAGTACTAGTTTGACTTGAGTCTTAAATGGGAAGAAGGGATGCGAAGTAAGAATTTTAAACCGATTCTTCAAGATTGCAAATGCTCGCTCCACCCGAGACCGCAGCATAGAGTGCCTAAGATTGAACAGCTCCTTGGGGTTTGTAGGCGGCCTGCCGCTATGTTCTTTTAGATGATACCTAACACCTCGATATGGCGCTATGAACCCTGGCATTGTTGTGTACCCAGCGTCCACCAAGTAGTACTTCCCTATACGGTGAGAATTCATTACATTTTAGTCAATTTATGTACTCAGTTAGGTAAAGTTAGAGGCCCACCTTCTATTATCTTAAGTCCCTCTGGGGATGGTCTTGAAATCGCATCCCTAAGGACGGTGAAATCATTTGCCGATCCTTCCCACCCCGCCATCACATAAGTGAATTTCAGGTCGGGGTTCACCACAGCGAGCACATTCTGTGTCGGTCCTTTGCGACCGTGGAAGCGGGGCATATCTTGCGGGGGCACGGAGACATCAATATGTGTCCCATCTAGCAATCCTACGCAGTCCTACATAACGAATTTGTTTGTTACAAGTCACTCGATGTTGTACTTTGATTTTAAATGTAAACATTTTACATATAACAATGAGTCCATACTTTGAAAAAGGGGTACCAGTTTGGGTTGTTCTCGATATCTGTGTGACATGTGCTGTTTGGTGGATGAACGAATTCCTCACGAATGGCACACATCGCTCGTACGACCATATTGAAACATCGACTGATGGTCTCACCCGATCGGAGGAATTCAACCCGCATTGTCCTGTTCTTGGTGTTATGTCCCACGATATGCAGGAAAATTGCGAGCTATTCCTCTACGGCGATATGTCTGGTATCTACAAGTAAGTGCTTGTCACGCATAATGGACGCTAGGTTCATAAATGGACCGACATCCATCCTAAGGTAACTGACACAGTAGTCTCGCCCACTTCGGAGAATGCGTTCCATATGTTTTTTCCTGGTGAGGTCGCGAAAGAGCGAGGGTTCCCTATACCTAGGAGACCTATCTACGAGGATTTCTTCAATCACAAAAGCGACAATCACGACAACAGTCGTGAAGGCTGCCGCCAGTTGTCACGCACGCTCTTCCATTGCCCAATTGTCCATCTACACGGGTTATTGTGAACCAAGTTGTAATAAACGTAGTAAGTAACATGTCTTAAGAAGTGTAACTACCACCAAAATAGGACGATATCTAGTAAGGCGAAATAATGAATATTAGGCAAAACTATGAACATGTTAATGCACATTAATGTCAAAAATAAACGGGACGTCATACTTTTCCCGGCGCAATATATAGAAATGATACATGATGTAAGCCCTAAGACAGTAAAAAGATGGAAGCACCTTCGCAAGGCATAATGAATAGTTAGAAGTTACAGCAGTGAACACACACAGAAATTGAGGGCAAAAATAGATACAAAAAGTTAATTGAGTCGCACATAATATCAAGCGTGAAATAGATAATCAGGATGTTCAGTTTTAACAAAATAGTGATGCTGAAAAACTGTTTTTAATTATGCGGAAGTAATAAAAAAAAAGCTGCAATTAAAGGACGAAGCACATACAACAATAGAGCACAATCTCACATGCCAGAAAGAATGAAATATCATTCCAAGATTTCACAATTTCAACAACAACACAATAGTTGGTTTCAAAATAAAATGAAGAATGGAAAACTAGCTAATAACAAACACCATGGAATCATAGGTCACTCACCGGGAACAGGAACGCACACAAAAACAGGGGCAATCGGATCTACAACCAGTAGTGTACCTGCTAAGGGGTTTGAATGAAAAATCAAGCGATTAGTTGAAGAAAACGTGAGGTGTTAACAAAAAATGGTAGGCGAGAACGTACAACCAGAATCATCTCAAGCATCTCACAACTACTCAATAAGGAATAAAAAGAACAGTACATGATCCTGAACACGAAGAATCATATTAAAAGAGATAAAAAAAATGGAATTGTATGCTAGATAATGAAAAGCTGGAGAAAGCTATTCAGGCAAAACAAGATGAATAAAACAAACATGCTGACAAACCATCTTCAATTACTCCGAAGTAAAAAAAGAAACTGCAGCTAAAGAACAACGCAATCAGAAGTAAAAACAGAATTGAATGGCAGACAGTAGTAAGCTTGAGATAGCTAGTCAGGAGGACCAAGATGAGAAAAATAATCATGCGGAAAACCTGTGCTTAATTTTCCTCATGTTACATAAAAAACAGCTGCAAGCAAAAGACAACACAGACACAGCAATAGAAATAAATTCAGCCAAAAAACCCATTGTATCAACCAAGAATCAACAAAAAGGTTATAAAGAGAAGAAGCCGAATGGCCATGCCATCAAAATTGAAAATCTAATAAATAAGCCAACCAGAAACCTGCAGAATTGAGGTTTTGAAATAAGAATTCAGCAGATAAAAAACAACATAAGAGTTTTTCTCAACATGAAACCAAGAATGAAAAGGTAATGGAAAAACAACTACCATAATGATATCAAGATGGAAACATCTACTAAACAAGAATTAAAAAGAACCGTAAATCATCCCGAACACAATGAAGTAGGGGCATAGATAAAAACAGAATTGAATGCCAGACAGTAGCAAGCTTGAGATAACAAGTCAGGAGGACCAAGATGAGAAACATAATCATGCCGAAAACCTGTGTTTAATTCTCCTCATGTTACATAAAAAAAAAAAAACATAAGCAATTGAAAGACAACACAGATACAACAAATCAACCCAATGTATCATACAATCAAGAATGCAGTATATATACAAGAAGAAACAAGATGAAATACATGTTTGGAGAAAATAAAATGTTCCAGAAAAACCACATAGAAATCCTGGAATTGCCGAATGACACATATAGAACAGAACAAACCAAAGGCTTACACTTCCAATACTGAAGCATGTAATCAAGAAGAAATAAATTCAGCCAAAAAAAACCCATCGTATCAACCAAGAATCAACAAAAAGGTTATAAAGTGAAGAAGCCGAATGCCCATGTCATCAAAATTGACAATGTAATCAATAGGTTAGCCACATACCTGCAAAATTGAGGGCTGGAATGAAGAATTCAGCAGATCAAAAACAACAGAATAGTTTTTTTTTTTTCAACATGAAAGCAAGAATGAAAAGGTAATGGAAAAACAACAACCATGAAACCATATTAAAATTGGGAAGCCTGCAAAAACAAGAAAAGTAAATGGAAATCGTACAAAACAAGAGCAACCAGATCTACAACCAGGGCACCTGCTCAGGGTTTCAAGGAAAATCAACAAATTAGTTCAGAAAAAATGAAGTGTTACTGAAAATTGGAACGTGATAACGAACAACCCAGTAGATCCCGGGGGAGGGGTGGAGCAGTCACCGGAGAACAAGAGCAACCAGATCTACAAACAAGAGAGACGGTTTTGACAAAACAATCAAGGGATTTCATGAAGAAAGAAAGAAAACACATACCACAACCGGAGTGAAACGAGATCGCCCAAAAACAAAGGGAACGAGATTGGGGAAAAACACACTCAAAGCGAGCAGAGGTTGAGCATGCTGGATTTGGCCACTAGAAACACCGGCAAGTTTCAGAGGCGGGACGAGCTAGCCTTCTTTTCAGCGTGGAACTTCGGCGATGAGAAGACGCGGGGGAGATGAAGGCAAAGAAACCCTAGAACGGGAGGGATCGGGGAGTGATGAGAGTCGCGACTTCGGTATGGTGACCTTACGCCTCACGTGAAGAGTGCGTGCACCAAACTCAAACACCGATTTTGTGGCTTCGGAACTTTTCAAGACGAAGTCAAATGGGGAAGTGGCTTGCTTGGGAAGTGGTGACTTCACCACTTCAGGGTGCACTTCTACGAACCAAACAACCGGAAGTCAGGCTGAAGTCCACACTTCAGCCACTTCGGCCATGACTTCCGCGAAACAAACACACCCTAAGTATGGTGAGCAAAAAGTCAAGCACTCTTGTGCCAAATACCCTTCATCAATTGAACCTTCAGGATGAGCTCAATTACGCACAAAAAATTTAAGTACAAGAAGAAACCTATAAGGAAAAAGTTGAACAAAAATTTTACTACATATATTAATAAACTTTAGCTTACTAAATCAAAATATAAAAAGAAAAAAAAATACCTTTCAATAGGGTACATCCATCGATAAATGATTGGACCGGCAATTTTCACTTCACTTGGCAAATGGATGAGTAAATGCACCATAGCAGTGAAGAAAGACGGGGGCAAAATTTTTCCATTTCACACAGAAGTGTAACAATTTGAGAGTCAAGTGTCTCTAAATCATGCTCACCAAGAACCTTCGAACAAAGTTCTTTGAAAAACTGGCACAAGTCAATTATCACTGAAGCTACATTATCAGCTAAAGATCCCGGAATTGATATTGGCAGAAATTCTTGAATCAAAAGATGACAGTCATAACTTTTTAAGCCTATTATTTTCCGTTGTTTGAGTTGCACACAACAAGAAAGATTACAAGGGTATTCATCAGGAATTTTCATTTCTTTAAGGACTTTTAGAAACGCATCCTTTTCGAATGAAGTCATTTGGTAACAAGCCTTAGGCAAATATTTCATGTTTGAGCCCGGACGATCTTTTGGGTGAAGCACACTCCTTAGCCCCATGTCTTCTAAATCAAGTCTGGCTTTATAGTTATCCTTTGACTTACCCTCTTGTCCAATCAATGTGACCAAAATGTTATCCGAAACATTCTTTTCAATATGCATGACATCGAGATTATGACGTAAAAGAAGATGCTCCCAATAAGGCAATGAAAACAAAGTACTCTTTTTTTTCCAAGGACCATCATCCATGTTGTCTAGAGCTTCTAGTTGTCTCAACACTGTACTTCCAGATGGTGATATTGGTGCTAATCTTAATTCGCAAGTACCATCAAAAGATTGTCTATCATTAGGATAACTATGATTAGGCTCCAACCAACGCCTATAACACATATAACAATGCTTCCTACTATGTGTTAACCATCTTGAGGCAGTGTCATAACCACAAATAGGACATGTATATACTCCTTTTGTACTCCATCCAGACAAGTTAGCATATGCAGGGAAGTCATTAACAGTCCACAGTATTGCTACTCGTAATTGAAACATTTCATTAGTAGAGGTACCAAATGTTTCAATCCCATCTTCCCATAACTCTTTTAGCTCCTCAATCAGTGACTCCATATATACATCAATATTATTTCCAGGACCTTTTGGACCAGGAAAAAATAAGGAAAGTATGAAGTTAGGTTGCTTTATATACATCCAAGGAGGCAAATTATATAGTATTATAATAACTAGCCAAGTGCTATGTGTTACACTCATAGTTTTGAATGGGTTGAATCCATCACAAGCTAATCCAAGATGAATGTTGCGTGGTTCTAAGGAAAAATCAGGATAGCAAGCATCTAAACTTTTCCAACACTCTGAATCTACTGGATGTCTCAAGTTTCCATCTTTAGTATGACCTTCCCCGTGCCACTTCATGAAAGTTTTTGTCTTTGAAGACATGAATAACCTCTGCAATCCTTGTTTCAAAGGAATCCAGCGTAAAACCTTGACATGTTTCTTCTTCTTCTCGCTAGAAATGGATGAATCATCTTCCATAATATTTGTAGTTCTTTCCATCTAGAAGCTCCATATTTTGAGCAAGTATCTTCATGCTCCTTATCTTTCCATAACAACATGCAATCACCAGGACAAGCATGAACTTTTTTATAACCCAATCCTAATGCTGAAATTATTTTTTTGAATTCATGAAAAGAGTTTGGTAATGTGTTTCCCTCTGGTAATGCATCCTTAAATAATTCCAGTAACGAAGTAAATGATTTATTCCTCCACCCGTGCAAAACACTTGATATTGTATAAATGTACCATAAATGATAATTTTGCGAAAGTAGTACAAGTTGAGTACAATCTTTCCTCAGCCTCTTTAATCAGGGAATAAAATTGGTTGTCACCAAACCTTCTTACATCAACATCAATAGGCGCGTTTTCCCTCTCTTCCAAATCTACATCCATTCTGAAAGCATCATTCAATAAGTCATGCATGTTATGATGTAAATCTTCTTCCTCTTCATTATCTCTAGATGTAGAAGTATATGCACTAGATGATTCTCCATGAAAAATTCATCGATCATAGCCTTTCAAAAGCCTTCACATATAATATGATCAAATGCCTCTGATCTTGACACGTGATATGTGTTTACACATTTGGTGCAAAGGCACAAAATTTTTCCATCTCTAGCTGACTATGCTAATGCAAAGTCTAGAAAACTAACAACCCCATTTATATATTCATCATTTGCTATTGTTGAAAGATTTATCCAACTCTTGTCCATGAAATAGGTAACCTAAATTGAATAAGAAAAATGTTATCATTAAATCCAACTTCACTATCATAGTCAAAAGAGAGAACATATTAACATGAATAAAAAATTAAATAAATTTGGTAAAAAACTTAAATCAGCATCAAATCAAAGAAAAGGATATATATATGTATATAAGAGTTTGGTTGGTGAGTTGTTTTGTCAGAGCTATTTTTGTCTTTTATTGAAATTAATTTGACACTATCTTGTTAATATATTAGTTCTTTAGCAATGATTCATGTGAGGTATGAATTCATCACCTATGCATTAAAGAAGTAAACTAAAAGTCATTGCTAAAGAATAGTGTTTGGTGATATAAATAATGAACCACTGCCACTTAACTTTGATTAGTGATCTATTGCTCAATGGATCCAGTGCTACAGTAATTAAATAGTGTCTGGTGATATAAATAAAATTTATTTTGATATCCATGAAATTTATGTCTGCAGTTCATTTGGCATTGAACAACATGTTCAATCAGTGAGCTTTAGTTCATTTATTGCAAGACATCCACTCTAGCTACTGGATAATTAATTTGTAGCATGATTAATTATTTTGTATTTTATGAAGGCAATTAATGGGACTTGTTAAATGGAGGGATTTTCTAGTGAGAATCAGCTAACCCTCTTTTTCATGTGTTCTACAAAGATAATAATAACTTCAAGAGAATTCTTTTATGGAATAAAGCTAAATTATGGTTTATAAAAGAGCTACCCATATATCATGCTGTTGTAATGAGATACTTAGGAGAGACATATCTCTATCCTTGCAAGTATGCTTACAGATCATCCATATACATCAATGTTCTACTCCTGCATTGATCTTTATAGCAACCGAAATGATTTTTAAAGTAAATACATGGCCTTAGGGAATAAGCTAGCTACTAATTAACTAGTCATACTAATTGAATACAACTATTGATCTATTTGTCTAATAATTACCATAATTAAAGTGGAGGAGTTTTGCTTTTCCCCTTTGACTCTCCAGAAAAACCAAAATAATATAATGTCGTTCTAAATCCATAAATTTTCTCTCTAAATTTTAGAATGAAACAAAGTTGGGCAAATCGCAAATCAGAGACGTGATGCTGAATTAACAATGAAGAAGAACACGAATGAACACAATCCTATTAGGCTAAGGAAAACAAAAAAAAACTGGAAGATTATTGAGAGAAACCATGAGGAACAATGTATATTCCAGAATTCTAGCACAAATCCGAGGGACAAATTCCAATTCTAAAAAGAATGCTTTCTTTAACACACATCTGATCATCATCCTCCATGTTCTAACAAACTATGAATTAAGAAACAAAAGAAAATCTATGATCTAATCTGAAAAACATTGTGAGAAATCAGAAGCAACAAGTTCCAATTCACAACTCCAGCAAAGTGATTACCAATAGAACAAACAAACGAACAAATATTTATGATGAAAATGGAGAATTCCTTAGCTATAAAGGAACGCAGTTGAGCTCGATTTGTTCCGGTGAGTGGGCAAAATGGGGAAGTGATGGCGCTACAAGACTGTGACGGTGTCCGGTTGCCGGTGTCTAGCCGCCGGCGTTATCGCCGTGCTTTTAGCACTTCAATGGAGATGGGGACTAAGGTTTATGAAAAAAGAATAAAAGCCTTTGGAAATGGGAAGGGTTTAAACCAATGAGAGCCGTTGGTATATAATTTGTTTGTTTTATTTTATTTTATTTTATTTTAAAATTTAATAAAATTAAATAGATTTATTGTTAATAAATAATAAAATAATATATATATATATATATATATATATATATATATATATATATATATATATATATATATATATATATATATATCACAATACTCAACCATGAAAAAAAAAATAGCGGGTGGGTTTTTTTCTTACAATTAAAATTTTTTTATAAAATTTGCTAAACGTACATATAACAATGCTAATAGATGATAAGAAAAATATATATATACATTTAACAATATTTATAGAGTGAAAAATAAACATCAATAAATGTCCAATTTATTCTTACAGTTATAATATTTATACTATTAAAAAAAATAAATATCTTTATAGCTACAAAATTTCACCGTCATTATAAATAAATATGTCAGTATTTAACAATAGCTATACCAATGAAAAAATATGTGTTACTAAATATTTGGTTTATTCCAACACCCATGAAGTTTTGTTAGTATAAGTAATCTATTCTTACAGAATTTGACCGTCATTATAAATATGTGTCAGTATATGACCATTTGTTTAACTTATTCTGATAGTTATAAAATTGTGTTGGTATAAATAATATATAACTACAGAATTTGATCATCACTATAGATAAGCGTCAGTATATGGCCATTTTTTTGTAGTGATGGAAAAATCCACAATGTGGATTTGAAGAATATATTCCACCACAAAAGCATGAGCCCAGCCTAGAAAACCTATTAGCAAAATATGCTCAGGGATCTGAGGACCCCATAGAGGAACAATCTCAAGAGGGAAATTTGAATTTGGTGGATGTGCTAGCCAAATCTATCCAAAACGCTAAAGCCAGCATTCAAGCTTTTGGAATTTCACCTCAAAAACAACCGACCCCATTCACAACTTAGAAATCCAAACTGAGCAATCTATTGAGGAAGTTCCTTTTGAAAATGACAAGGAAGCATGCGAGAATAATGAGGAAGTGGGGAGACATAACAAGTTGTTGTAGAGAATCAAATGGAGGGAGTAAAGCTTCAATTCGAGAATGATGGATGTTTGAATAGAGGACATGTTTATGAGAAGGCAACAAAAAGAGAGGGTTTGTTGAAGCTATGTCTCTTTCAAGTTGAAAAGGTAAAAGAAGTAAATCCCAAGACAATGAAACAAGTAGCCTTCCACGGAATTCATCAACTTGCAAAATGAGGTAATGAGGATTTGAGGATTAAAGAAGATGTGGAAAGGATGTTCAAGCCATCCAAGGAACCACCTGAGCTGACCCTAAACAATTCTAGGTCCAAATTGTTTCCGTGGAGTCCTAAATTAAAAGTGTTCATACCTCCAATAAAAGTACATCTCCGGCTAAATAAAATGGTGTTTATGGGAAGTAGCTATGAAAGCTATAGCTAGGAGGAGCACACCCTTTTCAAGCCTCCATAAGGTAAGAAACAGGTACATCATGCTTGTGATGTTAAAAAAGCGCTTCTTGAGAGGCAACCCAAGTAATTCTAGTTATTGTGTTTTCTTGTATTCTTTTAGTTTATTCTTTACTTTTCCTAGAGCATGTTGTTTGGCTGGTGGTATTTTTATTTTTATCTTGGGATTCTTGGTGTTTAAGGGCTCTGCATTACATTTTCATTTGCTTATTGATTATGGCTGAGCACCAACGCATTAAAGTTTGAAAAGCATCTGGATTCAGATTTCGGACAAGCTTTTCTAGGCTAAACACAAGCAAAGTAGGCCCGTGCTTATGGGCATGCACTTTGTAGGATTTCATAAAAGAAAGAAGCATAGTTATTAGCACACCTGTGCTAGTAACTGTGCTCCGCAGAACATGCCCATACTCTCATTTTCTCTTTGATTGTTGATTTCCTGTAAGATGCATAGGTGCAAGCACAGGATAAAGCACTCCTGTGCTCTTTTTCCTTTTCGAACTCACTGTTCTATTTTTAGGACCGGTCACTATACTGCTGATTCAGAGTCAGAAGAGTCCGATGCCTTAAACTCAAAGGTTGAAGATGACTCAGAGATCTAGGGAAGCCCTTAGAGGGATACCGATGCCGCCGGTTTGATGTCGCCGGTTTTGATAACCTTGATGCCACTGAATCTGAGTTCGATTGAGCACTGTTTTCAACGTGATCTTTATGTACAGTTAGCAAGTTAAGTTCCCCACTATACTATTTTACGTTATTTGCTTGTTGTTATTTTCTTGTGCTTAGTTTATTTTATTTTATTTTTTTTCTTTTTGATCTTCACTTGTATACTCTTCTTGCTTTACAGGATGTATGCTGAATGGAGAATGTTGAATTGTTCACGTTGAGAGTGGCATCTTCACTCTGCATGTCCAAGGAAGCCCCTGACAACTCTCCTCGATTTTAGTCAAGTTCCTCCTTGTCATTTGTTTATGCATACATTGATTACATTGAAGACAATGTAATGTTCAAGTGTGGGGGATGATTATCTTTGTATTGATTGTGATGATGCATGACTTAGGACGATCTATGATATATTAGGGATTCATAAGACCAAGGGTGACATTAGGGCTAATGTACTTTGTTGTTTTAATTGTTGATTCACTCATGCTTCTGAAACCCTTTTTCAATTCACTCTTTACCCTAGTTGTAGGGATACTTGTTTCTTAGGAAGGATTGTAGCTTGTAAACCAAGTCTTGTAAAAAAGAAAAGGTCGAAAAGGTGGATTTGAATGAATGCCCTATCGGTGTTTGTAGATAGTTGTGCACAAGACGGTAGAAAGAGCTATCTCCCTTTGAAGTGTAAAAGCCACCCTTGAGTAGTCAGATCTTGAGTATTACCAATGTTCACTTGATGACCTACAGAGGAAAAGGGCAACCTCTAGGGAGTATGAAGCTATTACCCCCGTAGTTTTGTGGAAAATAAGGTCTGTTGAGTTAGTTTTCCTTTCCAAGACGCATGGGGCACATACTTAGGATAAACACACACACACACACGGGGAGTATGGAGTTTAGGTGAATTTAATTTTCGAGAGCTCAACTGTTACACTCTAATCTCTAAGGTTCCCTTGTTGTCTTTGAATTCCTTATCTCTTATGAGATTCGAGGTCATGCACTCATTTTCGTTTCTTGTGAGCCGAGTGTTTTTGCTTGAGGACAAGCAAAGGTTAGTGTGGGGGTATTTGATGGATGCATTTTGTATAGATATTTTATATACCCTTTTTTGTGTTTTACTTGTCCTTTTAGCATGTTTTTATGATAAACCGATGTTACTTGAGATATGTTTGCTAAATGTTGCAGATAAGTGGGGTTTGGATAAAATGAAATGAAAAGAGATAAATTCTGATACAAAACAGTGTTAGAATATGAGTTTCAGGACAAGCAAGCTTTGAAGCACACCCGTGCTGGGAAGCATGGTCGGAAGCATCGGGGTACTGAGTCCCATGCAATTTACTAAAGTCTTCAAACAAATGAGAAGCACGATTTCACTACCCCTTGCACGAGCGTGCTTTCTAAGCACTGTCTCAAGCACGGGGGTGCTTGGCTCTGTGCGTTTTACAGGAATTACGCTAAAAATTTCTTTCCGACTTCTGGAGCCAAGCCCGCTCATCAGCACCCCCATCAGCACCTAAGCCTTAAGTTAGATTATGGAGGGGGTCTTCTTCTTTCATCTTTCCTCCCCTTTTGGGGGATATCAAGGTGCATGTGAGGGTAGCTGTTAGCATCGTTAAGGGCCATATATGGAGTAGATAAAGTAGGGGAAAGAAGGATTGTCAAGACAACCATTGTCAAGCCTTCTCTGATGTGGTTGTGAAGCAAGAAGGTAGTCTAATGGAAAACCCTTATTTCTCTCCTTGTTTTTCTGTAATGTTTTGTAAAACGATGAAGGGCTAAACATCTTGTGGTGGCCCGGATTTTGAACCATGACATTTGAATGCATTGATTGTAGTGTTATTAATTCGTGATTTTTCTTGTGATTTCCCTATTATTCTTGTCGCTTTAAAATCTTGGCGTTAATTGCTTTGTGCGAGTTAGTTGCTAACTTGATGTGGGGATTGCCGATATCCGCATGACCATTGATGGTTGTTGCTAGTCCCATGTCATTGCAACCGCATTCTAAGTTGCTGATTTACCCTAGGTTACTTTCTGCTATCTAGAGGATTAAAAGTATCCGTCTAGCTAGGGCACACATTAGGGAAGGGGTTAAGTTCACACTGAACCTTGAGTGAGGACGTAAGGTATCAAACCCTCCATAGGTGGTCACCACTGTCCAAGTAGAAACTCATGAATCTTAACCTAGTCATTGTATTTATCAAAAGGATTAATCCAGGGCACTATGTTTCCCATCGTTATTTTCTCAACCAAAAATCCGGTCTGTATTTACCTACTCTCTTTATTTACTGCTTTAGTAGTTTAAATACTTTAACTCCAATCTTTAAACCAGCTAGATATTAGGAAACAAACTAGTACTGAGAGCTTTTCAGTCCCTGTGGATTCGACTACCCGATTCTATTGGGTACACTTTACTACTTTGTATGACCTCTACGCTTGCGGATATGCAAGGGGCGTATCAATGGGTGAGGAATCTTGGTTTGATGATGGATTTATTGTGTGGTTGAGATTGATTTTCTTCATTCTTCCTTGTACTATGAGATGGATGTAAAGATCCATTCTCTCCACCTTGATAAAACCATGGATCCTCTTGTTCTTGAAATCGGGCTACTGTAGCATGCTATTGTAGCACCAAGAAATCCTTTGTAAGACCTCTACACTCATAGTTGTGATGAGAGTTTATCTCTATGGAGATTCTTTGAAACCCTTAAAACTCAAGTTCAAGCCGCATCCAAGCCTTATTAGCGTTTTATGGCATGTAGCTTCAAGATGTTCATGCATGCATTTTTACTTGTGTTTTCCTCTTGTTTTTGAGCCTTTATAGCATATGTCGGTGTTAGGTGATGAGAGCTCGGCTTGAGGCAAGAAGTCGGTGGAGAAGTAGCATCAATGAGGAATTGATCTCTATAGTTTGTGAGTGGGTTAATTCTATTGCAAAGTTTTATAAGGAAAAAGAATGTCTTAAATGACGAAGGTTGGTCTTTCCTATTTTTAAAGTTGGTATTGATGATTTGTGATTTTGAGGATGCTTTCATGTGCTATTTCTCATACTCGTATTTTCATCCACTCTCGTATTCCACAAATGATTTGATTTATGGATTGATTTACAAACTTGATTTATGAAAGATTATGAGAAACCAACTGGGTTGTATATCATGTTTAGGGCATACTTACTTTCGAAAGTGATTTGATTTTAGTAAATACAAGTAGTCATGCACGAACTTCCTCATTATGATTTTAAATTGTGAAATACGGATGTTACTTTGAGAAATAAAATTGTTACAAAATGATTACACATGAATGTGATTATGTGCATGGTAAGTGCTTGTTTATACATGTTTTATAATATTATTTTACATACATTGAGCATTACTTTTATTAAGTTTTATCACTAATGAAGTGTATTCTGTGTTCTTTTGTGCAAACAACGCTATGATGGTGTGATGTGAGGGAAAATGAGCAAAGATAGGGCGTTATGGCACTTTTCAGGACCCTTTTTGTGCAAGACAAGGATCAAGATAAGAACTGTGCTCATATACATGGGTGTGTGTGCCAACTTTCAGAGATTTTCAAGTCAACACATGAGTTGGAAGGGCATGAAGGTAGTCACATATCCATATTTCAACTCACATGCACAATTAAAGAGGGACCTCGATGATTTCAGAGGACAGAAAGCTACACACCCTACCACATGGGCATGCCGCCCATGTGGACTTGGAGAAGGATTTCGGCAAAAGTACTATAGCAAGTTCTGAAGCAAAGGTACTGTAGTAAAATTACTGTATATGGAAGTATGAAAATTGTGGCTACTGTACACAACCGTGTGAAAGTCTGTGTGGGTGCTCGTGTGAAGCCTCGATTTCTGTTTATAAAAGCCGCTTTGCCATATTTTTTAGGGAGCCTGTGTGGTTGCCCATGTGAAAATTGTGGCTACTGTACATTGCGGTGTGATGAGTTCTTTGTGGCCTAGGGGACGTTTCTTCACCAACCTTGATCAATTATTCCACTGTCATAGCATCAAGGATGCCATACAGACGTCGAAATTACCCATCAAGGCCATCGTCGCGGATACAGGGGGGCTAATTTCTAGGCTTTTACAATTGTTTATACTTTGATTATTTGTTTTGTAATTTGCTTCATGAAGAGCTAAACCTCTAGTGGGTATCTGAACATGTGAACCCTAGGATTCTTATTCTAATTTGGTTTACATTGTGTTTTTATTTTATTTCAATATATTGAGTTTCACTCTTGTGTTCTCAATACTTGTATGTTCTTTTAATTTCAATATTAATTGATTTGTATTTTTTTATTCAATCTAGTGACGAGAGAGATCACTGCTAGATATAGAATTTCTAAAAGTGAAGAGGGTTGAGAGGATGAGCCATGAGATGGCGGAATGTCCCCTTTCCCTTCCAATAGATATTCCCTATGTTCGTATTCCCTAAGCTTTAAACAACTATATGTGGTGTGAGGCGTCAAGAGAATTCTCCACCAGGACCTCGTAGGGGGTTAGTGATCCTTCACCTAAGGTCAGGGTTGGATCTACCTTTAAGAATCACTTATATCTTTGAAATCCCTAGAGTGCTGAGTAGTCATATGTTGTGTGAGGCATCAAGAGAAGTTTCCGACGGGATCTCGTAGGGGACTAGTTACCGGTGGCCTAAGGTCAGGGGCCGGTATATCTTAGGATTTCCACGACTTAATTGTTTCATCTAGAAGCACTTGCAAATCTAGTACTTAATACTTGAATCTTATTAGAAACATTGTCCGGATACCCCGTCTTTATCTATTGAGAACTCCCTCTATTTAATTCATGCGCTCTTGTTAGTGGTACATTTTGGTTTGCCCACTAGATCATCAACACTACATCCATTAGGCTAAATAGCAGAGAATTAGCAATTACTAGTACTTCTGTTTGTTGTGATTCGACAACCCGACCCATTGAGTTCATTGTATTACTTGAGGACCTGTGCACTTACACAAGGATTGACGCATCACCCCATGTTTTATGTGTATCACATTTTTGGCACCGTTGACGGAGAACAAGATATTAGGAACACTAGTACTTTGTTACTTTAGCCATTCATTTATTTTTAATTGTTTTTCTATTTCATCTCTCTTACTTTCACCGTTCTTATTCTTCTTTTGTTTGATTGCAGCTCCAGCTTATGACCAGAGGGAACCCATCGAAATTAGTTGAAGGAGACTCTGAGATTAATCGTAGACTTCACAAAAGAGGTAAGGAACCGGAACTAGAGCAAGAACAACCAGTTGAGATTGAAGCTGAAGGATCTGCATCCATGGCAGACCAAGAAAATGAACTTTGAACTCTTGAAAATTTTGCTAGACCAACAGCTCGAGGGACCTAGTAGAGCATTGTTAGACTGCCCATTGGGCTAACAATTTTGAGCTTAAGCCGGCATTCATCAATATGGTTCAGCAGTTCACACAATTTAATGGTCTACCTGATGAAGACCCCAATGGCCATATTGAAAACTTCTTGGAAGTGTGCGATATATTTAAGATTAATGGGGTATCGGATGACGCAATTCTATTGGGGACCTTCCCATTCTCATTGAAGGGACTAGCCAAGCAGTGGCTCCAATCATTGCCAAGAGCATTAATCACCACTTGGGATGAGATGGTGGAAGCCTTTCTTGCAAGATATTTCTTCCCTAGGGAAATCAGCGAAGCTCTGCAATGAGATCTCTTCATATTTTTAGAATAAGTTGGAGTCTCTTTTCTAGACATGGGAAAGGTTCAAGAACCTTCTGTGGTGGTGCCCTCAACATGGATTTCCAGATTGGATGATCATCCATACATTCTATAAAGGGTTAAATCCGAGCACCAGACAGCTTCTAAACACAGCCGTAAGGGGGACTATGGGTAACAAGACCCTAGAAGACGCAAGGCAACTCATTGAAGACATGACCCTGAACAGCTACCAATGGAGTTCAAGGGACAAGAAGAAGGTTACCGCCATTCATGATGTCGACACAGTTACATCTTTAGCAGCTTAAGTTGAAGCAATGAGCAAGAAGTTAGAAGCACTAACTTCCCCAAGAGTGGTTGCACTTATTACTTGTGACAGTTGTGGTGCTGGACATAACTCGACAGATTGTCACATTTCACTTGGGACTTCAGCACCCATCTAGCAAGTTGATTTTTTTGGGAATGCAATGAGGAGGCAAGGGAACCCCTACTGTACCACTTACAATCAGAGATGGAGGAACCATCTAAATTTTTCATGGAACAATCAAGGGCAGCAGAAGCCAGCTGCTCCACCAGGGTTCCAGCAACAGCATTGACGACGGAGTCAGAGGCTAAAGTTGACAACGACGCAGCCGGCAAAAATCTCAGCCAAGGAGACGGTCCTTTCTTTCACAACAAATGATAAAAAAAAAAGAAAAAGATGATTAGGATAAAGAATATAAGATACCACGTTGATCGTGGGGAGTGTCACGGCCTCAACAGATCACCTTCGCCAGTGCAGCACCTGACATGCACCAAGCGACAGGTTATCATTCCTTGTAAGAAAAACAGTTAGTCAACTCTTGTTTACATTACAAGCACAGCATACGAAAGCAGCGAGAAAAACCGGAAAACATCCACGGTACGAGAAACACGACATAAGAAAACAATTTTAGAGAGAGAAAAATATAAACTCTCTTAGATTGAGAAAAGTTTACTACCTTGGTAAAAAACCATCACCACGAGGCCTTGTCTCCTCCCAAAGACACAATAGACCCTATTACAAGAGCTACCCCAAATCCAAGGTTAATTGAGCCCCATGCCCAATGCAGGTCTGGTGAGAAGTCCCGAACTTTTACTTAGCCTGCAGTGTCCTTCGATGTTATTGTAGCTTCAACCAGACACCTTTAGTCACAACGCCCAGCAGTACCGGTCATGCGCTGTAATACTACTTGCCATCCTCGCCTCTGGCTCGGCCCACTTGCATACGCCTGTGTAGACCCTCGACAAATCCGGAATCAGCTCTCGGTATGATCAAGTGTTTCGCCCCGCCTACACTTGCTAGAAATCCACACTCTAAATAATCTAAGTCTGCAACACTTAGACTCTTAGTATGGGCGTGCCTGCCCCACGTGTTCATTGGTTACGTGCACGCCCACGGTCTAACTTGCGTCTCACAGTCTCAACACATGATTGTGCAGGATATTCAACCCGTTCTTGGTCACAACACAACACATGGCTCGCGCTCCTAGTGCTTTACCTAATCCACGCGGCTGTACGCTCTCGTGACTTGGCCTATATTGAAATGTTCATCAAATGACTAAGTGTAAGGTCATCCATCTTTACGGAGACTATGCATGAAAAGTTTTGTGTTAAGGTTTGGTGTTGTATAGCATTTCTCTTTGAATGTGCCTACGTATTTTGGTTTTGTAGTGATTCAGCGCCGAGTCACATGATGGAACCGAAATGGAATCGCTCCACGATCATCGACGAAGGAAAGAAAACCATGCAAACGCGAGGTCAGGAAATCGTAACCGGATCTGCCATCCCTCGAACTCCCCTCATCAATGCACCACCATCTCAACCTGGTCCGCCGCTACCCGCCAGTGAGCCAAGCAGTCCAGGAACCGCAAGCCCGCCGGTTCCTCTCTCTAATCATCCGCCCTTTTCACGGTTGATCATGTTCCCCAACGTTGATATTCTTGGCGATCTCACCTCCGATCAGCTCAATGTCCTCATTTTCCAATATCTTGAGGAAAAAGGTCTTGTTTGATTTAATTTGATTTCTTGGGCTTTTTTTCCTGCCCGTTCTTCTAATTTATGTTTGTCTTCTTGTGTCTTTTTCTGGATCTTTGCCTAATGAATTGAGTTTGTAGGGTTTCTTCTGTTTCTTCCTTGATATCAGATGTGCACATAGAATGCTTGTGTGTTTTTGGATCTTGGATAGTAATTTGATGGTTTAGGGTTTATAATTATTTCTGGGGCTTCTTGCTGTCATACTGTTTGGGTGGGTTGGGGATATGGCATACCGTTGTCATACTTATGTATTTCTGGATTTTGGTTGATGAATTTGGAGATTCTTGGTCGAGCAGGTTTCCCGCACACTGCATATAATTTTGCAAATGAGGCAAGGATTAAGAATGTCACTGATATTGATAAAAGTGCAATTTCGAAGGGCGCTCTATTTTTGTTTATGCGAGATGGCCTTAGATATACACAGCTGAAGGCAAATTTGCATGCTGTAGGTGTTTTTTGCACCTTTACACTGATTAAGTTTGGAGGTTGTCTGAAATGTTAAAACTGACATCTTTGTTTCAATGATTTTGGTTTCATTTCTTATGATATGGCCAGAGTGACTCGGGTTCTTTCATCGATTGTTGCCGCCTTGATCCTCTGGATATTATCACAAATAGTGTGCATAGCTTGTCACAAATAATTAAACATAGAAAGGAAAATGCCAAGAAAAGAGCTATTGATCATGGAAATGGTATTGACTATGGTGTGTCAGACCAAGAGCTAGAAAGAAAAAGACAGAAGAAAGAAGAGGATAAAGAACATGGTAATGATATGAGAATGCAACAAGGATCCCTGGATTTGAAAGACCAATCCAAAGTTGATGATTATAAAGGTAAAAATGTGTTTCTTTATTTCTATATTCTTGCTCATATTCCTTCTGTTTTAATATTTTACAATATTCTACCACTTAACCATAAAAGGTGGCTATTTCGTATCTAATGTGAGAACCTTTCTCACTTATACTTTGAAGAGGCAATCTGACTCATCAAACTTTGTTTCCTGAGTCGTTTACTTCTCAATCATGAGATCATTTTAATCAAGATGTCCTCTTGTTACTGCCTTTGCTCTTTCTTTAGATTTTCATACAATTTTGAATATTTTTCATCATTAATCTTGACAAAGATGTGCAGTCACCCATGTAACAATCACCACTCTTTGTACCTCTTATAGGACCTCCATTAATGGGTCAGACCCCTAGTGTGCTATCAGTGACTCATCAAGTTTCTGTCTCAGATGTCTTTGTTTTGGAAGGACATAGTTTAGAGGTTTGATCTTCAATTTTTCGAGGATATTACCAAAAACATATTATATCTTGTATTCTAAATTTGTTCAAGGAACTTTATTATGCCTTTTGGTTTCTAGGTTTCTTCCTGTGCTTGGAGTCCAACAGATTCTCTTCTGGCAGTTGGGTGGGTATAGTTTCCTCTCAATATGCTCTTCTTGATTAGAGTTTCATCTTACATTGACTCCTTGAAAGCCAGAACTCCTTGTATCAGTCTTCTGTATCATATTGACATGTTGATCATATTTCTTTTTGCCATTTCCCTTAATTCCACTAGATGATTTCCAACATTTGTCAATGGCTTCCTTAATTGTACTTTATAGATGACTGTTCTTATGCCATTTTTTTTAAAAATATTCAACAAGTTAGGCAGCTGATTCCTTGCTTTCAAATTATGCAAGCAGCCAACTAACTAGCTGTAAAATGTCTGAAGAATTTCTTATTACTGATATGCAATTATTATTAGTGCATTTCAGTCATTTGAGCATTTGTCAGTTTAGGTTCACTAATCTTACAAGATAGAGATCCTAAATCCACTTGGTCTTGAATATACAACAAGATAGACTGGTAACTGGAAAGCTTGTTGCAAATTTATTGTGACCAATGATGAACAAGTGGAGTCATGACCTACTCTTCTTGTTGACAATAACATATATAAAAGGCCCTTATGTTACCTTAATGCTTAGTCCAACTAGTCCTAGGAATTGATCTGAAGGTAGATTGCTGTGTTGAAAAACTTTTGAATTATTTTTGATTTAAAAATAGAAAGAAAAAATGTAAATACTTGCTAGTTAGGCATCTCTGAAAGTTTATACCCAGAAAAAAATGGTGTTATGACATTATGACCTACCTATGTCTGCTGATGCCTTGATGGCTGACTTCCTCTAAGACATTTTATGATATGATTCCACTGAACTGGTTTGCTCTAAAGTTTTGCCTTGATTTCCATTTTGTTTAATTTCTTTTTTTTTTTAATATTCCCTCAACTTTGCATGTTTGAGTTTTGATCAAATCGCATGAGTTTTTAACATGCTAGAGTTCATTTTTGTATGCTTGCTTATTTCAACATGTTCTTTCCCAATCTGTTCAAGGAGTGTTAAACAAGCATTCCTCGGTCTGCGTTTGTTTTACAATGTTTTGAATTGACCCTTGTACAAATTTGATATCAATCATTAAAATGAAAACTTCCAGTCAGTCTTTGGCTCACAGTCCTAGATCTAAAAGGTTTATAAGGAACATTTAAAAATATGCAAACTGCAAGATCAACCCTAAAATATTAGGATCAGTGTCTAACCTCAATTTGAAGTTACCTAACATGAGTTGGCAAAGGACCTTTAAGCCTCAGAAATTAAGATTACTTCAAGACATGATGGGATTTAGCTGCATGACAACTTGTACAGTTATGCTAATAATGTTTTGATCTATTTAAGGATATTTTAGCAAGCATTAAGATATACATGTTGGCCTTGTTTTTGTTTGGTGGTGTGCTTTATGAGAATTCACTTCTTTTGTAAATTGATAGGTCTTCAAATTCAGTGTCACGAATATGGCAAATTCCAGATGACTTTTCTAGTATGCATGGCTCAATTTTAAGGGTGCATTTTCTTATTCATTCTGATGCTAAAACCTATGGGCTAAGTGGGTCAATCACCTCACTTGCTTGGAATGTGAGTTACACTTTCTATCGGCTCCCCTGTTTATGCAATTATAATGAATATTCTGATATTTTTGCTGAGAACTAAAGTTTCCAAAGTAAGTACTTTCTGCCCTTTGATCACAAGATATAATATTTTTCATCAATCATTATTCTCAATGATTCTAAGGAATTCATTCACCCGACATGTATTCTTATTGTATGGCAGTTTTTTTTTTTTTTTTAAAACTTCCAGTAAACTGCTGGACCTTTTTGTCATACAGGGAGAAGGGGAACTACTTGCAACAGGTTCATTTGATGGGCGGGCAAGAATTTGGAGTAAGAATGGTTAGTTGCTTCCTACTTGTTGCATCTAAATGAAAGAAATTAAAAAGATTATGAAGATGTGATTGGAATTTGAGGAATACCTTAATCAAGTAGTTTCATTTAGGATTTCTTTTCAACTTTTTTCATTTTTTTTGTGGTGATTCTATCTTGTCTTCCTATTTTCTTATGAAATAGCTAATTCAAAACCATTTTAACTAGTACTATGTTATAGAGATAGGAAATAAGTATTCCAGGCTTCATCGGTACAATGGGTAATCCGTCCAATTACTATTATATCAATTATCTATTTTCCTATTTTTTTGTACAATGTCTGATCAGCAGCGTGCTATTATTGAAGAGTTATGTCCATTATTCAATAGATTTCCACTTAGGCTAAAGTCAGCTGCTTGTTGTGGTCTTTCATGGGGTAGGTTAGTATCCTGTGGTAATATGGCTGCATGATATGGCAGGCTTGTTTAATTAATGGAAAATTTTGCTGTCATCTTTCTTTGAACTTGTTTGTAAGCTTTCCTTCCATATTGGCAGCTTTAGCCGATACTGGCAGGATAGTGCTTACACTTGCTTTATTTTATGCTAACATGCCTAAGGAACCATATTCTCAATCTATGATTTTGAGAAGAACTGAGGAATGCAAGCTCATGGGTGTATCTTTTCCTCTTCAATCTTCTTCTATAGCAGCAAGAAGGATGAAAAATTCAACTTTTTTCAGGGCTGCTATTCGGCAAAATTCTTTTTTATTGACTGCTGAAGAATCATTTATGCATAAAGAACACATTATCGATATGAATTATGGAGCTTTGAGGGATTAAGAAGTTATTTTTGTATTTCATTAGATGAAGTTACTTCAGTGGAAAATAAATAGGTACCTACATCAACGTGGTCTGACATAAATCTAGTGGTGATTATTTTTGTATTCCTTTTGGTCAAGGTGTTCTTTTGATGTACTGTTGATTATTTTACATGTAATCAAATCGTAGTTTCTTTTACATTTAAGTAGGGATATTGAACTATCATTTGAGAACTTCTTCAAGTAAAATTAGTTCAGTTCTTTACATGAAAACACCTTGGTTTTTCCTACACAAAGTACAAGAAGACAAAACCTAAGCCCATCATTTAAATGTTTTTTACATTTATTTTATGCAATATTCATGTTGAAACATCTCAGACAATAAGCTATCTTTCTCACTTGTATCCCAAAGGGCGTCAACCTGTGTATTTTGGAAGATTCTTTACCTTCTTTTGTTGGCATTGCTACCACAGGTGAATTACAGAAGACACTAGAGGAACATGGAAATTCTGTATCATCTATAGCATGGAACAGTGACGGTGATCTTCTTCTAATTGGAAGTTATGACAGCACGGTTATGATTTGGGACACTAGAACATGGAAGTCCAAGCAAGAATTAGTATTTGATTCAGGTGAAATTGATTCAGTTCTTATAGATAGATTCAGTTCTTTAGAAGTTTATAAATGCAGTCATGCTCATAATATTTATTCTTGCAGAACTATTGCCTGTTGTTATTGTTGCCTGGAGAAACAATACTTCATTTACAACATGCTCAAGGGACAAGAGAATTCATGTTTGGAACATTGGATATTCTCAGCCAATTATAACTTTCACCGGACATCAGGTTTCGATTACCAAATAATAGAAACATTTTTGAGATTAATTTTTATTAGGCATTCCTAAGTTATAATGGTTTGTTGCTGATCTGTTATTCCCCTTATTGATAGCCACTCGGCAATGTTCATGTTTTTGTTCTGTATGCTTGAATTTCATTTGGCTAGCAAAGTGAGCATTGACATGCATGGAATCAAGTGCCTTTTTTTTAATCTTGGCACACAATCTTCAAGCTTGTGGTATTTGTATTTTCAAGTTTGATAATGACTCAATAACCTTGATGTGTTGGACCAAGGTAGTCAAATCGAGATTCGAATCGTGAATTGAAATTCTAAATTTGCGAATCAAGAATCGTGAATCGAATTGAATCGTAAGATTCGGTTCAACATTTCGAAAGCATATATATATATATATATATATATATGATTCAAAAAATTAAATAAGTTTTAAAATACTTGTTCAACATTTCAAATGCATTCTATTGTCTCCAATTCTAGAGCAATGTTCCCAAATCGGATCTATTTTCTTAGTTTGAGATCGAAGACATTTTTAAGTATTAAACAAACCTATATATATTTATAAAAAAAACATTAGTTATTTCAAAAACAGTTCAGATTTAAAAATTAATAAATAAGATTAAATTATGTAAAAGATTCGGTTTTAAATTAAAAAAATTTCTTTCCATAACAAGATTTTTAAGATAACAAATTAATTGGATATCAAAATTTTAAAATTAAGCATTATCTTTTAATTAATCTTTGAATTTGTTTTCCGATAACAAATTTAAAGATTAATTAAATAACACTAATTTAAAGAATTTTAAAATAATTAAAATAGTTGACGTCATACATTAAGAAAGAATTAAAGAAAAACAGAAAGAAAGATGAGGGAGGTGAAAAATAGAGGATCTTGGAATAAAACAAAATTTTCTTCTTCCTCCTTTTTCTATGCTTCTTTCTCTTTTCATTCTTTCTTTTGCTTTGATTTTTTTTTTTTAAATTTTGGAATCTGCATTGTCCGGCTCTTCGTTTCTTACAAGGGCAGGTTTGCCTTTTTCTTTAATTAAAATTCAAAACGTGTAAAGCAATATCCGAATCGTTGATTTTCTTGATTCATATCGATTCAAACGATTCATTCACGATTCTGGATTAATTTCGATTCTTTTATAAGATTCGAACCGTTATGTATAAAAAATGATATCAATATTTATATCGAGAATCGTACGATTCTAATTACAATGTGTTGGACCGAGTGGCAAGCTCTGACCTCTTTCAAAGTATTTTGTTATATTTATGTAAATGCCATTTGAGTGATGACTTCATTTATTCTCATCCTTCAGCTTGTGGCCTGTTGCTCTGGCCAAACTGGCTCAAGGCCATCTCATTTCCTGAATGATATTTTCCAGGCTGTAAATCCTGTTGGCCTGCAATGTGATCCTTCAATTGGATAAACTCTTAACGGAAGTTTGAGATTGATTGTTCTATGCAACTTCTTTCCTTTATCTCTGGTGAAATAAAAATTGAAACAAAAATGCATTACTGATATGCCTATGGCGCTTGTGCTGCATTTCTTAAGACTACAAAGCAATAAGGCAAATTCTGTCATCTTATAGTCAGTCTTAGATGGTGACAGTTGACAAATGCTCATGATCCTTACTTTATTGCTCTAAATTTTGACTTGCATCAGTGATTTAATTTCAGGATGATATTGGTGGTATCAAATGGGATCGTAGTGGGACTTTGTTGGCTTCATACTCTGATGATGGGGCTATAAAGGTAGTCATTCTAGTTCAAAGTGGCAATTGTTTATTCTATGAAGTTTTCTGGCTTAGGGATTTTCAAAGAAATTATTGGTTTGACCTGATTCAAGTTGTATAATTTTGAATATTTTAATATATAGCTTTGGAAATACAAAAATTGCATAGAGTTCAAATTTGCTATTTGCATGTGTACTATGGACTCCTATTACTTTTGAAAAATATAATCTTGGGTTAAGTAGGTTATGCATTTTTTTGCTTTTTGCTACAAAAGCATAGAGACAATTTTGTCTCACACATTTGACCTTGTGTGTACTGTTGGAAATTAACTTTTTGAAATTTCGTCAGGGAATGGAGTTAATTAAAAATAATATTTTCATGACCAAGGCAACAGCTTTTACCGATAGTTGACTGCAGGATTTTTTCATGTGCAGGAAACTTCATTTTTGCCATGATATATTAAAAGTGAAGCAGGAAATTTATATGTTATTCCATGATTCTATAGTTGCTTTGTAGTTGAAAGACTTAAATTCTTTGTGCATTTCAATGGTACTTTTGGCATGCATTGTTTTTATTCTAAAGCCCATATGCTAATTTTGAAATCTTGATATCTGTTATTAATAATGCTATTTTTCTTGATGTAGTGTATTTAATTAAGAAATGTGGCAAATGAAGTAACCTCTCTTCTGTAAGAATAATCCTGCTATTTTAAATCATCCAAGGCCATATTAGGGAAAACTTGTCGAGTTGAGTTCTTGTTACGTTTCAGTTGACCCTTATCTTTAATATTTCCAGTTTCGATCACCAGGGCTATGTTGGACCTCTCTACTTGTTTTTATTGGTATTTGGTGCAGATACTATTCATATAACGAGCTTAGTCTTTTTTTGCTGTCCTTTTCTTTTGTCATTTAAACCATGGATATTCAAGCGCCAAATTTCAGTATTTATGTGATATTTTTCCAGATTTGGACGTTGAAACAGAATGAAAGTCTACATACTCTGATGCACTGTCAGGTCTGGCTTTTTTCTTGTCATTATTATTTATTTTGAATGATCTTATTGGAAGTATTTATTGAGCAGCATTTTCAGGGTATAAACAGTATTAGATGGAGCCCTACTGGCCCAGGTACTGACTACCCCAATAAGCAGTTATTGCTTGCAAGGTGCATTACGCTCTCTTTGTTGTTGCATCTTTTGTATTGTGCCCTACTTTTATTCCATGTCTGAATCATGTGTTGTATGCAGCATATGAGATGGCCATTAGTTTATCGACTGAAATTTGATTTAATGGTTGTGCAACGTCTATACCAAAGTTTGTTCAAACTAAGTTTTATGTATAATTTAATTTGTAAAACAGAGGACATTGTGAAAAATATCAAAAACAATTCAAGCAAAATAACTGTTATCTGAAAGCCAGTTAGTATGGTGTCCGTGGCCATCATTGTCTAGCACTTATAGGAGTATTGTCTAGCAGTTACTTTATTACAAAAGAAAATAAACAAAAAAAATACTAACCTTTCTATGTTTCCTTTTCTGTGAGATTTCTGTCCAGCTTAATGACTCAGATATTTCAATTGAACAGAAGTCAAATTTTATAATTATTGACAAAATTATGGCAGGCACTGTTAGCCTTGTAATTTGGTGCTCAATGGTAGCCTGAGCATATAAATGGATGTTAATTTCCTGGTGGCTTTTGCCATGTCTAAACAAATTATTGCTATCAATGCATCTCTCATCCTTTGTGGTAGAGCTTTGGGATGTCTTCCTTGTTACTGTATCTATATACCAACTTAATTCATATTATTGATTTCACATCTCCTTTCTGAAGTTTTTACCTCATTCTACTTTATTGTGTTGCTTTATTATTATGCACATCTGCTATATGTTCTACATGGTTATCTCTGTCACATGTACAAGCGGCTTTCCGCTTTTACCATCATCACCATCAATCCATGTGACACTTGGCTTGAACAGAATGCAGCATCATGCAGCTGATTTTTCTTGATAATAGATAAATATCAAATAAATTTGCTCATGACCAATATTAGCCTAAAATTCAAAGATGCATTTTTCTAAATTGCTTGGAACTTAAATTCAACCATTAGTGTAATTTACTGCCACTTGCTTCTCTGCAACTACCAGCAGCTAAAAAGGCTGAAGAAATCATGATCGAGCACAAGATGGTTATTTTTTTTTTTGCAAACCTCTAATGAGCCGCTAAACTAAGACAGGGGCATGCGCACATCTCAATTGCGGCCTGTGGAGCCCGCGCACATATGGGCGCTGGGATCACCCACAGTTCGTGTTCACAGTTCTCATACGTGCACTCTTACCCCGTAGATTCGAACTTTCACCACTTGTAGACGTCCTTACGGAGGATCCAAGTGTCAATTGACCTAAAGGCCGTTGACATACATAAGATGGTTATTGCTGGAAGTGTATCTTGTTTTGATTTGGCTCTAAATTATTTGGACTTCAGTTCTAATGCGAATATTAGAAAATTGTAGATGCAAAATTGCAGAAGAATAACCATAAAAAATACTTGGACTTCAGTTCTAATGCCAATAGAAGCAAAACTAGTCAAAAGTGAAATACAGTTGTGAAGATTTCTCAGTGTACATCTGTGACCAAAATTGGAGAAGAATTTTCTAAATTGCGACATTTTTTGTATGCTGTACTGTTTTATACAATCCTTTCAAATGTCAGTGCTTCTAAAATTTGCTTCATTTCATATCTTTTCTTTTGACTCGTCTATATGATTCTGTCAAATGCCATCAGTGCTGCAGATGATGCAACAGTCAAAATGTGGGATTGTGCTGGAGGGCAACTCCTTTACTCCTTCAATGGTCACGGGTACTTTGATCATTCAATTTCTAACTGATACATCAATACATGGCTAAGCATATTTTGATGGGGCAGTTCATTTCACTTTGAACACCAGGGCACCTGTAATCGAAATAGAGTTTAGCCCGAGTGGGGACTATATAGCTAGTGGATCTAATGAGCAACGCTTACTGATATGGAAAGTCAAAGATGGGACCATCGTGAAGTCATGCAGTGGCTGTGATCCTTCCATTTATAATCTTTCCTGGAATAAAGAAGGCAACAAAATAGCAGCAGGTTACAAAAACGGCACTCTTTGTGTGATTCGTGTGTCGTAGATCCTGTTTTTGTGCGTTGAGAAGCTATGTGGCCTTTGCAACCCGTCTTACACGCATGCTGATCTTTTTTTTCTTTCTGTCAACGCATCAATTACAGAAGACATTGGTAAACGTAATTCATTTGGTATATATGTAGCGTTTTCTATTCTTTTGGCATGCTAATTTTTATAGTTAAGAAAAACGAAACCCCTAATGGGCCCGCTAAACTAAGACAGGGGCGTGTGCATGCCTCGACTGCGGCCTGTGGGGCCGCGCACACATGGGCGCTGGTACCACCCACAGTTCGTGTTCACAATTGTCAGACATGCACCCTCATTCCGAGGATTCGAACTCTCGCCACTTACGAAGTGTCCTCACGGGGACCCAAATGCCAATTGACCCAAAAGCCGTTGATTGCTAATTTTTATAGTTGATGTATACACCAAGACTTGAGGGTACCCATGGAAGTTAGGCCTTTTCTCATTTTAGTGACATACAAGTTTTAATGGTTGGAACAATACAATAGCGCATCTTGACCTCTGTTATATTACTATCAACAACAATCCACGGTTTCCCAGCAAAATGTCATTCCACTTAGTACCAATAGTACTTTCTTTACGAGAGAGAATCATTTCTACTTTTTTTTTTTTTCTGTTGAAATAAGCTTTCTCATTTTTTTTTTGCCGTTAAAATGCATTTAAAATAATTCATAGTTTTCAACTCTTTTGCCTGATCTCACTACAAGAAAGTTGAGTTATAGCGACTAAATTTAGTGGTTGATTTATTAAATAGCCGTTATAAATATCTATAGCGGCTAATTTTTATATTAGTCATTATAGATTATCACCCTATCATATTTACAACGGCAAATTTGTACATTGGCCGCAATAGATATATTTTTAGCAGCAAATTTTTAATTAGCTACTATAAACATAGTTTTGTTTATTATTTTTGAACAATAATTTCATAACGGCTAATTCATAAATTACCACCACAGAAATTCAAGTTTAAAAATAATATTTGATGGGAGAAAAATGTTATATCTATTATTTATTAAAATTAATTTATTTTTAACAAAAACTTTTCTCACAATATTTTCTTTTAAAAACTATTAGACTTCCGGTTATTAATTATTATTTTTTCAAAAAAAAAAGAATAATACATCATATTAAAAAAATTCAACCTAATGAAATTATTACAAAAGAATTTTAATCCAAAATTTTTTAAACACTATTAATATGAGTAAAGTTTTTATTAAAATTTTATATTATATTCAAATATAATTATTTTATTATGAAATTATTAATTAGTGCAACATAACCATTGTAAAGCTCTCCAACTGGTAATGAAACATGATCGAAGCTTTGTTGGATTAGGCACAATCACGGCAATTCCATACTTATCCATGTGATTAAAATATCGCGATTGAGCTTTCAAAATGTTTCAACATCTTCAAACTTTTTTTTTTTTTTTTGCCGTTAAAACGCATTTAAAATAATTCATAGTTTTCAACTGTTTTGCCTGATCTTCTCTTTCCTTTTTGTGCGCTTACAAACTAGTTGAAGATATCCATGATCTCTAAACCATTCAGTCTCAAGTTTGGTGTGCCTTGTTTAGTATCTAGGGTTTCCTTTCTATGAGTCGTGTTGGCTCCGATCTTTGGATGTCTTAGAGAAGCAACAACACTAACAACACCACCCTCTCATTAATATCATTGTTCTTCCACATGTCTGTACTTTTTTATATTCTTAGCAACCATTTGCATAGTTTGCATTTATGCTTTGGATTTGATTTGGATTTTCTTTGCTGAGGATGTTGGCATGCAATCAATAATGCATGCAGTTGTGTAAAATTCAAGGCTGCTTGTGGTATTTGCTTGAATTGTTTAAATCATACAAGTAAAATAGTCATGTGAGGTACTAAACATTTTTTTCAAGTGAAGTGTAAAACTATTGTTTGTACTATTACGAAGACCATATTCACCAAACAAGCATGAAGTATATACCAAATTGAATTGAATATTAGTCTGAAGTTTGAATTCAAGTGTCTAAAGGACATGCCTAGTTATGGTTGTAAATGAGTCAAACTTGATTTGGGCTAGGCCTGGCTCAAACTCATGAACTTAGCTTTGCTCAATTTCAAATTTTGAAAATTCACGGCTAATTTAACTCAGCATTAAATTGCATTTAGTCAATTTAAAAGCTTGAATCTAGCTCAATTTAGTTTGAGAATACAACTATATGTATAGCTTACAATTATCAATGCAAGTTATAAATATTTTTAATAAATAAAGACTTACATTTTATGTGATATTGAGGAATTAAAAGATTACAATCAAAACCAAGGAATCACAAGTTCCTTTCTCCATAACGCTATTTATTTGATATACATGATAGTTGATACCAATACTCCCTAAACATCAAAATACCACATCAAATATTCAAGTTTATGGCCAGGGTTTGCTTGCCTGATATGTTGTGTAAGGCTGGCAAATGAAACACTATTTCATTGGATCTTCAGCAATCTACATAGACAGAAACAAAAAAAGGCATAATGCAATAAAATCTATTTAAATGTTGAAGAACAATTGAGCCCAATTATTAAGAAGATATTTTCCATATGACAATAGAATTATACATCTCATGTCGCATATTGATCTAAATAGTTTTTTTTCTAAATAAAAATTGAAAGATGTAATCAATTATTCATCATTCATTGTCTTGCACGACAAAGCTTCTTGAAATATCTCAATATATTGGAAAGAATTTCAGCTATAACACCACTTGCAGGTTTGCATGTCGACTTTATTTGCCTTTCCAAGAGTCGTGATAATCTCCTCAGTGTCCTTCGATTATAAATATGTTTCCCTTAAACTAAAAGTAAAGCATTATTTAAACTAAAAACACTGATAATTAAATTGTATTTACTAGTTTGAAGATATCTAAAAGTGTTTCCTTTGATTAGAAATTCTGTACATCCAAACTAAACTCTCAGTTTAAGTTATCATTTCTATGATCTCTTTTCCTCTTCACAAATCCCATAGGTTTTTTCACAAATCCCACAAGTTTTTTTTTTCATTACCATAACATGTGAAGATAAGAAACAATTTCCAGTCATCCTAAAATCCTAGCTAAGGCTAGGTCAGCCAAGAAGCTGGTCTTTCTTCAAAATAGGGCATGACCAATTAATCAAAGAGATGAGTAAGAATCCATGTGACCCTAAAGCAATAAAGACTAAATTGAGGAACCAATAAACGAAGGCTAAATTAAGCCTTACTAACACGCTATTTTTGCACTTATATAGTGTTTCTTGTTGAAAGTATGTCCTCGAATGCCAAGAATAATATTTGTATTATACACATTTTATTATTAATAATAGAAATTTATTTTGATGTTTACATAAAATTTGAGTTGACACTTTCATAAGTTTTGAACAATGTAGTCCATGTGTGCCAAGTTAAATTATATACTCATTATGGGATAATGATAAAGGCACCAGAAGAACTTAACACTTGTACACATATGTTCTGATAAAAAGTACCAGTTGAACACTATGTGATAGTGGGAGCTTGTGCCATATATACATCGGCGGGATTGATGTATTCGAATATGACTCGTTACAATTCAGTCACATGGGTTTTACTATTTGATTGTCAATGATTGGGGTTGTTGATTATGATCATATAAGTGAACCTTTAATCTGAGGTATTATGATCATGATATGCTTATGATGTCTAGTTTGTTACTAGAGTAGTTAGTCTAGTCTACATTTTGGTAGAGTCAACCTCGAAGTACAACTATATTGGGTAAGTAGCAATTATGAATGATCACCAAAAAAGAATTTGTTCTCTTGGAAGTAAACGGTTTAGTGTCATATGCTATCATATATAAGTGAGACTGAAAGACCTTGGCCAAGACAATCAAATTAATCGTGTGGAACATGAGGGTAGTTTGGTGATCTTACTCTACTATATTTATTGTTGGATGTGGGCCAAGCCTTGCTTTGAAATATTTGTGACAATAGTGCTCATTTTAATATATTTGCATGCTATGTACGTTTGATTTTCGAACATTTATTAACATATGATCTAATCTCGTGAGTTTGAAGCTATCCATGGTTTTCACTTAGTTGGGATACAAGAACAAAATATTTACACATATATGATAATCATAATAAAAAAGATTTGTAATTATCTATTCATTCATGTTCGATTAGGGTACGACATGGGGCTACAGGCCTAGCTAGGTGACATTCACATCTTCTGGTGTCCTTCTAATGCCAATGCGATAAACCTAGAGAGTCACTATTGAAGAAATTTAAAATTAGTCTAGTTTAAGTGTAGGGCTAAAATTACTAATTTACAATTTTATTTTATTTGATGAAGTATAATTATAAATTATATTAGAGTTTTATCTTAAGTTTGAATTTTAATCGAAGTATGATTGGATATGAATAATTAATTAAAATTACAATGACTTGAAGTCAAAAATTGTTTTAATTGGTTTAGGACTCATATTTTGTCATGCTCCCTTCCGCGGGACAAGCATGCAAAACTGCCGTGACAACCATAGGAAGGATACTGATAAGTGCTTATTTATACATATTTTATAATATCAATTTGTATGCATCGAGTATTACTTTTATAAGATTTTATCACTAATGAAGTTTATTTTGTGTTTTTTTATGCAATAGGGCTTTGGAGGTGTGAAGTAAGGGAAAAAAGTGAAGATAGGGAGTGATGGCATTTTTTAAGACCAAGATAGGAGCTATGCTCATATACAATTAGGGAAAAGTTCTGTAGAAAATCACTGCAGCATTTTACTGTAGCAAAATTATTATTCACAGCAGAAGGAAATTTTCACACTACTATGTGGATGGCCGTGTGGATGCTCGTGTGAAGCCGCGATTTTCGTTTATAAAGCCGTATTGCTATATTTTATAAGGATCTTCTTGGCTACTTTCCAGAGACAAGACGGCTACGGAGTGGAGGGAGTTCTTTGCGGCTTTAGGAAGGTTTTTTCACAAACTTGGATCGATTCCTCCTCCATCATTGGCGATCTAGCTTCGGAGTGGATTCAATCTAGACATGGAAACTACCCACTAAGACCATCATTGCGGATATAGGGGGGGTTAATTTGTATGGCTTTTGCAGTTGTTTACCCTTTCATTATTTGTTTTATAACTTGCTCCATAGAGAGTTAAACTCCTAATGGGTATTCGGACATGTAAAACCTAAGATTCTTATTCTAATTAGATTTACATTGTGTTTCTATTTGAATTCAATATATTGAGTTTTACTCTTGTGTTTTTAATGCTTGCATGTGCTTTTGATTTCGATATTGATTGACTTGCTTGTTTTATTCAACCTAGTGAAAAAAGAAACTACCACTAGGTTTAGAATTACTAAAAGTGAAGCGGGTTGAGAGGGTGAACCATGAGATAGCGGAGTATCCCCTTTGCCTTCCAATAGATATTTTCTATTTTCATATTCCCTAAGTTCTAAGCAGTCATATGTGGCGTGAGGTGTCGAGAGAATTCTCCGTTGGGATCTCGTAGGGGGCTAGCGATCTTTCATATGGAGGCAGGGTTGGATATATTTTTAGGAATTAGTTATATCTTTGGGATCCCTAGAGTGCTAAGTAGTTTTATGTGGTATGAGGCGTCGAGTGAATTTTCCGTTGTGACCTCGTCGGGGACTAGTTGCCTGTGGCCTAGAGGCAGGGGCCGGTATATCTTAAGATACCCATGACTTAATTAGTTCATATAAAATACTTGTAATCCAGTACCTAATACATGAATCCTAGGGGGAGCATTATCCGGATATCCTGCCTTTATCGATTGAGAACTCATTATTTTTAGTTCTTGCACACTTGTTAGTGACACTCTTAGGTTTAACCATTAAATCATCATAACACTACATTCATTAGGCTAAATAACAAAGGAGGATCAACTACTAGTACTTCTGTTCCCTGATGTTCGATAACCAGAACCATTGGGTCCACTTTATTACTTGACCTTCGTGAACTTGCGGTAATGCAAGAAGTTGACACTTAGCCCTGTGGTTTGTGTGCATCAGACACCCAAGCCACTCAACCCTTGAGTCTACATAAGGCTAGCAAACACCTGGTAGGAGACAGTTTAAAACAGAATTCACAAGTTCAAAATAAATAAAATAAGGAACAATATAGAGGAAGCAACTAAACCATACACTGATAATAGAGTTTAGTAAAACTTGCTTGTGATAAATACAACAAGGTTTCTAAAAACTAGACAAGCATACAAACCATTATCCTTATACAATGCAACATGTTCAAGAAAAAACATATATAGGACTGGGAATAAAAAATTAGCTAGAAGAATGCTCTGCACTCCATCCTACCGCAATGAAGCTAGATGCTAGAGCCTAGAATAGAGAGAGAGGATGAGTAACCAAAGTCACTCAGTGAATGGGTTAATGGGCTAGCACAATATATATATATATACTGTAGATAGCATGAAAGAAAAATTCTTGCTCAATGAGGTTTCAACATTCATAACTAAAGAATAGTATAATATGAGTTTTAAAATCATAAAACACGACACTCACCATCAAATGAATTTGCTTTGCATAAAGACATATTTTCTCAAAATACGAATTTTGTATCTCGAGCAATCGAATAATGATCTAGAAATCTCTTTAAACTTTAGCCGTGGCTGCGGCTAAGTCCAAAGCCATCAAGACACTCATGTCCTTGATGTTTACCTACCGGGTTCATGTGAGGATTCTGGACTCTTGATGTTCGTCCAATCAAGGTTCTACATGCCACCTGAAGTGGATAGATAAATCTGGTCCACCACGCCACCTCTAAAAGCTGGTCCGTGGGGACCCCTACTGCAGCAGACGTGTTCCAAACCCATTACCAATAAAACCAGAATGAAAATGTATCAACAATACAATTCATATAAATCATCTCACAGGGTCTTTGTTTAAGACAAATATTCACATATCAGGAATGAGAATTGTGGGATCAAAAATACACGCCCCGGTGATGTGTCAGTGAATATTATGCAATTCACATATCAGAATGAAAGTGTATCAATAATACAATTCATATAAATCATCTCACAGGGTCTTTGTTCAAGACAAATATTCACATATCAACAGTTGTGTCAAAAATACGCACCAGACGATATATCGAATCACAAATGTTTTTTATTTTATTTTATTTCCTTTTTTGTATTATATTTTATTTTTATGGACTCTTCCATTCCTAATAGAGGCAAGCCTCTATATATTTATCACATCATTTATATACAAACACATAACTTATATATATATTGTTGTTTGCGCCTTGTCACTGAAAAGTGCCTAAATGTACATGTATTTTCGTGTATTTTATTTGTGTTGCATGTATATTTTTATAGATCGATACCCGTTTTAAGCTTGATTTGGTTCTTTTATTTTTGTAGATCATGAAGAAGCCATTGCAGGCTAGAAAACACAATGTGAGCGAAATCTCGACTAAAACAAGTAATTTTGAGGCTGAGTATTGTAGAGCCGCATGAAGATGAACTAAGCCCACATGGAGATGAACTAAGGCCGTATGGCGCGTGCATAAAGTTTCCTGAGAGCAATGCGACTTCTATGCAGGCACATGAAGCCCACGTGGGTCGTGGGAAGCCTTTTTTGGGGGCATTTATATGAAGAAAGTTAGGGCATTGTAGAAGAAGAGCTTGAACACTAACGGCAGGAGGCTCATCAACGGAGAAAAAAAGAGATCCAATGCCTGAAAACCTTCGGATTCAACAAAGAGAGGCTAGATTTGAGGAGATCTACCACCAAAATCAAATGGAAGAACTAAAAAAATAACGCAAATGACAAATCTAGGGAGACATCATTGGAGCTCTTCCGGAGGAGATCCTTCATCACCACTCATCACCAACCTTCAAGGGAGTTTAATTATGTCTTATTTGATTATTTTCATGTATTTTCTCTTGAATTTAATTATCATGTCTAACTAAGCCCCAAGGTTACCGAATGCCAGGGAACCTTGGGATGAACTTGTTCTATGGATGATGTTATTTTATTTTATATGAAATCTTGTGGTTCATGGTTCTTTTCGTGCATCCTTTAGTATCTTGAATTGCATGAGAACTCTGTTGCTCAATTTATATTTTGTGCTTGGCGGTGCGGGATGTGCCCTTGTACTAGACTCACATAATTAGAAAAAGGACCTTTGTGTCGGTACACCCGAGGGATTCGGATACTCGACAAACCTTCGAACATTTGGTTCAAACCCAAGAGAGTGTTTGCTCCTGATAAAAGTTTCTCTCGAACCCATTATAATCATAGGAAGAGTTGGTCGGAAGGGATTATAGCCAATAGTTGTATGCGATTAAGGGTTAATCACCAAAGGATTTGGGGTTAGCCTATTTTAGGACTCTCTCGGCCCAACCCATGATTGCTGCATCAAGTTTTCATCTTTAGAACATTAGTAGTCCAGAGGGAAGTCGTGTCCGTGACCGTCTGATGCACATAACACGGGGTGATGTGTCAACCCCTTGCATTACCGGAAGCGCACGGGTCGTCAAGTAATAAGGTGGACCTAATGGGTCAGGTTGTCGAACCACACGGAACAGAAGTACTAGTAATTGCTCTTCTTTTGTAATCTAGTCTAATGAGTGTAGTGTGTGATGAACTAAAAAGAGAGTGAGTTATCAATCGATGAAGATGGGGTATACGGACAATGCTCCCCCTAGGATTCGAGTGTTAACTGTAGATTACAAGTGTTTCTAGACGAAAATATTGAGTCTTGGGTATCCTAAGGTATATCGGCCCCTGCCTCCAAGTCGCCGATAACTAGTCCCCTACGTGGTCCCGGAGGAGAATTCTCTCGACGCCTCTCATCACATATGACTGCTTAGCACTCTAGGGATCCCAAAGATATAACAAATTCCTAAATATAGATCCAACTCTACCTCCAGGTGAAGGATCCCTAACCCCCTACGAGGTCCCGACGGAGAATTCTCTCGACCCCTCTCACCACATATGGTTGCCTAAAACTTAGGGAATATGGAGATAGGAAATATCTATTGGGAGGGAAAGGGGACATTCCGCTATCTCACGGCTCACCCTCTCAACCCTCTTCACTCTTGGTGATGCTAAACCTAATGGTGATTTTTCTCTTCACTAGGTTGAATAAAACATGCAAAGCAATTAATAATGGAATCAAAAGCAATTGCAAGCATTAAGAACTCAAGAGCAAAACTCAATGTATTAACTCGAATAGAAACACAATGTAAATCTAGAAAAAATATGAATCCTAGGTTTACATGTCCGAATACCCACTAGGGGTTTAGCTCTCCATGAAGCAAGTCACAAAACAAATAAAGCAATGATAAACAAGTTCACAAGCCACAGAAAATAACCCCCCATAAATTCATGATGATGGTCTTGATGGATAGCTTCCACGTCTGAATTGAATCCACTCCGAAGCTAGGTGGCCGGTGGCACCCTTGATGACCCCTGAAGGATAGTTTAATAAGAGAAGAACATATAAGTAGATATGACAGTCGAACTTATTCCACTTCGGTAACTAGTACAGATGCAGAAATATTGGGCGCAATTAAGGCATTGGAGAAATTTAAATTATTTGTAATTTTATCAAATGAATTTTCATTACGAACATATTTCCAGGCCATCGTCTCTTTCTATCATAAGAAGTCAGATAATAAATTATCTCTAAATAGGTGGATGTGCTTTGTGGATTTCATCATCGGGAATGGATTTAAGGTAAATATTGAGCATATTAAAGGTAATGACAATTTTTTTGCAGACCAGCTCAGCAGAATGGTACATGGAGCCATTGAAAACTGAGCCCATGCGCCATCCATCTAAAGTACTTAGGATAGAGATTGCAGAAATGATAAGTGCTTGTGTATATATATTTTATAACATCATTTTGTATGCATCGAGCATCACTTTTATCAGGTCGTATGACTAATAAGGTGTATTTTGTGTTCTTTTGTGCAAACAGGGCTTTGGAGGTATGAAATATAAGAAAAAAAGCAAAGTTAGGGAGTGATGGTACATTTCAAGACCAAAAATAGAAGCTGTGCTCACATACATGGAGGTGTTGCCAACTTTCGGAGGAGTTCAAGTCATTACATGAACCGGAAGTAGGGGTGTAAATGATACATCCCTACTCGCAAGCTACTCGGGCTCGACTCGGTAAAAACTCGAACTCGGCTTGGTCATGGTCGAGCCGAGCTCGAGCTCGAGTAGCTCGAGCAGTCGAGCGAGCCGAGTTCGAGTATCTAGGTACTTGGCTCGAGTGCTCGCGAGCCTAATCGAGTAGTAATATATATATATATATATATATATATATATAAAATATTAATATTTTTTAACAAACAAATTTTTTTCTCTCATTCTCATTTCTCACTTTGAGAAATAGGGATTAGGGATTAGGAACTCAGCCCGTGACTCCGTGAGCCGCCCCCTTCAACGCCCCGTCGCCCCTTTCAACGTTCAACCCATTCCGGCCGGTTTGGTCTGAGTTCGTCGGCGACATCAAAGGTGAGATCTTTTGTTCCACCTCCATTTTCTAGTCAGTCCAGTGAGTTGGCCTCCATGATTTCTCCAAACAACCCATCCCCCTTCATAGCCCCCGCTGACACCAAAGAAACTCCATCCAGTGCATCCACCGAGCTACTAAGCCTGTGCTTAGGTCTCACAAGCTCCACCCCCCAGCATTCCCATTTCTCCTCTCCTCCATTCCACCCGAGCTCTCCGGCGTCGTCTCATAACCAAACCAATAAATTTTATTTTTTTTAATGAAAGCTTATCATATAACGAAGATCATATACCTAAATAATTGGTTGATTAGACTAAAATGCAATGACTGAAATTGTTGGTTCTTATCTTTAAAAATCTTTCAAATATTGGACAATAAAGACATAGTAATTCTTTCATCATCATAATGTATAAAGTATGCTGTGATTCAAAGTAATTCTTTTATAATATTGGGCAATAAAGACATAGTAGAAGGCATCCAGTTTTTTGTTGTCTTTAGGTGTTTGTGCTTCTAATATTGTGCTTCTCGGAACTTCAAGACCATTGTTTGGAAGGGGCAAAGAAAAAAAAAAAACTTTGGTATGATATGGGATAAGGAAGTGTGATTTGGTTATGTTCCAACTGTTCTTTGGTTTGGTTGGGGTTAACATTGGTCGTTTCCATTAAATAATATGAAACGAGAAGTTTGAAATAGCATGAAATTGCACTTCTACTAGTATTTGGTTGTCTTATTGTTTATTTACCCCAATAGCTAGTTAGCACCTTTTATTAATTTGCTTGCTGATAACTGTGTCTGTTTGTGTCATGCTTGTATAGACGGAAACTTTTATCATAACACCAGATGTTATTGTTGAATTACATGTACTGACAATCTGTTCTTGGCAGGGGGAGGAGGTCGAAGAATTTCAACGTCTTTGTGAAGTACAGAGTGACAAAGCTACTATTGAGATTACAAGCCGGTTTAAAGGAAAGATCATACAGATTCTCTTTACTCCTGGTGATATAGTGAAGGTAAAGTGGTATCTAATTTGATGTGCTTCTTGTTTCTGAAACTGTAATTAGCTCAATCATCATTCTTCTTGGTGTACAACATTCTGCTATGTTGGTTGTGTTCTTTGGTTCCCTTTGGATGTTTCTTGTCGGTTCAGAAATTGTCGTTGGCCGGACTTTAATTTTATAGCACTGATGCCAGGAAGAAGCAGTTAAAAATTATGGGTTTGCCATGCAACTGTTGATACTATTTGATTTTCAGTTATCACTGTTAAGATGCTATAAGCTGTTGTTTTTAAGCATAATCTGTTTATCAGTGGGTTGGCTGTAGGGTACTTGTGATTCTGAAGATAGCCTACAGATTTTGACTGTAGTTTGAAGGACTAGTTTAAGAACTACGTGATCATGATATTGTTCTGTAACAATGTATCACCTCTAATTAGCTTTTTGAATTTTTTTAAAGATTGATGTTGATATGATTATTAGAGACAATGAGTGTTAAACAAACTTGCTTTAGAAAAAATTTTCGGTTGTTGAAGTTGTGAGATATTGTGTCTTCCCTCTGTTGGATACCATGATATGAAGATCAACGCACTGGATCTTCCTCCTTTGAGTGAAATGATATAGATCAAGATCATAAACAATTCTTTTTAGCTGGAAGAGTGAATTCAGCAATATTTTTGTACTTTCAATTACTTTATCATCGTATTTCTTGTAGAGAAGTGCGCACTTAGATGCAATTAGTGACACCTTTGACGTTTTTAGGAACTTTGCTCTAGGATATGCTTATCGAGATCCATCATTATCAGACTATTTGTAAAATGTTATTTTTCAAAGAATCTGGCATTTGTTTTAGTTTCAAATGTTTTACTCTGTTGTGCATGTGATTTAGAAGTTCACTAACTGTCAATATCTTTTTAGAATCACATACATGTACTTGGTTTCCTTGGAAGATGGATTGTAAGATGGCATGGTTGTTCTTTTTTCCCTGTAAATTTGTAGATTAATATTTGAAAATCAGCTTTACCTTTGTTTGCCTAAGTTTTACATGGATTTCGGTGTTCAGTAGACACAGTTTAGCTCTTTGCTGCATTTTCCTTTGATTCAGTTGTAAGCTAACAAGCATGGAAATTATATTGGAATGATTATTGTGTTTGTTGTTTTTAAAAAATTTTGCTAGACTGTGATCATTTTAGAATGAATGAAAAAAAATAGATTTACTTGTAGGTATGAATCATTTTATGAATCATTTTAGGTATGAATCATGTCAACTAAACCATGTAGGTCATATTACCAATAATAGTTGATTCACTTGTGTATCATCAATTTCATCTTGATTGGTACATACATTATTTTGCTAGTGATAATAATATATGTGTGAAGTATAAGGGTATTCATTTGGGTTAAGTTGCAGATTTCAATTACAACTCTAGGTGTTCGTTCCAACTCAGAGATTTATTTGGTTGTTTATTGTAGTAGGTAATATGTCATCAAGTACACCACCCGGAATGAATTCATCAACTAGTCGGGTAGTTTTAGAAGGTGATTTTTCAATGAGCAAAAGTTTTGATGGTGATGATTATGGGAATGCTAGTAAAAACACAAACCCAACTGAAAAGGATTGTGATGTTGTTAACCTTGGTGAGGGAGAAGAACAGGAAGGTAATGAGAAAAAAGGGGCCAAAACTTCAAGTGTATGGTTGGAGTTTAAAGAAATTGATCTTCCTGATGGTTCTAAAAAAGGAGAATGCATTCATTGCAAGAGAAAGTTGGCTATATCTGCTAGCAAGAGTACAACTCAATTTAAAAGGCACTTGTCAACTTGCATAAAGAGAAAAATTTCTCAAAATCAACAGCAAAAGATTTATTTCCAACCTATACAAGATTGTAATGGTGATGTTGAAATGCAACCAGCTCTCACAAATGGTAAGTTTGACATGGCAAAAATGAGAGAAGCAGCTGCACATTGGATATTGATGCATGAGCATCCTTTTTCAATAATGGAAGAGGAAGGTTTTAATATGATGCAAAGATGTGGAATGCCTGAATGGGGAAAAGTGTCAAGGGTTACTATCAAGAAAGATTGTATGGAAGTTTATGAAGCCGAAAAAAAAAAATTGAAAACATTGCTCAAGAATGTTAGCAAGATAAGCTTGACAACAGATTTATGGAAGTCTAGTAATCAAAAGATCGAGTATATGGTCTTAACAGCCCATTTTATTGATCATAATTGGAGATTGCAAAAGCGTGTTATCAATTTTGTTCGTCTTCCACCTCCTCGTCGTGGTGTTGAGATTGCCGATTGTATCTTCAAGTGTTTGAAAGAGTGGGGAATTGAAAACAAAGTTTTTACTATCTCTGTTGATAATGCTTCAAGCAATGATGTGGCAATTAGGATTCTTAAAGACACATTCTCAAGAACTAAAAAGTTGCTTTGTGGAGGAAAGTTATTTCATGTTCGTTGTTGTGCATACATTCTTAATCTCATGGTGCAAGATGGCATTTCTGAAATTGAAGAAATAATTGAAGATATTCATGAAAGTGTGAAGTTTATTAATCAAAGTGAAGCAAGATTGAAATCATTTTCTGATATTGTGCATCAACTACAATTGCCGGAGCGAAAGCTTATTCTTGATTGTAAGACACGTTGGAATTCAACATTTGAAATGTTATCAGTTGCAATAAAATTCAAAGATGTTTTTCCTATGTTCAAAGATCGGGAAATCCTTTATCAATGTTGCCCATGCCCTGAAGATTGGGAAAAGGTGGAGAAAATATGTGAAATTTTAGAAGTGTTCAATGCCATCACAAAAATTATTTCGGGTAGTGATTATCCAACTTCCAACTTGTTTCTCAATGAAGTTTATCGTGTGAAAATGTTGCTAGACAAAAGGGCGAATGATGAAGATGAGTTCATTCGAGCAATAATTGGCAAAATGAAGGCTAAATTTGATAAATATTGGGGGGAATGCAATTTGTTGATGTCTGTGGCCGCCGTCTTAGATCCAAGATGCAAAATGAGGGTTGTTGATTTCACTTTTTCGAAGATGTATTCGGATAGAGAAGCAAGAGAAAATATTGCTAAAGTTCGAGAAGCTCTACATGAGATTTATGAAGAATATGTTCGTGAATATCAACATGGCAATGAGCATAGTGGTGAAACTCCAATGCATAATAATGATGATGTTGGTAATAATGGCAAAGGCTCGTCAGGTTGGTCCGAATTTTCAAATTATGTGAAATCTATTGAAAAAGCCTCGCCACAACAATCAGATTTGGATGCATACTTAGCTGAAGGTTGTTTTATTTTTGAAGGAGATCCAAATGAATTTAATGCTTTAGAATGGTGGAAGGGAAGTACTTTAAAATATCGCATCTTGTCTAGAATGGCTCGTGACATACTTGCTATTCCTATTACTACAGTGGCTTCAGAGGCTACTTTTAGTGCAGGCGGTAGAGTGATTGACACTTATCGTGCTTCATTGGCTCCTGAGACAGTGCAAGCATTGCTTTGTGGAGGAGATTGGTGTCGAAATCTTCATGGGGTGAAAAAGAAAAACAAAGTGAGTTTATAATTGTTCTTGCTTTAATATAATTTTTTATTTTCATGGTTTTTCTTGCTTTAATGTAATTTTTGACTATTCTTTTTTCACTTTGTATATATTAGAAGGAGAAGAAACCAATTGAGATTTCACTCGAAATACCTTGAAGCTCAAATTTAAAATGGTATGAAGAATTATGTTTGCATGTAAGTAACACTTAATTTTGTTCATCCTTATTTTTTTTATTATTAATGATTAAAATGATTTGGTTTCTAATTACTCATTTGTAACTTTGTATAGGTTTGATGAAAACATTAGGCCAAACCCTCACATTCAAGAAAATATATCCTTGAGATGGTGGATGTTGTCATGTTGATGGTGGATTGATTGTTTTCTTACTATGTATTGACTTATTTGTTTGTTGTCAATGAATTGTATTAGCACTTGTTATTTTCTATTTGTTTTACTTGGACTTATTAACTATGGACTTGTTTTATAATTGTTCTATTTGTTGTATTTTGTTTAAGTATTAGTTCTATTTGTTTTTTTTCACAATATTTTGGAATGTTGTTGTTTTAGTTGATGTTGCATTTGGTCAAATATGAATGTATTTGTTTATTTTTGAAAAATTATAGAATGTTATTATTTTAGTTCTTGTATTTGGCCAGGTTTGAATTGTGTTTGTTGTCCTTAAAAAATTTTAGAATGTGGTCATTTTAGAATGGATGAAAAAAATATATATTTTTTTTTATGAAAATCAAGTAAAAAAATTTTCGAGCTCGAGTCGAGCTCGAGCTCGAGCATAATGTCTCGAGCTTAATCGAGCGAGCTCGAGTAGTTCGAATTATGTATCGAGTCGAGCTCGAGCTACAAAATGAATACTCGGTCGAGTTCGAGCCGAGTATCGAGTATCGAATTTTCAGTCGAGCTCGAGCTCGCTGTTATTCGGCTCGAACTCGACCGATTACACCCCTATATGGGAGGATTGATCTATGGACTTCATTACTGACCTACCAATCTTTAGAGGATTTACTGTCATATATGTGGTGGATAGATTATCTAAATTTGGGCATTTTATTTAATTGAAGATTGATCTCACTGACTCCACCGTAGAAGAAGCATTTGTTCATCATATTTTGAGGTTACATAAGGTTCCTAAGACTACTATGAGTAACAGAGATAAAGCCTTTCTCAGCAAATTTTGGAAATGTTTATTCAAAACAATGGGCACTACATTGTCAATGTCTTCAGCATATAATCTACAATCGAATGCCCATATGGAAGTTTTAAATAAATGCTTGTTTATATAAAAAAATTTTGATATCCTAATTTTAATCAAAATAGATTTATTTTAATTACATGTATCACATCATAATGAAATTAAGATTATATTGGGTTAAGATAAACAAAATAGATATTATTCATAAATATTCAAAAAATTGGTAGATCATAAGTGATCAAAAATATTCAAATCTCAAGATTAGCCAAGAGCACAGATTTCAAGGCAATCTAAAATATTCAAATCCCAAAATCAGCCGGGAGCACGGATCTCGAGACGATCTAAAATCTCTAAAATATTCAAATATTCAAATCCCAAGATCAGCCAAGAGCACAGATCTCGAGGCGATCTAAAATATTAAATTCCCAAGATCGACTACGAGCACGGATCTCGATGCGATCTAAAATACACAAATCTCAAGATCAGCCAAGAGGACGGATCTCGAGATGATCTAAATATTCAAATCTCTAGATCAGGTAAGAGCACAGATCTCGTGGTGAGCTAAGATATTCAAATTCCAAGATCATCCATGAATACAAATCACAAAGCAAAATCAACCATCGAATTAAAAAAATCAAATTGGATAAAAAATATAATAACATAAAATAAAATAAGAGAAATAATAACAAAATACTAATAATAATAAAATATAAAATTATTATTATTATTATTATTATTATTATTATTATTATTATTATTATATAATAACAAAAGTAAATATAATAACAAAAAACATATATAATTAAACAAATAAACGTGGGGACATGCATTTGCATGAGACGTGGTTTCTCTTCTTTTAAAACAAGTTACAAACTCTTCAAGACTCTTCTAAAGAATTTGACTACGTGTACAAACTAAGATCATAGAAATAAAGTGAAGGCAACGAGCGGTGAGCTTCTAGCCCACCTTGAACCCTTATCCTTACTTATTCCTTCCTTATTCTAGAGGGTCTCAGAATAGTATTTTCAACCACGTGGCTAATAGTGACTAAAGTCTGATTCCCTCAAAGACTACATTATCTTTGATAAAGTAAAATTACCTTTACTTTTCTAATCCCTCCATCATGTTGACGATATTGTGCTCTTCCACATCATCAATCATGACATTCTCGGGCAGTGGGCCTTGTCTTTCTTGTGGTGCTACTGGAACTACGGGTACTACTGCATTGTGCCCTTCTTCATTATCTGAGTCAAACATCTCCTCTGTATCTGACTGTGGTATGGCTAAGTTCATGTAGTGGATGCTTGGATTAGGAATGTTGGGGCGGCCAAAATTGCAGAATCTAAACTGCTGTGTCCATGCCATGACGCTCTTCATATGGTGCTCAAGCCTATCATCTTGGTTGAGTAGATGTGGAAAAGGGCTGTAGATAGGGAAAAACTAAGGATCAGTATATAGTTTGATTACCTGAGTCTCTAGGATGAGGGGGATTCTGGTCGGCTCATCCAGTGTTGGGCCTGTTCTCTTCCAGTCAGTGGTTAGAGCGCAAGCCCTCCATAAATGGAGTTGGTGTAGTATGTTTGTGGGATTCTGTAGTGTTGCGGTCCCTCTTACGTCAATGTCTTCTTGCACGGGCCTGTGATGACGAAGGATAGATACCTTTAGAAAGTGGCGAGCTTCGTCAGGGTACCCTGATTATATGGCAGGTGAGATGGAGTTATCTTCTAGATTGATGTACCCTTCTCTCAGGGGTACTGATCTATAGAGCTCCCTCAGCACATTTATCAGCTGCTTGTATGCTGGAAGCGCATCGATTTGTTTTATGTCTGTGATGATGATTTGGGCTACCAGTTTATGTTTGAATAATGAGAGGAGTTTAAAGGGAACTCTTCGGATTATAGTATCTTGCCATGTCGCCAAATTGATGGAGCAGCGATAGATGGCGAATCCTTCGTGGCATCTACAAGCGGGATCAGGATGCTGATTCCCTCTGTAGGCAATCCCTACAAGGCTAGTCCTGGGGGACAGTCTTCTTCAAAGGCCATTCTTTGGAGCTGAGCTGGTCATTGACTAGTGCTTCATCAAGGTGTTATAGTACCTTGTGATAAACGATATCTTGTACCTCTGTTAGTTGCTCAGGGAAGACTTCAAGTGTTTGTAATTTTTTCTTTCTTTCTTCTTCAATGACTTTGTAAAGTAGCTGGTTTTCTTCTTTTTCTATGGAGATCTTTTCTGTTAATTTTGCAATCTCTTCTTGTCTTATTTTTAGCTCGGTCTCCATTGTTTTGATTCTCCTTTCTTGTTCTACCAAGAAATCCACCATCTGTGGCTTGAATGGCAGAGGTGCTTTTTTCTTGGATAATGGTCATGCCATGAGTTGACCATTGATCTCCTCGTTGATTTTCTGGAAAAAAAATCTGCTACCTAGTGGAATAGTACTAGCATTGCCTTTTGGTCCCTCCGGTTTACCCATAGGTTATTCAACATCACGTGCTGTTGGAGGTTAAGCACGGCCTTTGTCTTGAAATTGGGTGGTGAATCAACTGGAAAGATGGCAAGATTGAGAAGTGGGTTTATGGGATAGGATGTTGGTGGAGTTTGAGATGATGAAGCTAATTGTTGTAGTGCTCTTGCAGCCATATTTCTCTTGAATCTCTCAGAAATAAGAGGCTTAGATTTTTGTGGAGTTTCGCTCTTTTGTGGAGCTGGGTTGGTTGTCATGCACTTGGATTAATTGGGTAGTCGAGTTTGGTATTTATAGAGGGTATTTATAGAGGGTGGTATTTATAAAAATCTAAGCCTCTTATTTCATACCTACAAGTAAATCTATTTTTTTCATTCATTCTAAAATGATCACAGTCTAGCAAAATTTTTTTAAAACAACAAACACAATAATCATTCCAATATAATTTCCATGCTTGTTAGCTTACAACTGAATCAAAGGAAAATGCAGCAAAGAGCTAAACTGTGTCTACTGAACACCGAAATCCATGTAAAACTTAGGCAAACAAACGTAAAGCTGATTTTCAAATATTAATCTACAAATTTACAGGGAAAAAAGAACAACCATGCCATCTTACAATCCATCTTCCAAGGAAACCAAGTACATGTATGTGATTCTAAAAAGATATTGACAGTTAGTGAACTTCTAAATCACATGCACAACAGAGTAAAACATTTGAAACTGAAACAAATGCCAGATTCTTTGAAAAATAACATTTTACAAATAGTCTGATAATGATGGATCTCGATAAGCATATCCTAGAGCAAAGATCCTAAAAACGTCAAAGGTGTCACTAATTGCATCTAAGTGCGCACTTCTCTACAAGAAATACGATGATAAAGTAATTGAAAGGACAAAAATATTGCTGAATTCACTCTTGCATCTAAAAAGAATTGTTTATGATCTTGATCTATATCATTTCACTCAAAGGAGGAAGATCCAGTGCGTTGATCTTCATATCATGGTATCCAACAGAGGGAAGACACAATATCTCACATCTTCAACAACCGAAAATTTTTTCTAAAGCAAGTTTGTTTAACACTCATTGTCTCTAATAATCATATCAACATCAATCTTTAAAAAAATTCAAAAAGCTAATTAGAGGTGATACATTGTTACAGAACAATATCATGATCACGTAGTTCTTAAACTAGTCCTTCAAACTACAGTCAAAATCTGTAGGCTATCTTCAGAATCACAAGTACCCTACAGCCAACCCACTGATAAACAGATTATGCTTAAAAACAACAGCTTATAGCATCTTAACAGTGATAACTGAAAATCAAATAGTATCAACAGTTGCATGGCAACCCCATAATTTTTAACTGCTTCTTCCTGGCATCAATGCTATAAAATTAAAGTCCGTCCAACGACAATTTCTGAACCGACAAGAAACATCCAAAGGGAACCAAAGAACACAACCAACATAGCAGAATGTTGTACACCAAGAAGAATGATGATTGAGCTAATTACAGTTTCAGAAACAAGAAGCACATCAAATTAGATACCACTTTACCATTACTATATCACCAGGAGTAAAGAGAATCTGTATGATCTTTCCTTTAAACCGGCTTGTAATCTCAATAGTAGCTTTGTCACTCTGTACTTCACAAAGACGTTGAAATTCTTCGACCTCCTCCCCCTGCCAAGAACAGATTGTCAGTACATGTAATTCAACAATAACATCTGGTGTTATGATTAAACTTTCCGTCTATACAAGCATGACACAAACAGACACAGTTATCAGCAAGCAAATTAATAAAAGGTGCTAACTAGCTATTGGGGTAAATAAACAATAAGACAACCAAATACTAGTAGAAGTGCAATTTCATGCTATTTCAAACTTCTCGTTTCATATTATTTAATGGAAACGACCAATGTTAACCACAACCAAACCAAAGAACAGTTGGAACATAACCAAATCACACTTCCCTATCCCATATCATACCAAAGTTTTTTTTTTCTTTGCCCCTTCCAAACAATGGTCTTGAAGTTCCAAGAAGCACAATATCAGAAGCACAAACACCTAAAGACAACAAAAAACTGGATGCCTTCTACTATGTCTTTATTGCCCAATATTATGAAAGAATTACTTTGAATCACAGCATACTTTATACATTATGATGATGAAAGAATTACTATGTCTTTATTGTCCAATATTTGAAAGATTTTTAAAGATAAGAACCAACAATTTCAGTCATTGCATTTTAGTCTAATCAACCAATAATTTAGGTATATGATCTTCGTTATATGATAAGCTTTCATTAAAAAAAATAAAATTTATTGGTTTGGTTATGAGACGACGCCGGAGAGCTCGGGTGGAATGGAGGAGAGGAGAAATGGGAATGCTGGGGGGTGGAGCTTGTGAGACCTAAGCACAGGCTTAGTAGCTCGGTGGATGCACTGGATGGAGTTTCTTTGGTGTCAGCGGGGGCTGTGAAGGGGGATGGGTTGTTTGGAGAAGTCATGGAGGCCAACTCACTGGACTGACTAGAAAATGGAGGTGGAACAAAAGATCTCACCTTTGATGTCGCCGACGAACTCAGACCAAACCGGCCGGAATGGGTTGAACGTTGAAAGGGGCGACGGGGCGTTGAAGGGGGCGGCTCACGGAGTCACGGGCTGAGTTCCTAATCCCTAATCCCTAATCCCAGTATTGTCACAATGAAGAGGAGTGGAAGAAGAAATCGATACCCCAAAATCTTGTAGAATCAATCGAAGCCAGAGTATCTCCTGAATAGTAGAAGCCAGAGCACGAACTTCAGCCTCAATACTGGACTTGGCAACAGTATGCTGTTTCTTAGTCTTCCAAACAATGAGAGAAGACCCAAGACAAATACAATAACTAGTGACAGAAACCTGATCATTAGGAGAACTAGCCCAGGTGGCATCAGAATAAGCCTGTAGCTGGAGAGTGGAGTGTTGAGGATATAACAGACCACGAGAAGCAGAACCACGAAGATAACACAACTCCCGTAGAAGGTGAGCATAGTGAACCGAAGTTGGAGCTGCTACAAACTGACTGAGAATATGAACAGCATGAGTAATATCAGGACGAGTGACAGACAAGTAGACCAAACTACCCACAAGATGGCAGGTGATGGGAACAGCATACTGTTGCCAAGTCCAAAGCGGGTTTTAACCCGGTATATCCAACGACAGGTGATGGGAATAGCATGGGAGGAAAGAGGAACTAGATCCCATGTATGAGTCCGAAATAAAGCATCAAGCTTCTCGGCCATGGCATTCTGCTACTCAAGCAACTGAACTGCTCCTCTGTAGGTACATGGCTCAAAAACATTTGAAACACTGGTGTTAGCAGAAGCATAACAATGAGGAGGATGTAAAGTGGAGCCATCACGTAGAGAGTAAGAGTGGGAGGATACCTCAAGTGGTGGATTAATAGTGGGAGATGTGTCAGAGGAGACCGGTCGAGATGGAGGAGCTGTGGGTTCCCGACGATGATAAGTAAAACGTATAGCGGGTGAGCAAGAGGAAGAGAGGAAGAAGGGAAGGATACTACAGGAGACTCAATAGATAAAGGAGGAGAAGAATGAGAGAGAAGTTCAGTAGAAGGGTCAAGAGTGGGAGAAGAAGATATTGGGGGAGGACCCAGACTGGGAAGTGTGGGAAAAAGAAAGGACAGAGGAACTTAGGGAGAAGTAGGGAAAGTGGAAGATGGAGCGGCATAGAAGGGAGTGGACTCATCAAATGTGACATCACGAGAAATACGAATACGTTGAGTAACGGGATCATAGCAACGATAACCTTTATGCTCAAGACTATACCTAAGAAAAACACAAGAAACGGATTGGGCAGTGAGTTTGGTCCGTTCCCGAGGTGAGAGTAGAATAAAACAACGACAGCCAAAGGCATGGAGATGGTCATAGCGGGGAGGGGTCCCATGGAGACACTCACCTGGGCTATGACCATGGAGATGAGAGGAGGGTTGTAGGTTAATAAGATAAATAGTAGTGCTGACAGCATCATCCCAGAAGTGAGGGGGAAGAAAAGCACCAAGAAGAAGAGCATGGGCCGTCTCTAAGATATGACGGTGTTTACGCTCAGCAACTCCATTCTGGGGATGAGCTCCAGGGCAGGGTAACTGAGGTAAGGTGCCTTCAGAAGATAAGAAGGCATGAAAGGCTTGAGAAGTATACTCACCGCCAGAGTCTGGCCTAAAAGGCTTGATAGGGGAAGAAAATTGCGTGTGTATCATAGAAGTAAATGAGAGATAAATAGATAATAACTGACTACGATGATGAATGAAATAAAGCCAAGTGAAGCGGGTGTAGTCATCAATAAAAATAACATAATAACGATTACATCCTTTAGAAACAAAAGGAGAAGGACCCCATACATCAGAATGTATGAGCTCAAAGAGAGCAGTAGTCTGAGACACAATAAGAGAATAAGGATGTTGTAGCTGCTTGCCAAGCTTACAACCAAAACAGACAACATCAAAAGGAGGGGGGACAGATCCTAAGACACCATGACGAATAAGAGAGGACATACGAGAGGGAGACAAATAACCAAGACGATGATGCCATAGATGATGAGACAGAATAGCAGCATGACAGTGAGGAATAGGTGTACCTGGAGATGAAAGACGAAGGGAATCCAACACATAAACTCTATTATTACGATGACCAGTTCCAATCACCTTCCCACTGTGATTCTGCACAGGACAAGAGGTACTGTCAAAAATAACTTGGTAACCATAATCAGTAAGTTAGCTAACAGACATAAGGTTCATAGATAAGGAAGGAACATGAGAGACAGAAGGAACAGAGAAAGCACTCGATGAGAGATGGCCAGTAGAGGAAACAGGAAGGAGTGAACCATCAGCAATGCAAACATGTGAGACAAGAGGTGATGAATTAGAATGGTGAAGATAAGTAGCATCAAGGGTCATGTGGAGAGAAGCACCAGAGTCAAGAAGCCAAAGAGGGTAGGAACTACCTGAAACAAATGGAGAGACCTGAGCCGAAATCGCATGGCCAGTAGAGGAGTCTGCCAAATGGCCTGCTGAAACTAGAGGAACATAGCTATCAAATGCTGATCCGCCGGAGATAACGAAGCAGGAAAGTCGGGTACAGTGTACGGCGTAGAAAATGAAGTTGTTGGAGAAGTAATATGAGGAACAACGCACTGAAGTCCACAGTAGTGACACATGACACTCTGCTTCAATCGGGGGGAAGATCGAAAGGGAACAGAGGGAGTAAGACGAGTAGCATCAAGCACTTCATGTGATGGGTGGGGATTCCGATGTTGAATATCTGGTAACCCGCCACTAAAAGCATACATAGTTTTTTTTTTTGAATTATAAATATAGATATATATATTTGAATAGAAAAGACCTGAGTCATGGGGGAGGCAAAACTTCACGGGCTGAAAGGTGTTTTGTTTTTGTTTTGTTCTACTTCTCTCTTTTTTTTTTCTTTTTTTTTAATAGTAATAATAAGGTTGAAAGGTGTTTTGTTTTTTTTTGTCATCTTCTCTTTTTTTTTTAAAAAAAAATAGTAATAATAATAATAATAATAATAATAATAATAATAATAATAATAATAATAATAATAATAATAATAATAATAATATGAAAAGCTATGTAGCTGGCATGAGCATTTAAAAAAAAATTAAAGGTGATTATGACGGATGAGGTTTGTCGAGTGGGAACTCTCACCAAGTGGGGAGAGTCACGGATTCTTGGCACGGCTTCCAAAGTTCGCCGGAGTTCACGGTCGGCAGCGGCACGACAACTTGTGATGGCGCTCTACGGATAGTAACAACGGCAGGGCTTCAACAGTGCGCGAGGGCAATAAAAGCTTGCCGTCGTCGGAGCAGAAGATGGTGAGGGAGACCGGCGGAGTGCTCAGCGGTGGTAGCACGAGGAAAGGATAAAGATGGGCTGGCGGAGAGGTGTTCAGTGGCGGCAGCAGCAAGAGAAAGGGATAGTGAGCTGCTGGTCGGGTTGACGGAGGACTGCCGGAGAGAAAGCTGGAGGAATCAAACCTCGGCGTCTGATACCATGATAGATAGATCTCAGATTGCTTACATAACATGAATAGTTGAAGGTTACATATAGAAAGAAATGATACGATATACGTACATATATGTACAAATATATATGTATAGCATATGAGTATATGTATATACATCTAACAAAGGCCAATGGAAACATCTTGACAATGCATCGACAACCAAAATTTCCTTACCAGGCCTATATTCAATTATAAAGTTGTAGCACAACAATTTTGGTAACCATCTTTGTTGCTCTGGTGTTTATATAGTATGCTGACAAAGAGTTTGAGTGCCGCTTGATCTATGCAAATAATTAATTGGTTACCAATCATATGTGTCTAAATTTTCCCACAGCTTCTGTGACTGCAAATAATTCCCTCACATAAGCTGATTGTTTCTGCATCCTGGGAGAAAGTTTCTAGGAAAAGTAGGTGATACGCCCCTTGCAGATCCGCAAGTGCACGGGTCATATAAGTAGTATAATGTACCCAAGAGTCAGGTAGTCGATTCCACAGAGACTGGTATATCTCCTAATACTATCTTCCTACTTGATATCTAATCAACTGGAATTAGGGTGAATTGACTCTAACTTGAGAAAGAGAGAAGTTGAGGGAAGAGGAATCGCACTAAAGGGAGAGATTTGGGATTGCTCAATGGAGGAGATGGGGCCCCGGGTTGATCACTTGATGCTACCTAACTTAGATTCTTACAGCATTTATCTGGAGTGTCTCTCACGAACCCTAAACTCTAGAATCTTGTAGTGCTATGTGGAGGATACATGTAGTGTAATTGAAACCCTAAGGTGAATGCTAACTTCTTGCATCAATCGAGAAGATATGCAGTCTAAGTCAAAATCAAGATCTCAAAGTATTCAAAACACTCAACAACCATCAATGAAGCCAACAACTAAAGATTTAAAAAGGGAAACAAAGACATCCATAAATGCTGTGATAGAAGAATTCAAGTTAAAAAATACACATACAAATTCTCAACCCGGGGCTCCCAAGAAGAGTTTAGCCCCTCATAGATTCAAACAACAAAGAAATAACTGAAAAAGCAAATACAAAAGAAATCAATGACTCCCTATTTGCTTCCATCCTTGTTGCCGTCTGAGGTCCTGATGTCGATGGATCATCTCCTCCCAATTGGCCTACAACTCGCCCGTAGTTCCCTCTCCGATCGTCGAAATGACTATACAAGCGTCTCCCCTAAGCTTTCTCTGTTTTTCCCCGTCGAAAAGTTCTTTTAACCCTAAGTTTCAGAGTATTTTAACACTCTTCTGATGTGAACACGGCCATGCTTAGGCCGTGTTCCAAGCTGTGCAGATTGCTGCCAAATAAAAACTCTGAAACTCAGCTGCCATTAATCTACACGGGGTTCAACACGGGCGTGTTGTGACCGTGTTGCGAGTTGCACGACCGTGCTCAGAGACCTGAAGACGTGCTGACTCTAGCTGAATTCTTCTGTGAATTGCACGCCTTGGGGGCATAGGCATGTTGAGGCCGTGCTTAGCTTGGTGAGGTTTTTTCTAAGTCCTTTAGCTACCAAAAGCGCTCGAAATTGTTTCTTCTTGCTTCGGGGCTTCGATATCTGCATAGAAAACTAGAAATACCTCAAATAGCACTGAAATGGGAGAATTAATATCAATATACTCATCAAACAACTGGTATACAATGGGAAATATATCTATATGAAATGCACTCATCAGTAGGCTATAGGATGATCTTGTTGGCTAAGTACTGCCCCAATCCCTACTCCAGAAGTGTAAGTTTCAAAATAAAACTCAAAAAAATTAGTTAGTCTCAATATATGAGCATAGTTTCTTTTGAGCAGTAAAAGTGCTAACTAAGACTTGGGAGCCCATTGGAAATTGTTTTACATGAATGTATTAAAGTGAAAAGGACATCAAGGTCCTCTACTATAAGGGTTGATGACCTTACACTTGGTCAACGGGCATACAGTATCACATAGGCCAAACCACGAGGACGCACAGCTGCGTGGATTTGGTAGCGCGCGCGGTTAGCGCGACGCGTGTGTTGTGTCGGGACCAAGGGCGGGTGGAATATCCCGCATGATCATTGGCTGAGACCGTGAGGCTCGCGCGCGCTGGACCGTGGGCATGCGCGTGACCGATGAGCGCGTGGGGCAGACGCACCCATACCAAGAGTCAAGTGTCGCAGGACTTCATCATGTAGAGTGTTGGATCTCTAGCAAGTCTAGGCGGAGCGGGACACTTGATCAGGCCTGGTGACCGAGAGCTGATTCTGGATTTGACAAGGTTTTACGCAGGCGTATGCAAGTGGGCACGTGGTCGGGAGCGTTGCCGAGCCAGGGGCGTGGATGGCACGCGGTATTACCGCACGTGACCGGTACTGCTGCGCATTGTGACCAAGGGTGGCTGGTTAAAGCTACAGTCAAGTCAGAGAACACTGCAAGCTAAGTGAAGTCAGGGAATTCACGCCAGATCTGTATTGGGCATGGGGCTCAATTAACCTTGGATTTGGGGTAGCTCTTGTAATAGGGTCAAATGAGTCTTTGGGAGAAGACAATGCCACTTGGTGTTGGTTTTGGCCATGGTTGTAAACATTTTTCAATCTAAGAGAGTTTTATGTTTTTCTCTCTCAAAATGGGTTTCATGTGTCATGTTTCTCGTACCGAGGGGTTTTTCGGTTTTGCTCGCTTGTTATTATTTCGCTGTGCTTTGTACTGCAAACAGGAATTCACTAACTATACTTGCAAGGAAGGCTGACCTGTCACTATGGTGCATGTCAAGTACCGCACGGGCGAAAGTGATCGGTTGAGACGGTGACATCTACCAAGTTGCAAAAGATCACAAAAACAGGGCTTCAATTTTTCCTATGACAAGAATGGCAATAACAATTGTATGTATAAAAAAAACCTTTAAAATCTTTCTCAAGAAAATAAAGAAGAGGTAAAGATTTGTTTTCTTTTTTTTCTTTTGGTACTTATTTTTTCTTCTTGCTATTGTTTTTTTTTTTCAATTCTTTTTTATTTGAAGTCTTGTTTTTGTTGATGTTTTTCTTTACCTTGCAGGAGAGTATTAATCTCTTTATTTTCTTTTTACTTATGTTTTTTTTCTTAATGAGTTTTTTCAATTTTCAGCCATAAACATTAAACTTACAGTAATTTATGCAGCTGAGTTGAAAAAATAGCAATAAGAGTAACATTTTGAGAAAAAAAAATTTAAACAATAAGATGTATCTATTTATGCAATTGGACTGAAGAACTAGTGAGAAAAGTAAGCTTAATTTTTTTGAGGAAAAAAATCTAAACAGTTTTGAATAGTAGGATCATAAAAGTAGGCAAGAAAAAGGGGAAGAAGTACTTAGTTATAGCAAATATCATATAAAATGAAGTGAATAAGCATAAAAGATAAATATTTAAATGCAAGAAAAAGGAAAAAAAAACAAAAGGAAGAGTATATGTTCAATTGGTAAATATTTTGCCAAGACACCAAAGTATGGCCATTTTTTTCATTTGGGGTCCAAACTTAAATTTGAATTAAAGTGGTTACTCAATTTAATTTTTTTTTATCCGAGAGATTTGATATATTTTTTATTATATTAATACAGAATTTTCTCTATTAGCACATATATGATACTTTGTTCGTCTAGTTGATAATTTTATGTCAATTACTGACAAAGATTTTCCAATATTTACATCATCAAAAATATACTGGAATCTCTCTGGTGGCCACTTGATGAAATGGAATTGAAGTTGGATAATTATTTTAATTCAAATTGAGATTTGGACTCTAACCGAAAACAGTTCATACTTTGGTGCCTTACCAAAAAATTTACATGTTTGTTCAAAAATTAGAAGGATTGAGAATAACATTGAGAAAGGAACACGAGTAAAAAGAAAAAAAAATGTGAAGAACAAAAATAAAAAGCAAAAAGAAAATCAGAAAGTAAGAATTATAACAATTTTCGTAATATAAGGATGAAAAAGCCTCATAGGACATCGATCAGAAGCAGCGGATCTATATTTTGAAAAGGCCACCAAGTTATTTTTCCAAAAACAAAGAAAAAAAAAAGTACAAAACCGATGATCATTTGTTACGACTAAAAATTTATTTATGTGCTGTATACATCCCATCTCTAGTCTTAAAATTTAGTTGCCATTTCCCTCGTTTTTTTAAGTGGTAATTGCTAAAAAAACTCCCTAAGTTTGTGAAATGGCCAAAAACACCCCGTTAATTTGGCAATCCTTAAAAACCCCTTCCTTTTAAACATAATATTTTCTAACCCCCCAAATCATATAATGATGGTTAATAAAGTTATTTTTGAATTTTATGGATGAAATTGCCCATTGGATGAGAAGTCGTGGCACTCCAACATCTTCCTTGTCATCGACGTCGTCAACGGCGACATCCCCTCCCTCGCCGTCGACCCTGCCAAGGTGCTCACCTACTTCCCAGCCTCCTCCATCTCCATCGTCTCCGTGGGCAACGAGGTCCTCAACTTCGGCGATTCCTACCTCACTTCCCAACTCCTCCCGGCGATGCAAAACCTTCACTCCGCCCTCTCCACCGCCCTATCTGTCAAGATCTCCATCGTCCACACCATGGCGGTGCTCGCCCAATCCGATCCCCATCCACCGGTACCTTCCACTCCGATCTCGTCCCCGTCCTCAAAAGAGTCCTAGGGTTTCCAAGATCAACTACATGAACATGTTCGACGCCCAGGTCGACGCCGTGCAGGCGGCATTGAACGCCACCGGTTCCCCGTGATGGAGATCGTGGTGGCGGAGACCGGTTGGCCATACAAAGGCTCTCGCTGTTTAAGAATTGAGATTTCTTTTTAAAAATGTATGTCTTTGTTTAAATATTGCAGTTTTTGTTTAACAAACTCGGCTTTGTTTAACAACTGATATCTCTCTGTTTAAAAACTTATATTTTCGCTTAAATATTGCGGTTTCTCTTTAAGAAACTCTGTCTCTGTTTAACAAGTGATATCTTTCTGTTTAAGAATTAAATTAAAATGGTTTAAAAAAAACAGTTGAAACCTAACACCTTAAAAATCTAATTGGATCAAAGAATGTGATCAGGTCCCAATGACATCATGATCATCTTGGTTAACTCAAACACATTAATGACGATTCACTTTACATGCAAAGGGAGAAGAGCTTGATTTAATGTGATCAGGTCCCAATGACATCATGATCATCTTGGTCAACTCAAACACATTAATGACGATTCACTTTACATGCAAAGGGAGAAGAGCTTCATTTAATGCCATTTAAAGCTTCACATTCTTCAAAGACCCTCTCTGTTTAAGAATTGAGGTTTCTGTTTAAAAACGAATGTCTCCATTTAAATATTGAGGTTTCTGTTTAACAAACTTAGCTCTGTTTAACAAGTGATATCTCTCTATTTAAGAATTGAGATTTCTGTTTAAAAACTTATATTTTCGCTTAAATATTTCCGCTCAAACACATTAATGATGATTCACTTTACATGCAAAGGGAGAAGAGCTTTATTTAATGCCACTTTAAAGCTTCACATTCTTCAAAGACCCTCACCATCACCCATGCAATGCAATGCCATGCCATGCATGCATGTAAACAAACAACATCATGACAAGCTTTGCCCTCCTTGTAACAATGGCTGCTTCTCTTCTCCTTGTTTCAGCTTCTTCAAACTCTTTGCCAACTCTTTTGCAAGTGAAAGCTTCATTCTCTCATGATCCTTTGAATTTGCTGGAGAACTGGAGCTTTGACAACACTGATTATTGTTCATGGACTGGAATAACTTGTGATGGTGACGTGGTCACCAGGTGTTAACCTCTCGTCAACGTCACTGGCAGGTGGTGTCTCGCCGTCACTCGGTTTGCTCACTGCCTTGTAAGTTCTTGACCCCCGTAAAGCTCTGCGAAGCGCAACATAGTCGACTCGCCACAGATTAAAGACTTGATTCAATGCATCATAGACAGTTTTGTTTTGTTTTACATTTTCGTATGTGTACACGATCGAAATAGTTTTTCGATTGTTATAATTTGTTTAATGTTTGTAATGTACGTTTCCCCTTTCATTTGATATGGTTGCAGTTTTACAAATGAAATTTTCGTTTAAAAAATGAGTTTTAGTTTAAAAAAGTATGTATCCGTTTAAATGTTGTGGTTTCTCTTTAAGAAACTCGGTCTCTGTTTAACAAGTGATATCTCTCTGTTTAAGAATTGAGGTTTCCGTTTAAAAACTTATATTTCTGCTTAAAACTTTATGAATACTGCTGAATTTATTTTAGATATTTAGATAAGCATAAAAAATTTAATTCTATTTTTTTTTTAAATTTTTTAAAATTTAATAAATGTTATTATATAATGAGATTTTGATCATTGATACATTACTATCAAATATTCTAACATTCATGAACATGAATTTAACATCCATTTCAATTGATTGCATATATATAGATAGATGGATCATGTGAAAGAATATTAATTCTCAAGAATGGATTTAGCTTGTTTTTTTTTTGTATTAAGATGTTTAGGTTGTTCCATGGTTAACTAGTGTGATTAAAATTTTAAACAGAAACATAATAATTTAAACGGAAAAGACAGTTTTTAAATGAAAACTTGATTGAGTTAGACAGAGACTGGGATAATTAAACAATAAGGCAAAAAAAATGCACACTTGTATGCATAAAAGGTCAGACATGATGTGATTGGGAGGTATTTTTCCCGTCATTTGCATGGGCAAAAATGAAATTTCATAACATGGACCCACTTGAAGTGACTGATAGGGGATGAAAGGGAATGTAAACTATAAAGGAAAGGCTGTCCAGGATGTGCAAAAGTTGGAGGGGGTTTTCAGAAAGTTTTGAAATTCCTGAGGGGTGAACAGTAATTTTCCCTTTTATTAAATATATATAAATTTTATATAAAAATAAATATAATGGCCTATTCTGTAACCTTGACTCAACGATCTCGCTCCGAGTTACACGATGGAACCGGTCCCGAATCGTTCCATCAAAGTCGAAGTAAAAAACCCCATGATTAAAACTGAAGGGAAACGCGATTCGCCCCGGCAAACCCGCGCAGCCTCCGGCTCCGGCTCCGGCTCCGGTTCCGTTTCCGGCTCCGTCTTCGGCTCCGATGATCACGATACAGCAATCTCAACCCCTCCAGTTCCTCGCTTCAATTGTCTGCCTTTTTCGAGGTTGATCTTGTTCCCCAACAAGAATATCCTCAGTGATCCCACCGACGATCAGCTCAATGCCCTTATCTTCCAATATTTTCAAGAAACAGGTCTTGTTTGATAAGATTTGCGTTCTTGGATTCTTTTTTGACGTTCTTGTTGATGAGAAAGAGTTTCTCTTGAAATGCGTGTTTGTTTGTTTCCTTTTTTTTTTTTTTTTTAAATTCTGGATCTTTGATGATTGATCGAGTCTCCAGGATTTGGATTCTTATCAGATGTATGCATTGATGGTGACTTTGAAGTTTCTAGGGTTTCTTGGTATCCTATGGTTTGGCTGGTGGATTTGGTTATATTATCCCCTTCTTGTTTTACTTGTTATGGCCTTTTGATTTATTATATAGGCAACGAGTAATATTTTCTCTTGTGAGCTCTGTTTGAATGGATTACTTATTTTTTTCATGATATTGGATAATGAATTTTGAAAATCTTGGTTGGTCAGGCTTCGAACATGCTGCATTTAACTTTGCGATTGAAGCAGAGATTGAGGATATTCCTATTGATAGAAGCATCATTAACAAAGGTTCTCTTCCATCATTCGTACGTAAAGGTCTTAGATTTACACAACTGAATGCAAATGTGCATGCTGTGGGTAAACCTGTATCCTTGCACCTTATAAGTTTGAAGTTCATCTAAAATGTTAAAGCTGACATCTGTTTTTCTCATGGTTTGGGTTTTTATTTTTTTTATTTTTAATATCCCCAGAGTGATGCGAATGCTTTTGTTGAGTGTTGTCGCCTTGATCCTCTGGATATTATTACAAATAATGTGGACAGCTTATCAAAAATCATAAAAGATAGGAAGGAAAATGCTAAGAAGAAGGACAATGATGGTGAAAATGATATTAACTGTGGTGTATCGGACCAAGATAAAGATTGTGAAAAACAGAAGTTAGGGAAGGATAAAAAACACGGTCAGGATGTAAGCATGCAACCAGGATCTATGCATTTGGAAGACCCATGCAAAGTTGATGTTCATGGAGGTAAAATCGTGTTTCATTTCTTCTTCATTCTATCTTGTAGACCAGAAGAAATATTGCCAAATATGCCACCACTTAACTGCTGATGATTTCTAATTCTTGTTTAGTAGGAGAACTGTGTCTTGATTAATCTTTTGAAGAGGAAATCTGACTCACCACATTTTATTCCCTAAATGTACTAAGATATCATCTTTTTACTGGTCCTACTTTCCTTTAGACTTGCATACACTTTTAAATACTGTAGCATAATTGATCCTGACTAATATATGCATCACCAGTGTGTTATTTGCACATACTTTTGAATGACTATCATCACCTCTTTGTACCTTTAATAGGACCTCCATTAATAGCTCATGCCCCTAGTTTGCCATCAATGACTCATCAAATGTCTGACTCAGATGTATATGTTTTTGAAGGACTAAGTTTACAGGTTTGATCAGTGAAACTCCGCAATAATATACCTCAAAAAAATTGTATTGTGTACTCCAATTTTTCTCTTTTTTTGTTTAAGGAACTTTATCATGCTTTTAAAATTTCCTGCTCTAGGTTGCTTCCTGTGCTTGGAGTCCAACAGATTCTCTTCTGGCAGTTGGGTGTGTATAGCTTTCTCCCAATTTGCTCAACTCAATTAGGACTTATACAATATTGAATCTTTATCTTATGTTGACTCTTTGAATTTATTAAAGCTCCTTGTACACGTGTTCTTTATCATATTGACATTTGTGTACGGTTTTTATTTGCTATGTATCTCAATTCTGCTAAATGATTTGGAGATTTATCAGTAAAATAGATTCCTTTAATTTAGCACTGTCTTCTCAGTAACCTCGTAGATAATTGATCTTATGCCATTGCCCGTGCTATTCAACAAGTTAGGCAACTGATTCCTTCCATTTGAATTATGTTAAGATTCCTGAAGTTACATTTGATTGAATTTGTAGCAAGTATACAATTAGACTGAGAACCTTTCCCATCTTGGTGCAACCTATTCACTTTATAATATACAAAGACTTTCTGATTTTTGATCAACAGCTGTCATCAATGCATCCTAGTTATTTGAACTTTCGCTTGTTTGTTTCGCTAATCTGACAAGGCAGAGGTCCTGAATCAGTTTACGTATGAAAGGACAACACAGTGTAGTGCCAACCTGGAAGTTTGTTGCATTTGTTGTCACCAAGACTGTAAATGCCTATGATTTTTTGGGGGCATTTCCCATAATTAAAACTCTAGAATAAGTGGATTTCATCTACTTATGCCAGTTGATGTTAACATATATTAATAGGAGGCCTTATTTCACCTTAATTTTTACACTTTTTAGTCCTAAGTATTGAGTCTGATGTAGATTGCTGTCTTGAAAGGTTTTTTAAGTTTTTCTGCCTAAAAATCGTAAGTGACTGCAAGACTGGTTTGGCATCTCCTATAGTTAGTTTATCTCTAGAACAAATGGACTTATAGCCTACCTGTGTTTGTTGATGCTTTGATCTATTATTTTAATGTTAACAGTGACGTCTGACAAGCCATTTTGTATTAGTGTTTCTTACCATTGTCATAGTTTGAAGTTTTTCCCTCGATGTTCATTAATCCAGTTTTTCTTGCCCATTCAGTCATTGTGTGCATGTTTCAGGTCCTAGCAAAGCACACAGTTGTCAACATTTTAGAATTTATTCAGTGTGCTTAATACTTATCATTTAAGTCTAGGGCCCAACATAAATAATTGGTGCAAAATATGGCATTTAAAATTTAGAATTCTTGGATTGAGTAGATCATGAAATTAGCGTCTTTACTATGATAGGAGTCTAGAAGAAGGAGGGAAAATTACTTTTTTTTTGCCTCATATTCATATGAGTCTAGAAATGAAAAGACATTATTCCTTTCGTAAATTTTCATTCATAAAAGTCTCTTTTTCACACTATTGTAATACTGTCTATTTAAATTTGGCTTGTCACAGCATGCAAGGGCCCAGAATTGGAACTCTGTTTCTAGCACTATGCCAGTGTGACTAGCAATAGATAGGGCCATGCTGCTTAACGAATCGTTGTTTACAGACTTGCTTATCATATCCTCTTTATTATCTCAATTCCCTGAATTATTTCTCTCACTGAAATTATTCTACAAGCCAAATTTGATTTGAGGCTGCATCAATAATCCTGACAAAATTGGGCCTGCTAGTTTTTGTATGTTTGCTGATTTCAGCTTATGTTTTCACAGTGTGCTTATGGAGGGTTAAGCAGGTAGCCTTGGTTTGATTTTGTTTTGCAATGTTTTCAAAACTAAAACTTGTACAAATTTAGTATTGATAATGAAATTGAAAATTTCAACACTATAACCATAATCCCAGATCTAATAGGTCCATACATAACTTTAAATAATGAAATTTTATCTGCTGCTTTCATTTTGAACTTAACAAGTGTAAATAAAAATCTTACTTTTAACTTTAACATTTTAAAATGCACGAACTGCTGTATAAATCATGTGAGCCATTGTTTGTAAATTACTAGAGTGAGGCTCCAACTTGAATTTGAAGTTGACATAATTTTAAATAGAACCTTTTGGCCTTATAGTTTTTGGGTTTCTTCAATATGTGTTGGGAGCTGGCTGCTTATGACCTATAATTAAGCTAATGATGTTTTCATCCAAGATTATTTTATCTATCATTCAGATATGCATGTTAAAGTCATTTCTGTTTGAGTGCATTGTTTATAGCATTATAAGTTTTAGTTTGAAACTGGCAGGTATTTTGGTTCAGCTGCACGGATATGGAAAATTTCAGATGACATCTCCAGTATGCATAGTTCACTTCCAAGTGTGTATGTTCTAAACGACTATAATGCTAAAACCGATGGGCAAAGTGGGTCAATCACCAATCTTGCTTGGAACGTGAGTTACAATTTCTTCTAATGGATCCCCTGTTCTTTCAATTTTAATAAATATTCTGCTTTTCCCATATGAATCAAGTAATTTGTTTTCATCATTTGAGCAAAGGACATTATAGTTTTCATAAATCATTGAATGAAAGGTGTCAGATGAATTTAATCACCCACATATGAGCTCTTATCAACCCGCAGTGATTTGGGAATTTACTGTAAACTACTGAACTTCGGAAATTTCTATCATACAGGGAGAAGGGGAGCTACTTGCAACGGGATCCTTCGAGGGGCAGATAAGTATTTGGAGCAAGAATGGTTAGTTGCTTCATACTTACATTACATTTGAATAAAGAAAGTTAAATTAGTTATAAAGATGTGGTTAGAATTTAAGGTAATTGTAACCCTTGTAGGAAAGTTTTGTTTAGGCTCCTGTTCCGTCAAAATTATCCCTAAAGTTGATGACAACCTGTTCATTTGGTTATAGAATAATACTTCAGGGTAGAAACACCCATGGTATCAAATCATGCCCATCATGTAATCCAGTCATTCAGTCCACAGTCAGAGTTCCTTGCCGAGACCTCTCCTAGATTCGCTGTTTCATGGTTGCATAATGTGCCAGCCTTGTGCTGACAAAAGGCAAAATTTCTCGGGATCGTTGCGGGGACTTGTTTGTTTGTATCCTTTCTTTCCGTATGTGTGGGGTGGAGCTGGCTCACTGCTGCAATAGTTCTCATAGTTGCTTACTTGCTTTTATTCTCTAGTAACTAGAACAAGAGTCCATTTTCTCAATCTATGATGTCAACAGGATGCCAAGAATGTATTCACATGAGGATCTTTTGCTCTTTAATATTTTTCTATGGAAGAACGAAGTATCAGAAAATTATTTTTTGTTTGGAGCAACTATTGTAGCAGAAATCTCTTGTATTGGTTGCCGAAGTGTTGCATTTGTCTAAGGGGATCCCAAACATATTTTCATAGTTTATTATGTCTGTAGAATAAATACTTTAATGTGTCAATATGACTGACATTATATAGCATCCTCTAACTTTATCTCTGAAAATAAGCGAAAGAGCAAGTGAGGTTTCATTTTGGCGTTCCTTTTCTGAACCATTCTCTTTCAGTGCAGCTATCGCAGCCGAATTCTCTGGTATAGGTTCCTGTAGAGCTGCCCATGTCTGAAGAATAAATTATTCATATGGAGATGAAACTAACTGGATACATAAACATATTCTTGTAATCTACTAAGTGGAATTACTTCAGTAGAAAATAAGTGCATAGCTACATCATTATGAACTGACATGATATACATACTGTACATTTAACTGTATTAATAAGGCAAATGCATAGTTGATCTTGATTTTATATTCCTTTTTGTCAAAGTTTTCTTTCAGTATGGTGTGTAGATCATTTTACATGTAATCAAATGATAGTTGTTTTTATGTTGAATGGGAGTCTATCAACTATTATCTGAACACTGATTTTTAAATGAAATTATTACAGTGGCTTCAGTCCTTCCACATACATAAATACCTTGAGTCTCTCAAACACCAAGTAAAATAAGCCAAAACTTAAACCCAGTGTCGAATTGTTTTTCATTTAACTTGTGCAATATTTGTATCGAAACATCCTAAACATTAAGCTATGTTTCTCATTTGCATCTCGAAGTGCTCTATTTATGTAGTTTGGGTAGTGCTGTGTAAGCTTTTGTTGATATTTATGCCACAGGTGAACTAAAGAAAACACTTAAACATAGGGATTCCATATTCTTTTTAGAATGGAACAGGAAAGGTGATTTTCTCCTTGCTGTATCTGACAAAGAGGTTATTGTCTGGGACACTAATAAATGGGAGTCTAAGGAAGATTTTGCATTTTATTCAGGTGCAAGTTGACTCAGTTGTTAAAGATGGATTCTGTTCTTTGGTTTTAGTAGTCACTAAACACAATCATGCTCATAATATCTACTTTTGCAGAACAATTGCTTGGTGCTGCATGGAGAAACAATACTTCCTTTGCATTATTGTCAGAGGACCAGAGAATTTATGTTTGCAATTGCGAAGAGTCTCTGCCAATCAAAACATTTTTTGGACATCAGGTTTCAATAAACAAATAATATAAAATAGCATCAATTTTATCAGCCATTTCTAATATATAACTGTTCATTTCTGATCTGTCATTTCCCTTGTTGATTGCTTGAATCTTTTATAAGCAGTGTCCATGTTTCTGTTCTCAACGCTTGAATGTCATTTGGATAGCAAATTGGGTTTTATCTTCATTTGGCGCACAATCTTCATCCTTGTAGAGCTATGGTGTTTGTATTGTCAACTTTGATAATGACTCAAATAATCTTGATGTGTCAAACTGAACGATAACTACTGACTTCTTGCATACGATTTTGCTATATTTCAGGATGTATCACTTGTGTGATCACTTCATTTGTTCTCATTCTTTAGTTTGTTAACTTGGGCTGATTCTCTGGCCAAATGGCTCAAGGCCATCTCATCCCTGAATGACATTTTCAAGTTGTTGAATGCTGTTGGCCAACTGTGTGGTCCTTCATTTTGATAAACTGTTGATTGAAGTCTTGAAAGTAATTATTTTATGTAACTTGTTTCCTTTCTTTCTTGTAACATGCAAATTGAAACCAAAATGCATTCCTATTATTCTAGTAGTGCTTTTTGCTGCAGCTGAAAGAAGTATTAATGTTCTAAAGACGTCACACCATATGCCAGTACTGCTTTTGGCTGCAGCTGATTGAAGTATCAATGTTCTAAAGATATAACACCATTCACAAAATTTTAGGCATTTAATCACATGTCATCATTCTATAATTGAACTCATAAATAGTTAGAAATGCAAATGCTCATACTCCCATGTGCGGGTCACTGTTTATATCCTTGTTCAAAAGTGTCTTATATTGTTGATTTAATATCAGAAGGTAATTGGTGGTATCAAATGGGATCCTACTGGTACTTTTTTGGCTTCATACTCTGTTGACGGTGCTATAAAGGTAACCATTCTCTATCAAAGTGGCATTTATTTATTCTTCACATTTTTCTGGCTTGTGAATGTTTCAGTTTTCAAAGAAATCAGTGGTTTAACCTCAGTCAAATGTGTATAAAACATTTTTACATAGAAATTAGTGCTGTTGAGTATACAATTGTGGGCTAAGTTAGCCATCCGTTGTTGTTTGCTTTATGATGGAAAAATGTACTGAGGAAAATCTTACCATTATACATTATGCCTTCCAGAACTTCTAAGTTGCATTTATCCTTGAACTATCCTCAAACCTTTTTAAGGCCTGAAGTTTAGTTAAAAATAATATGATGATGATCAAGGCAATAGCTTTTAATGATAGTAGACAACATTAATGTAATTGTGCACCAAACTTAAGATTTTGAGTGGTTTTTTAAAAAATGGGCAATTAAGTGTTTATATGGAATTTCAGTATTGCATAGTTGTTTATTTGCAAAATGTTAAATATCTTATAAAACCTGGTATCGTTTTTGGCTTTCATGGGTTTGGTGGTAACTGATTCTTGGTATAGATCTAGGCAGGATGAGTTTTAACCTTTATCCATTCTGCTGCTTTATGCTGAAGCTCATACCCTAATTTTCCCAGCTTTTGATCTGGTATCAAGAATATCTTTATTCTTGCTATATATATATATATATATATATATATATATAAGAAGAGGGTATGAATGATGCAAACTCCCATGCACGAGGATAATGCAGCTATTTTTAGCTCTCAAATATCACAGAGAGGAACCTGGTCGATTAGACTACACTTTATATTTAGTTCTCTTCTTTTCTTTTCTCTGCTTATTTTAAATCTCCAGGACTATGTTGTGGCAACACTTTTCTTCACTGGTTTTCGTTATAGTATTTACTGCAAAAAACTGTTCATATAACTGCCATTACCCTTTTTTTTTGGTGTACTAAGTAAGGTTACTCAAAGGTCACATTTTAGAAAGTTTTATGATTTTGTTCCCCAGATTTGGACCCTCAAACAGCGGAGAAGTCTACACAATCTGATGCACAGTCCGGTTTGCAGTTATTCTTGACCCTTTTTTTCTTCTGAATGATTTGTACTGGAATTATTAAATAAAGCTTCATTTCCAGAGTGTATGCAGTATTAAATGGAGCCCTACTGGCCCAGGTATCAACAACCCCGAAAAGCAGTTATTGTTAGCTAGGTACAATATGTTTTTTAAATTTAAATTTAAATTTTTACTTTTGGGATTCTTATCATTATACCCTACCATGTGTTGTATGCTTTATTAAGATTACTGTTAAGTAATTCAATTCTATTGATTGATATGGTTCTATTGTGTGATTTCTATACATACAGCAATTTGTTCCAAGCATTTGTCCAAAATTTATTTATTTAACATTAATAAAGAAATAATAGAAGAAAAGTAACCGTTATACGAAGCTCAGTGTGTTTTTTGTGGTTGTTGTTCGCAAGCCACATCTTTCTTTATTGGGAACGGCCTGCTGAAAATTAATTTGTCAATTCTGTGGATTAACTCAAACTTCTATTTTTGTGTAATGCGATTCTGTCTTTGTGAATTTTTTTTCAGGAGGAGGTTTAAATATAATAATTTAGTGCCTTGAACACTTATATTTGCCTTTCTGTTTCTTTATTGGATATTTCTGTCTAGCTAATATTTAACAACATAGAAGTCCAAAATGTGGAGGGTTTGCCAATATCATTGAAGACACTGTAGGCCTTTCCATAAGCTGGTGCTTGATAATAGTTTGATTAAATGGATGTCAATTTCTTGGTGGTTATTGCAATGCCTAAACAATCATAATCATTTTTGTAGTAGCTTTGGAAGCCTTTTTGTTATTCTATCTATTAAGTTGTTCACCATCCAATTCACTCATATTCTTTGATTTCCCATCTCTTCTTTCAAGTACTACATTCACTTAACTGAACTGTGATGTTTATTACTATCTATGTCTGCCCCATTGTGATATTTACAGACCTTGCCTCCTATACTGTCATATTTACTGCACAATGATGCAGTATCATGCAGTTTATTATGCTTGATTTAATGAATTTCAAATGAATTTTCTTATCACCATTATTAGGCCAAACTTGCATTGTCTTGTATGATTACCTGCATTCAAAAAGCTGACCAGAAATCATGATTGAGCATAAGACTGTTGTCACTAAAAGCATATCTGACCTGCTTTGGTTCATATTTATGTGGAGCTTTCTCAATAAAGGGTATGCTAATATTTATAAAGTTGCAGGAAATTAATTGGCGGACATCCAAGCATTTTGGTTAAAAGCCTTTATAGCCAAATTTTCTTGTATAGTCTTTAATATCTGAAATAATTATATTGTGCATGATGATTACTATGGTTTGACTTGTTTTGCGTCTCCCTGGTAGTTTCACATTGAATAAATCCTTAAAGAACAATTAGTATGGATCGAAAGCAATGGAAAGTTGTGGAGTCTCACTGATGTTAGGCGTCAAAATTTGCACAGAACTCTTCTACTTCCAATTGCATATATTTTCGTATGCTGTACTGTTTTGAAGGATAAATCTTTTCATGTTGTTGTTGCATAAGTCATATTTGATCACTTCAAAATATTTAAATTATTGCTTTATTCTTGTATCTTTTCTTTGATAATTTTCTATTATTCTGTCAAATACCAGTGCTTCCTCTGATGGATCAGTCAAAATATGGGATTGCAATCAATGGCATCTCCTCTACTCCTTTGGTGGCCACAGGTACTCTGATCATTTAATTTTCTGATTGATACATTGATGCCATTGGTATATCCGTATCATGCGTGGCTAAGCATGTTTTGATGATATTCATATTATTTTGAACACCAGGGGACCTGTAACTGTAATAGAGTTTAGCCCGGATGGTGAGTTATTGGCGAGCGGAGCAGAGGATCAGACCTTGTTCATATGGAAAGTCAAAAAGGGGACAATTTTGAGGTCGTGCAGTTATGAATCTATGGTTTGTATTGTTTCTTGGAATAGGGAAGGCAACAAATTAGCAGTAGGTTTTGAAAATGGCGCTCTGTGTGTGATTGGTTTATCTTTAGATCATTCTTCTATTCGTTGATAAGCCATTCAGCCTTTGTATGTTTTCCCAACCGTCATTGAGAAGCCATTCAGCCTTAGTGTTTAGAGAAACACTTTTGTTTCCAAATAGGAAAAAATGTTACCAATTTAACTGTTTTTTATTTTTATTTTTATTTTTTATGAACTTGGTATTTGAAACGTTAGCTTCATGCCATGTGAATTATTTTGGTGTCTCAATACTTCCATTTATTAGGCTGTGTGATGAGTGTAATAGCATTTAGGTGGAGTAGACTATCACAAAACTCAAATGCATACTATATGGGACTGCCGAATTTTGTAAATGAAGTTGGTTTATGTTATTTAAGGGCCTTTCTTTGAACAATTGATATTTGCATTTTAGTGTGCGGTTAGAGTTTAGATATTTGTAGCAAAGTAAATCGGTATATAAATTAATGTATTAATTAATTATAAGATTTCAGTTATATATATATATATATGGGATCATCCAATTACTATAACGATTTCTATGTTGGTTTACATTATTTTTGCTGAAATGAAAATTTTGAAATTTTAGATTATAATTATTGGTGTATTATTCAGTTTTAGAAAGGAAATTATGCAGAACTGTTTCTGCGATTATGAGCTTTTAGTTTGTAAACATATTAACATTTCTAAACTTCAATACTTAAAACTATTTGTTTATGACTATTTGGTATGTTAATAAGCTATGCACTAAAATGGACAGTGGGGTCAACTTCTATTTTGTCAACATGAACTTTGGGAAATTGACGCTATTTTCACACGTCACCGGAAAAATAACAGGGGATTTGATATTTTAACTCCGGTCACCTCTTTATTAGGTCTTTCTAAATAGGTCAAAGGTCAAATGGTTTGATTAGTTCTCTTATTGATTCATGCGCAAGAAGTGATATACCTAGAAAGAGGTGCATTAGCTCAATGGAAATGTGCTTTGGTTTGGTTAATGAGATGGTGTTTAGGGAAATATGTCAAATTAATATATAAATGTGAAAGGTCACTAAAATGCTATATAAGTTGGGTAATGATAGTTATATAAGTAAGTGTTTTGAATTCGTCTTCTTATTTGAAGTTAAATACATCTTCCTTTTGGATTTTATTTTGTGTATTATCCACCATTCTAAAATTATTTCCAATAAAGTGGTACCAGAGTCGAAGGTGATCATTGGAGATATCCTTTCTTGCCGATATAACATATGGCCACTGGAGTGTTGGGTATGTGAAATCTTAATTAGTGTTTATTTTTTCAAGTTCAAGACCTATATGAGAATTTTGATTAATGTTTATTTATTTTAATTAGTGTTTATCTTTTCATGTTATCTTCTTCCTATAGATATCATGTTATTTTTCCATATAAATAACCCTGTAATTGTAAAACCCTAATTTACTATGAGTGAAATAAATTGATATGAGTGCAACCGTGGATGTACATCTTCAAGATCGAATCATGTAAAATTTTTGTGTCTTCTTGTGTGTGTGCCTTCTCTTCTTGTTATTTCTCAAATTGCTCGATCCTCAACAAGTGATACTAGAACTTCAGGTTGTGAGGCGAGTGGGACTGATGGTCTATGAAGGATAAGTCAAGATCGACAGATTCGACTACAGTAATGTCAGGTTTTGAAAAATGTAGATCGAAGATTATTTATATTAGAAGAAGCTACATGAGCTTATGTCAGGGTAGAAGACAGATCATATGAGTAAGAAAGATTGAAAATTATTAAATCGCCAAGCTCTTTGAGTGATCTGATTGACGTTGGTTAAGAATGTCGTATACAATGTTATCAAGGAGACGGCTACTCACGATTTACTCGAGGCATTGCTGAATATGTATGAAAAGCCATCTATTTCGAACAAAGTATTTTTGATCCGCCAATTAGTTAATTCAAGAATGAAAGAAAGTGCATCTGTCACCGATCATGTTAATGAATTTAAATTTATTTTGATTAGAATGGTCTCGGTAGATATTAAATTCTGTGATAAAATGTAAGCTTTGCTGTTGTTATTTTCGTTACCTGAGAGTTGGTAAAGGACAGTCACAACCGTTAGTAGTTTATTCGGAATTGCTATGTTGATCTTCGAAGGGATTCAGGGTTTAATTCTTGGAGAGGATATTTGGAGGATAATTTTAGAGAGTCATCAGGTTCTTTGCTGAATACAGAGAGCAGAGGTAGAAAACTTGAAAAGGGGCAGAATCAGTGGTGTGGTAGATCGAAATCGAAAAAAAAGGGTTAGTCTAGAACTCGTAAGGATATAACCTACTGGAATTGCCAAAAGACAGGCTATTTTAGTTAGTTTCCAAAAAGAAGAAAAATAAGTCCGTTAAGGTAGCAACAGAAGAGGTTGATGACGCATTAGTTTGCTGCATTGAATGTCTAATTGAATCCTGGATCATGGATTCCAGTGTTTGGTTCTATGCTTCTCCTTTCAAAGATATGATGCTAAATTTCAGAAGTGGAATTTTTGGTAAAGTACACTTTATTGATGATGAGAGTTTGGGGATTGCGGGCATGGAAGACATAAATTTGAAAATCTCCTTAGGTACCATTTTAACGCTGAAGGATGTGAGATATATCTTTGGTCTCAAAAGGATGTTGATCTTTATAGTACAGTTAGATAATCAGTGATATTGTGTCATGTTTGGAACGTGGATGAAAAATAGTTAAAGGAAATCTAGTCGTTGCTCATGGTTGGAAGAAGGGGATTCCATACATGGTTGAATTACTGTCAAACAAAGCTAATGCAATTACTAGTGGAAATGATCCTTCAATTCTATGGCACCAAAGACTTGATCACATGAGTGAAAATGGTATGAAGATGCTAGTTTCAAAAAGGAAGATTTTAGATTTGAAGAGTGTGGAAATAGGCTTTTGTAAACCGTGTGTGCTCTAGAAGTAGAAAATTGTTATATTTGCAAAATCAAGGCAGCCATCCAAGATTGAGAAGCTGGAGCTGGTTTATACAGATGTATATAAGGCCAACATCATTTGCTTCGATGGGAGGATCGCGCTATTATGTTACCTTCATCGATGATTTCACTGGGAATGTATTGATTTGCTTCTTGAAACTTAAGTCTGATGTTTTTGCTACCTTTAAAAAGTGGAGAGCTGTTGTTGAGAATGAAACATGGCTGAAAATCAAGTGTTTGAAGTCTGATAATGGTGATGAGTACAATAGTGTTGAATTTATCGATCACTCTGCTGAAAAATGGAATAAGAATGTTGAAAACTGTTCCTGAGACACCACAACAAAACGATTTTGCTGAAAAAATGAATAGAAGCTTGAATGAGAAAACAACGAGTATGTAACTTCATGAAGAATTACTGAAGATGTTTTAGGCAGATTTAATAAGTACAGCAGCTTATCTTATTAATCGAGGACTCTCATTTCTTTTGGAGTTCAAGATTTCTGAGGAGAGTGGCACAACAAAGAAGTGTTTTTTTTTCACATTTGAAGGTATTTAGATATGTTTCCTATGTTCTTATTAAAGATGCTGACAGAAACAAGCTTGATCCAAAGGTAAAGAAGTGTGTTTTTCCTAAGGGTCAAATGACATGGGCTACCGCTTTTGGGATGAGTTGAGCAGGAAAATCATCAGAAGTAGAGATGTCACTTTCGATGAGAATGTGGTGTACAATGATAGACTTACAATGGAATCTGTGGCTACAAGGAAATAGAAAGAGAAAGAAAATATAATGTTGGAATATATTCAAAAAGCTGATCTTGCAGAAGATAGTGGGAATTTAGAGAGCACAAATGCAAAAAATGTTTCAATTACTTTAGCAATAGAAACAGAAGTCAAAAGATCTAGCAGAGTTTTGTGACCTCTACAAGATATTTTCCTTCAACAAATTATTTGCTTTTGACTGAGGATGGTGAGCCTCAATATTATTCTGAGGCAATCCAGATGGATGATTTAGTTTAGTGGGAGTTGACTATGAAAGAGGAGATAAGTTCTCCTGAAAAAAAGAGACTTAGTCATTAACTAAGTTACTAGTAGAGAAGAAAGTTTTGTAGAACAAATGGGTGCACATGATCAAAGAAGAGCTTGATGACAGCAAAAGATACAAGGCAAGCTAGTGGTTAAGAGGTTTCAGCAAAAAAGAGGCATCGACTACAATGAAATTACTCTCCCATGGTCAAGATGATTACTATCAGAGTTTTGGTAAGTATTGTGGCTATATAGGATTTACATCTAGAGCAACTAAATGTTAAGACTGTTTTCTTGTACGGTGATCTTGAGGAAGACATCTACGTGGCACAACCATAAGGTTTTCAAGTATTTGGGAAAGAAAACTTGGTCTGCAAGTTGAAGAAATGCTTATATGGCTTGAAACAAGATAGTGGTACGTGAAATTCGACTCCTTTATTAGAAGGAGTGGGTACAAGAGATGTGCGTTAGATTATTATTGCTACTTGAAGAAATATGATTTATCCTACATCATATTATTGTCGTACATTGATGACATGTTAGTTGCAGGAGTTGACATGAGTGAAATCAACAAATTAAAAAGGTAGATGTCTGAAGTGTTTGAGATGAATGATTTGGGTGTTTCAAAACAAATCCTTGGTATCGGCATCAATAGGGATAGATTTGAAGGTACACTTAAATTATCTCAAGAGAAATTTATTAAACGGGTGTTGGAAAAGTTTAGTCTCCATGATGCTATGATCAGAAGTACACCTTTGGGAAGCCACCTCAATCTCACGAAGTAGTCACCTCAAACAGATGAAGACAGAAAATGTATGCCTAGAGTTCCATATGCATTTATAGTTGGTAGTATTATGCATACAATGGTTAGGGATGGCAAAACCCAACCTATCCCATGGTTTTCGACCCGATCCGCCCCGAACAAGGTGGATTTTTTTTGTTGAAAATCGGGGAATAGCACGAGGTGGCCCGGGGATTTTTGGTGAGGGGGGCAGGGCAGGGCGATTTCTGTTTTATCTTTCCCCGCTCCGCCTTGCCCCACCCCATTAAAAATTTGCATATATACCCCTATATATTAATACATACGTATAATTTTAAATTTTTTTAATTTAAAAATCAAAATAAATAACATTATATTCACTTAATTATGATAGTTGTGTATCTTGATTAAGCTTATGTATCAATGATTTAATTACAAAATACAGTACTTCACAAATATCATTTACTTTAATTTTACTTTATTAATAAATAGTATATATTATAAGGGGCTTAATACAAACAATCCATCAATTAATGTTAGACTATATAATTTTTTATTTTTTTTATAGCAATTTTAGTAAAAACGGGGCTGAGATGGATAATACATCCTTTGCGTATCCGCAAGTGCACGGGTTGTATAAGTAATAAAGTGTACCCTAAGGTCGGGTAGTCGTATCCACTGGGACTGGTATATCTCCTAATACTATCGTTCTGCTTAATATCTAATCAAGTAGAGAAGGGCTGAAATGACTCTGGTTGGATTGAATGAGATTAAAGAGAGGGAATCACATTAAGGGAAAGGCAAGGATTGGCTCAATGGAGGAGATGGGCCCCAAGGTTGAATTCTTGATGCTTACTAACTTGGACTCCCTCAGTACTTATCGGAAATGTCTTTAGAACCCTAAATTCTAAGATCTCGTTGTGCTAAGTGAAGGATGCTCACAGTGCTGTTGAACCCTAAGTTGAGATCTCTCTTTTTGCAACTATCATAAAGATTTGTAAGCTAAGATAAGACAACAAGAACTTAAAACATTCAACCACTCAACATGCAATCAAAGCAGCCAACAATCAAGATTTAATGTAAAGACCAAAGACATTCATAAAAACTGCGAGTAGAGTATTCAAGTTCAAGGTACAAACATAGGAATATCACCCCGGGGCTCCCAATAGAAGTTTAGCCCCTCATAGGGTTAGATAACAAGGAAATTGCCAAAGAAACAAATACAAAAGAGTTGGAAAACTCCATAATTGCTTGCATCCTTGCGGCTATCCGAGGTTCTACTTTGGAATGATTTCTCCTCCCAATCGGCCTATCATTCGCGTGACATTCCCTTCGTGATGGTGAGGACGGCTCCCTAAAGCTCTCCTCTTCTTCTCCCTTCGTTTCTCTAGCCAAAAGTCCCCCAAAAACCTAAGTTTATGGGGTTTTAACCTTTTCACGATGTGAGCACGGCCGTGTTGAGACCGTGCTCCAAGCCATGCAGATTACGGCCGAATAAAACTCAGGAAACCTAAATTCCTGTAATCTGCACGGGGTCCAACATGCCGGTGTTGCGGGCGTGCTGAGGGTTGCCTGACCGTGCTTAGCGACCAGAAGGCGTGCTGTCCTTGGCTGAATTCTCCTACAATCTGCACGGCTTGCAAGCACGGGCGTGATGAGGCCGTGTTAAGCTTGGTAAGGTTTCTTCTAAGTCCTTTAGCTCCCAAAATCACTCCAAATCACTTCTTCTTGCTTTAGGACTTTGATATCTGCATGGAAAACTAGAAATACCTTAAATAACACTGAAATTGGAGAATTAACACCTATAAACTCAAGAATCATGGGAGTAAGATATAAAATAACTATATATGAAATGCACTCATCAAATACCCCCAAACTTGAATCGTTGTTTGCCCTCAAGCAACCTTAATTCCATATTAAAGTGATGAGTGCATGACCTCTGATCTTAGCAAAGTTAGAAAATTCCTAAACCTTGAGGAGCGCAGAGTAGCTAGTGTCTTAGTCCATTGAAGGCTCTTGAAAGATTTTACTCTTACTTCATATTACCGTGTGTGTGTGCGCGCCTCACCAAGTGTGTTAAAACTGTCATTGAGGGGGTCTAGTTCAAGCTATCATTTTTCACTTTTTCAAGATGACTCATAAACTAGGTAGTAGCTTCATACACCCTAGAGGCAGCCATTTCACTTGGTAGGTAATCAAAAATGACAGTTGTGATGCCTAAGATCCGACTACTCAAGTGCGGCTTTCACTTTTTCTAAGGCTCTGCTTGGGAGAGGTGAAGAAGGGTTTTGTAAAGTAGAGTAAAGTAGGGTAAAGTAAGGTAAAGTAAGGTAGAATGAGGTTTTAAGTTATGTCTTGTTTGGATTGAAGGTAAGGTAAATGGAGGTTACTAAACCTTGTTGTGTTTGGATTGAAGGTAATAGAAGGTAAGGTTATATATGCATATTACTAAAATGCCCTTGAAGTTATAATTTGTATTTCATGCTAATGGTACACATATAATACTATTATTGTAAATTAAATATTTTTAATTTATTAATTTACAACATTTAATATTTTATTCCAAAATAAAAAAAATATGTGTAATTAAAATTGTACACATATAATACTATTATTGTAAATTAAATATTTTTAATTTATTAATTTACAATATTTAATATTTTATTCCAAAATAAAAAAAAATCTTTGTGTGAATTAAAATTGTCCCATATAATACTATTATTGTAAATTAAATATTTTTAATTTATTAATTTACAATTTTTAATATTTTATTTCAAAATAAAAAAAATCTTTGTGTGAATTAAAATTGTCCCATATAATACTATTATTGTAAATTAAACATTTTTAATTTATTAATTTACAATTTTTGATATTTTATGGAATGATGGAAGATCTAGGGCTATGGAATCATGGAAGGATATGTTTGTAAAAAGTTAAAACTAAGAGGGGCATTTTGGTCTCAAAATTTATTCAACCCTCCAAAACCCCCAAATACTCTACCATCAAAATTTATTCAACCCTCCATTTACCCCCAAATACTCTACCATCAAAATCCTTTCTCCATAACCCTCTCCCAAGCAAGGGTTGTGTCATAACCCTACCCCCAAAACCCCCCAAAAACCCTCTCCCAAGCAGAGCCTAAGGTGATAGCTCTTTCTACCATCTTTCTAACAGAATTCGACAGGGCATCCAAAGAAACGGAATCCGACTTGTCAAAATTCTTTTCTTCACCTCACTTTTTGAAATTTCTTCTCGTTTTCTAGCTTTTATTATTTGAGTTTGGAGTCAACATCTAATTTTTCACAAACCTTAAAACTAGCCCTTCCTCTAACAGAGTGACCACACCATAGAAGGCTACGTGCTAGAGTTAGGGTTTCCAAAGTAAGAGCAAAATGAAACCTTAAGTTCAACAAAAGTGCACTAACATGCTCAATGACTTCTTAGCTTAGTAATTCTCAACCAAAAATGTCATAGATCGTCCTAAGTCATGCACTACATCTAAACATCTTATACACAAATAAACAACCCTCCCCCACACTTGAATGAAATATTGTCCCCAATGTTAAAAATTAAACATGCAACACAAAGAAAATAATCAAGTGAAATTAAGTTGAGAGTTGGGGAATTTTCACCAAATTAAAGGAGAGGTGCCGTGAATAATTCCATGATAAACAAGGGCGTGTGTTGAGCACCATCAAGGGGAAGCCATTTAATACAAGCAGCAAGAGAAATATCCATACATCCTGAAGTAAGCATGCAAGTATTAGAAGGAGATAAAACAGAAAACAAACAAAATAAAACTCACTAAAAAGAGATCAGTTTAGTAGGGGACTCCCTTTGCTAACTGACTTAACGACAACAAAAGACAATGAAAATAAAAACCAAAGTACAGATAAAGATAAAGAAACAAGAATAGAAAACATCAATACTCAGAAATCGGGGCTCTCAGAATCAGTGTCAGACGCGGAGGGGAGATCGGTGGTGTCAACCCCCACACTCCGGGAAGTAGAAGCAACAGCACGATGTGGGGGAGGAGAGAGCGTGACATCGAGGTGAGAGGCCAAACGCTGCATGCTCCGGATCATCCATCGTCAGAAAGAGTGGGAGCCAGCTGAGGGAGAGTCGGGAATATGCTTGGAAGCACGCGCTCGTGGGGTGCGAGGGGATGATGGATCAGCTACGGTGGGTGGAGAGTCTGGTACGCTGGCAGCAGGAGCGGCGTGGTACTGAGGGCCGTGGGAAGTGTGCGTAGAGCGGAGCATACCCATCGCGCGTAGGGTGTCTACTGAGACAGGTACCACCCCTCCCACCATTCTCATCGCTCTGAGACCGGACTGGAGGCCCATCCCTCGAATCAGTCTCTTGGTGTAGGGTCCGCCAAAGAGAGCGCCAACCCAAGAATCCTGGCCCTGATGCTGGAGACTGAAGGCAACCTCATAGCCGAGGTGCAGATGGAAACCATCCAACATGCTCTGCAAGAAGTCAAAGTCGCGGCAACTGACGACCCCGGTGCTGTCTCCCTTGGAGATGGAGGGATGAGGCCTTAGACCGGCGAGGGTCATATGATCGGTCTGTGCTCAAGCGCTGCTAGCAATCCTACTGAGACTCCCCCGGTGGGCGGGCAACAAGAAGCGCATTGTACTCTGGAGTTCTGGTGAACTCCTCATCGTACAGGCCCAGTCTGACAGAGAACTCTGGTACGCCCCTTGCGTAACCGCAAGTGCACGGGTCGTACAAGTAGTATAATGTACCCAAAAGGTCGGGTAGTCGAATCCACAGGGACTGGTATAGCTTCTAAGACTAACGTCCCACTCAATATCTAACCAAATCGAGAATGAAGGAGTTGACTTTGGACTAACTTCGAGGAAGTTGAGGGAAAGGAAAGTTCACCAAGGGAAGATTTAGGTTTGACTCGATGGAAGAGATGGGGCCCCGGGGTTGGGTTTCTGACGTTCACTAACTCAGTCTTTCTCAGAAATTATCAGGGATGTCTTCAGTTCTAAACCTAGTTATGCTATAAGAATGTGGTTTCTAGCGCTGCCGAGCCCTAAGTTGAACTCCCTCTGCTTGCAACAATCAATAAAGATTCACAAACCTAGATAGGAGAACCTAACTACCAAGCATCAAGCACTAAACAACAAACAAGATAGCCAATAACCTTGATTTATTAAAATGAACAAGACAATCATAAAAACTGCAAGTAAGACAAGGAGTTCGAGCTACAACGTCATACAACCACCCCCGGGACTCCCTTAAGAGTTTAGCCCCTCATGATAACAACCAACAAACACAATGCCAAAGAAATTACAAGACAAGGAATTGAAAACTCCCTAATTTCTTGCATCCTTGAGGTTGTCGAAGGATCTACGATGTCGTGTAATCTCCCTCCGATCGGCCTACCATATGCTTGGCATTCCCTTGATGAAGTTGAGGATGAACCCCCAAAGCTCTCCCTTTCTTTCTCCCAAAGTTCGCCCACGAAAAGTCTCACAAAAACCTAAGTTTTTAGGGTTTTAATTTTTTCTCGATGTGAGCACGGGCGTGCTGAAGCCGTGCTTCAAGCCGTGCAGATTACGGCCAAATAAATCTTCAGAAAACTCACAAACCTGTAATCTGCACGGGGAACAGCACGGGCGTTCTTAGGCCGTGCTGAGGCTTTACACGACCGTGCTCAGCGAACTCTGGCTGTGCTGATCTCTGGCTGCATTCTCCTGTAATTTTCACGGGAAGCAGCACGGGCGTGCTTCGACCTTGCTGAGGTTTTCACACCCGTGCTCAGCGGACTCAGGCTGTGCTGAATCGCAGTTGAATTCTTCTGCACTTTGCACGGGAAACAGCACGGGCGTGCTCAACCCGTGCTGAGCTTGATGAGGTTTCTTCTAAGTCCTTTAGCTTCTAAAATTGTTCCAAAAGCGCTTCTTTTTACTTTAGGACTTTGATATCTGCATGACGAACAACGAATACCTCAAATAGCACCGTACTTGGAGAATTATAGCCAAAATATCCAATAATGATAAAGGTATAGCATGCAATATATATATATGAAATGCGCTCATCAAACTCCGTCAGACTCATCCGATGCATCTCTCCATACGCCTGAAACTGAATAGTGCCGGCGCGGTGGTAGCTGATGGGACCTCGGGGCATCTCGAAGGTCGCGAAGACCTCCAAAGAAAGCTCCCGGTAAGATGGGCCGGTGATGCTGAGCAGCTGCGTCCAGGCGCCCGCCCCCAGGTATCTACGGACGTCGGTCTCCATACCAACCTCCGCAGGACCTCCCAATTAATCGCTCTCAGCTCTCCAAATCTCTTGGCGCTCAGATGGGAATAGCACTCCTGGTGGATGGGCGCGCAGAAACCGGGCTCGGAGGGGGCGGATGGGGTCGACGACTCTCCTCGGGCCCTCTTTGAAGAAGGGTCGGATGTGGTTGCCTTCCTCGGGATGATCTGCAAACTAAGAGATTTAACAGGCTTATAAACATTAGAGGCACGGGCGTGTTGAATTTGACACACCTATGTTGATTGGCAAAAGGGTTTTGCATGGAACACGGGCGCGCCAATCAAAGCAAGCCCGTGCTTGCATTCAATTTAGGGATCTGAGTAAGAACACGGCCGTGCTTATAGAAGCACGCCCGTGTTGCCAAAATCCTGCGTCGTCCCCGACGACCCCTAGCTTAAAATTCGACGGTAAAACGGTGTTTAAATGGATCAAAGCTCACCCTAGATGCCTCTAAAGCCGAAGTTAAGCGTTTGAACACTGATTAAAGGCATATAAACCATGATTTTGAAAACAATAAGCGCAACAAGGGACCGTCGACTTACCGAAATGTCAGAGAAGAGAAATACAAGCGATGAAACTCCAAGAGATCCCTGAAACCGAGCAAATGGCCGCGAATCGCAAGAAAATGAACTGTCGCGCCGAACACACCCTCAACACGGTCGTGCTATGCCCGTACTAATAAAACTTTATAGAAATGAAGAACGCAGCAAGTCCGTGCTGCCTGCACGGGCAGCGTGCTTGGTGTTCAGCATGGCCATAACATGGCCGTGCTTCCCCCGTGTTGCTCGAAAAAATAAGACATTGTAAACCTGTAAACTGCACCGCACTTAGCACGGCCGTGTTATGCTCGTGCTGAGCCTGAAACTTCCCAAAACAACTGAAAACACACCAAACAAACACAACAAGAAAAGAAAAGGCATGAAACCAATTAGGTTGCCTCCCGAGAAGCGCTTGTTTAACGTCACTAGCTTGACGTACCTGTTCTCACCTCACGAAGGTTCGAAGACATACCTTCTCTCCTGGCGGCCTACAACAAAACATTCCAAGAAAGGAGGCAATGAGTTGATTAAAAATGCCTCACCAACACCGAGTACATTAGCAGGGATGTGTTTCAGGGCAGAGGCTTGCTGTTTCTTCCTATCCGCAACATTCGTCCACCAAGTCCAAGCCTTAGATGGTTTCTTTTCCTTGGCATACACAGCTGGATTATCAACGCTCGGTGGTACAACAGCTACTTCTTCAGCCCTCGCTATGGGCTCTTCATCTGGAGGTTCCTCCCGTAACAAGTCAGTGAGGTAGTCCTTCCGCCAGGTCTCCTGCATACAATCACCAATCATATCGTCATTAGCATCAAGAAAATAACAAGAATTATCAAATGCCATTGGGTGTCTCATCGCTTCCTTCTGTCTGAACACCACTTCTTCATCCCCCACTCTTAATGTTAGTCGACCATCCTTCACATCAAGGATTGCTTGTGAAGTAGCGAGGAATGGTCGCCCAAAGATCAGAGGTACCCCAGCCCGATCATCCAAGTCTAAGATAACAAAATCCACCGGGAATATGAACTTGTCAACCTTCACCAAAACATCCTCCACAATTCCTAAAGGTTGGCGAGTGGAGCGATCAGCAAGCTGCAACGTTATTTGAGTCGGCCTGAGCTCTCCCAGTCCTAGCTTCTGAAAGATTTTAAACGGCATCAGATTGATGCTCGCCCCTAGGTCAGCAAGTGCTTTCTCATCCATCATTCCCCCAATTGTGCATGGGATGATGAAACCTCCCGGATCCTTCTCTTTCTTGGGGATTTTGTTTGAGATGATCGCGGAACATTCTTCACTTAGTGTCACCATCGAGACTGCTTCTAATTTTCTCTTGTTAGTCAATAGCTCTTTAAGAAATTTGGCGTACTTGGGCATTTGTGAAAGAGTTTCTACGAACGGGACATTTATGTGCAAAGTCTTGAACATTTCAAGGAACTTTTTGGACTGCGCCTCTTGTTGGTCTTTCTTGAGCTTCGCAGGATAAGGCAATGTGGGTCTGTACTCTGCCACATGATCTTTCTCTTTACCCTTCAGTTTTTCTCTTGAAACTGACCCTGAATCTTTCTCTAGAATTTCCACCTCTGATTCACTTTGAGTATCATGTTGTGCTTGAGGAGGTGGGGATTCTAGTTCCTTCCCACTTCTTAGAGTAACTGCCTTAAGAGACTCCCGGGGGTTGATTTCTGTATTACTAGGTAGGGAACCCGGGGGTCGTTCAGCGAGTGTCTTCGCTATTTGGGCGACCTGGGGCTCCAGATTCTGTAATGACACCTGTTGGTTCCTCATGACCTCTTCATGCCCTGTGATTCGGGCATCATTGGACTGTATGCACTGAACGAGTAGGGCCTCAAGAGAAGGTCCCTTCTGTTCTGGTGGTGAGGGCCTCGAAAATTGAGGCTGTGTCTGTTGCTGTTGCTACTGAGGGCACTGCTGCCCCTGGTTTTGCTCTCTCCAAGAAATATTAGGGTGGTTCCTCCACCCCGGGTTATAGGTGCTGCTGTAGGGGTTGTTAGTGTACCGCTGATTTTGTCCAATAAAGTCCACCCGCTCGGTTGTACTACCCCCCTCTGATGAACAACTGGGCCCCGCTTGGCTTGCTCAACTATCAGTATTCAAATTCTGCGATGAAGATTGGACTTGCATTGTGTCCAACCTTTTAGAGATGGTTTCCACTTGTGCTGCCAAGGTAGTGAGCACATCAATCTCATAAAGTTCAGCTATCTTCACTGGCTTGTTCCTCTCAGAGCTCCATTGGTACCCATTAGATGCCATGTCTTCGATGAGGTTCTGTGCTTCTTATGGTCTCTTGCTTCACAAAGAACCTCCAGCCGCCGCATCTAACATTTGCTTGGTAGCCATGTTCAGCCCATTATAGAAGATCTTATTTGCATCAATTCCACTATCCCATGCTTGTGGACACTTCCCCAATAATTCTTTGTACCTTTCCCATTTGTCGTACAAGGTTTCGGACTCGATTGTCGGTAAGAGGAAATGTCACTTTCGAGTTTAGTGATCTTGGCCGGTGGAAAGTATCGAGTCAAGAACTTCTCCGCCCAGTGTGCCCAATTTGTGATAGACCCCGCCGGCAAGGAATTTAGCCACTTCTTAGCCCTTCCTCGCACTGAAAACGGGAACAGTCGGAGGCGAACCGCGTCCTCGGACACATTATTCGCCTTGAACGTATCACAAATTTCCAGAAAATTTGCAAGATGAGCATATGGGTCCTCGTCCTGGAAACCATCGAACTGGCACATCTGCTGCACCATCTGGATAAAATTTGGCTTCAGTTCGAAATGGTTTGCTGCAATAGGGGACCGAACAATGCTTGCTCCAGATCCCTCCAAATTAAGGCGTGCATAAACGGAGATACTCCTCTGATTTCCTGCCATGCTTTCTTCTTGGTCCACTTCTATGCTTACTTCAACTGACCCGGTCTCCCTTAAATTGACCTGCCTCTGTCTCCTATGGAATGTCCTTTCAATGTCAGGATCAGGGGGTGCTAACTGAGAAGAATTCCCCCGGGTCATACACTAAACCTGCGCACCAACAAAAAGAGAAAATGAGATATGTACTTTTAAACCTAAGGAAAAACAAATGGTGAACAGCTTAAACAAATCATAAACACTAACAAAATATGAAAGAATACAAGCAAAAGCGAAAAAATAAGAGAAAAAGAAAATCAAAGCAAAAATAAGCAATTAGATTACTAAGACTATCTGAATTCTTAGAAGTTGCCAGTCCCCGGCAACAGCGCCAAAACCTTGATACGCCCTTGCGTATCCGCAAGTGCACGGATCATATACGTAATAAAGTGTACCCTAAGGTCGGGTAGTCATATCCATTAAGACTGGTATATCTCCTAATACTATCGTTCTGCTTAATATCTAATCAAGTAGAGAAGGGTTGAAATGACTCTGGGTTGGATTGAATGAGATTAAAGAGAGGGAATCACACTAAGGGAAATGTAAGGATTGGCTTAATGGAGGAGATGGGGCCCCGGGGTTGAATTCTTGATGGTTACTAACTTGGACTCTCTCAGTACTTATCGGAAATGTCTTTAGAATCCTAAATTCTAAGATCTCGTTGTGTTAAGTGAAGGATGCTCACAGTGCTGTTGAACCCTAAGTTGAGATCTCTCTTTTTGCAACTATCATAAAGATTTGCAAGCTAAGATAAGACAACAAGAACTTAAAACATTCAACCACTCAACATGCAATCAAAGCAGCTAACAACCAAGATTTAATGTAAAGACCAAAGACATTCATAAATACTGCAAGTAGAGTATTCAAGTTCAAGGTACAAACATAGGAATATCACCCTGGGGCTCCCGATAGAAGTTTAGCCCCTCATAGGATTAGACAACAAGGAAATTGCCAAAGAAACAAATACAAAAGAGTTGGAAAACTCCATAATTGCTTGCGTCCTTGCGGCTATCCGAGGTTCTACTGTGGAATGATTTCTCCTCCCAATCGGCCTATCATTCGCGCGACATTCCCCTCGTGATGGTGAGGACGGTTCCCCAAAGCTCTCATCTTCTTCTCCCTTCGTTTCTCCAGCCAAAAGTCCCCCAAAAACCTAAGTTTCTGGGGTTTTAAGCTTTTCACGATGTGAGCACGGCAGTGTTGAGGCCGTGCTCCAAGCCATGCAGATTACGGCCGAATAAAACTCAGAAAACCCAAATTCCTGTAATCAGCACGGGGTCCAACACGCCCATGTTGCAGTCGTGCTGAGGGTTGCACGACCGTGCTTAGCGACCAGAAGGCGTGCTGTCCTTGGCTGAATTCTTCTGCAATCTGCACGGCTTGCAAGCACGGGCGTGCTGAGGCCGTGTTAAGCTTGGTGAGGTTTCTTCTAAGTCCTTTAGCTCCCAAAATCACTCCGAATCACTTCTTCTTGCTTTAGGACTTTGATATTTGCATGGAAAACTAGAAATATCTCAAATAGCACTGAAATTTTAGAATTAACGCCAACAAACTCAAGAATCATGGGAGTAAGATATAAAATAACTATATATGAAATGCACTCATCAATGGACGGGGTGGGCCGAGTGAAAAAAATTGCGGGGCAGTTTTGGTATTGAGAATGTTAAAAAAAAAGCTGGGCGGGGCGCGGGGCAAGCTATGTGGTTGCTCCCCACGCCCCGTCCCCCGCCCCATTACCATCCCTAACAATGGTATGTACACGATCAGATATTGCACATGCAATGGAAGTTGTTAGTAAATTCATATCCAATCCAAGAAGAGAGCATTGAGAAGCAGTTAAGTGGCTATTACGCCACTTAAAAGTTACTTCTAAAATTGTCTTGTGTTACAAAAGATAAGATGCTATTTTGGATGGATTTTATGATGCAGACTTGGGTGGTTGTTTTGATATAAGAAAAAACACTACATAGTATATTTTCACAGTGGTTGGCACAGCAATGAGTTGGATGTCTCGATTTCAAAAGAGTGTTGTTCTTTCAACTACAGAAGCAGGGTACATGGTCGTCTCAGAGGCCAGAAAGGAAATGATTTGATTGAAGAGCTTTCTTGAAGAGTTGGACTAGAAACAGGTTGACAATGTTTTTTATAGTGATAGTCAAAGTGCTATTCACCTTGTGAAAAATCCCGTGTTTCACGATAGGACAAAAGATATTCAGTTCAGTTATCATTTTATTAGAAAATTAATTAGTGGTGGTGTCTTGTCCTTGATGAAGATTCTTGGTTCAAACAATCATGCAGATATATTGACCAAGGTTGTTATTACAAAAAAGTTGAAGCTTTGCAAAGCTTCAACTTACTTTCAGAGTTAATTGATAAGAAGACGCCTCACTAGTGGAAGTTGATCATTACAAAATTTGGATTTACAGGTGTGTGAGTGCAGTTGATGTAATCAGGCTCCAAGTGGGAGATTGTTCGGTATGTGAAGTCTTGATTAGTGTTTATCTTTTCAAATCTAAGGCTTATATGGAAATTTTGATTAGTGTTTATTTTTTCCCTTATAAATATCATGTTATATTCTCCCTATAGATATCTTGTTATCTTTTCCTATAAATAGCCCCGTAATTGTAAAATCCTAATTTTGTGTGTGTGAAATAAATTGATATTAGTGCGGCAGTGGACATAGGTCTTCAAAACCGAACAACGTAAAATTCTTGTGTCTTTGTTATGTGTGTGTAATTTCTCTTTTTGTTATTGCTCAGATTGCTCGATCCTCAACATGGAGTATACAAATGAAAACGATGAACCAAACAATGTAAAATTCTTGTGTCTTTGTTATGTGTGTGTAATTTCTCTTCTTGTTATTGCTCAGATTGCTCGATCCTCAACATGGAGTATACAAATGAAAATGATGATTGAATTCCATAATGCATGGGAAGCTGTTAAAGGCTATGAGGAGTCTCAAAATGTGGAGAATCTTACGGCGGCTTAAAGAACGATGATGACGGATCTAAAAAAGAAAGATAAGAAGGATCTCTTCTTTATCTATCAAGCCTTAGATGCGGCTACTTTTGAGAAAGTGTCAGAAGCCACAACATCTTAAGAAGCATAGGATATCCTTGAAGAAATATACAAAGGAGATGACAAAGCAAAGAGCATTCACCTCTAATCCTTGACAAGTGAGATTGAAAAGCTAGTGATGAAAGAGCCCGAATCTATATCAGATTATTTCGCAAACGTGGAAGCCGTTGTATATAACTTGAAGAGAAAAGGTGATGATATTAAAGATAGCCATATAGTGCAAAAGGTCCTATGATCTTTGGATCCTAGATTTGACTATGTTGCGGCGGCAATTAAAGAAGCAAAAAAATGTAAAGAATATGAATGTGCAAGAGCTATAAGGGTCATAAAAGCTCATGAAGCTAGAATGCTAAGAAGGTGCAAGGAGCCAATAGCGCAAGCCCTACAAACCAAGTTGCCTATCAATAACAAGAAAGAACCTAAAGTTGATAGAAATCAAAGTGGCCATGGAGGTGTTCATGGGTGTAGCTATGGTAAAGGCCGCGGTGGAGTTTTTGGACGTGGCTGAGGATGTGGCAACTACAATAATGATTTTTAACATTCAATGGAATAGAGGAAGAGGACAATAAGGTTGAGGCTGGAGGTATGATAAAAGCAATGTTAATGATATCATTGTAACAAGCTTGGGCATTATTCTTCTGAATGTTGGCATAATCAAGCTACCCAAGTGCAAGGAAGGGCTAATTATGCTAAAGAAGATGATAGTGATGATGTGCTTCTACTAGCAAAGCATGAACAAGATAACACAAACAAAAACTTGTCGTACTTGGACTCCGGCTCAAGCAATCATATGTGTGGGCACAAGGAATTGTTCACGGAGCTAGATGAGAAAGTGAATTGCGAATTCTCATTTGGAGATGCTTCCAAGGTTAAGTAGCAGGTGTTGGTAAGATCACTACAAAAAAATTGCTATGTACTGATGCTTTTCTATAGTAATTGTCAAATTTCATAGCTATAAACTGTTTTTACCAATGATAGTTTGAAATTGTAGGAATATATAAGAGATTTACTGACCGATTTGTTATGTTGGTATTGGTATTAATGTATATTAACTTTTATCTATAATTACAACCAAATCTGTAGCTATGGATTATCTATACCAATTGATCTTCAAAAGTGTTAGAATAGATCAGACATTTACTAATGGATATCATTCCATTGGTATAGCGTTATATTATTATGAATATATTACTTTGAATTTTATTTAATTTTTATATTTATATTTTGTAGAGCATTACTTAATTATAATAATATAATCTGAATCGAATTTAAGATTTATATTAAGAATAATTATTAAAATTTAAAAATATTAAACATCATAAAACAAAATATAAAAAATAATGTCATAATAATTTATTCTTTAAATTATAAATATATCTTTGAAAATTTGATGCTAATGATGATCAATGAATATGTATTACAAATTTATGGAAATTACTAAACTTATTCCTTTATATAAATTTATTTGTAACATATAATTTTTTATTTAATTAATTGATTTAAGATAAACAATTACTAAAATAAATATTTAAATGATTAACATCTCTACTGCAAATACTAAAAGAAAAGTATTTGATTTTTTTTAGTGAATAAATATTTGACATTGGATTATAATATATTTGATATCTCTATATTAAAATGAAAAGCGTATGTTACGAAAAGATAATGTTCATTAAATAAATTAATTAACTTATAAGTATTTCTTATAAAAATAGAAAATTAATTTTTGTGTTAAATTAAATTGGTTTATTATTAGTTTTCTAATATTTGAATTTAAATAATAAATAATTAATGAAAATCATATTTGAATTATAACTTTTAAATATATTTTTGTATAATATTCTTTGAATGTAATTAAGTTTTTAAGAGGATTTATGTCAAAAGGACCAATTAAATAACCTTTCACTACAAAATAAATTGGATTATAGCGACTAAATTTAGAGGTGGATTTATAGATTAGTCAAGGTAGGGGCTATTTGGTTCGGAAGTAAATTACCGAAGTGGTGGAAGTCTGGAAGTGGCACTTCGGTGGAAGTGAACAGTTCAGCCGGAACTATCTTTTTCAGTGTGTTTGGTTCAAGCTGAAAACTGGACTTCGGAGACCATTTCCTGTGTTTGGATGGTTGAAGTAGGTATCTGAAAAATCCCACTTCATCACTTTTCGGTGAGGGGGTAAAGTTACCCCTTCATGCTTTTTACACTTATTTGATTACATCATATGATTTAATTAAATAATTTAATTACTTTATTACGATGGTAATAAATAATTTATTTATTAAATTAAAAACTTTGCACACTGCATAATTAATTTAATACCATGACATTAAATTAAATTAAATCGGTTAATATATTATCCTTAATTATTAATTAGTGAGAGTAGTGATTTAATTATTTCATTACCATGATAACAATTATTTTATTTATCATTGAAAAATATTGCAAAGTGAGCTGAAGTGGGAGCCTGAAGTCGTGGCTTCGGGATTTTTCCAGCTGAAGTCAGACACCGAAGTGGCCGAACTCAGAAGTTGTCACATCATCACTTCTGGGTCCAAATAAGTGAAACAAACACACCGAAGTGGGCTGGAAGTGGCCACCTCGGCCACTTCGGTGCCCACTTCGGTGAAACAAAAGGCCTAAATATTTCATTATAGCGACTGCAGCTAATTTATAAATTTGTTGCTATATATATTTTTTAAAATACATATTTTTGAATTAGCTACTATAGGCACACATTTATTTATTATTTGTTAATAATAATTTTTATAGTGGCTAATTTATGTATTAGCCGCTATTTATTATTTACTAAAATAAAAATTATTTGTTGCAAAAAATATTCACTAGTTATTCATGATGTATTTTTACTCCAACATAACTTGCTGTTATAAACATTAAAGCTTAAAAAAAAAAATATTTTGTGGTAGAAAATGATCTCCACAACTATTGACATTTATTAAAATAAAAATTATTACTGTGAAAAACTTTTTCAACACAATATGTTATTTTAAAAAATTATTAGAGGCACCCTTTTGGTTATTGATTATTAATTTTTTTAAAAGATAAATAGAACATTACATTAAAAAATTCCACCTGATGAAATTATTACCAAAGAATTTTAGTTAATAGTTTTTCAAAAATTTTTAATATAATGTAAGAAATAATTTCATATAATATGAAATTATATCAAAACATAATTGTTTTACTGGAAATGAACAAAACATCCATTAGAAATTCATGTATTTACAGACAAACCCTGCTATTTTAGAAATGAACAAAACATCCTTCTTTTTTGGGTTTACTTCCATCTGGGTCCCTGCGTGGATTAACGCCGTTAAAGCCATACTGGAGTGACGGTTATACCCTTTTATTGATGCACGAACGGGATATTGGGACGGTGTGTGTTCCGAGGCTCGAAACTTGGAGCACATTCATGACACCGAAAAGTAGCAGACTTCGCCCTCCATTGCATTGTCAGTGGAGTATCTTTTCATCTTCTTGGACACAAAAGCGCGAATGAGAAACCCTAGTTCCCACATCGCGGACATAACAGACATCTGATTCTCAGACCAATCCGACCGAGGTGACTCTGGTAAGTAAGCGATCTACCGGAATAATAGGGTTTTATTCTCTTCCCACATCGGGCGTTGATTATGCTTTGATTATGGTTTATGGTTTTGAGATATCGAATCCAGTTTGGGTTTTGAGAATAATAGGGCTTTATTCTGACACTTCTGTTTAGAATGAGCGATTTCCGTTTATGGAACGATTCTGTTCAGATTGCGAAGTTTTTGTGTAGTATTTTTTCGGTTTCTGTTTAGAATTCAAGCATGTTTGGCTGAGTAATGTTGTACGTAATGCAGACATGGCATCCAACCTGGTGAACGCAGATGCTATTTGGTGCCCGTCGTGGTGACGTTGTTCGAGATGAAACAACAGCAAGGCAACTAGAGATGGTGAGAAGGACACCGTTCGGCCATCTCATGGAGATTGAGGGGTTGCTGCAGGAGAGAGGGCTGCTTGATGCCATCATGCAGCGATACGACCACCAGAGCAAACAGTTCAGAATCGGGGTGAGCCTGGTGAGCTTCAAACCTGAATGTGTGGCCATAATCATGGGTCTCCGATTTGACGGGGATGTAGTGGTGTTAAAGAAAAAAGAAAACACCCTCGGATTTCAAAGTGAAGTACATGTCCAAAAGCTTTGAAAGGACCCGGGATGCTATGAAGAGATTCCTTCTGGAAATGGTCCGGATGAAAGGGGAGGAGAAGAATTTTGTGAGGCTACTAGTGTTGTATCTCATGAGGACGGTGTTGTTCCCAAACATGACATGCTCAGTACCAGGATGACTGGTGGACTATGTTGCGGACATCTCTGCGCTAGGAAGGTACGCATGGGTGGAGGCCACCGATAGGTGGATCATGGAAGACGTCCCCCAAACGGCTGCCCGCGTGCAGTCAAGAGCCTGAGGGGAAAAAATTGACCCAGGCTATTTGCCTGGATGCTCCATGGCCTTCATCGTATAGTTCTATAAGGTGTCTGGCACGGGGAAGAAGGTCCGCATTGGGAGGAATCCCCATATATTCTGCTACGGAGAGAGTAGTTTTAAGAAACAAGCTTCGCTTGACTGGTTACTGTCATCCCTCGATGACAAAGAGGTATAAAGTTACATTTTCTCGTTTAGTATAGTTTGGTGCCACTTAAAAAGGAGAGTTCCTATTTACTCTTAGTTGTTTCCACTTATTCTATGGCATTTCCGTTCACTAATTTATTTTTCCCACTTACAATTGAGAGTTCCCGTTTAGGTCTGTTTGTTTCTATTTACATTTGAGCATTTCCGTTTAGTATTAAACGTTTCCGCTTACGATGGGAGTTCCCGTTTAGTATTGATTATTTCCGTTTAGAATTGAAAGTTCCCATTTAGTATTGGTTGTTTCAGTTTAGAATTGAGAGTTCCCGTTTACTATTTCAAGTTTTCCTTTATTATTTCAAGTTCCCATTTAGCATGCATTGTTCATACTTACATCTGTATGCTACTGTTTTCCAACCTGTCACAACTTACGTCTGAATGTTGTCCATTTTGGTTGACAGTTTTCCTAGTTGACCCCCGCCTTCAATTGCAGATGGAACCTGTGCTAAGGGTGCAACCCGACGCACAAGTGGTGCGTTCGAAAAAATAGGGTGCAACCTGGTCCTATGTACTAGCCCCCCTCCTATCCCTGTGTTGTAGTCGGCCTCATCACGAGGCACGGGGACCCCCCTCCCCCGGGTGGCAATTGGAGACAATATTGCCACCCGGCTGCTGCGGGGTTTCTAGACATTGACGCAGGATTTACAACGTCTAGTGTTCCCGGTGGACGCCAGCGAACGACGGTTTGGTCTCGCCACCCCATTATCGGCAGGAGACACACCGGGGTCGTACGACGTGTTAAGAAGATTGCCACTCGCCGCTTTTCCATGATTGCCTCATCCCTTCCCCAAGATCAAAAATAGAAGCCCGTGAACGTCCTTGAGCGGCCTTCAAGGGTTGCAAGCTAGTGGACGACTCCTTCGGTGCCCACAGGTCCAAGGATGAAGAGAGTCGGCTGTAAGGGCAGATTGAAGAAGGAGGACTCACCAGGTCCTACAATAATCTCATCCGGCATTGATGGCTCCGATGCGGTCGAAGTCGACAGTGTCATAACGTCTCTGATCGAGATGAAAGCTAAGGTCATTATTCCGACCTTCGATTTTGACCTTTTACGTTCATCGAAGGTCTCTTTCGACATGCAAACCACCAACAAGAATGAGGAACTCGTACACTCTCCTGCAGCGACATAGGACAAAGTTGCGAGCCCACCCTCTTCTTTGAAACCCATGGATGAAGAGGCTCCGAAAGAGCACACTGTTGCCTCTACAGCAACTGGTCCACTCACCTTCGTGGACGAAGGTGTTTTATCTAAGGCCGGTCTTCCCCCGGCAGAGGTCGCTGCAGGTGAAGGTAAACCACCCCTACAACAAACAAACAACCAAAGACAAGGAGGATTTATAAGTTAATTTTTGTTTTTTTCATTTAGCAGTTAATTTTTTATTTTCTTCATTTATTCAAAAATTATATTTTTTATTTAGAGAAGTTCTAATGTAATGTTTTAAACTGCAAGTGTTAGGTGTCAGGTGTCAGGTGTCAGGTGTCAGGTTGCTGCTGCTGCTGATGTTGCTGATGTTGAAGGAGGTAATCTTGGCATAGTTGGTGATGATTTCCCGGACTTTGGTGATCGATCTTTCAGTGATGCACTTGGAGTGGGCACTATATGTGAGTTTTTAAAAAATATTGCATAATGCAAGCATGGGCTGAATGATGGAATCAAACTCTTTTTCTTCATTGATTCTGTTTTATTGGATTTTTATTCAATTATCCCTTCTTCTTCTTGCAATGGTTGCTGCAGGTGAAGAAACTGAATTATTGATTGGAATGCATAACGAAGGTCACGCTTCCATTAGATATTTGTTCTCCAATGATCTTAAATATTATTTATTATAAGAAGTGATTGTTTGTGATGTGATTCATTTAGATAGAGTATTTAGCTTTTCAAATTTTCAATCATAACTAAGCTTTTCATTATTAATGTTAAGAATTTCAAAACTGGAATGTATCCTATGTGGTTCATCAACATATTCTTATCATACGCAAAAACACTTAGGTTCAAGTAGCTAATATCCTCTTGTTGATAATGACAAAAAACATCGATGTCTATGGTTGCTTTTCAATATTCGTTTATCAGTTGTTCCATCTCCTATCTCGTTTTTGATTGATTTTTATCTGAACTCCCAAACATCAGTAGGTTTCATACTTTCAACTTATGAGTTATGCATCAGATGGAAGTCAATTGTTCTATCTCAAAACTCATATTTGTGTTTTTTCTTCTCCTTATGATGATCTTATCAACTATATCCTCTGTTTCAAAATTTAAAAGTACTTGCATGGTATTTTGATGGGCTTTATACTTCAATAAAAATAAAGTTGGGAAAGCATCTAATTTTTGATGGATTGATCAGTTGAAGTATTATATATGGTTATAAACATGTCAATTGGACTATCTAGCAATTACATAATGAAAACTTTGGTGAAACAACTTTGTTTATATAAAAAGTTTTCAAAATTGGTTTATCTTAAAAAATTTCGATATCCTAATTTTAATCAAAATAGGTTTATCTTAAATACATGCATCCAAATCATGATGGAATTAGGATAACATTATATTAAAAAAAAAATTAAATATGAAGCTATTTAAAATATTCAAATATCAAGATCAGCCGAGAGCACAAATATCGAGGCGATCAAAATTTTCAAATCTCAAGATCAGCCGAGAGCACAGATCTCGAGATGATCTAAAATATTCAAATCTCAAAATCAGCCGAGAGTACGGATATCGAGGCGATCTAAAATATTCAAATCTCAAGATCAGCCAAGAGTACAGATCTCGAGGCGATCTAAAATTTCAAATCACAAGATCAGCCGAAAGCGCAAACCTCGAGGCGATTTAAAATATTCAATTTCAAAGATCAGCCGAGAACGCAGATCTCGAGATACTCTAAAATATTCAAATCATAAGATCATCCGAGAGCACAGATCTCGAGATGATCTAAAATATTGAAATTCCAAGATCATCCGAAAGCGCAGAACTCGAGGTGATCTACAATATTTAAATCACAAGATCAACCGAGAGCGTAGATCTCAAGGCTATCTAAATATTCAAACTCCAAGATCAGTCGAGAGCGCAAATCTCAAGGTGATTTAAAATATTCAAATCACAAGATCAGCCGAGAGCGCAAATCTCAATGCGATCTAAATATTCAAATTCGTAAATCAGCCATTAATCCAAATCACGAAGCAAATTAAAAAAATATATATATATCAAAATTAAAACAAAAAAAATAAAAAAAATAAAATCCGATATAAATATAATAAGGCAAAATAAAATTTAAAAATTAACATAAAAAATCAAATCAAATAAACATAATATAATAAATAATAAAAATAAAAGAAATGATAATAAAATAATAATAATAATCACATAAAAGAATAATAATAATAATAATAATAATTATTATTATTATTAAAAGTATTAAAAAAAAAAGAAAAGAAAAAAGGAAGCAGGACGTGGGCACATGCATGGCTCCACCATGAAGACCATCAACACGCGACTCAAGGGGCGGTTAAGAAAAAAGCTTTTAAGTTTTAAATGAAAAGAAGAAGAAAGAAACAGGGAGAAAAAAAAGGAGGGATCAGCCAAAAAATAGATAAAAAAGAAGAAGAAGAAGAAGAAGAAGGAGGTCTCCATATTTTTGTCTTTCTTTTCCTCTCTTTCTTCTGTTGTGTGTGTGTGTATCTATATATAGTCGCCCTTGTTGTCGTCACCACCGTCGCCACTCGTTGCTGTCACTGCCGTCACCATTGACGCCAAAACTGGCGAGAATAGAATTAGCAATGCAAGTGGGGAGGGAATTCCCCGTTCTCCGTGGGGCTCCGCCCCGACGGGGAGGGATTCCCCGAAACATCCCCTCGCGGGGCGGGGAGCGAGGAAAAATTCCTCCCTGTCTAGCGGGGCGGGGCGGGGAATGCTCTCCCCGCCGCGTGCCGCGTGGGGATTTCCCAACAAAAAAAATATATATTATATATTTTTAGTGTATTTATTAAAAATTATTTCAACATTAAGGGTCCGTTTGATCCGCGAAAAAATAAGGGACATGACAGGACAATTTTTTTTGTCCCTTGTTTGATTTGCGAATGTGCGTTGAGTACAGCACAAAACCCTGTTCCAGTACAGCACAAAAACAAAAAAAATAGTACCACCAAAACCATGGTACAAAAATTTAGTTGAGGGACAAAACAACCAAAAGTCCGTTTTGCCCTCATTAAAATAAAATAATTACTTTCATAACTTCACCACAACTTAACCTAATTTCAACCTAATTTTAACATCTCCTCTCCACCAGCCGCCTCCATTGTGCTCAATCCCTCCGGTGCCACCTCTGCCGTGCTCACTCCCCTTGCTGTCACCGGAACCTCCTCTTTAAATCTAAGCAAATTTTTAATTTATTTTGGTAAGTAATTATTAGTTAATTTATTTTAAAAATAAAAAAAATTGTGTTAATAATTTTATAAATTATAAAACAAAATAAGTGGTCCTCATTTTAAAAAAAATTATAATATTATTTGTTTTTGGTTGTTTTTATTTTAAAAAATAACATAGAACTATATAAAGGGTATTGCAGTAATTTTATACATTGTTGTCTTGTACTTATGCAAATCAAATGAAGAACAGCACAAAAAAAATTGTGATGTCCAGTGAATATCAAACAAACAACAAAACAAATACTTGTCCTGTATCATAAATATTTGTCATGTGCTGTACTCTTATGCTGTACTCCACTTCCATAAGTATTAATATAATGTTATATATATAATCAATAAATATTTATTTGGTAATATTTTTAGTTATTAATAAGTTTTTGTAAATATAACTTTCCTATTTAATAGAAACTTAATTTAAAATAATTGAGTTTAAATATAATTATTACAATAAATCTGAAATAACATTATATATTATTTATTTAGTGATAAATATTAGTTTTTTCAATCCAGTAAACATTTAGGGGCCGTTTGGTTTGGAAGTGGATTGTCGAAGTGGTGGAAGTCTGGAAGTGGCACTTCGGTGGAAGTGAGCAATTCAGCTGGAACTATCCACTTGAGTGTGTTCAGCTGGACTTCTATTGTTTGGATGATGGAACTAGGTATCTGGAAAATCCCACTTCATCATTTTTTGGTGTTGGTAACACCGAAGTGGGGATACAATCACCACTTCGGGTGAGGGGTAAAGTTACCCCTTCATGCTTTTTAAACTTGTATATATGTTCAATTACATCATGTGATTTTCTTAATTAATTTATTATCATGCTAATAATTAATTTAGTTATTAATGAAAAATATTGCACACCCAAAATTAATTTATTACTATGTTATTACATTTAAATTAAATCAGTCGATATATTAGTAATTACTTCACTAACTTCAATCATCAATATATTAATTTATTACCATCTTCCTAGGTAATCTAAACCTAATCTACAATATCCATTTTCTTACTAATTCCAAGTCCATGTATGTATTCCTATTTCATTATTTCCCATCCCAAAAGCGTTGAACACCAATGAAAAAAAAGAGCTACAAACAATCAAAGAAACTAATCTTAATGTTATTTTAAATAAAACTAAAAATTGTAGATGCAAGCATTCATCATACATATGAACAATAAATACATAAATAATTTGCCCCACAAACAGTGCCTTTGCCTTCATTTAATTTTTCCAACAAATTAACTCTGGTTATATTTGCAAATATACCATAAATTACAACCATTCCAATTTTATTTTATTTTATTTTATTTTATTTTTTAAAACTTTTTATGTGCATTACAAATCCATATTATTAGTATTACAGCTATAAAACCATCCAACATCTATCCATCAAACCTAACAAACCAAGCGGTTGATTATTAAAAAACACAACCATAACCAACCTTGATCATTATAACCCAATTAAACTCACTCCCTTCTGGCAATACAACGGCTTAAAATAATTGATCAATTTCATCAAATTTGACTAGTAATCTGATCAAAATGTTAAAAAAACAACTAACAAAAGGATCTCATTTTTCAATATCTACAAAATTTCCTTATAGCTCCACATGATTACAAGATAGGCCATCATACTTAGAATCCTGCACAAGGATAACAAAAAAATTAGGAAGCAATCATGAACTCAAAAGACTTTACATCAAGCTAATAATCAATCTTGTTTAAGTAGTCAAAGTAATATAACTGATAAGGTGAGAACATCAATTAAAGGAATAGAACAAGTGTAAAATATCCTAGGAATTCTCATTATGCATGAACAAGTGTAAAGTATTCTCATTAATAAATAAATCTTAATACACAAATATAAGCATGTATATGTTCACTAAACACAATTTTGATTGATAAACACTGGTAAGCACAATCTTCAGAATAACTTCATTCATACCACCACCACCACCACCACCACCACCACCATCATAATGGTTCACTAACCTACCAAAGAAACAAGAGTAAAAGGTGCTGTAAGAACATCAGATGTTCCTTATTTGAAGTTTATGCAAAGCACTAGTTTTTTTTCATACATATCCCACGGCAAATGATTTTAACATATTTTACCTAGAGTATGAAGGAAATTCCCAAGATTTTCAGCCAATCAGCATTCGTTACCGTTTGTGCTTTCTTGTTGCAGATTTCAGTCACTAGTTCACTGTAATATGTAATCCTGACTTAGAACAATCAAAAAAAGCATACAATTATTTAAGTAGTACTCGTCAGCCTTCTCTATTGGCAAAATTAATAAAGAAAATCGTGACTCTTCAAGTTGTGAATGTCTCACTCTATGACCAGTAATTACCTGGAAGATCAAACAAGAAAGCTGCAAAAAATAGCATACCGATGTTGAGTACTCTTGTTGTTGATCAGCAAACAAGGTAGGGAAGCAACGTTATGCTTTATCAGCACTAATCTAGATGAATAACCAACCACAGATTAGTAGTGACAATTCTTAAAACAGCATAACTTGCTATTCAAACACATCAAAACAGCATAACCTGCCATTGAAACACATCAACAAAAAAAATTCACAAAGACCACATTATCACAACTTAGGCTGGTCCAGTGCACAGATGAACCGTGCATCCCACATAATTGGCAGACATGAATCCGCGAATGCCAGCGCACCGTCCAAATACATGAATGCCAGCGCACCGTCCAAATACATACATAAGAAAGAAATACGGATAAAAAAGATGAACACGCAGGAAAACATAGTCTGTTGATCAAGCTGGTTCAGGCAGTGCCATCCAACGGCTAATCTTTAGGTCCCCCCACCAATGAATCTTTGAACCTAGATTGTTCGAAACTCGGCCTTCCTCACCATGAAACCTCTCGCATCAGCCTCGCTTTTCTGAAGATAGTCGAACACATCATGCAACACTTGCTCGTCGAATCCTTCCAACTCCATGACTTTCGCATACAAGATCTCGGTCTAGTGACAAGTTGAGTTTCTGATTGCGGCAGCCATTTCACCAACGACATCGACGAGTTCACTAATCACAGCGGCGTTCTGGCTGCCCTTACCTGCGCGTCGTTGTGCAGGCGTAGACGATGTCTCCCGACTGCTGCCAATGGGTGGAATGGAGTCAGCGTCAGCATCTTCCTCACTCGGTTGTTCGGTTGGGATGGATTCAACCATGTCAACGTTATCATCATTGTCTGACTTCTCCCCCAAATCAAATAATAGCGAAGTTGCGTACTGGCTCGTCGCATTATCTTCGCCGCATATAATCCTCAAACCTTCGTAGTGCTCGATAGATTTATTGATAAAAAGACGGGCAGTAGGATGTGCTTGTACAAAGCAGTATTCATGCACAAGTACTTACGTAATATTTGCTATAATTAAGTGTGAATTCGAACCTCAAGGTACGAAATTGCCACCAATGGGTCCAAGGTGATCGTCTTCGTGTCCTCGTCCCATCCCGTCCCGCTGAGTTCACGAACCCTCTTAATCTAAACGAAACGGGCCTTCAAGGTGCGGTAGTGATTTTCAACATTTTCGGGGGTGAAATCAGTCCCAAACCGGTTGTTGACGGACACAGCAGTGAATGCAAACGCCACCCTTTTGAATGACTTGTCACAGACTCTTCTTGGCTTGTTCAACAAGCAACGGAATGAGAAATGTGTCGTAATCATTCTTCCATCTTTTGTTATGTGTTCCACGTTTGTTTGGGGTAAACTTCGACATTGCACCCTTTCCTTGTGTACCGTCACTAGCATTGGTAGACCCTTCCATTTCAAGGTCTTCAACGAACAACCATCGAATAAGTTAGTTTTAAGGTGTTGGACATGCAATAATATTGAATGAATGGGACTGTGCTACGTGACATAATTAAAAATTCAGCGTGTAAGAAATATACAAAGCAGGTAATAATTTCAGGTGGCAATTAAAATAATTCCATGAAATAATCTGAAATGCATTAAACATGCACTGTCATTCAAAACAAGATAACACATTTTATTAACAAATGCTGCAAATAATCAATTGAAAGCAAAGCACATACGCAACGCAAGAAAGCTAGCATTACATCGTTTTAAAGTCATAATTTGTGAAAATTACATGACATAGGCACGAATATAAGAAATGACAAAGTAAAACAAAGAGGTTCATCAATTGCGAATTTAAATCATACGTTGGCACTATAACCACTCCACATGTCATTCGCTATCGCTTCCCTAATATTCGCCCATTGTCGGTTCTCCCGCCGTTGTTCACGTCGGGACCGGCTTTGTAATTGTGTATAACATAACAAACAAGTACTAATCTCACCTGTGTCCTGAATGGGAAAAAAGGATGCGATGTAAGGATTTTGAACTGGTTCTTCAAAATAGCGAACGCTTGCTCCACCCGCGAGCGCAACAAAGAATGCCTAAGATTAAAAAGTTCCTTGGGGTTTGTAGGTGGTCTACCACTATGTTCTTTTAGATGATATCTAACACCCCGATAAAGTGCTATGAAACTGGCCATTGTCGTATACCCAACGTCGACCAGGTAATACTTCCCTACACGGTGCAATCATACGTTAGTTTCTAATCAATCTAGCATTGTGGTATCGTCAAGGCATATAAATCAAACCTTCAAATATTTTAAGACCCTCGGGGGGTAACCGTGATATTGCATCCCTAAGGACTGTGAAATCATTTGCAGAGGCTTCCCAACCAGCCATTACATATGTGAATTTCAAGTCTAGGTTGACCACAACGAGCACATTCTGGGTCTGTCCTTTACGACCGCGGAAGCGTGTCATGTCTTGTGAAGGCACTGAGACAGCAATGTGTGTCCCATCCAACAAGCCTACGCAGTCCTACATGATTTAACTACTATGTCAATCATCATTATTTTTTATGCAATGAATAATACGAAAGTGTCATACCAACCACATATGTGCATTCTTACTTTGAAGTAGGGGTACCAATGTCGACTATTCTCAATGTCTGGATGGCATGTGGTGCTGGGCGGGTGGACAAAATCGTCACGGATTGAGCACATTGCCTGTAGTACCATATTAAAATAACAACTTATTGTCTCTCCCAAGCGTAGGAATTCCACTCGCATAATGGACGCTAGGTGTAGGAATGGGCCTATGTCCATCCTAAGGTAACTGACACAATAATCTGCTCCACTTCTTAATATACGCTCCATGTGTTTTTTGCGGGTTAAGTCCCGAAATATTGACGGCTCCCTATACCTAGCGGACCTATTCTCACCTTCATCTTTGAGCAACACCGCGACAACAACAACCATGGTCATGAATGCGGCTGCCAACTGCAATGAAATTGATTTCGTTGCCGATGAGTCCATCAACCTAGTTATTGTGCATTTTGTGCGAGGAAAAGGGTAACATATTTTCAGCATGGTTATGGTGCCAACGAAGTTAACTAATTTCAAAGGACATAACAACATGGGTATACATAAACAAGACATGAACATCGTAATGGTTTTGCAAGTATGATCTATGACAAGGTTAAGCAAGATTTACGCGACAAGTCAGTAGAATTACATGACAATTTCAAAGTCACTGGAGCTATGCGCAGCAAAAATTACATATTTTGAACAGTATGAATGCACATGGTTATGAAATCAGGAATGGGATCAATTAGGGACCATAGTGAGTGCGTCGAGTGTGTTTGAAACATTCAAGTTGCTTGCGTGGTGCAAAATATGTGTCACGGAGAAAAAATGAAGACATGCAGCCTCAAAAAATAGAATACATAAAAGAAAAAATTTATTTGGGCTAGGAACCAGCGCCTACGGAAAGTTCATTGCATGCGTGTTACAAAATTTTCAGCCCTATCACGAGACGCACACAAGGCTGCAGCGGTTGCCCTTCGCATACGGACATACAAATGGTGTACCTAGATTCTTTAGTTTTTTAGGGTAGCATGCAGTGTTGTTGGGGGCAGGTCAGGAGGGGTACAACACTATTTGTATGTACGATGCTGCCGGCCATCCATGCTGCCTCGCCATTGGGTAGTCTCCAGTGAGAGGATGTGTAAAAGGGAGCTGGAGTTTGTGATTTTTGGGCAAACGTTAGAATGAATGCAACACGCAATCGTCATCTCCCAAAATTTTTCAGAACAGCATGTAGATCATGGAATAAAAAAATCACTTGATGAATTAGGTCACCGTAGCAACAAAACGCAAAGAAGAGCCACATGATTGCAGCATGCACATCACAGTGAACCAGAAAAAATTCCAAACAACATTGAACTAGCAAGTGACAGAAAGAGTTGCATAAATGCGTCATGTACATCACACTAAAGGAAAATCAATGAGGATTAGTTCAACCGTAGCAACACACAATCGTCATCGCCCAAAATGTTTCGGAACAACATGTAGATCATGGAATAAAAAATCAACTAATGAATTTTGGCCACCCCAGCAAAAAAAAGGCAAAGAAGAGCCACATGATTGCAACATGTATATCACAGAGAATAAAAGAATTCAAAACAGCATGGAATTAGCAAATGGCAGAAAGAGTTGCAAAAATCAGACATGTAGTAGACACTAGAGGAAAATAAACGATAAATGAGGATTCGTTCAGACATAGGCAAGACAAGTACAATGAAAAAAAGTATTCAAAACAACATTGAATTTACAAAAGGCAGAAAGATCCTTGAAATGCATCATGTACATCATACCAAATAAAAAGAGCATAAAAAAGAGCATAAAAAATCCAACATGCACTTCTTACAAATAAAAAAATTTTCAGATTAGCATCTAGATCATGAAATAAAAAAATGAAATAATCTGAATTAGGTCACCGCAGCAACAAAAGGCAAAAAAAGAGCCAAATGATTGGAGCATGAATACCACAGTGAAAAAAGGTATGAAAAACAGCATGTATTCCGTAGAATAAAAACACAACAGGGAAATAAATGAGGATTAGTTCAACTGTAGTAAGGAAAGGCAAAAAGGAGTTAAAAAATTCCACCGTGCACCTCCTTCAAATAAAAAGTTTTTAATATCGACATGTAGATTATGGAATAAAAAATCAACTAATGAATTAGGTCAACCCAGCAACAAAAGCCAAACAAGAGCCATATGATTGCAACATGTACATCAAATTCAAAACAAAAATTCCAGACAACATTGAATTAGCAAGTGGCAGACAGAGTTGCACAAATGCATCATGCAGAAAACACTAGAGGAATAAAATTGAGGATTAGTTCAACCAAAGTAACGAAAGGCAAGAAATAGTTAAAAAATTCTAACTTGTCAAGTGTGTGAGAAAAAATCAAAAGAGCCGCATGTAAATCATGGAGTAAAAAATTCAACTAATGAATTAGGCCACCGCAGTAAAAAAAAAAAAAAAAAAAGGCAAAAACGAGCTACATGATTGCATCATGCAAAGCACAATGAAAAAAAGTATTCAAAACAACAATAAATTAACAAACAACAGAAAGATCCTTGAAATGCATCATGTAGATCACACTAAAGCATGAAATAAATGAGGATTAGTTCAACCGTAGTAACGAAAGGCAAAAAGGAGTTAAAAATTTTCACCGTGCACCTCCTTCAAATAAAATTTTTTTTATATCGACATGTAGATCATGGAATAAAAAATAAACTAATGAATTAGGTCACCCCAGCAACAAAAGCCAAACAAGAGCCACACGATTGCAGCATGTACATCAAATTCAAAACAAAAATTCCAGACAACATTGAATTAGCAAGTGGCAGACAGAGTTGCACAAATGCATCATGCAGAAAACACTAGAGGAATAAAAATGAGGATTAGTTCAACCAAAGTAACGAAAGGCAAGAAAGAGTTAAAAACTTTCAACGTGTCGAGTGTGTGAAAAAAATCGAAAGAGCAGCATGTAAATCATGGAGTAAAAAAATTCAACCAATGAATTAGGCCACCGTAGTAAAAAAAAAAAGGCAAAAAAGAGCTACATGATTTCAGCATGTAAAGCACAATGAAAAAAAGTATTCAAAACAGCATTGAATTAATAAACAGCGGAAAGATCCTTGAAATGCATCATGTAGATCACACTAAAGCATGAAATAAATGAGGATTAGTTCAACTGTAGTAAGGAAAGGCAAAAAGGAGTTAAAAATTTCCACCGTGCACCTCCTTCATATAGAAATTTTTTCATATCGACATGTAGATTATGGAATAAAAAATCAACTAATGAATTAGGTCAACCCAGCAACAAAAGCCAAACAAGAGCCACATGATTGCAACATGTACATCAAATTCAAAACAAAAATTTCAGACAACATTGAATTAGCAAGTGGCAGACAGAGTTGCACAAATGCATCATGCAGAAAACACTAGAGGAATAAAAATGAGGATTAGTTCAACCAAAGTAACGAAAGGTAAGAAATAGTTAAAAAATTCTAACTTGTCAAGTGTGTGGGAAAAAAATCAAAAGAGCAGCATGTAAATCATGGGGTAAAAAATTCAACTAATGAATTAGGCCACCGTAGTAAAAAAAAAAAAAAAAGGCAAAAACGAGCTACATGATTGCAACATGTAAAGCACAATGAAAAAGAGTATTCAAAACAACAATAAATTAACAAACAGCAGAAAGATCCTTGAAATGCATCATGTAGATCACACTAAAGCATGAAATAAATGAGGATTAGTTCAACCGTAGTAACGAAAGGCAAAAAGGAGTTAAAAAATTCCACCGTGCACCTCCTTCAAATAAAATTTTTCTCAGATCGACATGTAGATCATGGAATAAAAAATCAACTAATAAATTAGGTCACCCCAGCAACAAAAACCAAACAAGAGCCACACGATTGCAGCATGTACATCAAATTCAAAACAAAAATTCCAGACAACATTGAATTAGCAAGTGGCAGACAGAGTTGCACAAATGCATCATGCAGAAAACACTAGAGGAATAAAAATGAGGATTAGTTCAACCAAAGTAACGAAAGGCAAGAAAGAGTTAAAAACTTTCAACGTGTCGAGTGTGTGAAAAAAATCGAAAGAGCAGCATGTAAATCATGGAGTAAAAAATTCAACCAATGAATTAGGCCACCGTAGTAAAAAAAAAAAGGCAAAAAAGAGCTACATGATTTCAGCATGTAAAGCACAATGAAAAAAAGTATTCAAAACAGCATTGAATTAATAAACAGCGGAAAGATCCTTGAAATGCATCATGTAGATCACACTAAAGCATGAAATAAATGAGGATTAGTTCAACTGTAGTAAGGAAAGGCAAAAAGGAGTTAAAAATTTCCACCGTGCACCTCCTTCATATAGAAATTTTTTCATATCGACATGTAGATTATGGAATAAAAAATCAACTAATGAATTAGGTCAACCCAGCAACAAAAGCCAAACAAGAGCCACATGATTGCAACATGTACATCAAATTCAAAACAAAAATTTCAGACAACATTGAATTAGCAAGTGGCAGACAGAGTTGCACAAATGCATCATGCAGAAAACACTAGAGGAATAAAAATGAGGATTAGTTCAACCAAAGTAACGAAAGGTAAGAAATAGTTAAAAAATTCTAACTTGTCAAGTGTGTGGGAAAAAAATCAAAAGAGCAGCATGTAAATCATGGGGTAAAAAATTCAACTAATGAATTAGGCCACCGTAGTAAAAAAAAAAAAAAAAGGAAAAAACGAGCTACATGATTGCAACATGTAAAGCACAATGAAAAAAAGTATTCAAAACAACAATAAATTAACAAACAGCAGAAAGATCCTTGAAATGCATCATGTAGATCACACTAAAGCATGAAATAAATGAGGATTAGTTCAACCGTAGTAACGAAAGGCAAAAAGGAGTTAAAAAATTCCACCGTGCACCTCCTTCAAATAAAATTTTTCTCAGATCGACATGTAGATCATGGAATAAAAAATCAACTAATAAATTAGGTCACCCCAGCAACAAAAACCAAACAAGAGCAACACGATTGCAGCATGCACATCAAATTGAAAAGAAAAATTCCAGACAACATTGAATTAGCAAATGGCAGAAAGAGTTGCCGAAAAAATTATTACAAACAGCATGTACATCATGTGATAAAAAAAATCAACTAATGAAAACAAGTTGGAATGGTGAAGAAAAGTATCCAAAACAACAGTTGGAGGCAACATGGTGAACTAAAAACAATTTTGAAGAAAACAAGTTGGAATGGTGAAGACAACAGGTTAGTTAACACGTTTGGTGCCAACTCGGTGAACGGAAAACAATTCCATGAAATCCAGCCACATGACACAAGGCCGAAAGAGTAAGCAAAGTGCATCATCTGTCATACGAAGAAAATAAACATTCAGCATGGAATAGATCTAAAAACTCACTCGTAAACAGATGTAACCTGGACGAAGAAGAAGATGTAAGTATGAGGGGGGACAGATCTGCAACCAATAAAAGAGGAAATTATGTTAGAGTATCAAAAGGAGTTACAAAACCTTATAACGAGCAAGAAATTAACGGAAACTTTGCAAACTCACAGAAAAACAAAGGGAAGCGAAGAAGAAGAGGGTTGAAGTGTTAATGGGAGCAAATCTGCGAAAAATACTTAAACGGAAGGAATTAAACTTCAATGAAAACCAAGTTGGACAACAATGTGTGAGAGAAGGTACAAAACTCATAGATAAGCCAATGGAAAAAACGAACAAGAAGATGGAAGGCGGTAGAGGAACAGATCTGAGAAAATAAATAAATTAAATGAAGATAGCCTGGAAAGCAAAAACATGATGGCGAACAATTAAATAGCAGACCTAAAACCTCGCAGAGATTAAAGGGGACAATGAACCACAAGATCGAAGTGATCAGAGAACAGATCTGCAAAAAAAAAAATTAAAAACCAAATAAAAGAAAAGAAAAGTGAAATAAATTAGAATGGAAGAACAATTTCAACAGATCAAGAAAAGTGAAATAAATCCAACTCACATGCGAAGAAGAAGATGAAAGTATATTATCTCCACAGACAATACTTCCGGAAAATCAGAGAAGCCTTCAATCAGATTGGCCAGAGCATCGACGGCCTGTGTTTTCCGAGGACGAGTTCAGACGATGGATGGGAAAGCAAGGCAAGATGCTGACGGTCCAGTGAATGAGGTGTCAAAAGAGATGGAGGCTGTCGAAAACCCTAGAGGAAGGGAGATGAAAGTCGGGCTTTTCGGACGGGGTGAGCTTAACGCTCACGTGGCACGCACATGGGCTGAAGTCAAATGGGGAAAAGTGTGCTTCAGGGTTATGCAGCTTGAAGTCCAGCACTGAAGTGGGGGGATAGAACTCACCACTTCGACATTTTTTGCTCATTTTCAGGGAAACAAACACACTGAAGTGGGCCAGAAGTCCCCACTTTAATCACTTTAGGCCAGACTTCAGGGAACCAAATCGCCCCTTAAACTCTTGCTCATTAATTTATCTTTATATTATAAAACGAGACTCACAATTATTTCATACAACTTATTAACTATTTATATTCATATATTTTATTAAAACATATTTATTTAATAAATCTTAAATTATTTTAATAATATTATTATATAATATATTTACAAAATTAAAATTCAAACTTATAATTTTCAAATTTCTAATATTCATAAAAACTAATTATTTATCTTTAAAATAACCCCGATGCTGGGGTTACAACCTCATATAGCATAATTAATTTTATTTAAATATTTATCTAGTGAGCTTTTATCTTTAAAAAATTTATCTTTAAATATTTATTAAAATATCAAATTTATCATGCCATGCGAAATTTATCTTTAATAAACAAATAAAAATTAAATCTTTTTTTGCCATGGGACACTACAAGAAATCCAGCAATAGGTAATGGAAAAATTGCTGCCGAAATATTCCATAGCTATTTGTGGACTTTAGTGACGGAATTAGCATTGGATTACCAACGAAACAAGAATCCATATTTCATACATTCAATTTATTTCTTTTCACTTACTGACAGAATTTTAAGACATAGCAATGGAAAAGGTTGACTAGCAATGGAATATGAGCAACGAAATATGTTATGTTGGTATTCAGTTGCTAAAATTTACCTGCGCTAAATTTGCTTGGAACGTTCGTTGCAACGGAATATGAGCAACGGAGTATTTATAAAATTAAAAGTTTCCAAAGAATTCTTCATTTTACTCAATTAATTTACATTTAATTATTGTCACTATAGATTTATAATACATCAATTTATCGAAACAAAATTATAAAATATTTTAATGTTCATCTATAAAATATTATTTTATTTCTTATAATTATTAAAAAATATAATATGAATGCAATATGCCAATATATATTGCTAATTTAAAACCTCCTATATTTATTATAATTATATTAGATTTTTAATAAAGGATTAAATGATAACAACTCATTAAAAAAAAAAGCTAAGTCCTAAGGGTTTCCACACTGTCACTTACTTTCCCTCTTCCTCCCTCCCGCCGTTCGCAGGCCGTCGTTCCCAAACCCAGCGTCGTCGTCCCAAACCCAGCCGATCACCGCCGACGTCTCTAAACCCAGTATCCTCCTCGGCGTCGCTGCCACGCTATGATCTGATCTAGATTGTTGTAAAAAAAAAAACTTTGGGTCAATGTTTTGGGCGTGGCGGAGATCCCTGCGGTGGAGTGAGCACGCGGGGGTTTCCCCGCGGGGAATTTTAAACCAGAGAATCTCCGCCCCGTGGAGAGCGGGGATGGGGGCGGGGATCGCATTCCCCGCCCCGCCCTGCCCCACTTCCATTCCTAGGTGGAATATCCCTCGTTCGTTCCCCAGTTCTGGCCATCGACTCGGATCATGCACCTCTGTTTCTTTATCCAGACATACGAAAAGATTCTACTTCTTTAATTACATCGACCAAGCGAAGCAAGGTTACAGTTAGCACGACCGGCATTGATCTCCGGTAGTGGATGTCACGCCCCAGCCCCACAGCTGGGCCCACTGACAGACCGGCCGCATCCCAATGGAGCTGGGCCCCACTGGGTGCAAGGCCTCAAATGTCCAACCTGGTCAGAGTCAACCCCAACAGGCAACACAGACAGCAAATAATACAGGTTTATAAATATAATAGCAATACCAAAGTTCATACTAGTATGGGCTTTAACTGCCCCACAAGAGTCAATACCACACAGACAGTTTATGAACCGAAATATACTAAGATACAAGTCTCACTCACACAGGTAAATACAGACAGCAGTCTAAAACAAGAAATTCCACTCCAAGAAAAACCCCGATCCTACGCTTGATCTTTTCCTGCGAAATAGGGAAAATCGCAGAGTGTATGAGCCACAAGGCCCAGTAGGATCACCGAAATAACAGATAATATAAACATTACAGAATAATTATAATCCAGACAGAAATATAGAAATGCTCAAAATACAGAAATAATCAGAAATACAGGAAATACGCGAACACAGACGTGTGCATCTCCCTGACTAATAACAGAATCAACAGCCGTAGCTGGATCTTCGACTATGAAGTCGGAACAGAACAGAATATCAACGGCCAAACCGGATCTTCGACCGCAGTAGGATGGTAGCGCTACTACAGAAGACATGTGCACATGGCTAGGACTTACTCCTAGCTGGGTAATTTGCCAGGAATGGAGATGTACTAAAAACCGCAGAAAATACGGAGTACAGACAGTACAATACGGAATAAAACACTTTACTCAGTAATTATCTTAAAATTAAATAAATAACAAATACAACATAGTAAAGATAATAAATACAATAATTAACAATTTTATACCATCCACCAAAAATACAGAGTTATAGTATACAGGTGCGAGAACCTACCTGGTTCCGAGCTACGAATGTGAAATTACTAAATCCTGCGAATTAAAGGTTCGCTAAAACCAACCACAAGCTCTAATTCCGCTGTTTAGACTGCGAACCTATTCACAAGATAAAAAAATACAACTGAGCTACAAACTAGGACTACTAATTCACAACGAACAGATAATTTACCCGTATTCACACAAACACTTAACAAATGCTACCCACAAAACAATTCAACCAAAAGCATACTAAATCACCTCAAAACCAGCACAAAAAAAAAACAGCTAGACTAAGAACATTAAAACTGGAGGAATCTGGGAGTATCATTTTGGAAAAGAAAAAATCAACATCCAAAAATTTAAGGGATCGAAGTAATTAGAACCGTTTTGCTTACTTTATTTGCAAAAACAACTAGTATAAACTTAACAAGTATTATCACGGTACTTACCAAAGGCCTTGTTAAATAGCAATCAAATAAGGTCATAGGTCCAATCCTCCCATTATTTTAGAAGAACCAAAAGGAGCATAAACATCCTTGAAATTCACAAAATAATGCAAGATTCAACAATCTAGGACATTAGACGAGAAAAATAGACAATGAAAAGCATGCATTGCTTGCCTCGATTCTTGCATATAGGAAACCATTATATTTGAAGAAAAACACAGCATGAGCAAGATCCGGCAATCCACATGTTTACAAGCAAACCAATTCAAACATATATCAAGTCGCATAGATCAATAACAAGCAACGAATCAAAGAAAGCTCCACGATGGAAAAGAGAGAGAGAAAGGGATCCAAGAGTAGCAACCCAAGAAGCTGATTCCAGCCATGGGACAAACACATCACAAGCCACACACATCCACTCTGATTCCAATAAAATTTCTATCCAAGCTTTCACAAGAAATAAGAAAAGAAAACTAACACTGAAGTAGCAACTTGCTTGAAGTTCTTCTAGGGCAAGACATCACAGCCAAATGAACACAAGGGCAAAGCAAAACCACCAGAGAAGCATCACCTTGATCATCTTCCAAAATCGGGCCAAAAGGAAGAGAGGTTGCAGCTAGAAATGGGAAGGAAAGGGGAAGAGAGGAGCGTGGCGCCGAGAGGTCATGAAGAATCACCGGGAGCTTCAAGAGTTTTAAAAGAAAAACCAACAACTTCTTCCGACCAGATCCGGAAATCTCGGAAGATAGTGGGACTCAAGCTGTTAAACAAGGGAGGATTAGTCTTAATCCAGATGGTCAAAGCTGGTTGACCATTACAATAACCCCCCCTAAAAAGAGTTTAGTCCTCTAAACTCACCTCAAGAGTCAACAAACAACTCTGGGTAGCGCTCCCTGAAGTCGACCTCTCGCTCCCAAGTGGCTTCGTCACTTGAGTGATTGCTCCACTTAACCTTGATCAGAGGGATCACTCGACTCCCTCGCTGCTGCTCCTTGTAGTCAAGAATCTCGACTGGTTGTTCCTCAAAAGACAGATTCTTCTGAAGTTCTACTGGTTCATGCTGAATGACATGCGAAGGATCAGGCAGGTACTTCCTCAACATGGAAACATGGAAGACGTTGTGAACCTGAGCTAGATCTAGAGGTAGGGCCAAGCGATAAGCAACATCTCCAACTCGTCTCACAACCTCAAAAGGTCCAATGTAGCGTGGGTTGAGCTTCCCACGTTTACCAAAACACACAACACCTTTCATAGGCGAAACCTTCAAGAAAACTGAATCTCTAACCTGAAACTCTAGGTCTGAGCTGCGCTTGTCTGCATAACTCTTCTGTCGACTTTGAGCGGCTTTCAGTCTTCCTCTGATCAGCTTCACTTTTTCTTCAGCAATTTGCAACAACTCTGGACCTAGCAGCTTCCGCTCTCCTACCTCATCCCAGCACACAGGAGATCGACACTTCCGCCCGTAGAGTACCTCATACGGTGCCATCTGAATGCTTGCCTGAAAACTGTTGTTGTACGCAAACTCCGCTAAAGGCAAATAGCGGTCCCAAGAATCAGAAAAGTCAAGGGCACATGCTCGAAGCATGTCCTCCAAAGTTTGAATAGTCCTCTCAGACTGGCTGTCTGTCTGAGGATGAAAAGCTGTACTGAAAGCTAACTTAGTACCCAAAGCAAACTGTAAACTCCTCCAAAATCTCGAAATGAATCTCGAATCTCGATCAGAGGTGATCGATACAGGTATACCATGCAGTCGAACAATCTCTCCCAGATATAACTCTGCTAGCTTCTCAAGACCCAAACCAAGTCTCAAAGGGAGAAAGTGTGCTGACTTGGTCAGTCGGTCAATGATCACCCATACCGACTCATGCTTCTGCCGGGTACGGGTAAGTCGGTAACAAAGTCCATAGTGATGTGCTCCCACTTCCACTCTGGTATCGGTAATGGCTGAAGGCGGCCTGCCGGTCTCTGATGTTCTGCTTTTACTTGCTGACAGGTAAGGCAGTGCGCTATAAAGGTAGCTATCTCCCGCTTCATGTTGTTCCACCAGTAGTGCTCCTTGAGCCCTCTGTACATCTTTGTACCTCCAGGGTGGATTGTATAACTCGAGTAATGGGCATCCTCCAAAATATCCCTCTTCAAAACAGGATCATCAGGTACGCATACCCGGTCTCCAAATCTGATAGTGCCATCCTCGTGCACTCGAAACTAAGATGGCACTCCCTGCTGAAGTTTAACACAGATCTCTTGCAACTTAGGATCCTGTCTCTGAGTTGCTTTGATTCTCTCCAGCAAAGTTGGTCGGATGTGCAAGTTGGCCAGATTCACTCCAGAACTTGGTGGAACAACTTCCAACTCAAACCTTCTCATTTCCTCCAGAAGCGGTCTCTGCTCAGTCAAGTCCGGGGCGGTTCCGTAGTTATACCTCCTACTCAGTGCGTCAGCCACCACATTAGCCTTGCCTGGGTTGTAGTGGACGCTGAGGTCATAATCCTTAATTAGCTCCAACCACCACCTTTGCCTCATGTTGAGCTCCTTTTGCGTGAAGATGTACTTCAGACTCTTGTGGTCTGTGTACACTTCACAAGGTTCCCCATACAGAAAATGTCTCCAAATCTTCAGAGCAAAAACAACTGCTGCCAACTCTAGGTCATGAGTGGGGTAGTTTTCCTCATGCGGTTTCAACTGCCTTGAAGCATAGGCAATGACCAGCCCACTCTGCATCAGAACACATCCCAAGCCTGTCTTGCAAGCATCACTATAGATCACGTATCCACATCCACTCTCTGGTAGAGCAAGAATGGGTGTAGATACGAGTCTATGCTTCAGTTCTAGGAAACTCTGCTCACATGCTTCAGTCCAGATAAAACGGGTCCCCTTCCGGGTTAATCTCGTCAACGGCGCTGCTAACCGGGAGAAGTCTTGTACAAATCTCCGATAGTAGCCAGCTAAGCCAAGAAAACTTCGAATCTCTTTAACCGTGCTCGGTCTCTCCCAATCTACAACTGCCTCTACTTTCTTTGGATCTACTGCGACACCGTCTTTACTGATGACATGCCCCAAGAAAGCAACATTCTCGAACCAGAAATCACACTTGGAAAATTTAGCTTAAAACTCATGCCGTCTCAGAGTCTCCAGTACAATCGTCAGATGCTTCGCGTGTAGTTGCTTACTACGCGAATAAATCAGAATATCGTCAATGAAGATGACTACAAATCGATCCAAGTAGCGACGGAACACCCGATTCATCAGATCCATGAACACCGCCGGGGCGTTCGTAAGTCCAAATGGCATCACCAGAAATTCATAATGGCCATAGCGCGTACGGAAAGCACTCTTCGGGATGTCCTTGCGCTTTATTCGGACCTGATGATATCCAGACCTCAGATCAATCTTGGAGAAGACTTGAGCTCCGTTGAACTGGTCTAAGAGATCATCAATCCTTGGTAAAGGGTACTTATTCTTAACCGTCACCTTGTTCAACTCGCGGTAGTCGATACACAGCCTTAATGACCCGTCTTTCTTTTTGACAAACAACACTTGGGCTCCCCAAGGTGACATACTCGGTCGAATAAATCCCTTCTCCAAAAGCTCTTCTAGTTGCTTCTTCAGTTCAGCAGGTGCCATCCGGTAGGGTGCCTTGGACAAAGGAGCTGTGCCTGGAGCTAGGTCGATGGCAAACTCCACTTCTCTCTCAGGGGGCAAACCTGGAAGATCTTCAGGGAAGACATCACAGAACTCGCTGACGACTGGAACGTCAGAAACTGCGTAGCAATTACGAGTGACCTCTGAGACTGAGGCTAGAAAACCAACGCAACCATTTCTGATCATCTTCTGGGCCTGCAGGGAAGAGATCTCCCGAGCTAGGGTGTACCCCTTTCTGCCGCTGAAAGTGAAACCTCCCTGGTCAGGGAAACAGAAGTGCACCTCCTTTTTATAACAGTCCACTACAGCGAACACTGAGGAAAGCCAGTCCATGCCGAGGATGACGTCGTAGTCTCGCAGTTCCATCAGATGCAGATCGGCGAAAAGCTCGTGCCCCTCAATCAGAATGGAACAACCTGGTGCTAACCGATTAACGGTCCTCACCGCACCAACCGGAGTGGTAACGCACAAAACATGCGGTAAATCAATAACATACAGGGAGTGCTTACGAGCAAAAGATGACGATACAAAAGAATGCGTAGCACCAGGATCAAACAAAACACACGCATAGCAGGAATGCACAGAAATAATACCTGCCACGACATCGCGAGATGCCTGCGTGTCCTCCTGAGTCAGAGCAAAGACTCGGCCCTGAGTAACTGGCCTGCCACGACCTGCTGGACGGGAAGAGGAAGAAGGCTGGTCTTCCAAAAGAGCCTTCCCCTTCCTACCCCTCGAGGTACTCTGCTGGAAACGGCCTAGGGTACCCGTTTGTCGTGACCCATCAGAAGGCCTGGGCTGCTCGACTGACTCTCCCTGAGCCTGAGGTGGGCTATGTGGACACTGGGCCACAAAGTGCTCTCGACTACCACACCTGAAGCATGCGCCAGCTGTACGTCGGCACTCCTCCTGAGAATGTCGCCCCCCACAAGAAGGACACCGAACCTCCTGTGCTACGCTGCTAGAAGATCCCCTGCTTCCAGAACCAGATGACACACCTGGCGGTCTACTATACAGCCGTGACCGGTACTCTCCTCTAGAGTGTCCTGAGCTACTCCCAGAGGACTGACTCTTCCAAGGGTTAGGCCTCGGTGCGGCTGCTGCTCGCACCTACCCGGGTCCTGGGTATCCTGCCAAGTGATCTCTAAGTCCTTGGCAATGTCGACAATCTCCGCATAGGACAATCTCAGAAAAGGTACGACAGCTCGTAGAAGGTGGGTCTTAAGACCATCCACAAAGCAACCGGACCTGCTCCTCTCATCTGCTACCAAAGACGAAGCGAACTGCGATAACCGGTCAAACTCTGCTTCATACTCCTCTACGCTCATCGACCCTTGCTTTAAGTTCCGAAACTGCCTCTCCATCTGGGCTCGGCGACTTAGAGGGAAGTATTTGGCGTAGAAGGCTTCCTTGAACTGACTCCTGGTTCTGAAAGAATTTTCTCCCTTACGGCGCAGTTCGTTCTCAAACCACTGCGCTACACTGTCCCACAGCATGAAAGTAGCCAATCTGACCTTGTCTTCATCAGGGCTTTGAATGGCCCGAAAGGTCCTTTCCACCTGACTAATCCAGTAACCAGCCACTGTCGGATCAGTAGTCCCTGCGAACGGGGGCGGTGCGTGACGTCCAAACTCAGACAGAAGATCACGACCACCTGCGGAAGTGTGCTGCTCACGCTGAGCGCGCATCATCAGCATCATTTCTCTCATGATGCCAGTCAGAGAAGCAGGATCTGGCAGCTCTTCCTACTGGACTTCATCGTCGGACTGAATAGGGGCCTCCTGCTCCTCCTGCATGGGTTCTGGGAATGGGCTTGCAGGTCTTCTGCGTGGTCGCCCTCTACCCTTAGGCATGATTGCTGGAACACAGATAACAGTCAGAACTTGAGTACAACTACACTACCCAATCCCACTCTCAGAAAAAGACTTTCAAAGATGGACAGAATTTTAAATCAGAAGGGTGACATCTGACGTAGGCTCTGATACCACTTTAATCTGTCACGGCCCAGCCCCACAGCCGGGCCCACTGACAGACCGGCCGCATCCCAATGGAGCTGGGCCCCACTGGGTGCAAGGCCTCAAATGTCCAACCTGGTCAGAGTCAACCCCAACAGGCAACACAAACAGCAAATAATACAGGTTTATAAATATAATAGCAATACCAGAGTTCATACTAGTATGGGCTTTGACAGCCCCACAAGAGTCAATACCACACAGACAGTTTATGAACTGAAATATACTAAGATATCACACAGTAAATACAGACAGCAGTCTAAAACAAGAAATTCCACTCCAAGAAAAACCCCGATCCTACGCTTGATCTTTTCCTGCGAAATAGGGAAAATCGCAGAGTGTATGAGCCACAAGGCCCAGTAGGATCACCGAAATAACAGATAATATAAACATTGCAGAATAATTATAATCCAGACAGAAATATAGAAATGCTCAAAATACAGAAATAATCAGAAATACAGGAAATACGCGAAAACAGACGTGTACATCTCCCTGACTAATAACAGAATCAACAGCCATAGCTGGATCTTCGACTATGAAGTCGGAACAGAACAGAATATCAACGGCCGAAACCGGATCTTCGACCGCAGTCGGATGGTAGCGCTACTACAGAAGACATGTGCACATGGCTAGGACTTACTCCTCCTAGCTGGGTAATTTGCCAGGAATGGAGATGTACTAAAAACCGCAGAAAATACGGAGTACAGATAGTACAATACGGAATAAGACACTTTACTCAGTAATTATCTTAAAATTAAATAAATAACAAATACAACATAATAAACATAATAAATGCAATAATTAACAATTTTATACCATCCACCAAAAATACATAGTTATAGTATACAGGTGCGAGAACCTACCTGGTTCCGAGCTACGAATGTGAAATTACTAAATCCTGCGAATTAAAGGTTCGCTAAAACCAACCACAAGCTCTAATTCGCTGTTTAGACTGCGAACCTATTCACAAGATAAAAAACTACAACTGAGCTACAAACTAGGACTACTAATTCACAACGAACAGATAATTTACCCGTATTCACACAAACACTTAACAAATGCTACCCACAAAACAATTCAACCAAAAGCATACTAAATCACCTCAAAACCAGCACAAAAAAAAAAAACAGCTAGACTAAGAACATTAAAACTGGAGGAATCTGGGAGTATCATTTTGGAAAAGAAAAAATCAACATCCAAAAATTTAAGGGATCGAAGTAATTAGAACCGTTTTGCTTACTTTATTTGCAAAAACAACTAGTATAAACTTAACAGTATTATCACAGACTTACCAAAGGCCTTGTTAAATAGCAATCAAATAAGGTCATAGGTCCAATCCTCCCATTATTTTAGAAGAACCAAAAGGAGCATAAACATCCTTGAAATTCACAAAATAATGCAAGATTCAACAATCTAGGACATTAGACAGAAAAATAGACAATGAAAAGCATGCATTGCTTGCCTCTGATTCTTGCATATAGGAAACCATTATATTTGAAGAAAAACACAGCATGAGCAAGATCCGGCAATCCACATGTTTACAAGCAAACCAATTCAAACATATATCAAGTCGCATAGATCAATAACAAGCAACGAATCAAAGAAAGCTCCACGATGGAAAAGAGAGAGAGAAAGGGATCCAAGAGTAGCAACCCAAGAAGCTGATTCCAGCCATGGGACAAACACATCACAAGCCACACACATCCACTCTGATTCCAATAAAATTTCTATCCAAGCTTTCACAAGAAATAAGAAAAGAAAACTAACACTGAAGTAGCAACTTGCTTGAAGTTCTTCTAGGGCAAGACATCACAGCCAAATGAACACAAGGGCAAAGCAAAACCACCAGAGAAGCATCACCTTGATCATCTTCCAAAATCGGGCCAAGAGGAAGAGAGGTTGTAGCTAGAAATGGGAAGGAAAGGGGAAGAGAGGAGCGTGGCGCCGAGAGGTCATGAAGAATCACCGGGAGCTTCAAGAGTTTTAAAAGAAAAACCAACAACTTCTTCCGACCAGATCCGGAAATCTCGGAAGATAGTGGGACTCAAGCTGTTAAACAAGGGAGGATTAGTCTTAATCCGGATGGTCAAAGCTGGTTGACCATTACAGTGGATCCTCGCAAAGCCTCCCATGCTATCTTCCATCTAGTCTTTTAAATCTCAAGAGAGGCAATGTGTTGATTCACCCTGTATAGAGAAGCAGGAAACAAAAACTACTATTGCTTCAACGGATGATGGCAATCTGGGCAATAATTCTTATGATGCTGCACCATCTGATTTTTCATAAAACATGCAGATGTTGTTCAAGAGTCGGAGGCTACTGCAGGATTGTCTTTTAAAGGTGAATCAGCATTGCAGGATGGGAGTTCGATAGATGTCATGGATGCTTGTATTGATGTAGAAGCTGATGTTCTCCAGGGTGCATTTATTGAGAGTGATGCAAATTTTATAATGACGGAATGAGGTCAAGATGTGATGGGTACAGATTTGTGCAATGATGGCAGTGATAAGGTTCACGATAAGGAAGATAAAGTATTAGAAAGAGTAGATGGTGTAATTTTTGAAGACTGTGAAATTTCTAACATGGGAAAAAGTCAACATGCAAGGTACTATGTGGCTTCTTAAGACGCAACTGGTGTCTCTGTTTCTGATTTGGTGTGGAGCAAAGTGAAGAGTCACCCTTGGTGGCCTGGCCAAATTTTTTGATTCTTCAGATGCATCAGAACTAGCACTGAAGTATCAGAAGAAGGACAACTTCTTTGTGGCATATTTTGGAGACAAAACATTTGTTTGGTGTGAAGAATCCCAATTAAAGACTTTCCTTGAATACTTCTCACAGATGGCAAATCAAAGCAATTCAGATGTCTTCATAAATGCTCTGGATGATGTTCTGCAGGAGGTTTCTAGGCGAGTACAGTTGGGGATGATATGCCAATGTACAGCTGAAGAAACTTATGTTGATATTAAGTATCAAAAGATAGATAATGCTGGTGTACGAAAAGGAACCTCAGGTAAAGCCTTCGATAGGTTTCAGATTATCAATAGTTTTCAACCTGACAAGTGTTAGAGTGTGATTGAAGAATTAGGACAAAAGTCTTTGGAAAGGTTTGCAGGAGTTGCAAAGATCAAGGTTGCTACTGAATTAAGTGGAAGTTGGAAGAAGCTGCAACTATTGTGAATTGTTCTGTTTGCAGGGAAATTTGAAAGTCTGTTATTTTTGTTAGCTTGAAGAGGGAAAGGTTGAAGTTTAAATCAATGGTCAGGATGCAATCATCAGGATGAGAGTGTAAGTTCGAGGCAGCTGCTTGTTTTCAGTAAAGAGTTGTGAACGGCTGAGATCTTATCATCATCAAATGGCGTATATTCGAGGCAAATCAAACGGATGAAGTGTTAAGCGGTTGAATCAAGTTGAGGTCTACACATGGCATGGTGACTCATGCTTAATAAACTATGTAATGTTAGTTATTGTGTTTTTTTCTGGTTCTGTGGTAAGTTATGAACTAATGTTCTGTTTTAGTTCTGTTGTTGTTCTTAAGAAGTAGTGAGTTTGCTTGAATTTTCCTAAAAATATATTGAGTTTTAGCCTTGGGTTTCCTCTACAAAGTTATTCATCAGATGTCAAAGAATCTATATAGTGTCTATTAGTGGTATTAGAGCTATGATTTGAGGTGTTTATAGGTGTTCTTGAGCTTGGGTTGGCTGGTTGTGTTGTTGTGAAGTACTGGTGAAGTTTGTAGAGGAGGAAGATGGCTTCAAGTTCAAGATCAACACCAGAGATGTCTCATACGTTGTTGCAGTATTCAAAGGAGATGGTTATGAGCATTGGACCTATAGGATGAGGACTTTTTTTAGGTCTCAAGGTTTATGGCAGATAGTTGAAAGTGGAATTGATAAGGAGAAGCTAACGAAGAAAGAAGTGGAAAATGATGCCAAGGCATTATTCTTGCTGCAACAAGCTGTGGATGAAACTATTCTTCATAGAATAGTTAGATTTGATTCAGCCAAAGAATCCTGGGATCATATCAGAAATGAAAATCAAGGAGCATCAAGGATGGTGACAGTGAGACAACAAACTTTGAGACAAAACTTTGACTTGCTGCAAATGAAAGAGGATGAGTCTGTTCAACACTATTGGTAGTGGTGAACCAGCTTAGAGGCATGGGAAGTGAATTAAAGGATGAGGAAGTAGTGTTAAAAGTAACAAGAAGCATGTTGTTACTTCAATTAAAGAAGTAAGGGACATGTCAAAGGTGTCTTTAGATGAGTAAGTGGCTCATTGCAAGCTCATGAAGCTAGATTTAATCAGCTTTCTGAAAAGTATGAAGACAAGGCATTTGTGGTTCAAGGAGATTCAAGAGCTAGCAGGTTTGGTGCAAGAGGTAGAGGCAGGAATTTCAGAACTAGAGGCAGAGATAATTTCAGATGTGGTGAACAAAGACTGGATTTTCAGAGGCAACAATTTGTGAGTGAAAGTGGCAGGAGTAGTCCAAGGATGTTTGGAAGATTTAATAGAGGCCAAAGATAGTTAAGTCAGAGGTATGGTAGAGGAGGTTTGCAGAATGTGTAATGCTTTAAGTGTAAAAAATTTGGTCACTATTAGTCACATTGATCGGCTTCACAGGGCAAAAGTTTTGATGAAGGGCTAGTTCCTCAAACAATAAAAGCTCAAGTGAATATGGAAGTTTGTTTATGGTGCATGATAAACGTCTAAATGTACGTATTTTATACGTATGTATTGTGTTTTATTGATGTGCTTTGTTAATGAATCGATGCCCTTTGATGGTTTAATCGGGGATTTTTCTTGTTTCAGGCACAAAGAAGCTAGGGGAGCTCGACAACGCGATTTGAGAAGAAATCGGCATGGAAAAAGGCATTTTAGGATCGAGCACTGTAGCAGGTACTGTAGCGGCACTGTAGCAATCACTGTAGAACTTACGGGAAAAATCAGCAACATTTCAATGGTTCTATGCGGGCATGTATACGGCCCGCATACCCGGCCGCATAACCCCCCGACTGGGGCTTTTAAAAAGAGAAACAAGAGTTTTAGAAAGGGGGAGACCTAGGGTTTTGGAGAGCTTCTTCTACCAACTTCCGATCCGACCTTAGGGAAGACGAAGGGAGCCATTCTAAGGTGGAAAACGACGGGGAGAGCAAGATTTGGGCAAGATCTACTCCGATTTTCATCGATTGAGGAGGTAGAAGACAAGGGAAGCCACACCTTGAGTGGCGTCTTCGGAAGCCACTTCTTGAGGAATTCCAAACGTCATTCGGCCTCCGGGTTTTGAGGGAGTTTTTCTATGTCTTTGTTGGTTGTTTTCAAGATGAATCTTGTTTGTAGACTTGAGATGAACACTTAAACCCCCAAGGTCACCGGATGTGGGTGAACCTTGGGGGTGAACTTGTGTATTTTTGGATGCTTTGATTTATTTATGCTTTTGGTTGGTTTGTGAATCCTTGCTTGATGAGAATTATTGCCTTGATATGCATGAGAATCTTGTTTATCATTTCCATGTTTCTACTAGGATTGCATGAACATTGCCCTAGTTGTAGACACTTTCAAGCTTGGAAGGGAAGTTGTATAAGTATACCGTGATCATCGGGTACTTGTACCCCTCCGTTTTAGGGTTGGCTTCTTTGTGGAGTTTTAACCCTAATTTGTGAAATCCACTACTCTCTTTGCAATCATGGAAGGATGTGGGGTGGAAGGAGTTCTTCATCCACTACTTCTATTGGATTTGGGGTCAACACCGTGACCATCGGGTTGACCTAGCTTAGGGTTTTCTATCGGTCCAAATTGCCAAAAGCATGATAATCTTAGCCTCCTTTGCACTTTAGTAGCCCCCTTGGTGAGCCACATCCGTGACCATTTCTCTACCTTGATCAAATCCCGTTGTGAGTTTCTTGCTATTTTCTTATTTAGAGTTTTAAATTGCTTTGCATTAAATTACTTGCTTAAACTGAACATGATTAGTTAAACAACAAGCAAAGAGTGAGTAAAGGTAGCTCTTCGGGCCCCCTTGGGAATACGACCCCTGTGTCACGCACAGGGTATTACTTGGCGACCCGTGCACTTGCGGAGTCTGTGTGTTACGCACACGACCAGTGCACAATGGAGAGGAAGTTAATAACTCTTCTATTTGGCTGTTAGATAGTGGAACTTCTAATCACATGACTGGGAGAAGAGAATTGTTTCATAATTTGGATGAAACATTGAGGCATAAAGTCAGATTGGGAGACAGTAAAGAAGTGGATGTTATGGGTACAGGTTCTGTGATAATTAAGGTATATGGAGGTGAAGCAAAATCAATCCATGGTGTTCAGTTTGTTCCCTCTTTAGCACATAATTTACTGAATGTGGGTCAGCTGATTGAAGAGAGCTATAATGTACATTTCAGTAAAGAAGGATGTATAATTCAGGCAACAAACACAGGAAGGGTTTTGTTGAATGTACAGAAGAATGGAAATAATTTTTTTCCTATTGAATTTCTAGTGAAGAACAAATTAATTTGGTGATGAAAGAATGAAGACCTTGCAGTACTTTGGCATAGAAGGTATGGGCATTTAAATTTTCAAGGTTTATAAGTCTTTGCACACAGGTACATGGTTAAAAGGTTGCCTGAAGTGAAGAAATTAAATTATTGTGAAGAATGTGTGTATGGAAAGTTGCCAAGATTTCCATTTCAGTCTGGAAAATCCTGGAGGGCCAGATATAAGCTTCAATTGGTTCATGCTGATGATTGTTGACCAATGCAAACTGAATCAGTTGGATTAGGTAAATACTTTTTACTGTTTTTTGATGATTTCTCAAGGATGAGTTGGGTATATATACTGAAATTTAAGCATGAAGTGTTTAGCTGTTTTCATATATTCATATCTTTGGTTGAAAGGCAATCAAGCTATAAATTAAAGACTCTCAGGACAGATAGAGACGGAGAGTTTATGCCCATAGAATTTCAAGAATTCTGTAAACAAAAGGGAGTGAAGCATGAGTTAACAACCCCTTATACTCCTCAGCAAAATGGAATTGCAGAGAGGAAAAAGAGAACTTTAGTAGAGAAGGCAAGAAGTATGTTAAAGGCTAGTGAATTACCAAATAAATTCTGAGCAGATGCAATTGTAACTGCTGCCTATATATCTAATATTTCACCTACATATGCAGTTTCTGGGAAAACATCACATGAAGCCTGGTTTGATGTGAAACCACAAGTAACACATTTAAAAGTGTTTGGGTGTGTGGCTTTTGCTCATGTTCCTATCCAAAATTTGTAGAAATTAGATGATAGAGCTGTAAATGGTTTTTTTATTACGTATTGTACAAATGCAAAATCTTACAGAATTTTCTTGCCTCATACTGGAAAGGTGTTGATTAGTAGAAATGTTAAATTTGTTGAATCAGAGGTTTGGAAGTGGTCTGAAATGCAGAATCTATATCTGGTGAGGTGTGTTTGCATAAGAGTGAAAATTCATTTGCAGAAAATTAAGGTGTAAATGATGTCAATTCAGCAGAAGGAAAGAATGGAAATAAGTCACCTGTGAGGCAGGTTGAGCAAGAAAGTTATTCAAGTATTGATGAATCACCAATACAAAAAGTAAGAACTTTGAAAGGACTGTATGAGAATTGTTCTTTTGCTTTAGCTGTGACAGATCCAGGAACATATGAAGAAGCAATTAAATTCACAAATTGGAGAGAGGCAATGGCAGAAGAAATTAAGGCTATTGAAAAGAATCAAACTTGGAGTTTGTGTGAGTTACCTGATGGAAGACAAGTAATTGGAGTGAAATAGGTGTATAGGACTAAATATACACCTGATGGTAAGATACAAAAGTATAAAGCTAGGTTGGTTGCAAAAAGGATATGTGCAAGAATATGGTGTAGATTATGATGAAATTTTGCTCCAGTTGCTAGAATGGAAGTTGTGAGACTATTGTTAGCAATAGCTGCATCAAATAATTGGCCAGTTTTTCAACTTGATGTAAAATCAGCTTTTTTGAATGGTGAGTTAAAAGAAGAAGTTTTTATTGAACAACCAAGGGGTTTTGAAGTTCAAGGAAATGAATTATATACTTATAAGATGCACAAGGCTTTGTATGGGTTGAAACAAGCTCCTAGGGCCTGGTATGATAAAATAGATGAGTATTTTCTGAAGCAAGGGTTTGAGAAGAATACCAATGAACATATTCTATACAGAAAGGCTGCAAGTGATGGGAAAATTCTGTTGGTTTGTATTTATGTTGATGACTTGATTTGTATGGGAAATTCTGCAATGATGATAGAATAATTCAAGGACAATATGAAGAAAGTATTTGAGATGAGTGACTTAGGTCTGATGTCTTATTTTTTAGGTCTTGAAGTGAAGCAAGATCAATGTGGAATTCATATCTGTCAAAAAACATATGTGCAAGACCTATTGATTTCTTATCAAATGCAGCATTGTAAGTCTGTTCTTACTCCTATGAAGTCAGATTATAAATTGTGTGGTGATAGGCATGAAGATTTGGTGAATGTGACTGAGTATAGAAAATTGATTGGCAAGTTAATGTATGTTACACATACAAGGTCTGACATATCTTTTCCTGTGAGTTTTCTCAGCAAATTTATGAATAATCCTTCTAGAAGTGTTTTTGGGGCAGCAAAGCATATCCTGAGATATTTGGCTAGCACTATTAATGCTGGAATTATGTTTAAGAGAAATACATATGGTTTTCTAATTGGTTTTTCTGATAGTGATTGGGGTGGTGATATGAAAGATAGAAAGAGTACTTCATGAATGGTGTTTTTACATGGAAATGGTGTTGTTTCATGGGCTTCTAAAAAGCAAGAAATTGGGGCACTTTCATCAACTGAAGCTGAGTATGTTGCTATTTGTTCTACTTGTTGTCAAGGAGCGTGGTTAGTGAAATTACTGCAAGATTGTGGTATGAAGCAAGAAGGGCCAATTGATATCTATTGTGATAACATACATGTTTAGCAATTGCAAAAAATCCAATAATGCATGGTAGAACCAAGCATATAGATGTTAAATATCATTTCATCCAAGAATTGGTTTCAAAACAAGCAGTGAATCTTCAATTTTCAAATCTGAAGATCAGTTAGTTGATCTATTCACCAAAGGTTTAGATGCCAAGAAGCAAGCTCAATTATGTGAAGCACTTGGTATGTGCAGTCTTCAATCAAGGGGAAGCTGTTAGAGTGTGATTGAAGAATTGGGAAAAAGTCTTTGAAAAGGTTTGCAGGAGTTGCAAAGATCAAGGTTGCTACTGAGTTAAGTGGAAGTTTGAAGAAGCTGCAACTATTGTGAATTGTTCTGTTTGCAGGGAAATTTGAAAGACTGTTATTTTTGTTAGTTTGAAGAGGGAAAGGTTGAAGTTTAAATCAATGGTCAGGATGCAATCATCAGGATGAGAGTGTAAGTTCGAGGCAGCTGCTGATTGTTTTTAGTAAAGAGTTATGAATGGCTGAGATCTGATCATCATCAAATGGAGTAAATTAGAGGCAAATCAAATGGATGAAGTGTTAAACAGTTGAATCAAGTTGAGGTTTACACATGGCATGGTGACTCATGCTTAATAAACTATGTAATGTTAGTTATTGTGTTTTTTCCTAGTTCTGTGGTAAGTTATGAACTAATGTTCTGTTTTAGTTCTGTTGTTGTTCTTAAGAAGTAGTGAGTTTGCTTGAATTTTCCTAAAAATATATTGATTTTTAGCCTTGAGTTTCCTCTACAAAGTTGTTCATCAGGTGTCAAAGAATCTATATAGTGTCTATCAACAGGCTCCTACTATATATTCGCACCTTAGGTTAGTTTTCAAAGAGTGAAACTGATAGGCTGGATCTTGTGTTAGCCCAGACTCATTTGAATGCCTTTTCTCTGTTGAAAGGTTATTCTCAAGATCCTGTGTTATTTCTCTGTGGAGGCTTGGGCCTAAAAATATGCTGACGAGTGCACTCTTACTATTCTTGTTGTCTCAACGTGTGATTATGGACTTGTTTAGATTGGCTTTTAAAAAAAAAAAATGCTTTTTTTAAGTTTTATAGAAGCACTTTTAAAAAAAGTGCTTTTCGGAGTAAGTTAAGTGCTTTTCTGTATTTTATGTTTGGATAGGTTAATGCAGAAGTGCTTTTATATATATGAAGTTGTTTGGATGTAGGGTTGTAAAAGTATTTTTGGATGTGGCAAATTACTAAAATGGGTATTCATTGACTTTTCATTCAATTACTATTATATATTGATATTAATAATGATAATGACTACTGTTATGATAATAATAATAACTTAATGTAAAATAATTATAATTACAATTATAAATATAATTATAATATTAATTACTTAATAATTATTATTATCGTTGTCATTAACCTAAATATGGGGTTAAAAATCAAGCTAAATAAGAGTATTAGATTCATGGGCCAATTGTGAAAAAAACAAATTCCAACATTAACTTATAATACTACAACATTGTCATGCTTACAATATTAAATTACAACCAACATTGTTTTTTTTTTTTTTTTTAACACCACAACAACCATAGCTACAAGTTATAAATACTGTAACATTAAGTGAAGTACCGATTGAAGAGTTCGTCCCAAATATTGTCCCTAAGTGTGATCATTTGTTGAGTGTCCTCATTTCTAGGTTGTTGCCAACAAAATGAACTTCCACTAGCATCACCCTCGAAGCCACATTCTCCTTCTTGAATTTGGTTGATATCTTTGAGGCTCTTAAGAACATTCAAATCATTACCACCCATCCTACGAATAAAATTATGGAGCGCAAAACGTGACCATATAATTTGGAATTGAACCTTCAATGTATACTTAGCCATATTTTGTAGGATCCTCCATCTTGCTTTGCAAACTCCAAATGTTCTTTCTTTAACACTTCTCAAACTAGAGTGATGATAGTTGAATGCTTCATTTGGAGACCTAAAGGCATGAGACATCCTAAATTGTGGAATCTGATATCTTGCACTCTTGTATGGCCCCAAAAATCCTTTCACTGTCGGATACCCAAAATCCACACGGTAGTATTTCTCTACAAAAGTACACTACCATAAGGAATGAAATGTAAACATAGATATTAAAATTAATTTCATCCAAGTGCTAACCTCCGGGCGGTTGAGGAAATTTCAAAGATGGATTTCTCAAAGCCTTCATTAATATACGCGTGTCATGTGCGGATACCTCCCAACCAATAAGCGCAAATGTGAAACACATATTGAAGTCACATGCAACTAGAATATTTGTTGATGAGTACACTTTCCTATTCATGAATGGAACTTGGCTATCAGTCGAAATAAGAACAGCCACATGTGTTCCATCTATTGCGCCGATGCAATCTTTGAAGTGAGGCCAATATCGAAAATCGCCATACATGTAATCATCCACGTCTCTGAAATTTTCATCTACCGGTCTGATAATATCATTTCCAAGTTTGGGGGCAGCTTTTAACTCAATAAAATTGCCTATGCATTGTTTCTCTAGAATGTTGAAATCTTTCTTCCACATTCCTATAAGTATCTCCTTGTCCGAGTATATATAGAAACATTACCACTGATGGAAGTATAGTAACATTTTTCGTATGTTGTAAACCATACTTTTGAGTAAGTTCAACCACAAATCTTCTAAATACAGTCTTACTCATTTGGACTTGCTCAAAGAAACGAGTATATGATCTGTTCATTATTTCATGAACCCACCTATGACCTATTAATAAAGATGTCATCTTCTCTCTTTTCAACATTGACTTCATATACTGGTATTGTGCAACCGCAACACATGCATACATCCTTCCAATGTACTCATCTGTATGTATGTCCAAATTGCTAGCTTCTTCTTCTAAATCAGACATTGATTCTTTTGATTCGATATCTGAATCGGACAAGAAATTCATTTTGATTTTACACCCTACATAGACCATAACAAATGTTTAATGCTCCATTACCACATGAAAAAAAAATTCTTAACATAAATCTTGCATGAATAAACAAAATCAAATACCATTCATAAGTTTAGCATAAAACAAAGGCATGACATTAGTTGAATACAATACTCAAACATAACAAACACGTCGATGGCATAAGCAAAAAACAAGCACCGAGTAATCCAATCATCTCCTAGAAGTCAAAGTCTAGCGAGGTCGTCCATGTTGAAAGTGTGACACCAACCAATAGCAAGCATTGGATCTTTTTCCTCTAATGCCACAAAAGTCCCTCATGGCATTTTTTGGCAAATAACCTCACAATGAGAAAGTAATGTGGACTTCCTTGTTCCATCCCGGGCACTATCATTCTCAACTCTTTCATTACTTGCATGTGACATGTTATCCATCCCAGAGAGTGGGCGATCAAATGATTCTTGCAATTTCTCATTGGCACTTTTTTTCTTTTCTCTTTGTGATGTTTTTTGCCGCTTTCTACCTTGGGTTGTACTAATCTCTCCCAGGGGAGTATCATTATATTGTTGAGGACTCTCACCATCAACATCAAAGTTTTCTACCTCCACGTCTACGTGATTCATTCTAGCATTAGTGTTTTCATTAGAAACCTCATTCTCTGATGATGGTTCTGCATATGGTACCAATGTCATATAGCATGTCACCACTATATCTTTGAAGCATATCTCTATCATGTCTAAGAATTTTGACCCCCCATTTCTCCATTTCTGGTATTCTGGGTTTTCCTGTTCCAATTAAATAAAAAAAGAAGACAATGTGTTAATAATTTTGAGAAATAAAATATTACAAAATAAATAAATGACTACATTATTTTATAAAGAATTGGCAGCCTTACTTGCCCTTTTCTCTCCCACCGATCATCACTTGCTAGAATTGTCCTTTTAACATGGTCCCAACCAAGCGCTGTTTGGTGCTCTACTACCTTTGGCCATATGCTGAACTCTTTCTTGAGAAAGTCCCATCTGTTTTTCAGTTGCTTGTGACTGTAACTTACCCCTGCTCTTGCCGCAAACTTTGACAACACATTTTTCCAACCTTCTTTTGTAAAGTGTGAGTGTAGCCTATTGCCAATCTAGACCTTCTCGACACATATCTTTAAGAACAATTCAGTGTTTGTGTCATCGCATCTAGCTTTAGTATTATTTTATATTGAAATCCCATTTACATCACCCACATTTGTCTCTTGTACAATTCTTCTGCGAGGTAGTTTTGATGCCATAATCGAGATTAATCCTTCATAATACAAGCACATTCATTATTTCTGTATTAATTTTATCTATGAGAATGTGTACTAGGAACCTCAAATATATGACAAGTTATAAAAGGTCAAATTGTGTTATGTCATCATGTCTAACAAAGTAAGACTTAACCTTCTGCCAAACAAAGAAGCCATACATGTGGTAAACCTAGACATAGAAGACTCCCTTACTTCAAATGACTAGCCATAATATTAATAATACCTTTATGCAGTTGCTTATCCATTAAGTATCAACAATGACATATTTTAAGACAAGGTAATTTCCCCAGTTTGAAACTAGCTCATACCTGCCCAACACTGACAACAGGACCAAGCCTACAACCTTCTTTTAATGGATCAGAGACTTTGACAACAGGACCAAGCCTGCAAAAAATTACAATGCAAAATTGAATGGCCATAAAAAAATTATTTATAATTCAAATCAGTAGTAAAATAGGGCAATAGGGATACTGGACGGTTTAGTTTAATTAAAAAAATCCACGAAAAAGTCCTATATATTAAACTAAAAGCACAAAGAATTCTCAAAAAGAGGGAAGATGTAGAATTGATGCTCTACATATTATAATCAAGCAATTCTAGCTATTTGCCGTAACTTTATTGATCATTTCACAAGTATTTATCAATCATTCTATAGACAATTGCAATAGGCTTTTGATGATCATCTAACAACTTTCATCCATATAATTAGCCACAACCTCCACATCTTCCCCATCAAAATAGATAGAAGTTATCCCCACATGTCACAACTCTAAAAAAATAGCAAAGTTAGGAAAGGTTTCAATATATGACTCTATTAAGAAATAGTTTCTTAGATAAATCATAATAACCAATCCATATGGGACTGAGGAAACACTCAGATAAGTTGACCTTCAAAAATGGATCATTACAATACAAATGTTGGAATCATGATTGCTGGTTGTTAAGAGAAAGCTTTTCAATATCAACCTCAGTTAATCACAATCCTGTATAGCAGCTGCCAACTATCACTGCTTATGATTGATTTTTTGGGCATAATTTTCAGAACTAGCAAAGCTATGGCTAGCTCAGATGATAAAAACTTAATTTCAAGCCTCATCAGTAAGCCCATACTTAGCATGTTTACAAAAACATTAATGATGAGATAGCACAATTTCAGTGCAACATTGATTAAAAAGAGTACTAAAAAGGGCATCAACCCATTGATAGCACTTTATAGAACATTTGAATCAAAGTAGACTCAATGGTTTTCAAGTTGTACAGTGTTAAAGTTTGAATGTATTCTATGACAAGTTTAGGTTGGGAAAACCTGGATGGTGACAATCTTACCTTTAAAAAGGAGATGCTACCAAAATATATATTCAGTTAAATATGATTAATGAAAAAAACAAATAAAATGGCATTCCATAATTCTCTCATGCACAAACACACACACACACACACACACACACACACACACACACACAGAGTCACAATACCAAGTTATATCTCACAGATTCATTCCATTCTCACAAATTCGTTCCAAGATAAGTTTTCTATTAAGATTAAACAAGGCATGCTAATCAAATATGCCGTAGGATTCCATTTGTTGTCACAAATCCACACTTTTATATATACACACACATTCGGTTGAGATCTGAAGGAGAAGAATTGAAATCACAACGAATTTCACCATAAAAACTAATAGCCTCAAGCAAGTCAACAAGGTTTAGGGGGTGTTTGGCTTGGCTTTTTTAAACACCAGAAATGCTTTCTTATAAGTTAAGCACTTCTGGGTTTTAGAAAACATGTTTGTTTTTGCTTTTAGGCAGAAGCAGAAGCTGTGAAAAAAGCTAAAATTCAGCTTTTTTCAGACGCTACCCCAGAGGTGCTTCTCAGAAAAGCACTTCTAATAAATTGTTTTGGGGTTGCCAAATTACTAGAAATGCCCCTCACAAATAATACATTTCCCTTATATTCTTCTCAGAAATACTGATTTCCAGAAAACAAGAAAGAATTCGGCACTTTGAGTGAGAGATAGCGCAAGCATGAAGGAAAGGCCTGGACTCCCTCCAATGAGTTCGATTCTTTAAAAATTCTTTCTAAATCTATAGATCCAGGTGTTAATCTGCTGTTTGTTGTGGATTCTTCAGTCTATTGGCTTCCTTCTGTTGTGAATTTCGTCGATTTTCATGGAGGAATGGTGTAGATCGTTATTGAGGGGTTGGTTTTTGTGGAATTTTATCTCATGACCATATATGCATGTTAGCGGGGATTATCCGATTTTGCTTTGTAGTAAAAAAAAGAAAAAGTTTTCAAGACCACGGCCTCTGGAAATTCCTTAAGACTAGATATCCTTTTCTCTAGAAAAGAGGGGTCTACTTTTGAAGGGTTTTTTTAAGACGTGACAAAGCTTACGTAGCATGTTGAAGGAGATTTTGGGATGATCTGTTAAGGCATTGGAAATGACCAATTAAGCCCCAGTTATATTATATTAAGTTCTTTTTCTCACATGATCCCCCATAAATTGTGGATGTTATAAAAAATACTACAATACAAATATATGATTTTCATTATTCACTATTTTAGGACAAACATAGATGGGAATTACATTTTCCGACAAACCATATAACCCCATATTAAATAAGTTAGCAATCCAACTTTTTCGTTGGATCCTTGACTAAAATGATCCTGTAGAAAGAGAAGCCAGCAGATGTAAGTTCTGTCAAATGGATATAAATGATGTAATAAATGTTGTAGTAAGGATAAAAATACCTATTCCAAAGCCACTACCAACAAAAATGCTTATCTCGATGCAACGGCAAAGTTTTTATACAAATTTCAAAGCGATAATGAGATATGTACCTCAAGACGGCAATGAAGCATGCGACGCGGTAACGAGGCACAGACGGCAATATATATATATATATATATATATATAATATGAAATAAATAAATAATGAAATTTATAGTTTGCAATATTTTGTTTTTACTTGTACTCGAAGCCTTTAATAGGAGGTCCCCAAAATTTTAATATGGGGTAATTAATAATAGAGGGTTGCCTCTATTAGAAATGGAAAAGTCTACAAAAACAAAAATAAATATAAATAATAAAAAAACATTTGTGATTCGATATATCGCTGATGTCTCTTTACCGACACGACGCCAGGATGTGTATTTTAGATCCCACAAACTTAATTAGGATTTATTTGGGAAAGCTTTATACTTCAATAAAAATTTGGTATTTAATTTCCACTAATCGTGTGCTCTTTATATGCTTGACACTTTAGAAGTCATGCTCAGTTTCAAATTGGTGCTCAGCTGTAGCTAAACTCAATTTGCATTTGCTTAGTTAGATTTATTTCACCATTGTCTTTTAGAAAAGTGCAAGCCCACTCCTACTTCTTTTTTATTATCATAAATTCGTTGAGTGACATTTAACTTGTGAACAACTTGATTGGGATTTAACTCATGAATTAGTATATTCGGACAATGGGAGATTACAGTAGTTAACACCTTTATGTTAATTCTTGTCGGTTATCAATTACAATTTTGGTGTAAATTTATGGCATGATATAAATGGAATATATGTAATATAGAACCCAGATAATTAATGCCTTGAACATGTGTTCTGTTATCCATTAGTTCTTGTACTATGCATGGAATACATAATATGTTGTAGACACTTCTCAAGAAAAACATGTGAAGGTTTGGGAGTCCAGGGAGTGATTATGTTACTTATGTGTATGTAGTCTTGTTGTGCCAACCTAAATCCAAGTGTATTCTCTCTCTCTCCCCCCTCTCTCTTGTTGAAATTAGATTTTAATACACTAACCGCAATAGATTTTTGAAAATTTTTCATGCTCCTGGATGAGTAGTCTATAGTTTTGCTATAATGATTCCTTTTGCACTTTGCAGTACACGCATATTTGTGCATTATATGGACCTCTCTCATGATCTTGTGATACCTTTTATATGACTAGCATAAATTACACATATTGTAGACCTCAGAGTAACAATAGCTACAACAATATTTTCTCTATCGTTTTTTTTCTTTGGCAATCTCATGCCAAAAATGATGAAAGGGTGGGAAAGATGACATTCGAAACTATATTATGCTAAAGTAAATGCATTTTTTGCTCTTGGTAAGACTTGGTCTATTTGTTGCTCATGCAACCTTTATTGTATGCTAATGAAATTCTGATTGGTATTCTGCATGATAGTTAAAGCATACATCCTTCAAGCAAATCCCAATGCATTAAGTAAGCTCATTATTATTTTGTCATTTAAATAGTTTATTATTTTAAGTTTTTATATTAGTGTTTTATTGTTGCCTACATGTTATTAATTGTAATTTTTATTTTAAATGCTTTTTGTAGGTGGTGCTTTTTAGAAGATGACATCCGCTCTATTTGAGCAAATCTTTGTCGCTTTATATGGTTGTTAGATATCAAATGGAAGAATTTTATCTTTGTGTTAGATTTGGAATTTAGGCAAGAAATCTTGGTTGTCAAGATTGAATGGTAGTTTACTTTTGAACATGTATTTTATGAACATATGTTTGTGCTGATGAAATAGTTTTTTTTTGGTGGAATGTTTGTGTTAGATTCAGAATTAAGGCAACAATTCTTGGTTATCAAGATTGAATGGTAGTTTATTTTTGGACATGAATATATGTTTGTAGTGATGTAATAGTTTTTCTTTTTTTATTTTTAGTGAAATATCTTTGTTTTTTTAATGGTATTTATTGTTTTAATTAATAGCAAATTAATTTAATTGTGTATGAGATATTAAATTATTCATAATATATTTACAGATATATAATGGTTATATTGATAGATTAATTATTAATATGAAGATTTCTACTGAAGGTATAGTCGTTGCTAAAACTAAAAATGTCATTTTCAATATATATCTATAGCAACAGATATTGTAGTTATTGATAAATCAAATGGATTTATTCTAACAACTATTGTAACCGTTGGTATAGGTCTATGCTTATGAGACTTTTACCGACGGTAAAAAAATGTTGGAATATACCTTTAAGCATTGATATAAGTTAAATAAATCATAGGTGCTTTGCCAACGGTGAGACCAATAATTATTGTTATATTCCATTGGTAAATATCATGAATATTTTCCAACAAAAGCTATAACCATTGGTATAGATGTATACGCACAAGACTTTTACTAATGGTTAAAAAAATTATTGGAATAAGTGTTTTCATTGTTGGTATAGGTAGGCAATCTGAGAGTGCTATCTCAACCAGTATGACCAATAGTTATAGTTAAATTCCATCGGTAAAATAAATAATTCATTCCAACAAATGCTATATCCATTGGTATAGGTCTATATCTACAAGACTTTTCCGATGGTAAAAGAAGTTTTGGAATAGGTATTTTTACTGTTGGTATAAGGTTTTTGGACCTCTACCAACGGATTATTAATTTCTACCAACATTTTTAATACCGTCATTATATAGCGATTTATTTGTAGTCGATTTTTATCAAACTCAAGGATGGAAAACAACAATATATTTCTAATGTCTATTATATGCCCAAAATGAAGACAAACATTCTTAGTCTTGGCCCACTCTTTGAGAAAGGTTACGAAGTACAAATGAAGGATGAACATATGCATTTGAGAAAGGAAAATAAGTTGATTGCTCATGTTCCTCTATCTAGGAACCGCATGTGTGGTCATAATATTGATGGAAAAGCTTTTCGAAGGAGTCATTAAACCAAGCAAGGAGGCCACTTCAACTTATTCACTCCGGCCTCATCTGGAGGTCGTAGTTATTTTCTAACATTTATTGATGATTTTTCCAAGAAAACAAGGGTGTATTTTTTGAAAGAAAAATCGGAGGCATTCCAAGCATTCAAGGAAATGAAAACATTGGTGGAGAACCAAACCGGCTACACTATTAAGGTGCTCCAATCAGATCATGGAGGAGAATTTACATCTAAAGAGTTTGAAAATTTCTGCAAAACTCACGATATCTGGAGGTCTTTAACAGCACTTTATTCCCCCCCAACAAAATTGAGTCACCGAGAGGAAGAACCGAGCCATACTGACATGATTAGAAACATGCTGAAAACAAAACAAATGCCTAAAGATTTTTGGGCTGAAGTTATGAATTGTGCTGCATATATACTCAACAGATACCCCATAAAGAATTTGGAAGGTCCCATACCACAAGAGGCATGGAGTGGAGTCAAGCCAGATGTATCCCACTTGAGGGTTTTCGGGTGCATTGCTTATGCACATATTTAAGATCAAAGGAGGGTGAAGCTAGATGACAAGAGCATTCATTGTATTTTCATTGGATATGATGTAAGATTAAAGGCCTATAAGCTATATGAGCCAAAGCAAAAGAAGATTATCATAAGCATAGATGTGAAATTTCAAGAAGATGGTGCTTGGAATTGAAGCTCTAATGCGGTGATAATTCAAGAAGAAGAAGTCAAGGATCAAGATAGAGAGCCAACACCACCACCATCTCCTACTTTAACAAGCTCAGATGATGAGGATGGTCCTAGACCACAAAAAACAAGGAATATTCAAGAGCTGTATGAAATAACAAGATCCCTTAATCTTACTTGTCTTTTTGCTAATGAGGAAGTTATATCTTTTAAAGAAGCCATTAAAGATGATAAATGGAGGAAAACCATGCATGATGAGATGAAAGCAATTAAGAAGAACAAGACTTGGGAGATTACTACTTTACCAACATGCCATAAAACCATTGGTGTAAAGTGGGTTTACAATGTAAAGAAGAATGCACAAGGAGTGTCAAGAAGTACAAAGCAAGGCTTGTAGCAAAGGGCTATAAGCAACAAGCTGGGATTGACTATGATGAAGTTTTTGCCCCCGTAACTCGGATGGATACTATAAGATTGATTCTCACTCTTGCCTTCCAAAACAAGTGGCAAGTGTTCCAACTTGATGTGAAGAGGCTTTTCACAATAGCTACCTAGAGGAACAAGTCTATGTTGAATAACCAATGGGCTACGTCAATAAAAGGCAAAAACATAAAGTTTTGAAGCTAAGAAAGGCACTCTACGGACTGAAGCAAGTTCAATGAGCTTGGAACTGAAGAATCGATGCTTATTTTAAAACTAATGGTTTTGTGCAATGCTCAAATGAAGATGCTCTCTATGTGAAAGAAGATGTCAACAATTTATTTGTTGGTTTGTATGTGGAATGATCTTATTTATACAGAAAATTCACCTCAAATGATGGAAGTCTGCCAAAAAGCAATGGCAAAAGAATTCGTTATGACGGATATGGGACTTATGTCCTATTTCCTAGGGTTGGAGAGAAGGCAACAAGCTAATGGTATTTTTATCACTGAAGAACACTATACTAAAGAGGTCCTGAAAAGGTTCAAGATGGAGGAATGCAACCCAATTAATGCCCCAGTGGATTGTGAAGCCAAGCTATCAAAGAATGATGAAGGCAAGGTGATTGATCCTATGCTTTATAAAAGCTTAGTAGGATGCTTGAGATATTTACCTTGTACTAGACTGGACATACTTTATGGTGTTGGACTTATGAGTAGGTTCATAGAGGAACCTAAAGCAAGTCATTAGAAGGTGGCTAAAGGATCCTTTGCTACATCTGAGGTATCCTTGGCCATGGCCTATTTTATTCTTCTTCTAACAACTTTGAGCTTGTTGGCTATTTGGATAGCGATTAGGGTGGAGATTGTGATGACTGGAAAAGCACTTTCGGATTTGTATTTTTCATAGGTGATGCAGCATTTTCACAGATGTCTAAGAAGCAACTAATTGTGACATTATCTACAAGTGAAGCGGAGTATGTCGCGGCTGTTAGGAAATATCGTAAAATTCTACAAAATTTTGATAGCATGCGGAAGCAAAATAAAATTGCGATATTAACTAGTTGATATGATGAATACCCTATATTTAATTCTAATTATAATTAAGATTTGAAAAATATCTTTCGATGTTTCAAATCCTTTCTTTGATGTGTCAAATTTATTCTTTTAATCGTCCTAGATCTTCTAGCGTCAAACAAAATTCCCACACCATTAGACCACATGCCGGAATCCATAAACAACTTCCTCCTCCTCTTTGTAATAGCAGCTAGGGTCAAAAAAAAAAGAGAGAGATTGGAGAACTATTCTCATGCAAGAGTAAAATTATTTTCCACCACCACTTGGTTAGAGAGGAGTCATACTATTGCAAGCGCCATACATGTTTCTCATTAGCCCTAGTATGTATATTGAGGTCGTACATTGTATACAGTAAAACATATATTTTTCTTTTTCTAGAGAAAAAGAGCCACACAAAATCCCAACAAAACATTTAAAAGTCAAAACCAATAAGGTGAGCAGCCTCCATTAACTAGCTTGGTAGCTCGAGACCTCTAAAGAAAAAAGTTAGCTAATAATTCCTCCTTCCATATGACGCTAAGGAGTCAGCATTAAGGTTATCTTCACATAAAATAAGCTCGGTTCCACCCCAGACATCTACCGAAAAGACATTGGATGCTTTTTAAAATAACAGCAAATCTCAAAGTTGTTTGTCTCCTTTGTGAATACATTCAGTGAGACTAGCTTAATAAAAAAAATCCTCTCTGAATTAGGTTGTAGCTTCTACAATGCGTCATCGCTAGCTCTATGCTAAGGCTTAAGCTTGAGGATTGAATCAACAACAACATCCATGGAACCTGCAAGGACAAGGGTTTTGAAATTAGCTATGATAAAGCCAAGTCCATTTCAATTAGAGAGGATCACAATGGACAAGGCATCATATAAGGAAATCTCCTGGAAGATGTGTCGAGGGTTCCTAGAATAACTCTCAAGTTACTGTATTTTAATGTGGAACATTATTTTGGCATACTGGCAAGTATTTCAAAACAGACGATTGCATCTAGCTTGCCAAACATCCCAAATGCAATTGCCAACAAGAGCCTTTGCAAAAGTGATAAACGTCTAAATGTACGTATTTTATACGTATGAGTGTACATGATTATTGTATTTTATCGATAAATCGATGCCCTTTTTGGTCTAAATTGTTTTATTTCATGTTTCAGGTACAAATAAAGCCTAGGTAAGCTCAACGATGAGATTTGAGAAGAAACCGACATTGAATGCGTCGTTTTAAGGCACCGCACTGTAGTGGTACTGTAGCAGCTTGGAACGCGAAGATTTTGAAGAAATTCCAAGTCTGAGAGTCCTCACGGGTAACCTCACTACGGTGAGCTAGCCCACAAGCAATTCAGAGAGTGGCAGTACCGTAGAAGTACTGTAGCAACTTACACAAATTTTCGGCCCATTTTCTAAGCATCCTCACGGCCGTATATTGACAGTGAAGCCACCCGATAGCCATCCCGAACTCACCCTTTTTAACAGTTTTTAGGGCTTTGTTTGAAGGACTTTTGCCGTCTCCTTGGAGCTCCACACCACCATCTTCAAATCCTAGCTTGGAGGAAGGTTTGAGGGCATTTTTCGCGGAGGAATCGGCGAGGAGAGCGCGTTCTTGAGCAAGATCCACTCCTAGGGTTTGGTGGTAGAAGGTTGAAGACAAGGGAAACCACCCCTTGAGTGGCGTCTTCGGAACTTCATGTCCGGGGAATTCAAGCGTCATTCGGCCTTCCATCTTTGAGGGAGTTTGCTCATGCACTATTTAGTTATTTTCATGCCTTTGATTGTGTATTTTGAGATCATGAACAACTAAACCCCCAAGGTCACCGGATGTAGGTGAACCTTGGGTGTGAACTTGTGATGTTTGGTTGTTTTGTTTTAATTAGTGCTTGTTGGCTTGTTTGTGATCCTTGTTTGGCGTTTTTGAATACTTGGGTATGCATGAGAACTCCTTGTATCCATACTTAGGCAATACTAGGTTGCATGACCATTGCCCTGGTGTCAGACTCACCAAGATTGGAAGGGATACATATATAAATACACCGTGACCATCAGGTATTTGTACCCCTCCAATTTTAGGGTGAAGCACTCACTTGTATTTCAACCCTAACTTGAGAAAACCACCTTGCCCATTGCAATCGTAGGAGGATTTGGACGGAATAGATTCCATATCCCATACTCGTATCGGATTAGGGGTCAATTGACGTGACCATCGGTTTGACCTAATCTAGGGTTTTCTCGGTCCAGCTAGCCACTTGCATGTTAATTCAACATCCTTCACACATTAGTAGCCCCTGAGGGAATCCTAATCCTTGACAGCTTCCTTACCTTGATTTTTCCCCGTTTATTGCCCCTGTTATTTAGCATTTTAATTACAGTCGTTGTATTTCTTTGCTTTTTAATCTGTTATTCTCGATTTTGATCGACTAAAAAACATTGCAATAATCAAGTTTTTGGCGCCATTGCCGGGGAGCCACGAGAAATATTCGGAAAACTTTGAGCTTGTTGATTTGGCCATTGTTTTGTTTGTGTTTCTTTTTTCTTGTTTATAGTCCATTATTTTGTTTCCTTGCATTTTCTTTTCTTGTTTTTCTTTTCTTGACTCTACTTATCTTGCAAGGTACCCATCTTATGACACGAGCGAGTCAAGCAAATTTGGTTGAGCCTGATAACGAGATCGAACGAACTCTGCATCAATGGTTAAGAGAAGTAACCGGGAGCATAAAACAACAAGAAGTTCAGGTCGAGTCTAGTGAGCCCACTGTCATGGCCGAACCAAGAAGAACCCTATCCGATTATGAAAGGCCACAATTCACCGGGGATGAGTTCAGTGTGCAGGTTCCCACTATACTGACAAATAACTTTGAAATCAAAGCAAGCACGATCGGGACGATACAGAATTCAACACAATTCGATGGTCTAGCTGATGAAGACCCACATGCCCACCTGTCCAAGTTTCTTCAGATATGCTCAACCTTCAAGATTAATTTAGTTTCTGATGATGCAATCAGATTGAGATTATTTCCTTATAGTCTAAGGGAAGCAGCATACAGATGGCTTACTTCTTTGGCTCCGAGATCAATCACTTCATGGAAGGAATTGGCAGAAAAGTTTCTTGCTCTATATTTTCCACCAAGCAAGACAGCTAGGCTGAGGCAAGAAATTTCAGCGTTCAGACAAGGAGATTCTGAGACCCTCTTTGAAGCATATGAAAGATTCAAAGATCTTCTAAGGAAATGTCCTCATCACGGGTTCCCTGCATGGATGAGGGTGCAAATGTTTTGTAACGGGGTGAATTATGCTACAAGGTAGCTCATTGATACAGCAGCAGTGGCTCTCTGAGTAATAAACTCCCAGAAGAGGCTAAAGCTTTAATTGAAAATATGGCCAGCAATGAATGCCATTGGAGTACTCGACAGAAGTCTCCTAAGGTTGTCGGGTTATACGAAGTGAATGAATCTACTGCGTTGGCTGCGAAGGTTGAAGCGCTAACAAAGACTGTGTTGGAAAACAATTCAAAATTTGATGCTTTAGCAAGGAAGGTGGATCAACTCATGTTGGGGTCTAGTTCGACTCCTAAGGCAGTTATGTCGTGTGATACATGTAGTGCTGGGCATGCAATATCGCAATGTCCCATTTTTGTTACCTCCTAAACACTGGTGGAGACTATGGATTATGTCAGTGGAGGGCAAAGGGGGCCGGGTAATCAATATTGTAATACTTACAACCCGGAGTCGAGGAATCACTCTAACTTTTCATGGAATCAGGGACAGTCACAGCAGAAACCCTTACCACCCCAAGGAAATCAATATCAACCCCGTCAACAACAGGAAAAAAAATACACAACCGAAGATGTTTTGGCCAAATTCATGATTAACACCGAATCAAGATTTGCGGCCCAAGATAAAAAGTTTGATGAATTCGGCGCTATTTTGAGAAATGTTCAAGCTTCTATTCAGTCTTTGGAAAATAAGGTTGGACAGCTTGCTAGGGCACAATATGAACGTCCTTCGGGTAGTTTACCAAGTAACACTGAAAGTAACCCAAGGGAACACTTGAAGGCTGTCACACTGAGAAGTGGAAAACAGTTGGATGCAAGGGCCGAGGAGAGCCCAAGTGCTTCCAATGACGGGTAGCCATTCGGGAAGACCCTAAGGTGAGTAAAAATGCACGTGAAGAGAATGAGAAGAAACATGATGATGTTCCAAAACCCCCCATTCATAAGAGCCCTGAATACAAGCCTGTGGTGCCATATCCCTCAAGGCTTAAGCAAGACAAGGAAGACGCCCAATTCAAAAAGTTCCTCAACATCTTCAAGCAACTTCACATTAATATTCCTTTGGTCGAAGCTCTATCTCAGATGCCCAAGTATGCAAAATTCATGAATGACCTTCTTACTAATAAGAGGAAATTAGAAGACTTGGACATTGTAACTTTATTGCGGAATTGTTCAGCCATGATTCAAAAGAAGTTGCCGAAGAAACTAAATGATCCGGTTAGCTTTATTATCCCTTGTGTGCTTGGAGAAGGGATGCAGGATAATGCTTTGGCTGATTCGGGGCAAGTATTAATGTGATGCCCTATAGATTGTTTTTGAAGCTAAGGTTGGAGGAACTAAGACCTACAAGGATAACCTTGCAGCTTGCAGACCGCTCAGTGAGGAAACCTAGAGGAGTTGTCGAGGATGTTCTTGTAAGGGTTGATAAACTCATCATTCCGGTGGACTTTGTAATATTAGATGTGGATGATGATATAGAGGTCCCGTTGATCCTTGGCCGCCCTTTCCTCAACACCTCAGGAGCATTGATCAACGTCAAGGGAGGCAAAATGACCTTGAGGGTTGGAGATGAACTAGTGGTCTTCACTCTCCCAGAAGCAATGAAGCACACACTAGACCATGATGATACTTTATATTTCACTGATGTAACTGATGCAATAATTTCTGATTGTGTGCAGGAAGTCCTCGCTGTGAGCCCACTAGATGAATATTTAGAAGAATGTGGGGACGAAGAAGTTGAAGAAGAGACTCCTCCTCCATTGGCACAACAAGTGACCCAAGTGGCGGGTAACTCATCAATTCATAGCAAGGGGAAGAAAACCATGAAGAAAATGTGGAGAAAAAAGAATGAAAAAGTAAAAAAGAGCATGAACATCTCCACTTTGCCACCCAAGGAGATAGATCGCTTATTCTTTGAGAGACAAGGCAAATTTACGGTTTTTTCATGCCTCTCAATGGACTTTCCGGGTAATAATTCTTCACCAAGAATTGGAGGTAATTCTCCACCCTTTGTTCCACCCTGAGTTGAGGTAAGACAAGTCGAGCTAACGACGTTAAACAAGCGTTTCTTGGGAGGCAACCCAAGCCTTTAAATTTGTTGTGTTTTCATTTTCTTGTTGTTTAAGTCGCTAGTTTGTACTTTTCCCGTATTTTTGTAGTGTTTAGGGTGTTTGTTCGCAAGTTGTTTTTCATACTTTGATGGTTTTGTTCGTCGTTTTTGCTTAAATCTTATTGCATGTTCATATGTTGCCTTGAGTTGTTTGTAGATTAGATGCCATGAAAATCATGTTTTGAGTGTTTCTATACTTTAATTGGCTTTGTTTTCATTGTTTTTGATGGTTTGGAGGAGACTAAGTTAACAAAAAATCAAGTTTTGGCCGTTTATGGCCCTTGAGCATGCCTGTGAAGCATCCAGAGAAAGCTCACGGGCGTGAGCTCACCCGTGAGCAATCCAGAGAGGCCTCACCGTTGAGCTCACGGGCGTGAGCTCACCCGTGAGGCCATGCGAGTTAGGCTTATTTAGGGCTTCATTTTAAGTTCTCCTATTCACTCATCTTCACCAAACTTCCTCTCATTTCTCCCTCCATTCTCCAACGATTTTCTTCATTCTTTTTGGCCCTAAATCCCTCTCCTCCTCTCATCTCATTTGGTGAAGAATTTTCTAAGAAAAAACACTCTTTTGGCCGGATTTTGCAAAGGAACTCCCCCATATACTCTAGCGCTAAGGTTTGTTCTTCAACTTTATTTCTTGGGTTTTAATGGCCTTTTGGGATGAAATCATTGGGGTTTTAGTTCCCTTTAATGGATGCAACATTGTGAGAATGGTTCTACATGGTTGTAAAAATATTTGGCTACTTTTTCAAGCAAAACTCTTGCCAAATTTTCTCAGAGTTACTGTAGCACTGAGCGTTTTCCATGGAATTTTCATTCTTTTGCTTTTGTGTTACTTATAAACGGTTTATTGGATGATCTCTTGGTTTTGTAGGATGAGGGTGAAGAAGATAGCCCACAAGAGAGCACGAAGTAACCATTCTCCACCCCCCGACGAACCAAGATTTAAAAAGGATGATCATAAATCCCGTTTCGCGCTTCTATCACGCAAGGGGTTTGGCACCATCTGGAGGATAGATTGGGATGTGCTCAAGAGCTTGGACTTAGACGGTGCCGTTTTAGAACTCATTTCCCACAATGGTTGGGATAGGCTATTCTCTATCGACGAACCAACCTACAAGAAGCTTACCCTCGAAGTCTTGAGCACAGTTGAGATTGCAAAGCACTGTCCTTTCACTCGCCAACCAAGCTCTATTTCCTTCCGTGCATTTGGCAAGCAGCGCAAGATTACACAAGACCAATTAGGGGTGCTTATGGGACTGTACCCCGAATCTTACACGCGCACATCTGAGTTTCAAGACCTCACTTTTGATTTCCCATACCCCGTGACAAGCGCAACATATTGGGCCTCCATTGCTACTTGCTCAGAACAAAGAAAGCATCCCAGTTGCAGAACCCTGCCCATCGATATATACATGCATTGTTGACTAGAGGCATTGGGGTAGGTTGGATTCCACAGGGGTCGTATCACGTATGGATCTACTGATGCTCTACAGCATTATCGAGCGACACCCCCTACACATGGGACATCTTGTAGCAAAGGTATTAGCGCATCAGGGATAGTTCGTCCGCCTTGGGGCCATTTTTGCCGAACCGTTTATTACCCGTATGATCAGAGGCATGGGCCTTATAGACCGCACCCGAGGTATGACGGTTGTTGGTGCCATCACTCCACGAGGCATGCAGACTCTTGCATGCATTGGTTTAGTCGAGAGGCGGGGTAGTACTTATAGACTTGTGAAGCGTCAGAGTGCCGAAGTACCAGACCCCGATCCATCTCATGAGACAGAGTCTGTATCCGAGTCTGATTCAGAGCCAGAGCCGGAGCGAGGATCCAGGCCGCATAAACCACTTGAGGAGAGATTTGAGGAGTTTTGTTCTGAGGTTTATGAGAAATTACAGGTGCTCGAGAGGGGACACAGGGACATGGCTGCGTCATTGAGCTGTATAAAGAGCAGTACTGCCGAGATCTCATCCTGTTTGAGCAGCCAGTCATCTTCAGTCGGCACTACATCCGCGGCCACCACTTGCACGGCACCTTCATTCACTTCTGGCCTCTAGGCCCACAGGACATGACCACCACCTTGTTTTATTCTTTGCTTAGAGTTTGCTTGTTTTTCTTTTCTTTTGCTGTTGTTTGTACTTTTGAGTTAGTCAGGGCTCTTGCTCTACTAAACTTTATTTTGGGTTTTTTTTTTGTGGGCTATTTTGTACGCGCTCTTCCTTATTATTATTTTTTCTTTTTTTTTTGTCTTTGGAGTCGTGATTAGCTCTTATTGTGTTTTCAGGATAATGATACGGCTGTTCCACACTCCAAGCTATCTTCACATGGTTTACCCTAAGTCCACATGTAATTGTCTCACATTTCATCGACGGATTGGGGAAGTTTCTTACTCCATCTTTGAATTTTTATTATATATTTGTTTCCCACCCTGTGTTGCTGACTTATGTACATTGGGGACAATCTACAGCTTTAGGTGTGGGGATGTTTGATACACGTCTAAATGTACATATTTTATATGTATGAGTGTACATGATTATTGTATTTTATCGATAAATCGATGCCCTTTTTCGGTCTAAATTGTTTTATTTCGTGTTTCAGGTATAAATGAAACCTAAGTAAGCTCAACGATGAGATTTGAGAAGAAATCGATATCGAATACGCCGTTTTAGAGCACCGCCTGTACAGGTACTGTAACAGCCTGGAACGCGAAGATTTTGAAGAAATTCCAAGTCGGGGAGTCCTCACGGGTAACCTCACTGTTGTGAGATCGGCCGCAAGTAATTCAAAGAGCTGTAGTACCGTAGAAGTACTGTAGCAGTACTGTAGCAACTTACCCAAATTTTCGGCCGATTTTCTAAGCATCCTCACAGTCGTATATTGACCGTGAAGCCACCCTAGATCTATCCCGAACTCACCCTTTTTAACGGTTTTTAGGGCTTTGTTTGAAGGACTTTTGCCTTCTCCTTGGAGCTCCACACCACCATCTTCAAATCCGAGCTTGGAGGAAGGTTTGAGGGCATTTTTCGCGGAGGAATCGGCGAGGAGAGCGCGTTCTTGAGCAAGATCCACTCCTAGGGTTTGGTGGTAAAAGGTTGAAGACAAGGGAAACCACACCTTGAGTGGTGTCTTCGGAACTTCATGTCCGGGGAATTCAAGCGTCATTCAGCCTTCCATCTTTGAGGGAGTTTGCTCATGCACTATTTAGTTATTTTCATGCCTTTGATTGTGTATTTTGAGATCATGAACAACTAAACCCCCAAGGTCACCGAATGTAGGTGAACCTTGGGGTGTGAACTTGTGATGTTTGGATGTTTTGTTTTAATTAGTGCTTGTTGGCTTGTTTGTGATCCTTGTTTGGCGTTTTTGAATGCTTGGGTATGCATGAGAACTCCTTGTATCCATACTTAGGCAATACTAGGTTGCATGACCATTGCCCTAGTGTCAGACTCACCAAGCTTGGAAGGGATACATGTATAAATACACCGTGACCATCAGGTATTTGTACCCCTCCAATTTTAGGGTGAAGCACTCACTTGTATTTCAACCCTAACTTGAGAAAACCACCTTGCCCATTGCAATCGTAGGAGGATTTGGACGGAATAGATTCCGTATCCAATACTCGTATTGGATTAGGGGTCAATTGACGTGACCATCGGTTTGACCTAATCTAGGGTTTTCTCGGTCCAACTAGCCACTTGCATGTTAATTCAACATCTTTCACACATTAGTAGCCCCTGAGGGGATCCTAATCCTTGACAGCTTCCTTACCTTGATTTTTCCCAGTTTATTGCCCCTGTTATTTAGCATTTTAATTACACTCGTTGTATTTCTTTGCTTTTTAATATGTTATTCTCGATTTTGATCGGCTAAAAAATATTGCAATAAGGAAGTAAGAGTAGCTTATCGGACCCTTGGTAATATGACCCTCTCGTGTTCGCATGAGAGGTATTACTTGACGACCCCATGCACTTGTGGGACACCGATCAAGTTTTTTCAAAAACTTGATCGGTGTCCCACAAGTGCGTGGGGTCGTCAAGTAATATCTCTCACGCACGCGTGAGAGGGTCATATTCCCTAGGGTCCCAAGAGATGCTATTACTTCCCCTTAGACGGCACTATCTAGTCTACCAAAGATAGGAATTAAGCTTTAAAACTAGAAAAGAGATAACTATGTACACATGGACTCAAGCACACCACATGAGCACATTTAAGGAAGAAAATAATAATGAAAGCGCGAGGTCCCGAGCTAGGATCCCCTCAGGACTACTAAAGCTAGATGGATGCTAAAATTACACAGGCAATGGTGGATGGGCCAAGTGACGTCCAACAGTAAATCACCACGATGGTCACGGCGATAATCCCTAACTTGGTACGATTATTGGTTCGGAATCTCTTCCGACCAAATCCTCCTATGATTGCACTACGCCTAGGGAAATCTCTAATTAGGGCTGATACTCAACCTAGGTCCAGCCCTAATAGTTGGAGGGGCATGAAATACCCAATGGTCACCGCGTATTCATACATGAATCCCTTCCATGCTATGTGAGTCTAGCACAAGGGCGATGGTCATGCACCAAGCACAATCTAGAAGTTGAATCGCAGAGTTCTCATGCCAAACAACACATCAAAGAACACAAAGCATGAACCACAAACCAAACCAAATACCATAAATACAAATCAAGCTCCATACAAGCAAGTTCATCCCAAGGTTCACCGGATGTCCGATGACCTTGGGAGTCTAGTTCATCATCAACAAAAGAGAAAGCAAGAAACGCAATAAATACAAGATAAAGATCTTAGAAAACTCCCTAAGATGAAGACTAGAAGGTGGTGATGAGAATTCGGCTGATCGGCGCCGATGAACTCCTAGATGCCTTCCCTTGAGTGAAACCTTCTTCTGCCTTGAATTTGCCCTTTAAATTAGCTCTCTCCCGCAGCCTTGAAGCCCTAGGTGAAGGTGGTGGAGAAGGGTGGCCAAAATCCCCCTCAAGAAAGCCCTAAATGCTGCTCTCTGAATTGCCTGCGACCGACCTCACGGCCGTGAGGTTATCCGTGAGAACTCCCAAACTTAGATATTTCTTCAAAATCTTCGCGTTTCAGGCTGCTACAGTACCGCTATAGTGTCGGTGCCCTAAAACGTCGATTTCTTTGTCAAATTCTCCTCAATTCACGATGTTGAGCTCACCAAGGCTTCATTTGTACCTGAAACACGAAATAAAACAATTTAGATTGAAAAAGGGCATTGGCTCATCAAAAAGATAACAAAATAATACACACAAATACGTATAAAATACATATATTTAGATGTTTATCAAAAAGCATCATGCTGCCCATAATTTAAGTGCCTCAAAAGCCAAGATGTGGGGTTATCTAAAAGATGGTGACATACAAACAAGGCTAACCAATTATGTCAATGTAAAAGGCATAAGTGAGAACTTTGCCATACAACATTTTCCAAACAAAAAATTTGACCCTAGGGGTAGCTTGGAGCTTCCACAAAGCGAGCCAACATCCCTAATTTTCATCTTGAGTCCAATCCTAATTTAAATGGTTATAGACAGTAAACACAGTCTTGACATTAGAGGATGCCGGTATTGAAACCCAATGGTTGGGCTTGGTATCGCTGCACCTAAGTTTGGACAACCTTGGCAAATCAATTTGATCACCAAATACATCAAAGATAACACTCAAGTTCAGAGAATTTCCAACAATAATTTTATTATAGATGAGATGATAGAAAAAGAGATATCTTCCAAAGGCTCCTATATGTGAAGGAAAGTGAGCTTGAGAGCTAAATGAAGATCAAAGCACCAAGGGTCCCTCCAAAAAATCAATGGAACTTGTATTGCAACTATCAAGTCAAAGACTAGTGTTAGCTAAAGCAATAGTCTTATTATAGACGAGCTAATAGAAAAAAAAGGAGGAATTTTAAAAATGTCTGTTGATAAAAAGATATGAAATTGGTTAAGAATTAAATTAAATTGTTTAATATCACAATTTATTATCTAAATTTAAAAAAAATAAGTTCAGATCATAAACCATTAAGTAAGCATCAATTAAAACCTTGAACATTTAAATTTATTATAATAAATAATTATCAGGCGATCTCCAAATTAAAAGAAATCAAAATTTTTATTAACAAATTTAAAGGCTTTCAAATTAATATTGAGACCTTCATACTTGAGAGGCATAAAATGACCATATTAGTAGACTTATTGTCGAGCCACCCTTGATCCACCTTGATTTGAGTCATTTAAGCACAATGTGCATTAGATTAGATGAAGAAATTAATGGAATAATGAGATCTCATGAGTAGCAAAAGAGTTGGTGGTAGATCCTTTCTATCCAATATACCCGAAAAGTGCCAACGATTTGGTCTATTAGCATCAAATTCCTACATAAAATATTTTTACTAGGCAAATGAGGCTACAGACATGTGTATATAGGTTAACTCGGCCCTTCTACCCTTCACTAGCATGTGATTTGTACACAATTCATTTTGTAATATATATATATATATAAGAGTTAGTGATAGATCCTTTCTATCCAATATACACTAAAAGTGCCAACGACTTGGTCTATTAGCATCAAATTCCTACATAGAATATTTTTACTACAATTCATTTTGTAATATATATATATATATATAATGTCCAAAATAGTCATTCTCTTTTTTCTAACAAACCCTTTTAGTCCTTTTAATAAAATTTGAGCCTTTTTGCTCTTTTTATTTTTTAAGTTTGGAACATTGAATCTCTTATGCTAACATGGGTTAAATTCTCATTAAATAATGCTAACGTGGCTTTGTTGGAATAAAATATTGTTTTAAATTTAATTAAAAAATAAAAAACTCTAAATGGGTTCAAATCACCCAACAATAGCGGATCTAAACCCGTGCTCATCCACCTCCATCATCAAAGCTTCAATGGTGGAGCTCTGGCCAAATCCCTAGTTTTCCTCCTCCCTCAACCACCGCCCCCCAAAAAAAAAAAAAAAAAGAAAACTCATCGAAGCTTCAATGAATTCCGAGAGAATTGCTTTGAATTCATCATTTGAGAGAGTTTGTTTTTCTAGCAACAAGTTTACTACCTTGTCAATGGCTTCTTTGTTGCTTCTGATATGCATCTTTGTAATCTCATAAGCTTTGTCAACAATCGCCTTTATTGACTCATCGATATCTTCTACAAGTTTCTCTGACATTGAATTCCTTGCCATCATCCTTAACACAACATACCCACTTTGCACTGCAGGATCGATCAGTCCCCATGGCTCAATCTCAGACATTCCAAATGTGGTCACCATTTGCTTTGCTATTTGAGTTATCTGCTGTAAATCCTCAGCAGCACCTGTAGTCACCTCGAGCTCACTGAATATAACTTCCTTTGCTGCCCAGCCGCCTAATCCTCCCACAATTTTGGCAAAAATCTGTTGCCTCGGTATAAGAATCGCATCATCAACTAGCAAGAACCAAGTGAGGCCTTGAGCTTATCCATTAAAGCCATCATTCGCGGATCCGAACCTAGTAGAAACTTCACCATTAAAGCTTTGATGATGGAGGATGGAGATGGATGAGTTCAAGTTTTGATCCGTTATTATTAGTGGATCCGAGCCTGTTTAGAGTTTTTTTATTTTTAATTAATTTTAAAATAATATTTTAATCCAACAAATCCATGTCAATATTATTTAATGGGAAGTTTAACCCGTTAGCATAAGGGACTTCCAAACTTAAAAAACAAAAAGAGCAAAAATGCTCAAATTATATTAAACGGACTAAAAGTGCAATTTAGAAAAATTAGAGGGACTATTTTGAGGATACTACTATTATACTATCACAAAATATATATCTAAACAACTTCCTATATAAAATCTCAACAATCACCTAAGAAAACTTTATTTATCAAAAACAAAAAAATACTAAGAAAAAAGTTAATAATTATTGTAAAAGCAACTAATAATTCATCTTCAATATAAAAGTATATATATATATATATATATATATATATAAGATAAAAGAAAGAGAAAGAGAAAAATGAAATACCCACACTTCAGCTTCTTCTTTTCTTATTTCTTTTTATCTATATTCATAATTAAAGCTTAAGGGGGTATTTATAGCATTTCAAAAAATGGATGGACGGTCTGGATTGATTCGATCCGACGGTCCAGAACATTTTGGTAGGTGATGTCACGCCCCGACCCGCAGGTCCCGGTCCATGACATTACCGCCACGACAATCCAGGAGAGGTCAGACACCTACCTCAACCATAGATCGCCGTAAGGCTAACCTGTATCTGTACAATACCAATATCACAACAATAATATTCTAAATCTGAAGGTATTCAACCACAACCCTGTACAAGATCAAAACACTCATACCAGTTATATGTCCCTGGAAATCGCAACATCCATGATCATGAGCACAATTATAGTCTCCCCAAACACTGGGTGTAAAGCTCATACAACCTAAAGTTCTAACTGAACCAATCAAGATTATCCAAGACCAGAATGGAAATACGAAAACATAGGTTCTAGTGGATCCATCTTATGCATGACAATAATGTTTATGAATCATACACTACTCAAAGGTAAATGCAAGAATAAATCTACCAAGCTCTATCACGTCTCACGCTCTGCTGCCGTGCTAACACCTGCAAAGAAGAGAAGAAGAATGGGTGAGTAACTAAGTTACTCAGTGAGGGGTTGAACATGGAGCTATAATTCATACAAGTGTAACAAATGATATGCCGAAAACATATGTAAATCTTTAACAACCAACAACTTACAAAATGCTTTAAGTACACATTTCAATATAAGAAGCTTTCCAACTTTCTCAAAGAAAGGAATCAATAAAACCCTGAAAATCATTTATAAAGAGATTCAATACTGAAAATTCAAGTTAAGAATAATAGTTAAAAGATCAAACCCATCGAAGTAAGGATTTATAGTGCAACACATGTGGAAATCCTCTGCTGATATCATCATCAATAGCCTATGAAAACTCTCCATCACTAACCATGGCCGTGGCTAGGTCAGGAGCCACCAAGATGCGCGTATCTTGGCGTTGGCCATTGAGAATCCCGTGTGGTGACTCCGGGAACCCAACACAGCACCTTCAGGTTCTCTACGCGCCTCCTGTAAGGGTTAGTCAGCCGAGAGCTCCACGCCACCCCAACTAGGTCGGTCCGTGGAGACTCGCTTCTGCAGAAGACGAGGATCCCCCCAATGTCACCATCGAAACATTTGGGATTTCCATCCCGCCCGTAGGCTCATCATGAACACATCACAATAATAATATGAGCACATCAATATAATATCATAAATCTCGTCAAGAGATCACAAATTCTCAAAGATACAACTCTCAATTCGAAAGTAAATTCTTGAGTAAACATCGGCAATGATATTGGATTCATCAAGAAAATCATCATAAAAGTATTCTTTGAAAACACATTTCAAATACTACATCATCGCAAAGAATAACCTTTCAAGTAGAGTTTCATTACCAAGAAATCCATTTTGATTCTCTTAGGCCCTTTCTTGGTCCTTATATCAAGAACATTAACCCTTTAACATTACTTTCAAAATATGCATTTCAAGACATAGGGATTTCATTGCTTAAGAATAATAAAAGATCATTGATCATAATCGAAAAAGTAAATCAAATAATGAACCATAAGTATAAATGATCAACAAACTTAATCAAAAGTACATCGGATCATAAATCAAGAAGTATAGATGATTAATGTCTTCAATCAAGAAAGAAACCAAAACATAAATCATCATTATTCAAAGTTTCATGAAAACATCTCAAGAAACCTTTGAAACATGAAATTCACCATTCAAGATTGTATATAATTAGGTATTCAAACAAGCATGACCATAGCTCATGAATTAAAGAATTTCCCACTCACAAACTTGGCGAGATCGAACTTCTTGGATCACTCACCTATTTGATCTTTACCCTTGCCTTTAGATCCACCTCCTTGAAGCCATTAACCATCCAAGAAAAACAAGAATCAATCACATAACCCAAACAATAAACAAAAGAGGAAAGAATGGTCCAAATTTAGATCTTATGGCTTCTAGGGTTCACTAGATATTCTGAATTCAAGAATTAATAATAATGGTATCCTCAAATCCTTAAGATCACAATAAAACCAAGAAAATCCTAATTGGGTTCGGATCTAATCGAATCAAGGGTTTAGAGATGAAGGATCTCCTTCATTCTTCACCAAAACATGAGATCAGGACTCCTAAACCATCCAAATATTAGATCTATGGCTTAAATCCAATTAAACATTAAATCCATACTAGATCTACTCTAATTCTTCATGGATCTATAGAGAATTGAATAAAAGCACAAGAAATTGAAGAAAAAAAGAAAACACACCTTAAATCTTGCTAGAACTAGAGGAGAATCATCACCAATGGAGGAGAGGGGGAGATCAACTCCTTTCTTCTTTCTTGGAGCTCAAGAATGAAGGTCTAATAGAGGGGAGAATGAGGATTCAAGATAGGGAGAAAAAAAGAGGGAAATGGGGTCTTATGAAGGCCCTTTGAGTTTTAAATCGAGTATTTAGAGACCCAAAGCGCGGGAGGGCCCGCGGGCTCCCTTGCTGGAGCATGGGAGGCCGCGAGGCCTTTTTCCAGAAGCCCGTGCGGGCTGCCTTGCGCCCGCAAGGTAGGCTACAACGCCCATTTTCAGGGGACCATGCAGGTGGCCATGCGCCCGCATGGGGGGCCGCATGGCCCCTTGCGGCCTTCCATGCGGCCCGCATGGGAGGCCGCAAGGCCCCTGTTTTTGGGGTTTTCTTGCGGCGTCTTGAAGCCTTACATCCCCCACTTAAAAGCTGTTTCCCCAAAGATTTCTCCTCCTCTTTTCCACTCTAAAAAGGACCTTAACTAAGATCCTAAACACGAAAAACACCCGACAAAAAATTTAAACACACTACTTCTATACAAGAAACCAAAACACAAAAGAAGCGAAAAAGGTCGAACTTCCACAGGTGAAATAGTAAAAGTTTGGCAGCTTCTACAGTACTTGTGGCTGCCCCCCTCCCCCAGCCCCCCCAAAAAAGGCGTGGGTGTCTACTACAGTGATGTCGGCTGCTACAGTGCCGGATTGCTACAGTATCGTTTTTGCTATAGTATGCATCCATTATTTTATATTTTATGACACTCCTCTTTGGATGCCTATAACCAAAGGATATGACTCATTAAAACCTTACTAGCAAAATCCCAGTGGGATAAAAAACCTAGTTAAGGAAAAAGAGTATATAATCCCTGGTAAATTTGAGGGTTGCTGCCTCATTAAAAATCTTGCTTTAGAAAAACCCATTGGAATAAAAACATTAGCGAAGAGAAAAAGAGTATAATCTCCCGCTAAAATAAATAACTGTATATCTCGGAATCTTCTCATATCTATTTTGCCAATAAGCCGTTGATGTATACATTTGGGGAGCGATTTTGTAAATAAATCGGCTTGATTATCACTAGATTGAATCTTTCGAACTTCTATGGCACCTTCTTTTTGTAGATCATGGGTGTAGAAAAATTGTGGAGAGATATACTTTGTTCTGTCTCCTTTAATATATCCCCCTTGAATCTGGGATATACAAGCACTGTTGTCTTCATAAATTACTTTAGTATTTGTTGTAATTGATGATAGTTTACATGATGATTGCATAAGTGCGATCATAGATCGCAACCATTAGCATTCCCAGCTTGCTTTATGAAGAGCCAGAATTTCAGCATGATTTGATGAAGTAGATGTAAGCGTTTGTTTTGTAGAACGCCATAATATAGCCGTACCATTATAAGAAAATATGTACCTAGTTTAAGATCTTCCACTGTGAGGATCTAATAGGTACCCGGCATCAGCAAAACCTATGAGATTAAATGAAGACTCTTGTGGATAAAATAGACCAAAATATGTACTTCCTTGTAAGTAGCGCAAAATATTTTTCAATCCCTTCCAATGTCTTTGTGTTGGTGTAGAGCTGTATCTTGCTAGAAGATTATTGCGAAAGCTATATCATGTCTTGTATTATTTGCAAGATACATTAATGCACCAATCGCACTAAGATAAGGAGTTTCTGGGCCAAGAATCATCTCCCCCTCATTTGGTGGACGAAATGGATCTTTCTGGGCGTCGAGCGTTCGGACGACCATTGGAGTACTCAATGGATAGGCTTCATACATATTAAATCTCTTCAGTACCTTTTCAGTATAGGTTGACTAATGAATAAATATTCCATCCAGTAAATGTTCAATCTGTATGCCAAGACAAAATCTAGTCTTTCCTAGATCTTTCATTTCAAATTCTTTTCTTAAACATGATGCTGCTTTGGCAATTTCATCATGAGTACCTACAAGATTTAAATCATCCACATATACTGTTATCATAACAAACCCATTAGTGGAGCTTTTAATAAAAACACACGGGCATATATTATCATTTTAATATCCTTCTTTTATAAGATAATCACTGAGACGGTTATACCACATCCGTCCATATTGTTTTAATTCATAAAGGGATCTCTGTAATTTAATAGATTGTGAGTTCTTATCGGATGTAACTTCTGCAGTTTTGTATCATTCTGATATTTTTATATATATATATCATTTTCAAGTAACCCATAAAAATATGTTGTGACAACATCCATCAACTGCATATCTAATTTATTACTTGCTGCCAGCCATGGCAATCAAAAATTGGAAAGTAATTCCATCCATTATGGGAGAATATGTCTCCTCATAGTCAACACTAGGCATTTGGGAAAACCTTGAGCAACCAATCTTGCTTTGTATCTTATAATGTCATTATTTTTATTTCTTTTTCTCACAAACACCCATTTATAACCGACTGGTTTTATTCCCTTTGATGTAAGCACTATCGGCCAAACACCTCACGTTTTGAGAGGGAATTTAGTTCAGCCTGGATAACTTTTTTCCATTTTGGTCAATCATTTTTTTATCGATACTTGTTTATAGATCGTGGCTCTGTATCATTATCTGTATTCATTTCTATATCTATAGCCACATTATAAATGAATACATCATTTAGTTCGGTTTCATACCGATTTATTATTTTAGGATCACCTACATAACAAATTGAATTTTCAATATTTGCAGGAATATCCTTTCCTATTGCTTCATTTTCATATTATGAGGGTTTTACATTTTCATCTCCTTTCTCCCATGGGAGATCCCCCTCTTCAATAGTTTTATTTTTCTACCTCCTTTTTCTAGGAGCTGAATCTTTGGCGCCAATTGGTCTTCCACTTTTTTGATGTGGTTTATCATTTGCTTGTTTCTCTTCCAATGGGATTTTAGGAATCTCAATTCTTGCAGGAGTATTGGCAGCTGGTATATATGACTTGTTTACTCTTTTAGTATCAATGAATGCATCAGGTATTTCATTTGTAATATTCTGCAATTTAATGATCCTTTCAATTTCAATTTCACACTCACTGGTGCGAGGATCATATGTATTTAACAATGATACATTTCAATCAATTTCTTTCGACTCATTTTGATTGATTATTTTTCCTCCTAATGAAGGAAAGTTAGATTTATCAAAATGGCAATCTGCAAATTTTGCAGAAAATACAATGGCTCTAAATACCGTATAATTAAGAGAGAGTTGTAACCAACATATATACCAAGTCTGCGTTATGGACCCATTTTCGTACGATTTGGTGGTGCTATTAGCACATATACTGCACAACCAAATATTCTTATATGTGAAATATCAAGCTCACTTTCCATAACAAGTTGTTGTGGTGAATATAAATTACTTGCAGTGGGTCGGATCCGAATTAATGCTGCAGCATGCAAAATAGTATGACCCCACGCACTTGTAGGTAGTTTCGTCCTCAATAACATTGGACGAGCAATAATTTAGAGTCTTTTAATTAATGACCCGCCAACCCATTTTGGTATGTACATGAGCTACGGGGTGCTCATCTTATATTCCAACTGCTATACAATAATTATAAAATAATTTTGATGTAAATTCACCAGCATTATAGAGACGAATCGTCTTTATAGGATAATCTGAAAATTGTGCCTTTAGCCTGATAATTTGGGCTGATAATCTCGCAAAAGCTACATTTCTTGTAGACAAAAGCGAAAAGTGAGACCATTTGGTCAATGCATCGATTAGTACCATAAAATACCAAAATGGTTCACACGATGGATGTATTGGTCCACATATATCTCCTTGTATTCTTTCTAAAAAGTTAGGAGATTCATCAGCACCTTCATTATAAATGGTCTAATTATCAGCTTTCCCAATGAGCATGCTGAGTATGTATATTCATTATTTGTCATGATTTTATAATCTTTCAATGAGTATCCATGAGAACTAGTAATAATCCGGCGCATCATAATAGCACCCTGATGTCCGAGTGTTTCATGCCATATTTTGAATATATCCAGGTTATTAACCTTCCGGGTTAAGACAGCATGTGATTCCATCACTTTAATACGTGTAAAATATAATCCCGAAGATATATAGGGAAAGCTTTCAAGTACACGTTTTTGGCATAAAACAATTTGAGTGATATTTAGATATTCTTTTCCTTCTTTATCAACCGTCTCTAAATGATATTCATTAAGACGTATATCTTTAAAGCTAAGAAGGTTCCTCCTGGACTTAGGAGAATATAGATCATTTTTAATTTACAAAAATGTCCCATTTGGCAACACGAGTGCTGCTCTTCCTGATCCTTCAATCAGGTCTGATAACTCAGATATTGTGGTTATATATGCTTTCCTCATTGATAAAGAGATAAAATATATATTTCTTGTCAAAATAGTATGCGTTGTCCCGCAATCAACAATACATTCATCATATGTCATTGTTCTCAAATAATAAAAGAAAAACATAACATTATTATAATGTAAAGCATAAAACAAAATTTAGTCTACTAGAAAATCAGATACATCTAGATATGTATTTTCTATATTATTTATACTAGTAATAGGATCATTTCTGATGGAGTTCACTGTGGGGTTATCAGCAAAATTTGTCTCAGGATCTTTACTTTTCTTATTTTTGAGTGATTCCTGGTAAAGATGGATAAAATGCTTTGGGGCCTGCAGATTATGGACCAGTGACCTTCTAGTCCACAATGACAGCAGGTATCCTTTTTTATTTTTGACTCCATATTGTGGTCTGAAATAATTTTGGCCCCCATCAGGACCACGTCTTTCATGACCACCATGATTTTCTCATCCACCATGGTTTTTATAACCGTCACCATGACCACGCCATTTTCTCTGCATATAATTAATTTCGGGCAGTGGTGCTCATTCAAATAGTTGAGATTGATAATTTTGCATCAACAACTCATTATTTTGCTACGCCACCAGGAGACAAGAAATTAATTTGGAGAATTTTGTAAAAGTCTTGCCTCTGTATTGTTGTTGTAATATTAAGTCTCGAGGATAAAGTGTAGTAAAAGTTTTCTCGAGCATCATATCTTCTGTTATTGTTTCTCTACAGAGGCGTAATACCGAGACTATTTTAAATAGCTCGGAATTATATTCTTGTACGCTTTTAAAGTCTTGGAACCTGAAATTTGTCCAATCATTGTGTGGTTTTGGCAAATACACCATTCGGAGATGTTCAAATCTCTCTTTGAAAGAAATCCATGATTCCTGTAGATCCTCCTCAATCGTTTAATACTCATTTTTCAGGCTATCATCAAGATAATGCCTTATGAATATCAAGGCTTTTGCCTTACTATCATTGGGCTCATCATTATCAGCCTCAATGGCTTTGTTTAGGTTCTATGCCTTCTTTGTGACAGTTGGGAGACCTTGGCTGTGACAGTTAGTAATGCAGCTCCGAATGGTGTGGTTACCATGAGTACAGTTACTAGCAGTCTATTCAACGAAAAGAGACATGAAGAAAATGAACTAGAACAAAGGATGCACATGCCCTAGTTACAGAAAATAGGGGAGAGCCTAAAACCGACTGAAACCAAGAGACCATAGCAAGTCCAGAGGCAGGTCAAAGTGTAGGGGAAGAGAATGCTATCATTGCGATAAAGAAGGTCACATTAAGAAATAGTGTTGAGCTTGGAAAGATTACAGAAAGAGGCCAAGAATCGGACGAAGAATGATAACAATAATACCACAGTCATAGTATCTGCAGATAATGTAGTGATTCTCTCTTGTGAAAGGGAGCAGCACCTACATCTTGAAGGTCGCCAAGGAGTTGAGTGGATAGTTGATATGGGCAGAGGCGGAGCTAGAAATTGCACGCGGGGGGGGAGCTACAAAATTAAAAAAAAATCAAATAACAAAATTTTTATAAATAAAAATTTAAATTAATACATTAAAACTAATATTTTAAAAAACAAAATAAAAATACCACTAATGATTGCAAGAGAGGAGTTGAATCTTTCGATTTCGCATATTTTGAAAACATTGCAATATTATTTCTTCGTCAATTTTGGCAAATATTTCTCATTCAATATAGCATACCATCATATTGTTCAACCATTCATCGTCTATTTTGTTTCGCAAATCTGTTTTGATAATATTCATTGCTAAGAATGCTCTTTCAACTGTTGTTGTTGCCACTGGTAAGATCAACGCCAATTCGACAATGCGATAAACCAACAGAAAAGTCAAATGTTTATTAGTTTGACCATTTTCACAGCAAGAGTTGCAAGCTCATGACAATTTGAAAAATCCGAATTTCTTCTCACATCATGAATATATATGCGAAGTTGCTCTTTCAAGATTAGATGGTCGGATGTGAAGAAATCATCAGAGCAAATCTAAGCAAATCGAACAAGCATACCATGATCGAATCTTGAAAAGGAGTTTCTTGGATCAAGACAAGCAATGCATCTTAATAACTCTATAGAAGTTTCACTAAATCGGTTATTCATCTCAGTGGTAAGTAAATTGATCACAGTAATAAATATTTGCGCATGATAATGATGGTAACAACTAACCAATTACCCTTCACGCTTTAAACGACCTCGAACTGGTATACTATCTTCCATATTCGGCACTGAAATTGGCATTACGACACAAAAGCTCCTAACTTCTTCTAAAAATGTACCCCATCCATTTTCTCTCAAGTCTTGCATAAGTTTTTTCACTGTTACAATCAACCCCATTGCATTAACAATGTTTTGATCTTTTTGTTGCAAAGCATTTGACAAGTCATTAGGTAATCTCAATACTTTGATCATCAGATGTAAGATAAATATAAATTCAAAACTCTCCATCCTTTGTATCGAACCCGATTCTATGCCTCTTTGTTCTATAACATTCCCATCATTACACGCATTCTCTAACACCTCTGTTGCTGATTCCCACACAGTAAATAGGCAGATTAAAGTTGTATAATGTGAGCCCCATCGAGTATCGCCGGGTCTTACAAGATTAGTCTCTTGATGTTGGCATTTTCCTGAAAAGATCTCACCTCTCTCCAATTTCTCCACTATCTTATCATGGTGCTTTTGAAGCAACACATCTCTCCTTTTGCAAGAAGCACCCACAATGTTCACAATTATAGTGACATAGTTGAAAAAATCACTAATGGCCAAAATGCTCCTAGAAATAGAAACGACAATCAACTGTAATTGATGGGCAAAGCAATGGACATAAAAAGCAAATGGATTTTCATTCAAAATTAATGTCTTCAACCCATTGAAGTGCCCTTTCATATTTGCGGCTCCATCATATCCTTGCCCTCTCAATCTAGAATTAGATAAACCATAACGGCCAAACAATTCATCCAACGCCATCTTTAATAAAATAGCTGAAGTATCAACAACATGTTCAACAGCAAGAAATCTTTCAATTACTTTCCCTTGCTTATTCACAAATCTCACAATCACAGCCATTTTCTCTTTTACTAATTTGTCACGAGACTCATCAAAAAATATAGAGAAATGACTATTTCCAATCTCATCAATAATGGTTCGCGTGGTCTCTTCTGCAAAATCCCTCGCTAACTTTTTTTTGTATTTGTGGAGAAGTCATTTGATTATTTCCAGGAGCATTTTCATTAATCACACGACCAACACTTTCAACTTCAATCCCATACCAATTCAGCATCTCTAGAAAGTTGCCCCTATTCGTGGAATTAGAGGATTCATCATGTCCACAAAAAAGCAAGACCTTGCAACAAAAGAAATCTAACAACTCGTAAAACAGCGGTAACATGAGCTCTATATGCAATCTCCATCTCTTTGCTATGAGAAGAGAATATATGTGACACGATTTGCTTTTGATTTTTAAAATCCTCACAATGTTGCCTTGCATTGTTATGGTTGCTATTAACTCCACCAACATGCTTAGTAAAAACTTCCATTGCCTTCTTCCAATTATTAAACACTGTCTTCGTGAAGGTGTCAATTCCAAGTTTATTTGGCTACTTAAAAAGATAACAATGAAAACAATAAGCTGCATCTTTCTCCACACTATATCCCAACCAATCAAATTTCTGAAACCACACTTCTTTAAAGCTTCTCAAATCTTTTCCTTGTTGTATTCTAGGAAAATTATGGCCAATTGGTTGACATGAACCCATTAATAAATACTCTCTTTTTAATTGATCTCTTATTCCTGTGTCATATTCCTCAATCGGTTTTTGAAGCCCTAGATCAGCAATAATATCACTTGGGTCAAAGTTAACACGACTTTTCTTTTGTGAAGCAGTACTTATATCAGACTCTGAACTCGTACTTGCATCAATACTTTTTGGTATAGATTTAAAAACATCTCCATATCTCTAAAATTGATTAAATTAAATATATAAATAAAATTGATTAAAAAAACTTCATAAATTAGGCAATCAAATATGTGTAACACTAAATTGGATACTTTATCCTAATCATATCGAACTAGGTTTACACCTTAACTAATAAAAGAAATTTTGTGTGTATATATTGATAAACATGTACAAATAGCCACTATCAAAATATGAGATTATAAGTTCTTTGCCATAACTTCAACTAGTTTGCAAATACTTTAACTAGTTAGCTTATAACATTGATTTTAAACAATTATCTGTTAATGGCCAAAAACACCCCCTAAGTTTGCGAAATGGCCAAAAACACCCCGTTAATTTCCAAATCCATAAAAACCCCTTTCTTTTAAAGACAATGATTTTCAAACCCCCAAAGAATGAAACGGTGGTTAACGGAGTTACTTTTCAAATTCACGGACGGAATTGCCCCTACCTTGCATGGGAAATCGTGGTGCAATCATTAAGCCGGTTAGAGAGGAAGTGGAGGGTTTTTCGTAATGGGAATCCCAAGAGAGGCAGAGAGCCCTGTTCGTTTTTCTTCTTTGCTTGACTTTCTTCAGCTTTTCCCTCTCCGAAGCTCTCTCTGCTTCGACATCCTCTGTAACTTCAGTCCACCTGGATCACTCATGCGCAAGTATCCTGCACTTCCATCAGTTTGCAGCTCAAGGTATTGCAGAAGCTGTGTCTAAAGTAAGGCTTTTATATGAAGTACTCTGTTACACAGAGATATTCGTCGGTTTTGTTTTGCGTAGTTCTAGTGTGCGGGGGAATTTCTCGGCTGGGGTTTCTAGGGTTTAGGGTTTAGGGTTTTCGGTTGTGCCCACGATCATTGAAAGAGATATCGGTTGTTGTTGTTTGTGTAATGCTTACAATGTGCGTTTCCCCTTCCATTTGATATGGTTGCAGTTTGTAAAAGAGATTTCCGTGTAATGAATAAGTTCTTGTTTAAAACAGTTTGTATCCATTTAATGGTGCATATCTCTGTTTAAACGTTGAGCTTTTCGTGTAAAACTTTTGTCTCTGTGTAACAGTTGAGGTATCTGTTTAACAAGTGTTGTCATTGTTGCAATCTTGTGATTATGGCGGTAAACCTAGTCAACGGGAGATGCTACTTGACACCGGTGGTGGAGACCTTGGCCGAATTGAAAGTCCACATGACCTCTCGACATTGGGAGATCATTCGAAGGACACCGTTTGCGGCATTCACTGAGGTGGAAGCTGTATTCCAAGAGAGGGCCCTTCTCGATTCGCTTCTGCAGAGGTACGATGGCCGCACCAATAAATTCAGGATCGGGGCGAGCCTGCTGAGCTTCAGGCCTGAGGATGTGGCTCTCGTTCTGGGTCTGCGCTGCGACGGAGACGCGGCCCTGTTTAAGAAGAAGAAGACACCGTCAGCTTTCGAAGGGAGATATTTATCGAAAAGCTACGAGAGACACAGAGACGCCATTAGGAGCACTCTTCAGCGTCTTGTTGGACAGAGGGAAGAGAGGAGGATTTTGTGAAACTCTTGATGGCGTACCTCATAGGGGCAATCCTCTTCCCGAATACCTCATGCTCAGTGCCCACTTGGATCGTTGATTATGTCGACGATCTACCTGGCATGGGGCGGTACGCATGGGCGCAGGCGACGCACAAATGGCTTATGGAGGACGTTCCACAAGTTGCCGCTCGAGTGCATGCCAGATGCGAGGGGGGGAAGGTAAACACGGGGTACATTAAGGGTTGCTCGATCGCGCTGACCATCTGGTTTTACGAGGTGATCGGAACCGGCAAGAAAGTCCGTTTCGGCAAGACCCCAAGGGTGCTGTGCTACTGCGAAAGTACTTACCGGAAGCACGCGACGATAGAAACGAGTTGGTCAGCTCTCGAAGGAAAAGAGGTAATAAATCAGGGTTAATGTGTTTACACAGAGCAGTTAATGTTTAATGATAGTCTTCGCTGTTTAAGAACTGTAGTTTGTGTTTAACGCGTGGTGTCTTCGCTTAACCTTGTTATACTCCGTTTAAATGTGTGCCATATCGTTTACGTATATATGTCAGATGTTTAAATACGTTTGTTTTGCATCAAATTGAATGATTTAACTGAGATTGTTTTCTTTATATATGATAGTTTCCTGAGCTGGTCCCGACGAATGCTGAGGAGGAGACTTTTGTTCGGGCCAATTGGCGGAGGGATGCTGTTGCGCGGGAACCACTTGCACGACTGCAAGAGGAAAGGCCAGCCCCTTCCATCCGTTCTCGCCGACGTCGTTCCCCCACTTCCAGCCCAACACGCAACCCTCGGCGTCGGATAGGCCCTCACCTACCCCGCCCAATGGCAACACCCGTACCGGCAGCGACAACGACAATCCCCCCGATCACCACAGTCCCCCCAACCGCGGCAGCCCTACCGACGTCATTAGGCGACGATGTCACTACAGCCTTTTTGCAGGCATGCCAGGTGATGATGAACGCTTTCCCCCAGCTTGTCGCTCGGGTTGAGGCATTGGAGGCAAGGTTTCACATAGCTGCACCGTCGGGACAAATACATGACGTACCCGGGACGGATGAGGCGTCGGAATTTGGCGACGACGACTTCGTCGTGAAGGCCATTCCAAGACGGCCACGTATGAGGAGGCCACGTTTGAAGAGGCTCGCACAAAAGGCGAAGACAATAATACCGCCTGTGTGTCCACCACCGGCCGACGAGGAAACAATGGCAGCACCACCGGCGGCTGATGCGGCTGTTGAGACCGTTGCAGTTGATGACTTCACCGTCGCGGTGGAGGAGATCGTCGACCCCGTTGGCAATGCCGCATCTGAGGAAGCCTCTGAAATCCCTGTCGCGGTGGAGCCGGCAGCCGCGGCCAACAATGGCGCATCGAGGGTGGTGGCCACTATCCCTGAAGAAGAAGAACCATCCGAGGGTGTGCCTCCCCTTGATGAGATTGCCTTGGCCGCGGTTGAGAAGACCGTTGCCTCTATTGTGGAGGAGCTCCTGCCGACGGAGGAACGGCCGGCCGACATTGCCGCATCCAGTGTAGCCGCGATCCCGCAACAGTAAGAAGCATCTACGGATGATCCCAATAAAGCTGTTGCCGGGGGCGAAGGGAACGTCACCGAGAAAAAAACGAAATCGGTGACCTTCGCCAACCAGCAATACGAAGAAGTTCGGAAAGACTTTTTCCGGCGAAGAAAAAATACGCTGGTCAATCGCGCCTCGACGTATTCGAGAAGGAGTTGATCAAGATCTTCCTAAACTTCCCCATGGACGCGTAAGTATGATAGAGTAGATGTTATTATTTATATATAGATCATCCCATTTACGTTGTTGCGTTTCTGATTAATTACAGCCGTTACCATGTAACCTAGTAATGTATCGTTTAACTAACGACATTACTGTTTAACAGTATACATTAGCATTTACGTATGTGTTGTTCCCACTTAACGTCTATGTGTTATTAATCAATCGCATCTGTTTCCGTTTAACCGCAGTTCCGTCGTCTGGAGGAATGATTATGTCAGCACCACCCGGGCCAACCTATTCGTTCTGATCGACGGGAAAGAGATGGTGACAGATGATGTGTTGGACGCCTTCGTGTGCATCGTACAAAACACACTTACCAGAAAGCCATATCCTCATAAGAAGCGCGCCTCCATCACTCGACCACTGGCGTTGTTTATGTCAAAGGTGGAAGACGCACATGAGACTACTTTGGCTATGATCGGAGATGCCACCAAGGTCGTCAATGACGTTGACATCATCATCCTTCCCATAATCTTGAATGGCCACTTCCATGTCGTGGTACTCGACAATAACAAGAAAGAGTACAGACATTACACCTCATGTTAAAGCAAAGAGTACGATAGAGACGCGGTAGCAATGGTAAGCTCTCTGCGATATAGATTTCGATTGTCAGAGTGACATAGATGCTTTCTATTCTAACATCGAGTTATATAATGCGACAGCGGGAACTATTCGACACATGTCTCGAAATGGAGTACGGCACGACGGCGACGGCACAGTACTCGCTTGTTCACGATGACGAAACACCGCGTCAAAAAAAAGGCACTGTCGACTGCGCCGTCTACGTGATGCGGTTTATCGAGCAATTACTCCGCGGTGAAAAGCTACGGATAGCGCACACGGACGTCCCCTATCTGAGATTGAAGTACGCTGCCCACATACTTAAGGAAGGACGGGCGTCCGGCATCAAGCAACGCGGGATGGCTCCAGCTGTAGGGAAGTAAGATTGTTAAGCACTAGCGTTATTCATCAAATGTAAAACAGTTTTGTCGATATTGTTTTCAATTCAATTGATTCAATTCATTCTTTGCCAGCGACATGGCAGAAATTTCAATGTATATCTACTAATGTTCGTTATTGTTTCAGATTCAATCATTTTTTGCTTAACATTCCATGGTACCGATTGAGGGTCGTCGCTGCTTTATAAAATTAAGTACATCTGTAAAAGATGACGCTGTCACCATTAAAACATTGTGTTACACTTTAACAATACGGATCTCCGTGCAATATACACCGTTACCGTTTAACACCAGGGGATCGGGTTGATCACACACTCCTTGTTTAGATAGTAATGGTGGGCGTTTAACTCTCTATGTCCCTGTTTAAAACATGGCGGCTGTTGTTAAATGAAAGAGACCCTAATCTACTTGCGTTGTCTGCTTTTAAAGGTGAGAGACCCTATTCTACATAACTTTTTAAATGTCTTCATCAACTGCGCTATGGGTCCATAAGCACGGAATTCTTTTGTCAAAGTATATCACCCATTACGTGTTGTTGTCTCCGTTTAAAATGCAGAACTATCAGGTAAAGAAAGCATTCTCTGTTTATCTTTTGTCGTTACAGGTTTAATATTACAGTCCCCGTTTAATATGGCGCCTGTTGTTATACGTGTGAGACCCTATTCTACTTGCGCTGTTTGTTTTTAAAGGTAAGAGACCCTATTATACGTAACTTTTTAAATGTCTGCATCAACCACGCTATGGGTCCGTAAGGACGGAATTTTTTTTTGTTAAAGTATGTCACAAATTACGTGTTGTTGTATCCATTTAAAATATAGAATTATCAGGCCAAGAAGGCATTCTATGAGTATCATTTGTCGTTACGGGTTTAATATCACCGTTCCCGTTGAATATTACGATTCGCCACGTAAAGTTTCATGCGTACGAATTAGTTAGCATTTGCTTAAGGAACATTGTTTTCCATTTAAACTTCATGCGTTACTGTTTAACATGCGTCCGCAACGGTTAACATTTATCAGAGAGTAACAACGAACTTAAAATTTCGGAATGAGAGAGCGTCCCATAATTAAGAAAAGTTCTTATTTGATAGATGAGAACAACACTAAGCAGGACAAAAACCGTCATTCCGTCATTTTATACATTTTGGCGTACCGGAGCAGCCTCTCCACATCCCTCTTATGGGATACCACTCGATCGTGTTCTGCGGAGAGAGATGCTGCTTTTTCCGTCAGATCCCCGACCAAATCTTCCAGAAACCACTCCCGGGGATAGGTCATCCGCCGTGTAATGAAGACCTCAACGATTTAGAGAAATATTTCTAAAGACGCATAGATGAACCGTACGATATGCAGTACTTCCAGTTGTTGCACCATCGACATCAGCGGGGGACGTACCCCTCGTCCTAAGATGCGCAGGACATAGCTCGTAGAACACCACCAGGGCAGCAATGTTCTGGGCTGCCTCCTCGGTTCTCTCGGGTCTGCGGTTGGAAAACGTGGTCCCATCCACCGTGACCGTGGCCATGAAAGCGCAGGCGCCCGGGGGGCCTTCCCTGGTTGTGGAGTACACCGGCGTGAAGCGGTGCGTCTTCTGGCAGTACGCGTTGAGAATTGGCACATACATACTGTTGGGTCTGCGAGTAATATCTGGGTGCGTTTCTAGTTTCCGATTCATCTTTAAATACAAATGTATTCAACGGGCGTTTGAACTATTTCTCGAATCTGATGCCAATAACTATTCGACGTTTGAATTCCAAAACCAAATTTAATCGTAACACATAATAGTAACGTCCACCGACGGGTTAATCAATGCACACTTTCCCAATGCTAACTCACTACACTCCGTCGAATGTATGTATTACTCAAAATGTCTTTCCCCCGTTTACGTATCAGTTTAACTTTAAGACTTACCGTTGACATTAAGCCTATCGTTTAACTTTCGAACCCTTCGTTTAACAATTTGAGGACAGGTAAAAAAATTTCATATCTCTATTGTCACATATCAGTCATCGACAATAAAATAAGTTAGTGTAATTCATTATCTTGTAATTCATTATCTTAACTTAAACATATTAGTTGTGCGCTAAAGGTAATAGTCTCTGGTTAACAGTCGGTGTAAACTTTGAAATATAAAGGCCTGCCAAAATGATGTACTCTCCGTTTACACTTAGTTGGCTCTGTTCAAGTATAGTTCGTACAGTTTATTTTTTGGAGTCCCCGTGTAATTGTACGAGTCTCCGTTTGCTATTTCATTCCACGTGACATTCCACGTGACAATAATTGCTTAACAAATATCCACAACGTACGCTTCTCGCAACGGAAATTACATGAATTTCAAATAGATGTGAGACTGATTTTGGTTTTCATAATTAATGGTGAAAGTAATTGATATTGGTTTTTGATTCAAGCTGTTAGTAATAAAAATTACGAATTAGGTTTTTAGGTTTAAATATAGATTACGCTGTTTAAATATTGAGTTCTATGTTTGGATTCAGACGACTCCATTTAAATATAGAGGACTCCATTTAGATGACTCAATTTACAAACGACAACAACTCGAACATAATCTTTCACTCCGCCCTCTTCTTGTCATTCAAATATTGGAGCAGCTTTTCCACACGTGCCTTTCGATCTTTTATTCCTTCAAGTTTTGCGTTTAGTGCACGGACCAGGTGTCCGAAAACCCACTCCAACTCTTCACGCTGGAGTAATCCCCGACAGCTCGTGAAGGCCCTGCAATGAAGAGTTGAAGGTTTGCGTATGGAAGCTGGCCTTTTTTTGACACTCAACTTAGAAGTCTTACAGTATGAAGTACCTGTGTCGGATACGTCATCGTCAGCAACCAGGGCCTTGGTAATCTCCACGCTGCGTGAAGGACACAGCTGCTTGAACGCCACCTCGGCAGCAATGTTTTGCGCCTGCTCGGCACTTTCCGCAGATGAAGCACCGGAGAAAGGGGTCCCGTCGACCGTCACCGTGGCCAGAAAGACGGGGTTGGTGTCGGGGCCTTCACGGAGAGTGGCGTACTCCGGCGAGGGCCGGCGTGTCATCTGGCAAAATTCGGCTAGACGTGACTTAAACATTGTTGTGGGATGTGGATAATATCTGCGTCTGTATCTTGTTCCGGCTTGATGCTTACACACAATCATAACTATTTGTAAAAAAAAGGCATTGGTTTTCGGTGAAATAAATGGAATATAGTAAATGGCATCGGTTACATTCACGCTTTACTGACTCGCATTTCAATATTAAATTGGAGTAATTAATAATAAATTCACATTGCATGGTTTCCCTGACGACGTTATACCGTAACTAGCCTAAATTCAACTCTATTTATGCATGCGGCGTTTCAGCATTTTCCAATGCAAATTTTCTGGTTTTCAACCTATTTTCTAAACATCAATGTGGTATTTAATCTATGACGCTCACTAGGCGAAACTCCTCATCATTGTTTAAATATAACCGTCATCACTTGCCCCTACGCTTTACCGTTTAACTATCAATACCCGCGGTTAACTATCCACGAACGAGAACGAGGATTCTCTCAGTTTAACATTGTGTGTCACCGTTTATTATCACGCGTCTTCCTTTAACCTTCGGTGTGTATGTTTGGATTGTCTTCTTCACACATCGAGGACTCTGTGTGAATACTATTCTCACTGTTTACAAACACTCGCGCTTTTTAAATATTGTGGTCGCCCCTTTTACAGACGTCCATGTTTATAATTTAGTGCCGATGTTCAAATATACACGTATCGGTTTAAAGATCAAAACATTACAGGGGAACAAATTTCTTTCCCTTCAAAAATTTTTCATTGAAACAGAGTTTTATTACAACCAGTGTAGGCATACTAATTTTTACATCTACAAACTGAAAAAACATTATTCATCAAAAATTGCCACGTCCACCTTCATTTCGCCTTCAGGCCCTGGATCAGCTTCTTGACTTGGGCTGTGCGGGTTCTTATTCGGTCGAGTTTTGCGGAGAGGACTACTTCCTTCTCCGCAACCTCGACGAGCATGTCCTCCAGAAAGCACTCCAACTCTTCGCTGTTGGAGTGCTCGCGGGTGATTGAAGGCGCTGCATCTGAAGGCGTTGCGGTGCAAGGCCCTGCAATGAAGGCTTTTAACAATTTAGAAAATAAATAAATTTTTTAAACATGCACGTAGAAATCTTACGGTATGACTTACCTCCATATAATCGATCGGCGGCAGCAGCGGGAGGCGTATTCATCCTCCCAGGGTATGGAGTACGGAGGTCACTATACGCCACCTCGGCCGTAGTATTCTGGGCGTCCTTCGCTGTTTTCGAAGGGTAAGGACTGTAGTAAGTGGTCCCATCAACCGCCACCGTGCCCAAGAAAGCGGGGATGTGGTCAGGGCCCTCTCTGACGGTTGAGTACTCCGGCGACGGCTGGCGGGTTCTCTGGCCGAGCTCGTTGAGAAGGGACTTGTACATACTTCTTTCTCTGTGTGTAATATGTGGATGTGCCTTTCGTTTCCGTTTATTATTTAAATAGAATTCTAGGGGTCGTATGTTCGCCTAACGTACTCCGTGCATTGATGCTTACGTGTGGAATTTGAATTCAAATTTAATTGCACCAATAAATAGTAATGAATTAGCATTCGTACTGGGAGTTCACTCTAATGACGTCTTGTCGTCATTAATTTAGAGTCAATCCATGCTTTAAAGGCACACTGAACTGTTCAAATATCAATCATTGTGTGTAACATTTTAACCACTATGTGTACCATACAACGTCTCCGTTAAACATTTCGCCGAAGATGTGTAAAACTCGCCGCCGTATCTGTCTAAATATAACGTCCTTGTTTATGCGTCACTATCTTACATCCGTTCCCGAAGTTCAAATACAAAAGAATGACAACGAGTGATGTGCCTGTTTAACTTTATTGGTTACGTTTATTACCAAGATTGTCCGTTTAACATTCACTGTGTACGCTTGATTGAGTGTGTGACTGTTTAAAGGTGTCACCATTTAACATTAGGTATATTCGATTAAAAATTCAGTGCAGACAACGAAATTCGTTTATTCTCTGTTTAAATACCAGGGCTTCATAACCAAATAAGTGTGTGATCTTTAAAGATTATACTTTTACGAAGCCTAATCGGCGACACTTTCATTGCAAGTTCTACGATTGTGACCGGACGCGTCGCAGCGGCTGCAATGTAACTCGCGGACATCAAACGCTTGCGACTCGATCCTCCTTCGTCTAGGACGCCCAGGTTGCCTTCTCGTCACAGGCGGCCGCAAAAGCAGATCGCGATTGTTGTTCGTGGGCCTCTCATTGTCGGGTATGGGAAATATAGCTTCCTTATACGCCAACTTGTAAGTGTCGACGGTGAAGTGATCGCTAATAAAACGATGAACATTGCTGTCCGTCAGCAATATAGCAGCGCAAGTGTGTTTGCACGGGATGCCATAAACTTGCCATCTGCGACATGAGCAAGTTCTACTGGCAAGGTCTACAGAGTTACTGCACTGGTCAATCACTTCGTAACGATCAGTGAGACAGCGAGCAACGTGAAGACTTCGGCTATCCTGAACAAGTGTCTCAACCTTTAAATGTATATCCGGGCATAAGAAAGTCTCCCATTTGTTCGCTTGCTCATGGCGAGTGCATAACATGCGCATCAGCTTGAACCTGCACAACGAATATCAGAAATCTTAAAGAAATTTACGTGAATATATGAATATTTAAACACAACTACATCAGAGTAAACAGAACAGTAATAAATTAAAGATCGAAGAAGAAAAACATATACAACGGTATTTAAACCGAGACAATGATATTTACATTTGTTATCTTACACAAGATTCTACCGGACTAAACGGTTAACGTGAATGTTAAACACAGACGACGATATCAAACTGTAGACAGTGCATGCTAAACACAGATAACGAACATTAAAGGGTAACGGGTAAGCTTAAGCGTTACATGTATTTAACATTCGAATACCTTATAGCGTCGACCATTTTCGTCACCGGTAGGTGTCGAGCTTCTTTGATCCACGCATTGAACGACTCAGCTACATTCGAATACATCTCGCCCCATCGGTCACCTTTGAACAGATAATTCGACCAGTGTGACATGTAGGATTTGTGAATCAACCACTGAAACGCTTCGGGTGATGCGGCCCGCAATTCATTGACGGTGTCATCGAATTTTTTAGCCGTCGTTGCCCACGCGATACGAAAGCATATGGACCAGCACTCCTCCCGCAATGCCTTCCCAAGTCTGCCATTGGCTTTCATAAAATTGGCCTCCAAGTGCCGAAGGCAGTACGCGTGTGGGGATGAAGGGAAAACTCTCGCAACAGCGTTCACAAGGCCCTTTGACCTATCCGAAACGAATGTAATTATCTCTTGGTAGTCTCCTTCGTCGTATAACGCATCACCTAACTTAGAAATGAACCACGTCCAATTGGCGTCGGTCTCGTTGTCGACAATAGCGAAGGCGACGTAGAAGAAGCCATTGTTCCCATCCTTGCCTGTGGCACCCAAGAGAGTACCCCGATACTTTCCAAGGAGGTGAGTACCATCGAGAAACAGCAGCGGCCTACATGCCCGCTTGAACCCCAAAATGCACGCACTGAAAGAGAAGAACGCACGTTTAAAACGCTCACCATCTCTTTCCACAAACGCGATGCTGCCGGGGTTTGTCTCAGCCACCTTATGGACGTACCAAAGCAACAGATCGTAGCTGGAGATGTCGCTGCCGTCGAGGATCACCCGGGCATGCTCTTATCCCAGCCAAGCCTGCTTGTATGGAATGTGGACACCATGCTCCCGCAATATGTCCTTCTGAATGTCGATGGCCTTGTACAAGGGCCGGTCCTTCAGCTTCTGAATCACTCGTGCGCTGACCCATTTTTTGGACGCTTTCGGGTGTGACACCGAGCCAATTCCACCACTGCAAGTGTGCGACGAGTCCATTGTCTTGATTCGGAAGGTATTTCTATTATATTCCTTTGATGCTTGAACGCGCCATTGACATCCACCGGCCGCGTATTCCACAGTGACCCGGTATTTTTCGCTCTTCACTAATTTGAAATCAAAATTCCGACTGATAGAAAAATTGTGAAGTGTATCTCGGAAATGTTCAACGCCATCAAAACGTTGTCCGATGTCCAACGACAACACTTCATGTTGATCTGACGAGGATGGCAGGCATGCGCCACCATCCAGGTCGCCATGTGGTGGGACAGAAGCGCTCCGAGATTCCGAATTTCTGCCAACACTTCAGTTCAAACGTAAACGATCAGTATTTAAGCATAAACTCCACTTTGTTAAATGAAGAAGTTAATATTTACACGTTAACAGACATAGTTAAACAGAGACGTAATAATGCAAACGGTATATGACAGGTTATATAGAAACATGATAAATTAATCGGAGACTCCAAATTTAAACGGATAATTCATTCTTTAATACAGATAATGGAATTATTAAACACTAACTGACATACAACTGCATAATTGTTTTAGAGCAACGCATTACCACGACAATAACTCGTTTTCAGAAGGCTGCCGTGGCACGTCATCCGTCTCGACAACCATATCGACTACACCGCCTTTGAGGATGGAGAACACATGACACATGCGCTGGAAGTCGACCTCGTTCTCTATTGGGCAAACCGTATTATGTCCATCGGGTGTGATGAACTTCACCCTCACGTGACAAATATCGAGACCCCAGCGCTCACATATCTCACCTAACACTGACGCCCATTCAGTCGACGCGGTGAACGTCAGCACTCGCCACTCCCCGTTGTATCTAGCAATGGCACAAAAACTGTCCATAATATCGGGTGACCGGAGGAATTCAAATCTAAAAACCAAATGAGCAGAAGGAAAAGGAGAACAAGAACAAAAATATGTAATTCGCCTTCTAAACTTTCTATGAGAACAAGAAACCATTAGGGGGGGAAACTCACAAATGTATGCGTAAATGTGAGACATGACATGATGTGATCGGGCGGGGTTTTTTCCCACCATTTGCAGGGGTAAAAATGGATTTTCATAACACGGACCCATTTCATGTGACAGACGGGGGGTAGAAGCGAACCAAACTATAACGGAGGGGCTGTCCGGGGTGTGCAAAAATAGGAGGGGGTTTTTGGCCAGTTTTGAAATTCACGATGGGTGAACAGTAATTTTCCCAACAATTATTCCATTAAACTCGAATTCTTCAAATTCTTTTGATATGAAAGATATTATTAAGAGAGGGAGAACTAATGCCCACTTTTTTTAAAATCAAACTTGTATAAATTTAAAATTTTGTGAATAAGAGTTAAAATTGAATAAATTAAATAAAGGCATAATTACCATTTACAATTTATTATTATCTTAAAATAAACGTTTTTATCCTACTCATAAGTATAACTCGTATTAGTTATATAAATGTTAATAATGTTTTAAATTAAAAAGTTTTAATTTAATAGGATTATGATGAAGAGGATAAGTTAAAATTCAATCAAAAAAATAATTACATTTTATCATTATCATGGTCATAAATTATAGTTAGATAAATATAAACATAATTTTTAATTAAAAGATTATTTAGAAGAATTATAGTAAACGTGCATATGTGATATGTGATAAGTTTGAATTTATTATGATAAATTGAAAACTTGTTAATTTGATGGTTATGTTGAGTGGGTTTTCCGGCATATGTTATTCAAATTAATGATTATGTTATAAATAAATTTTCAGAATTTATTTCGATAATTTTGAAACTTTTAATTTGTATCAATTTTTTATTTTTTAAATTTAAGATCTTGTGGTTGAAATTTTATTTTAAAGTGATAACTTATATTTTAAATTTTTTACAGATAATTTTATTAATTATTAGTAAATCACAAATTTTGATTTTAATACTACTCAAATTTTTAAATTAAATTAATGATATCAATCCACATGTCACATCTCTAAATCAAATAATGATATCATCTAAAATATATTGCACTGATGACAAAACAACAACTTAAAAAAAAGCTTCACCTTCTTAGAAAGATAGGAGCTTCGTCGGAGGCCAGAGAAATCAGAAAAGTTCACATAATTGTTGGATGTCGATCAAAATGAACTGAGAAATAAGCCAGGTTTTATCTAGCCTTTGAAAATGTGAGAAAGAGATGAAAGTGATAAGTATTAATATGAATGATAGACTATATATATATATATATATATATATATATATATATATATATATATATATATATATATATATATATATATAAAATATACATTTAATATCATTATATTTAATGTATGTAATATTTAATATATTTAAACTTTTGGATATCCAAAAGACCCGAAGCCGAAATCAATCTGTGCTTCCGGCACCAGCGCCGCTGACCATGGAAGGAAAGAGGATGGTCGGACATGACAGAGGAGGAGAGCGACATGAAAACAGGAACATCGGCCGCCGGGGGAAGGGGGGCGGCCTAGGAGGGGAAGGGGGGCCAAGGGCACATTGAGCAATAGGGTCAACTAACCTTATCGGTGACAGGGAAGGCGGCGCCACCCCCCACCCCACACACACACACACACACTTATGGATATGGGTGCTTGCTATCATGCTACACCTAATAGAGAGTTCTTCACAACATACAAAACTGGAGATTTTGGTACTTTGGTACTATGAAGATGGGAAATACTAGTCACTCAAGAGTAGTAGCTATTGGTGATATCTGCTTGTAGACAGATGTGGGTTGTCAATTAATATTGAAAAATGCCCGACATGTTCCAGATTTGCGCCTAAATCTGATCTCAGGTGATGCATTAGACAAAGATGGGTTCAAGCAATATTTAGGAGGCGGAGAATGGAAGCTCAGCAAGGGATCATTGGTTGTAGCAAAAGGGAAGTCGTGGTACTCTCTATATAGAACCTATACAAAGGTGCTGAAGAATGGGCCGAATGCAGTACAAGCAGATAACTCTCTAAATTTGTGGCATCAACGCCTTGGCCACATGAGTGAGAAAGGATTGCAAGTTCTGGCGAATAAGTCCCTCATTCCCTTAATCAAAGACAAGGTTCTGAATCCTTGCGATTACTGTTTGTTTGATAAACAACATCGTGTCTCTTTTAATCAGACATCAGAAAGAAAGCGCAATGTGCTGGATTTGGTTTACTCTAATGTGTGTGGTTCCTTTAAGGTGAAGTCATTGGCGAAAATCGGTATTTTCTAACCTTTATTGATGATGCATCTAGAAAGGTGTGGGTTTACCTTCTGAGAACGAAGGACCATGTATTCAATCACTTGCAAGAATTTCATGTGATGGTGGAGAGAGAGACAGACATAAGACTAAAATGTCTCCGTTCAGACAACTGGGGAGAGTATATCTCCAAAGAGTTTAAAGCATATTATGTACAATATGGAATTTGAAATGAGAAGACGGTACCTAGAATTCCACAGCACAATGGTGTAGCTGAGAGAATGAATCGCACCATTGTAGAGAGAGTTAGATGTATGTTGAATATGGCAAAGTTATCGAAGGAGTTTTGAGGAGAAGCAGTCCATACAGTCTGCTATCTTATAAACAGGTCACCATCTATTCCTTTGAAGTTTGAAATACTAGAAAGAGTTTGGTTAGAGAAGAATGTGTCATATTCTCATCTGAGGGTGTTTGGATGCAAAGCATATGTGCATATTTCAAAGAAGCATAGATCTGAATTGGAGGACAAAGCAACTCTGTGTATCTTCCTTGGGTATGGAAATGAGGAATTTGCATACAGATTATGGGATCTAGAAAAGAAGATAATTATTAGGAGTAGAGATGGTGTGTTTTATGAAGACTAGACAGTGGTAGATATGAAAAACGATAATAAATTAGAGAGTGCTAGTGAGTCCATAGAACTCACACCAATTTTTTCACTTGTGCAGCTAGAAGATGCATATGAAGGTGAACTTAATGAGGAAGCCACTGAGGAAATCTTTGACATGAATGGCAGTGATGATAATGAGAGCGTTTATGATGCTCCTGAGCAGGGGGAGCCAAGAAACGATGCTCCTGAGCAATGGGAACCGAGAGAGCTTCATGTGAGAAGGTCAATAAGAGAGCAATAACCTTCTAAGAGGTACCCTTCTTCAGAGTACATTTTGTTGACGGAAAAAGGAGAGCCAAATAATTTTTAGGATGCACAAGTTCATAAAGACAAGGTTAAGAATGGAAGACGAGATGAAATCATTGCATGAAAATAACACATATGAACTGGTAGAACTTCCTAAAGGCCGAAAGGCATTGAGGAATAAATGGGTGTTCAAGATAAAGAGAGATGGAAATGGAGTATTTATGAAGTACAAAGCTCGATTAGTAGTGAAAGGTTTCGGGCAGAAACAAGGCATCGACTTTGAGGAGGTTTTTTCACCAGTAGTGGAGATGGCTTCCATCCGAGTAGTATTGGGTCTAGTAGCTGGTTTGGATCTTGAGCTTGAACAATTGGATGTAAAAACGACATTCCTTCATGGTGATTTGGAGGAAGAGATCTATATGGTACAGCCATAAGGGTATGAAGAAAAAGGAAAAAAAGCACTTGGTTTGTAAATTGAAGAAAAGTTTGTATGGGTTGAAACAGGCTCCAAGACAGTGGCACAAGAAATTCGATTACTTCATGATGAATTATGAGTATTAGAGAACCAAAGCAGATATGTGTGTTTACTTCAAGAAATTTGCTGATGGAAATTTTCTAATCGTGTTATTTTATGTAAATGATATGCTAATTGCAGGACAAGATGCCCGAATGATTACTATGTTGAAGAAGGAGATGCCCAAGTCATTTGATGTGAAGGACATGGGCCAAGCACGTCAAATATTGGGCATGCAGATTACTCGTGACAAGAAGGCCAAAAGACTTTGGTTGTCACAAGAGAAGTACAGTGAAAGTTTGCTTGAGAGATTTAATATGAGAGAAGCAAAGGAAGTTAGTTGTCCACTTCCTACTCGCATAAAATTAAGCAAGAATTTATGTCCATCTACAGAGAAGAAAAAAGATGAAATGTCAAAGGTAACATACTCCTCAGCTGTAGGGAGTTTGATGTATGCAATGGTTTGCATCAGACCAGACATAGCTTAGTTGGTGTGGTGAGTAGATTTCTCGCTGATCCCGGGAAACACCATTGGGAAATTGTAAAATGGCTACTTAGATACCTCAGAGGAACTTTCAAGTTGTGTTTGAGTTTTGGAAATGGTGAACCTGTGTTAGAAGGTTACACAGATGCTGATATGGCTGGTGATTTGGATCACAGAAAATCTACTTCAGGTTATGTTTTTACTTTTGCGGGAAGGGGCGGATGTGTCATGGCAGTCCAAACTGTAGAAGTGTGTGGGTTTGTCGACTACAGAATCAGAGTATATTGCAGCAACAGAGGCTGGCATAGAACTATTGTTGTTGGCTAGATTCCTTCTGGAGCTCGGTATGCAACAGAAAGAGACAATAGTTTTCTGTGATAGGCAAAGCATCATAGATTTGAGCAAGAATGCTACGCATCATTCCAAAACAAAACACATTGATTTAAGATTTCATTGGTTGAGGGATATCATAGAGAAGAAGCAAATGAAGATGAAGAAAATTCACTTAGATAAGAATCCGTCAGATATGTTGGCGAAGGCAACTTCAAAGAACAAGCTTGAGCTGTGTCGTCGACTTGTCGGCATGGATACTAGGTAAGGACCTGACAATTGGAATGCCTCTCTCCGTGGGCTGGAGGGGGAGATTGTTGGGCATATATCTAAATTAGGTTCAGCCCAAAGCGTTTAGTCCAGCCCAAGCCCATTAATACAAGGGTTTGGTTAGTCTCTATATGGGTATGTTCTTTGAGCAGAGGAATAGGTGAAGAAAAACTGGGACGGGTGAATCAAAGAAAGAAGAGAAGGCAGAGAAGTAGAAGAAGCTGAAGAGAATGCACTAATCTTCATGTCAATAAATTAACAGAAGAGAACAAATCATTAATTTATCTTAATTACTAATATTTATTATAGTTCATTGCTAATGGAACTAATAAATTTGTCTAGATAACGAGAAATTTAAATAATCATCAATAGTAAAACTAATAAACGATTTCATCCAAATGTATTTAAAATAATATATACTATATATAATGTTCATCCCCTAAAGTTCCCCTTACCACCATTTGTCAAGCTTTTATTGGTTGCCTTTTATTTATTTTTTTCCTTTTTGCATTCAATGAGTCCCACACCTCCCTCTTTCCTCTCAATATATACTATATAATCCCTCAAAAAAAATATATACTACTATATACTTTATTTTGTCTCAATTAAACTACTAATATATACTAATATATACTTTATTTCCTCTCAATACATACTTTATTTTCTTCCAACTAAACTAATTTTGAATTTTATAAAATAAAATTTATTTTATTATTATTTGTCCTCTATTTATTAAATTATAAAATGCAAAATTATTTTAATTGGGAGAAAATAAAGTTTATTTTCTAAATTCTAAAAAATTTAAAATATAAAAATATAAAAAAAAAAACAATGGATAAGATTTAGTTTTCAAAATAAATACTTAATAAATTAATTAGATTTTGAGTAAAATCATCAAAACCTGAATTGAAAAATACTGGATTGAAAAACAATAAAATTGGGACAAAACCCCTAAAGCTCCTTGAAAAACGCTAAACTGGTCGTTTTTATTTATTTTTTTCCATTTTTACATTCAATGGGTCCCGCACCTCCCACTTTCCTTTCAATAGATACTAATATATACTATATTTTCTCTCAATTAAACTACTAATATATATAATATATACTAATACATACTAATATATATTTTATTTCCTCTCAATACATACTTTATTTTCTCCCAATTAAACTAATTTTAAATTTTATATTATTATTATTTGTCCTCTGTTCATTAAAATATAAAATGCAAAATTATTTTAATTGGGAGAAAATAAAGTTTATTTTCTAAATTCTAAAAAAATTAAAATATAAAAACATAAAAGAAACAATAGATAACGTTTAGTTTTCAAAATAAAAACTTAATAAATGAATTAGATTTTGAGTAGGGTCATTAAAGCCCGAATTGGAAAATACTAGACTGAAAAATATTGGACCGGAGCCAAACCCCCTTGAAAGACACACAATTTATTTTATTTTATTTTAATGATTGAAAATGACATGATTAAATCTTGTGGCTTTTTTTATTTTTCATGTACCACTATATGAGTGGGATCTATCAAAATTAAAATATCAACATGAGAGCGGTTTAATTTATGTTGTTGTTGTTGTTGTTATTATTATTGTATGTTATACAATTTTTTTATTGTTTTATTCATTTATTTTTGACAAAATATGATAAACGTATAGTAATAAATACACATATGTAAATTAAATTCAATAGTTAATTATGTCCTCATCTTACTTTAATTTTAAGATTTGATTTCATATATTCTCCGAATGAATCAAAACCCTGAAAATTTTTAATTTATAATATGAAATAAAAAAAGAATAATGGAGTTGTTGTACTTGATCTAAACCATTATAAATTAATAAAAGTAAAAGTTAGTTACTTCACAAATAATCCTTGAACTAATTTTAAAAAATTAATATTAATATTATAGTTTAATTTGAAGTTACAGTTACAATCACTTTGATTTTAACACTTAAAATTCATGCAAATTAAGTTATAGTTTAATTAGTGAAGTAAAAATTAGTTACTTTACAAAAAATTCTTGAATAATGCAATTTTTTAATTTTAAGTTATAGTTACAACAATTTTGATTTTATTAATATGAATATCTTTTAAAACTAAATAAAAGATGTAATTAATACATGGGAAATTTTTATTAAGCCTCTCTTAAAGCCATTTGTCAAGTTTTAAGATATTATTAATACTAATAATACTTGAATAATGAATAATGGAGGTTTGATTTTTTTTGTTCACTTTATTGATGGTGATGTTCATCATATTTTATGTTTATATGCTATATCTTTTTCAATGAAGATTTCTCTAAGATACACTAATAAATGTTAGTCTTAATTTAGGTGTCATCTTTGCAGCATAACAATGAGGTAAAAAGAAAGAGTTTGAATATGATCAAATACATTGACCAACACTTCAAAGGCTATATTTTTTTTAATGAATAGTTAACTTAATATGAAATATCACACTTACAATTTTTTTTTAAATTATTTAAAAAACTCGAGAATGAATATATATTAATCTTAAATATATGTATAAGATATTGCAAAGTAGCAGTTTGCTGAGGATTTGTTTTTATTCTTCTATGTGGTTATGCAATTGTTAATGTACTCACTGGTAAGAACATCTGTCTCACAAATTCCTTAATACATTTTAGCCTCATAGTTTATACTTAAGCTCGAGGATTAAAAGCCACATTCTTGCCAAATTACATACATTGTCATTGGTATGTGCTATTAATTTGAAGTACAGACATATTATTGAATTTTAGTTGTTGTTTGTTAAGTAAATTTGATCAATTGCTGTAAAAAAACATTAAATAATTGTGAACATGATTCCTTAAAATATCACTTTTTTAGTATAATTATTATAATTATTATTGAATTTTTTAAAAATATTATTACAATTTACATGAATCCCTGAGCGTAAGCCCGGGCATCCATGCTAGTAATGTCTGAATTTAAGATGCAAACCATTAAAATTCAAAGTAAAAACCCCTCAAATTTATAATATTTATATGTTATTAAAATAATATATATTTCAATAACTATCCAACTCTAACTCTGTGGACAATAATTAACAATTTTCTCGAAGCCATAAAAACCAATAATTTTGTTTAAAGTCCCATAATTGATAATTATGATCCCGAGGCATGTTTTAGTGTTTTTTTTGTATATATTAATTCCAAGTGAAACTCAGAATCGCCGGGTCAGCGATTCATCTCCGATTCAGACGGAATGGAACCGGATCCGAATCGCTCCGTTGGTACTAGTCGGACCCCACTCAAAAATCCCGATTGGACGCCGCCGCCTCGTCCTCAGATCCCCTACGCCGGCGGCAATCCTCTCTTCAATTATGTCCCCTCTGCGACGTTGATCTCCTTCCCCAACGCTGATGTTCTCGGCAAGCTCACTACCAATCAGCTTAATGGTCTCATCTTCCATTACCTTCAGGACAAAGGTTTTGTTTGATTTAATTTGGTTTTTCTTTCTTTCTGGTTGAAAGAGCAAGAGTTCTTCTTGTGTATCTTCCGGATGTTTGATGATGAATTTAGTTTCCAGGATTGATTGTGTGTTTTTGGATTTTTAAATGTTGATCAGAAGTATGCACGCTCTTCTCTGTTTATTTTTCTTTGCTTTACTTTATTTCTGGGTTCTTGGCATCGTGGGCCCTTTGATTATCAGAAATGGATATGAAACCAAGAAATTCTTGGTTGGATTCAACTTTGACTTCTTGGATTTCCTTTTTCGGAAGTTCTTGCCTGAGGCATAGGTTTGTTTTCTTTCTTTCTTTTTTTTTTTTTTTTTTTTTTTTTTTTTGTGATGATTGTTCTTCTTTGGCTCGATCATTTCCGCAGACAAATCTTGTTTGGTTTATTTTTTGGGTGCTTGTTGTTCTTGCTGATGAAGAAGAGTTTCTCTTCAGATATATGCTTCTTTTCTTTTCTTTTATTCTGGATCTTCTATGTTGAATTGATTAGGGTTTGCATTGTCATCACATGTATGCTTGGGTTTGTTGTTGTTTTTGTTTCTCTTGTTGACAAGCAAGAGCTTCTCTTGAGATGTATGCCTGTTTTATTTTATTTTTCCTGGACCTTCAACCATTAATTGAGTTGCAAGGGTTCGGATTGCCATCACATGTATGCTTGGATTTGTTGTTGTTTTTATTGTTCTTGTCGACACGCAAGAGTTTCTCTTGACATGCGTGTCTGTTTTACTTTGTTTTTTCCTGGACCGTCAGCCATGAATTGAGGTGCAAGGGTTTGGATTGCCATCACATGTGTACGTGGATTTTGTTGTTGTTTTTGACGAGCAAGAGTTTTTGCTTAAGATGTATGTTTATTTTATTTTATTTTGGATCCTTGATGATGAAGCTTGATGGATTGTCATCATATGTATGCTTGGAATTAACAAGTGAGAGCTTGATATGTATGATTGTTTTGTTTGTTTCTTATTCTTATTATAATTATTATAACTTTTTTAATTTCTGGATTCTTGATGCTGATTTGCTTTTCAAAGGTTTGGATTGTCATCACATGTATGCTTGGATTTGTTTTAGTGTTTCTGGATCTGAATGATTAATAATAGAAGTTTGTTCATTTTTCACTCTTTATTTCCTCTTTGATCCACTAGAATTTCTCATGGGATGTTTGTTTGTTCTTTGGTGTATTTTCTGGAACATGGATGATGAGTTGAGTTTCTGAGGCTTGGATTCCGTGCGTTTCTGGAACTTGAATGGTGAAATTCTTGGTTGTCAGGTTTCAAAAACGCTGCATTTGCATTTGGATATGAAGCAAGCATTGAGAATATTCCAATTGATAAAAGCACAATTGACAATGGTGCTCTTCCTTCATTTGTACATAAAGGTCTTCGATACACGCAACTGGAGGCAAACATGCATGCAGTGGGTGTTTTTGTGTTCTTAGATCTTTTAAGTTTGAAGTTTTCCTAGCATATTAACACTGGCTGTGTTTCTCATGGCTTGAGTTTTGTTCATTTTTTTCCATATGGCTAGACTGATGCTGATTCTTTTATTGAGTGTCATCGTCTTGAACCCCTGGATATTATCACAAACAGTGCGCATGGCTTATCAAAAATCATAAAGAATATGAAAGAAAAAACCATGGGGAAGAGAAAATACATTGATGATGGTGTATCTAACCAAGAGCAGGAAAGCAGCAAACAGGAAAGAAAAATTGATGTTCATGGAGGTAAAATTTTTTTTTTAATTCTTCATTCAAGCTCTTATAGTTTTTGTTTAGTTTAGGATTTATCCAAACAAATCCAAAATACTACTGTTAAATACCCAGGGTTCCATTTCTTTTTTTAACTTGATAACCTTGATGAATTCATTTCGAAAGCAATTTGACCCACCAAATTTTATGTCTTGGGTGGATTACTGATTTTCTGATCGTAAGACAAGTTTGAACAAGATATTATCTTTTCAATTATTCTGCTCTTCCTTTAGATTTTCATTCACTTTTGAATGTTGTACCATTAGTAATCTTGATCGATGTGTTTGTGTTACCTTATGTTGAATGACTATCATCACCTTATATACCTTTAGTAGGACCTCCATTAATGGCACGCAACCCTGATTTGTCACCGGTGACTCATCAAGTTTTTGATTCAGATATATATCTTTTGGAAGGACATAGTTTAGAGGTTTGATCACTGATACTTTGCAATAATACTCGTGAAAATTATTATATTGTTAGTCTAAATTTGTTCGAAGAACTTTACTATTATGTGATTTATTTTCCTGCTCTAGGTTTCTGCTTGTGCTTGGAGTCCAACAGATTCTCTTTTGGCAGTTGGGTGGGTATAGTTTCCTGTCGATCACTCAGTCTAACTAGGACTTACATAAAGATTTGAGTTTTTATTGTTTGAATTTGCCAAAACTCCTTGTACCAGTGTTCTTTATCATGTTCACATGCTGCGCACCATCTTTATTTGCTAGTTCTCTGATGCAGGAGCAATAGACTAAGAAGTAGTTGATTTGGGTGGTAGATAGGTGTAAGGGTTGGTGTCCTTACACTTGGTCATTAGGAGGACAACTTGACATAGTTCAGGACACGATGGTGCACAGCCGCGTGGATTGGGTAGCGCGCGGGAGAGCGCGGAACATGTGTTGTGTCATGACCAAGAGCGGGTGAAATATCTCGCACAATCATGTGCTGAGATCGTGAGGCGCGCGCACGCTAGACCGTGGACGTGCGTATGACCGATGAGCGCGTGGGGCAGGCGTGCCCATACCAAAAATCAAGTGTCGTGGACTTAGATTATTTTAGAGAGTGAATCTCTAGCAAGTCTAGGTGGGGCGGGACACTTGATCATGCCGAGAGACCCAGATGCTGATTCCGGATTTGCTGAGAGATTACGCAAGCATATACAAGTGGGCACGCGGGCGGGAGCGTGGCCGAGCCAGGGGCGAGAATGGCATGCGGTATTACCGCGCGTGACCGGTACTGCTGCGAGCTGTGATCAAGGGTGGCTGGTTAAAGCTGCAGTAACGTCAGAGGACACTGCAAGCTAAGTGGAAGTCCGGGACTTCATGCCAGACTTATATTGGGCAAGGGGCTCAATTAACCTTAGGGGTAGCTCTTGTAATAGGGTCTATTATGTCTTTGGGAGAGGACAAGACCTCTTGGTGAGGATTTTTTGCCATGATTGTAAACTTTTCTCAAATCTAAGAGAGTTTATGTTTTTCTCTCTTTAAAACTGGTTTCTTGTGTCTTTTTCTCGTACTGTGGATGTTTTCCGGTTTTGCTCGCTTCTTTATGTGCTGTGTTTGTGTTGCGAACAGGTGTTGTTTCACCGTTGTTCTAACAAGGAAGGTTGATCTGCCACTTAGTTCAGGTGCCGCACGGCCGAAGGTGATCGGTTGAGGCCATGACAATAGGCCACTAGTATCACACTAATAAGATTTTAGGACTCACTCCTAAAATTGTAGACATCACACCTAAGATTGGTTTGCGTTTCACAAACCAAAGAAAATAAGTTCTATTTTCAGAAAACATTCATTGCCTCTTCTTTTTTCATTGGTGATTATTTATAGAGATTTGTGATATATGATGCGCAAACCAAGATGCATAATTTTCCACAAGAACCCAAGCGGTGCTTTTGGAAACCAAAAGGCTGAAACTCCCTAAAACTGCAACTCATAAATTCCCACAAGAACCCAAGGGTGCTTATGGAAACCAAAAGGCTTAATGCCCCTAATTAATATTTTAAACTCCTAAGACAACGGACTTTATTAAAAAAAAACACTCTCACAAGACTTTTGACTTTGACTAAAAGACAGTTGACTTGATCAAACTTGGACTTTGGTCTTTGGTTTCTTTTTCCTTGCGTACGTTTTCATAGGATGTTTCCATTTTGCATCATTCCCTCAATACAGATGGTCAGCCTGATCTGCAAGATTTATATCAATGAATCGCTTCCCGTGATTTAGTGCTGCCTTCATTGGCAACAACACAGATGGTCAGACTTAATGTGATTCCCAGTGATTTTCAACAAGTCATCCTACTGATTCCTTCCCTGTGAATTATGTATCATTCTTTAAATTACAATTGGTTGAAGTTGTAGCAAATTAATCATTAGAGTGATAACCTTCCTCATTTTGGTGCAAGCAACTATCTCACTGACTTATAATGCCCAAAGAGTTTCCTCTTCTTGATGTGCAGTGCCCATTAGTGCTTCTCAATTATCTGATCATTTGTTGGCTCGATTTGTTTAACCTGACCAGGCGGAGATCGAGAATCAGTTTATCAAATGCATGTGATGCTGTTTAGGCATCTCCCATAATTCAATTTCTGGAATAAGTGGATTTATGTCCTATTTTGACCGTTGAGGTTAATGCATTTCGAAGAAAGTCCTTATGCTAGCATATTTTTTAGTGTAACTAGCCCTAAGAATTGTTTTGAAGGTAGATTGCTGATCGAAAATTTTATCAAGTCTTCTTTGTCTTAAAGATGAAAAACATAATTGCCTGCAATGCTGTTTGGGCATTTCAATTAGTTCATCTCTAGAACAAATTAACTTATGAGCTATATATGTCTGTTGATGCTTCAATTGTGATCTATTTCTATATAGTTTTCTTGTTACCTTTACTGTCAACTGGCACTAATCCTAGGAATTTTTGGGGTATGATTACTTTTAATTTTTACTTTTAAAACTTTTTCATTATTTACCGTTTTATTTTATTCAATTTTTTCTTGTGTTTTCCCGCATTTTTTGAATGTTTGATCTATAAAGCACACAAGTTTTTGACATGCTAGAATTTATATATTTTTTGTTTAATAATAATCAGTAGCTTTATAATTCACCTTAAGTTAACTTCATTAAACCGGACTCATTAATTTCTGAGTTCTTTCTGATTTCAACATGTTCTTACTATGTTCTCATGGAGGGTTTAGCAAGTATTTCTTGATTTGATCTTGATTTGATCTTGTTTTGTGATGTTTTCAAAATTGATTGTTGCAAATTTTATGTTGGTCATGAATTTGCAACTTTAACAGACAGTTGTAATTTTCCTACTTGCGTTTTGAACATTACAAATGCAAATAGAAGGTACTTCCAACTGTACCATTTGAAAATATGCAAACTGCGGGATCAATCATGTGAATTTTGTCCTTCGAATTTGAGGATCAACCTCTAATATTTACTTGAAGTTTTCAAACATAAGTTTTTATAGCAGCCTTTAGCCAGATATCTTTCACATTTATTAATGATTGGTTGTACTATAGTTTGATAATTATGCTAATGATGCTTCTATTTCCTTTGGAATACTTTTGCCAACATCGAGATATATATATTAAGCTTTGTGTCTTACAGTGTAGTTAACAGGATTAAACTTTTAATTTTAAACTGACAGGTCTTCAGATTCAATGGCAATGATATGGAAAATTTCTAACGACCTCTCCACTATTTATAATTCAAATCCGGATGTGCGTTATCTAATTCGTCCAGATGCAAAAAACAATGGACTAGATGGTGTCAGCACAGTTGCGTGGAACGTGAGTTACTCTTTCAGTTGATGCTCCTGTTCTTGCAATTTTAATAGACACTCTGATATTTTTTCTCTCAGAATTATGTAATTCATTTTCATCCTTTGAGCTAGCATATAAAATTTTTTTTGATAATCATAAATCTAAAGGATTGTACTGAATTCAATCAGCTGGACGTGGGTTCTTATTGCACAGTAGTGTTTTGTTAATTTGCAGTGAATTGCTTACATTACAAATGTCTATTATATAGATAGAAGGGGAGCTACTTGCAACAGGATCATATGATGGGCTGGCAAGTATCTGGAGTAAGACGGGTTAGTTACTTTGTACTTATTTTTCATCTTAAGAAAGCAAGTAAAATTAATTATGAAGATGTTGAAATTTATGTTATTGCAGCCTTATGATAGCTTTATATTGGGATTTGTTCAATCCAAATTATATGGTTGTGATCTTGATTATGCAGTTGTAGTTATCACTTGAGGTATTGTAGCCGCCATAAAGTAGTTTAATACAGAGTTTTCTGTTCTGTTGTATCAGAATTATATTTTTTTTATCTTAAAAAGGTGAATACAATCTGACCATATTTAGTTCTGAAATATTACAAGACAGAGACACTAACGGTACAGAATCATGCCCATCAATCAATGCATGCTCTTACTGGACTGTGAGAGCCATTTGCCATGGTGTCTTGTAGCTGTTTTTTTTCTCTTTTAATATTTTCTTAATCTATGATTTTAATTGTAGGCCAAGAATGCAGCCTCATGACAGGATCTTTTTCCTCTTGAATCCTTTTCTATGGTAGACAGAATTATTCGAAAATCATCTTAATTTGTGGCTGCTATTACAGCAAATCTCTCTTGCGATTGCCTGTGTCTAGTAGGTAAATCATAGGTTTGGATATTGAATTTTGGGGTTTTCTAAACATATTTTTGTAATTCACTAATTCAATTTACTTTGTAGAATAAATTCATAAATACATCGACGTAACTGGCATAATATAGCATCTATAACTTCATTGTACAAGTGAGTGTGATGTGGCTTCCTTTTGCCAAAGCGCTCTCTCTCCTTGTAGTTATTGCCGCAAAATTTCTAATGGAGTCTTGAATATGGACATGTAACTAATGGGGATATATGAGCATATTTTTGTAATTTACTGAATGGAGTTACTTCAGGTGGCAAGAAAGTAAATAGATTGCTACATCAATATGGATTGGGATTATATAGTGTACTGCAATTGTCTGTTGGGATAATGCAAACACATTAGTTCGTTTGATTTTGCAGTCCTTTCTGTCAAAGTTCTCTTTGAATATAGTGTTGATTATTTGATCTTTAATCAAATCACAGCTTGTTTTATGCGAAATGCCGATCTTTCAACAACTATTTGAGCACTCCGTGTAAATAAAACTAGTTCAGTATACTTTGATTCTTCCCATGCTAAGTATAATATGGCGAAGCCTAAACCCACCACTAAATTACTTCTCAGTTATTGTTATGCAATATTTCTGTGCTAGTATCCCAAATAATTAAGCTACCCTTCTCATTTGTATAAAAAAAGGGTGCCTCTACATGAAAATTTTGGGCAGTGCTGTGTTAGCTATTGTTGTAAATGATGCCACAGGTGAATTAAAGAAAAGACTGGAAAATCATAGAGAGGCTATATTCTTTATAGGATGGAATAGTAAAGGTGATTTCCTCCTTACCGGCGGTTGTGATGACAGAATTGTTGTTTGGGACACTAACACATGGGAGTCTAAGCAAGAAGTTGCATTTCATTCAGGTGCAAGTTGATTCAGTTGGTAAAGTTAGAATTGTGCTTTGTTTTCATAATCTCTGAATGCAACAATGCTCATACTATCTACTTTTGCAGAACAATTGCTTGATGTTGCATGGAGGAACGATACTTCATTTGCTGCATGTTTAAGGGACAATAAAATTTCTGTTTACAACATTGGGGAGCCTCAGCCAGCCAAAACGTTTTTTGGATATCAGGTTTCAAGTAAAATATTTGTAATGTCAACTTTTAAAATGAATTAAATAATCTTGATGTAATTGGACTAGATTATGGCTACTGGCCGCTTTCAAAGTATTTAAAGTATTTTGTTATTTTATGGATGTGTCACCTTTGTGATCATTTGTTCTCATTCTTTACTTGTTAAGTTTATCTGCTTCTCTGGCCAAAGTGGTGCAAGGACCATTTTCTGAATAATAGTTCAAGGTTTTAGATGCTGTTGGTCAACTATGTGAGCCTGCAATTGGTTGAAACTTTTGACAGAAGTTTGAGATTGATTATTTTAGGCTACCTTCTCTCCTTTCACTTTTGTGAAATGAAAATGGAAACAAACACACATTGGTATTATGCCTCTCTGGCGCTTTTGGCTGTATATATATATATATATATATCTTAATGTTCCTAATACAATTGCAAAGGCACATTTCATCATTCTGTAGCCAGTGATCTAGAGTTACTGTTGGCAATACTATGACTGTTTGTGTGAGTCACTGTTGATGATCGTTTGACTTACATAAGTGATTCAATTTCAGGAGGAAGTTCATGATATCAATTGGAATCCTACTGGGAGTTTATTGGCTTCATACTCTCACGGCATAGCGATAAAGGTAACCATTCTTCATGAAAATGGTATTTGTCTATTCTACAAAGTTTTCTTGCTTATTGATGATTCAGCATTCAAGGAAATCTTACCTTGACTTTAGTTTTCAAAGATGCATAATTTTGATTATTTTACATAATTTACATATATACCTCACAAATAGCGAAAATTGCATTCATCCTGAATTTACCTTTTTGCATGTGGACCCCAGACACCTATTTCTCTTGAACATACAATCATGGGTTAAGTCAGCCATTAGTTTTTCTGCTTTATGATGTGATGTACTTTAAGTTGCATGTATGATTGAAAATTAACTATGTTCAAACTTAGTTAATGAGTAGAGTTAGCTGAAGATAATAAAGTTCTGATAAAACAATAACTTCTTCTGATGGTCTCAGATAAGATTTAGATGTGCACCAAACCTTGTGTGTCCAATGGTGTATTAAAAAGTGAAACAAAGGTCACGTGTAATTTCAGGATTTCTTGTTGTCCCATTTGCAAAAGATGTTAAACCTGGTATATGATTTGGTCTCACTGTAGGCATCCTGGCTTTTGCTGGTATCGGCTCTTGGTATAGATTTGGGCATGTTAACCTTGGCTTCTGCCTATTCTGGAACATTATAGTGAGGCTTATACCCTAATTTTTCTAGCTTGTGATCTGGCATTAAGAATTTGTTATTCTTGCCATGTGTTTCGATAAGAAGTGCGGCATATGAAGCAGGTTCTCTTCCACGAGAATAATGCTATTAGTTTTAGTCATCCAAGGTCAGTGGGTCACATCAAGGGGACACTGTGGACTGGAATGCTCTTTATGCTTTAGTTGACTCTTCTGTTTATTTATTTATTTATTTATTTATTTTCTTAATCTCCGGGGTAATGTTGGGTGACCTCCCTCTTCACTGATTTCTGTTATCATATTTGAAGCAATAGCTATTTATACAATAACCAGTTTCACCTTTTGTTTTTTTGGTTTAAACTAATGGCTAAATTTCAGAATTTCTATAAACTTTTTCCCAGATTTGGACCCTTGAGCAAGACGAATGTCTACATGATCTGATGCATAATGAGGTTTGGGCCTTTTCTTTACTTCTCATTGTTGGTCATTTTGTATGATTATACTGGAATAATTTATTTAATTGCATTTCAGAGTGTAAAAATTGTTAGATGGAGTCCTACTGGCCCAGGTACCAACAACCCTAATAAGCCCTATTGTTATCTTGCTAGGTAGGCAATGTGACTACGTCCTCTTTTCTCTGCTTGCATGTTTTCAATTGTGCCATACTGTTTACTTCATGTCTTAAATATGTGTTGGATGCTGAGATTCTGTCAAGTTATCAACTGAAATTTGCTTTCATGATTGATATGGTTCTACTTCGTAATGTTTATGTACCAACAAAATTTTCTAAGTGCTTGTGTAAAATTTAATTCGTTAGGCACATATTCCATTATTCCATATGTTGCACTGATTTGACTGATATTATCATTCTGTAATCTTGAATAATCGATTTTGATCTGTTCTTTGATGGTTTTATATGATCCTGTCAAATTTCAGTGGTTCCAAAGACAGAACAGTGAGAGTATGGGATTGTTTTTATGGGCAGCTCCTCTATTGCTTCAATGGTCACAGGTACCTTGGTCATTAAATTTCTAACTGATACTTTGATACATAGTTTAGCATACTTTTGATGTGCAAATTCATAACATTTTGAGCGTTAGGGCATCTATAGTTGAATTAGCATTTCGCCCGGATGGTGAGTATTTAGCAAGCGCAACAAAGGATAAGTGTTTACTCATATGGAATATCAGAGATGGGAAAATTATAAAGTCTCACAACTCCTGTGACACTTCGATTTATAATCTCTCTTGGAATAAAGAAGGCAAGCTGATAACAGCAGGTTCTGATGGTGGCACTCTCTGCGTGGTTGATGTATCTTTTTGATCTTTCTTATGTGCTATGTGAACTCATGCAGAGCTGTTGAAATGATTTCCTGGTCATTTAACATTCAGATACTTTTCCTAACTTCTTTCTTTTAACTGATTTTAACACCAATTTTTTCTCCTTGCTCTGATTGTGAAATTAGATCATCACTGTTTCTTGGCACTTTTGGGCCTTTGGCTTGTCTTTGAGCATAGTTAATGTTTTTGTTGTAAAGCTTTTGTTAATACATTTGAAAGTACTCCAAATCAATGGTTGCAAGATTAAGATATTGGATGCTTGCAAGCAGTCACTTTTGTATTGCAGAATCTCCCGATCATCGTTTCTTTTTACCTGTCAGAGTGACCATAGGCAATTTGTGCCTTGTTTTTAAATCTTACATAATAATATAAAAATTTTAATAATTTTAGTTTATATGAATAGATGTCACCACTGGTGTAATTTTGCAACTTATATAAGGTTGTTTGATTTTTTTTATTAATTTTTTTTAGGATCAAAAGTTTTTTTGCGTACGTATTCTGAGTATGAAAATAAGTATTTATATTTTGACTTTTAGAATTTTTCTGAATGCGTACTTTTCACTAAATGGTTTGAATTGATTACTCTGGGGTGGTGTTTGGTTGGGGGGAGAAAATTAAATACAAGGAGTTTTCAATTACCTATGCAGTAGTAAATATTTGAAGTTTTAAGAACAACAGTGTCAAAGTTTGTTGTTTGATTAGATATAATAGGTAATATTATATTATGGCATTTTGTGTTTGATTGGAAATTTTTGATTTCTATGAATTTTCATCTCAATGCTAGAACTTGTAAATTTAGATTTGGAAAAATATGTATTTGGATTTATGTATTTAAAGAATATGGATACCAAGCGATGAGATTATTTCTTATTTAGAAAGGATAGAAGAGAGAAACGAGCATGGCACTCGTGAATTGCTGGTTAATTGCTAAAGAATCACCTAGTAATAGTCATCTGCCAGGAAGAAAGGCAAATTAGGGCTTAAGCTCGTGGGAGGTGGATTGACCCATCCTTAGAGGGTTTAGGATTATGGGAAGTGATTGACTCCATCATCCAGCTCATGCCAAAATACATTTAAGTGGGAAGTGTGGAGACGTACCACTTCTTTGATATAAGGGTAGTGATATCACTTGCAATACTTATTGCCCGGGCTTTCATCGTTTCTCCAGGAAACCCAACAACATTTTCATTGCCCGAGCTTCCATCGCTTCTCCCGACATCTCTATCACCGTCGTTTTACTAACTAAAACAATTGATTAAGTTAAGAAATTATTTCATTAAATTTAAAAAGATTTTTTATTTCATTGATTTTTTAAAAAACATTTTATACATTTAAAAATATTTTATTATTATTACTTTAATGCTAAAAATAATTGACAAGTTGTTAATAAAGTATACTAACATAAGGGTATTTATGTCATTTTGCCAAAAAATTATCAAGAATATATTTTAATACCACACACAAACATATTACTTTCTCATCAATTTAATCAATTTTCTAATACATACCAAACAAAGGAATGTTACTTTCTCATGAATTACTTTCCTATCAATTACTTTCCCATCAATTAAATTTTATCATAGCATTCCCACAGTAAAAGCACCAAATGCAACCTAAGTGTGTATAAGCGAGAATGTGAGAATAAAGCTAGAGTATTAAGATGTTAGATAAATTTTTATAAGCTCAAAAAAATTTTGAAAGTAGGTGAAAGCGGATTTTTATAAGGTGGTTCATTTCCCCATTGCAATAAAAAAATTACTGAAGAAATTTTAGTTCAAAATCTACTTCAAAGCAAAAAAACACTAGAAGTGAAGGGATGTTGTAGCCGGTCCTAGGATGGACCAAGGTGCCCTCGAGCATTAGTTCTTGCTTTAGAGGCAAACTAGTCACTTAGCACTAGTGGCATTCTTGCATGTTAGCATAGCCTCTGCGTGAAATCTAACAATTAACCCGGGGCAATTCGGTCATTTGGACCATTTGTTATTCATTTTTTTATTAGAAGAGTAAAGGAATAATTTGCTCGGTAAAAAAAAAAAAAAAGAAAAAGAACAAGAAAACCGGCCATTCACTTCTTCTTTCTTCTACCCTTCTCCACCGATACCTCTATTATTTAAAAAATCCACCAACAGCCAATTTTCACTCCTTGACAGCCAAAACCTTCTCCAAACTTCTTCTAGAGTAAGGTATACCTTTTAGATAAATTTGATTTCGAATTTTCATGCTTTTTCCTTGTTTTTCTTTGTTTAGAAACTTAGGCTGAAATCTTTGAAATTCTTAGGAAATTCTGAGTTATTTTGGCTTAAAATGAAGCTCTTGTTCTTGTGAGTGTGTTGGTATATTTATTTTTTAGATATTCCTTGTAAATCTTGGTGAAAAATTCATGTTTTCGGTCGAAGTTACTGTGGCAAATCCGGTTGTTACTATAGCACAAACATGGTTAATGTGGCACCATAAAATTTTTATCATTTCTTCTATTTTCTTGGCTCGATATGTAGCTCGAACTCATTGATATCACTTTTACTTGAGTTTAGGATTTTTCTGGGTCCAAAATGACTATGTTTTGCCCTATAACCCTAGTGTTGCATGTCCAACATGTAACATCGCATATGCATTTTTTTTAGCTTTTTATTCTTGATTTAATTGCTTCTTGGGTTCCCTGCTTGTGTCTAGGTAGCGAAACATCTTTCAAGGGGAAGGAGATCACTGACAAATGAACACATCTCGAGGCGAGACAAGACTACTTGTTCTATGAATGGTTAATTCCTATTTGCATAGTCTTCATAACCCACTATTGTCCCTAAAGGATTTATGGAATCTTTTGAGACCCAAACTTCCCCTTTAGGGAAAAAAATGGGGGCGTCTTTATTAGAGTTATAATTTGGAATATTTGGTTGGAAAAAAAAATGCACACATATATATTCCATGATAAATATTTTGCCTTTTCCTCTCTTATTGTCAAAATCATTCATAAGTTTTTCTCATAGATTGCAACAACTCCACAAAAAAGAAAGCTTGTTTGGAAGGTTGTGTTGCTGCAGCCAAGCGCAAAGTAGATTTTTTTAGATAGCAGACATGCTCAAACGATGATAGATCAATAGAGTTTGAAGGGGTGCTCATAGTTATATCCACATTGTATAGCCGTGGTTCCCTTGGTTATCTTATTTACTCTTTTATCTTTTTCTCTTGTTGGTTTCCTAGTTTTGTTGTACTTTATCAATTTTCACCCCAGTAGAATATTTTTTATTAACTTTTCTCTACTTTACGGTATTTACCACTTAATTTTATAGAATTAATTAAAATTAATTGTCCATAATTCCATTTAAACATTTTAAAATATATTAAGTAATAATTAATCAGACATATTTAAAGTAATGAATTTGATTTTCATAAATAATTTATCAAAGTTATTTTTAGAAGGTATATCATGATTCATTATTAAAAGTTATTTGTCAGATATACTACATTTTGTTAATATTAGATATGCCAAGAGTAATTTGACCATTTATTATCTTACCAAAAATAAATATGGTTTTTGAGGTAGGGTGCTGCAATTTGACAAAATTTTGATCCTATGTTTTTGGTATGAAAAATTATGAAGTTTTGTTGTACTGTACTATCCATTTTGTAAAACAAATGACTGAAAAAAATGACTTCATACTATAGTTTGTTTTTTTCTTGGATGAAACCTATGTTTTTCTAACTTTATTAGATATTATTATTATTATTATTATTATTATTATTATTATTATTATTATTATTATTGCTATAAATGGTGTAATACCAGGTGTTGTCTTGCTAGAATCTATGCCAGATCGAACAAGGACTTTACATAAAATTATTGGACCATTCAATTGCTTTTCTATTTGGTATTGCATCTTTATTAATTACTCTTTATTTTTTTGTGACTATATGTCTTTGCTTTTTTTTTTTGTCTGAAACAAAATTTTGATTGAGAGTTTGAATTGTCAAAAATTAATATCATCCAATGAGGATTAGAATTGTATAATTTTACTTTTTTTTTATGGGCTATATATATTTAAGTTACCAATATTGGGCTAGGGCAATAGATAAAGTATCCTCTCAGATATAAGTGGTTAGCTGTTCAAATCTCACCAATGCATGGTGAGCAAAGGTTCATGTTGCACATGCAATGGGGTATTCGTTGCACAACATGCCATAGGATCCTTAGGGGCCGTTTGGTTCGGAAGTGTATTACCGAAGTGATGGAAGTCTGGAAGTGGCACTTCGGGGGAAGTGAGCAGTTCAGCTGGAAGTGTCCACTTCTGTGTGTTTGGTTGAAGCTGAAAACTGGACTTTCGAAATCACTTCTTGTGTTTGGATGGTTGAAGTAAATATATGAAAAATCTCACTTCAGTCACTTTTTGGTGTTTGGTAACACCGAAGTGGGGATATAATCACCACTTCGGTGAAGGAGTAAAGTTACCCCTCATACCTTTTGTTGTTTATATGTTAATTACATTATGATATTTCCATAAGTGATTTAATTAATTTATCGCCATTGTAATAAATAATTTATTATTTAAAAAAAATATTGCACATCCAATCTTAACTTATTATGATGCTAATAAATTATGATATTTACTTAAGTGCTTTAACTAATTTACTCCCATCCTAATAAAGTATGAGATTTACCTAAATGGTTAGATTAATCTATTATCATGGTATTAAATTATTTATTCTTTGTAGGAAAATATTGCACATCTAATATTAATTTATTACCATATTAATATATTATGCGATCTTAAGTGAGTTAATTAATTTATAAATTAAAAAACGGAATATATATATATATCCCTGAATATTCTTCTGATACATATATAATATTAAAAATAAGTTATAAATTATATAAATATTGATCTAAACTCAAAATAGGTAATATCAGAATATAAAAGAAAAAAAAGAAAATAATGCTCAATTCCAAGACAAACAATTACTAATCAAATGATTGAAAGAGAGAGAGAGAGGGATGATCACGTGTATTTCACGTGCGCCGAAGTCAGGGGTCGAAGTGGTGGCTTCGGCCCTTTTCTTCCCGAAGTGTAGCACCGAAGTGGAGGGGTGCCGAAGTTGTCACATCGCCAGTTCGGTGACAACTTCGGTGAACCAAACACTATGAACTGGTCCGGAACTCTCCACCTCGGTGACTTCCCTCTCCACTACGGGGAAACAAACGGGCCCTTAGTATGGGAGCGAGATTGTAGCCTAATCTCCATACCTCCTAGTGAAAGTGTATAGTCAAATGCTCAATTCCTAATTGGTACAAAAGAAAATGTATGCTTACACTTTTTAAAAATTTGAATACAGTGAAACAAGGTCCCAAAAGGCAACCTTGTGAAATACAAAGTGGAGAATAGCTGATTTGGATACTCGAGTTAGATCTAACATTATGGCTTTTGTTCACTCTTTACAAATGAGAACCTTAGAGGTCTCATCTCATAGGCCTAACCAAAGAGACTTGGGACATTCTAACCAAAATCGAGGATTTAGGTTGAAGAAAATAATCATATCTTTCACTAGTTTTTTACCATCTTCCTCTTGAATTCTTAGGATTCTTCACTTATTCTTATCTTGGGTGTTTGTAACTCCAAAATACAAATGCCAAAAGTTGGAGGAGTCTGCCAATACCACTAAAAAAAGTCTCAAGTTCTTAGACCACCGTGCTAGAGAGTTGAGGACCTCTTAAGAGAGAAACACTGGCTCAGACTAAGGGGATCAAGTTATAGCCATGGCATTAGGCAGCCCATAGCTGTCTCCCTGGGCTTTCACCTCATTTTTGCTTTCTATTTGTCTCTGTTAGCTCCACTCTTAGTGGACCTTTTGTTGCTTTTCTCTTCATTGTACTCTCTTACTTTGTTGTCTTTGGCAGCATCAATATTTCACTATGATGTGTACTTATTTTATGTTCCATCAATAAAGTGGTTTATCCAACTTTTAAAAAAAGAAAAAAATGAATATTGGGAAGATAAACAAGGACAAAAGCTTTAAGTAAAGTTTAATCATATCTTAAGTTTAATATTCATTATTTTAAAGAATGCAAGTGTTCACTCATGCCTATGCCTAGAGGATGACTGCAAAGGTTTACTAATAGAGTTCATGATAGTTATGTATCTAAGTTCTGTGGGTAAAATTTTTAGTAGGTCATCAAACTTTGGTCAATTATCAAAAAGGTGTCCCAACTTCAATTTGAATCAAAACGGTTACCCATCTTTAATTTTCTTTCACCGGGAGGTTACCCGAGGGATTCCGGCAACTCAGTGGTGACGTATTAAAAGCCTAATTGATTCAAATTTATTTACTTTCTATTTCTAATTTATAATAGTTCCGTTTCTAAATTTCAAATTTGTGTAAAATATATTTTATATACAAAATTAATTTGAAAAACTTAAATCTATATATATTTGCAAGAATTGTTTGAAAATTTGCATTATACAAACATCTACTTATGATTTTATTATTGTATAAACATGGATACATTTAGATTAGAATTATTTCGAAATTGTAGAAATAAATATATAAATATTTACTATAAATCGTGAAAAATACATACATACATGCATACATATATACACCAACATCTGTAAATTTTATAAATATACAATTTTTTGAGTTAAAACAATATATATATATTCAACAGTAATAATGGATTTTAAACTAATTTTTATGTTATTTTAATTTATATATATTTTAAAGTTGGAAACAGACCTTAATAAGAGAGACGTATTAACGTGGACGCCTTTCTTGTCGTTAATTCAGATATTATTCAATTGACTATTGCTCATTAATGCTTGGCTAATGATTACCATCTTTCGGTTATCTTCTTTTTAGACTTTATTGATTATTTTGGTTGATCAAATCTATGACTTGGGCTTAATGATAATCCTTATTGGCAACATGATCATAATTATATTTCTCCTTCCTATCCATTTCATATTGATTATACTGCCACCTCTTGGTATTTATAGATATTTAGAGGGATTCTGGTTTTCTAAAAATTTTGATGGTCATCCCTAGTCTTGTCTCCACATAGCTTAAGAGTATTTTTGGTCAAGAAAAACAGATCGATAATTAGCTTATTTTATACCATGAGTTCACATCTTCAAGTCAACATTTCCCATAGATTGCACTAAACTATTGATGCAAAGATCAACCTCCCCCCCAAAAATAACATGTATCTCAAGCAAAAACGTTAAAGAAGGTAATAATCGCTACAATCCATTAAATACGGTCATACCCTTTCTTTAGCAAATACTTTTTTTTTTTCAATCTATAGACTTGGTTAAGGTTCAATTTTGGCATCTAGCCATCTTTTTGCTTGCAAGGCCCCTGTGAGAAAAACACCAAGACAACAAAGTCAATCTAAGTCTTTTGTGCAAGAGAGAGAAAGAGAAGAATGCTGTAATGCCCTAAGTTAAGCAAGAGCTTATCCTTAGAGAGCGGCAAAGTTAAGGAAATAAAGAGTGAGTGTTTTTAGATCTATAGTGGTTGAATGTTTTACTAGAACTCCCCCTTGCCTTGATGGATGATGCTCTTTTTATATATTTGTTATGGAAATTAGTTTTCTTGTCTCCCTATCTAAATGACCAAACATGCTATGTCTTATTTAGGAGAGTTTCTCCAATCTATCAGATGCCTGACCAAGCTTCTATCTCTATTAGAAATTCTTTCTTTTTTTTGTTAGATGGGTAAATGCGATTTGTTTCCCCATGGATTAAATTTTTTTACTTTTATTGTTTGACGATAGGTGACAAACACCCCCCATATAAGGGATTGTCAAGGGACTGGCATGTTTAGAAGTGCAATAATTATAGTGGGTTATCAATGCCCTAAATACTTAGTAACTTAACTTGGTTATGAGCCATATGGGGAAACGAAAGTCCATCATGTGTATGCCTAGGAGATTTACAAGAATTATATGAACTAATAAGTCCACTTTCCCATACAACCCTAGAGGGAAAATATACAACTTCTCCCACAACGGACCCATTCAAGACTTATTTGAATAGCATCATGTATAGTACTGTGAACGACACCAATCTAATAAATTCTCTCTAACATGCATTGGCAAGTGCCTTACCACTACACTAAGCATGTGTTAAACCCCAAAGATTAAATCTCCCTTGTTAGATGAGTGGGTACTTGGATCCAGTTTATTGGGTCTATAGTACTCTACCTGCATGCCCGATTATACATACTATTAAAATAAATGTAAAAATTCACCCATGGGGTAGCAAGTGCCATGTCTAAGTATCTTTTTTCACCCATCTATACATACTATCAAAGTAAATGTACAATTTGCTTCCATAGTGTTTCAAAGAATAAATTAAAATGTTTTAATATATTTAAGTTTTTATATTAATTATATATTAATAATTTAAAATTTGTATTACATTTATTTAATTATAAATAAATATGAGTGAAACTTTTTAAAAACAACGTATGCCAACTGTTTTTATTATAGGAGTTATTTGATATATAATGTTTTTATTGTATGTATATATAAAATATTATCTTTAAACCTTCAAAATACGGAACCGAGGAGTTTGCCTAGCATATATGTCCATTACTTTTTAAAAATTTTAATATTTACTTCCTGTAAAATGAACTTTATCTAGAGAGATTGAGATAATTGCTTTATTACTGAATTGTACATTGTTCACATATTATTTTATTGCAAGCTATAATTATTTTGAGTATCTTGCTTATTACACTATCAAGTTTATAAAGCTTTCATTAATAATTTTTCCAATCAAGAGTGGTCAATCAACTTACTGCTCAATAGAATAAAGAGCAGTCACAGCTTTATTAATTTAGAGTCTTATCATTTGGGGTTTTAAACTTCGGTCATCATTTGAGTTATTGTTGGTCCATAAGAAGGTATTTAAATCTTTTGTTATTTGTCATTTTGTAGATCGTTGGTGTTTGCATTTAATGAAATAAGCTTCAAACCAATTTTTTTTTTTTAATCCTTGAACACAATATGTGAAAGAATTGTTAAGAGAAAAACACATTTGACATGTATAACAATTCATTAACAGCAAAACCAATAAATAATTCATAAGTATTGGATTTAAAACTACTTAAAAATCGTCGGAGCAGAAATTTAAGAGGCAAACAATGAAAGGTTCAAGTGCCTTATATGAAAATTAAAAAAAAATTAACAACATACACAAATATGGAATAAACTAGAATAAATATTTGTGCTCTCATTTTGGTTTTGGAGTTTAATTTTGGATATTTTTCAAATAAACACTTTACACAAAATACCTGGTACTAATAGATTAAAAACCGTTTGTTTTTATTTTTTTTATTTTTTTTGCTTGCTAATGTTGTGCGCTAAGGTTTCCCAAGAAGATAGGAGTTAACCTTTGTGTTATATCTTTTTCAACCAAAAGAAAAATGCAAAAACAAGTTATTAAAATAATACATGCTTAAGTATTCCAGTTTAACGCCTTCCAATAATAAGCAATTTTCTCAAAGCCAAAAAACCAATAATCCAACTGTGTTTCTGTTTAAATTTCCCATATAACCCTTTCCACCATCTATCATTGACACTTCTGATCCCGAGGCATACTTTAGTATTTATATATATATATATATATTAATTCAGAGTGAAATTCAAAACGGCCGAGTCAGCGATTTCTCCGAGTGATACACAATGGAATCGGATCGGAATCGCTCAATCGTTACGAACCAGATCCAAATCAAACTCGGAAAGGACGTAGAATTGATGCCACCGCCGCCGCCGCCTTCTTCTCCGATCCCATACCCCGGCGGCAATCCGCCCTTCAGTTATATTCCCTCTGCCAGGTTGATCTTCTTCCCCAACGCTGATGTCCTCGGCCAGCTCACTTCCGATCAGCTCAACGTTCTCATCTTCCAGTATCTTCAGGAAGAAGGTTTAGTTTGATTTATGTTGGTTTCTTGGATTTTTTTTTTCTGGTTGATGTTCTTTGGTGAGCAAGAGTTTCTCTTGAGATGTATGTTGGTTTTCTAATGTACTTTCTGGTTTTCTGGAATTTGAATGGTGGTTAGAAGTTCGTATGCTCTTCTCTGTGTATTTCTTCTTTGCTTTACTTTCTTTGTGTTCTTGGGCCTTTGAATTGTATCAGAAATGAATAGGAGCCAAGAAATTGTTTGGTTTGGTCTAACTCTTGACTTCTTGGTTTCCTTTTTAGATGTTCTTGTTGGAGCGAGAGTTTCTCTTGAGGCGTATGATTGTTTTCCTTCTTTTTCTTTATGGACGATTAATTGGGTTTTTAGCGTTTGGATTCCTTGTATTTTCTAGATATTGGATGTTGAGCTAACCCCCATATTGCTTAATTTCTTCATCCTCTAATACCTCCAGAGAAAAAGGTCTTCTTTAATTTAATTTGATTTCTTGGCTTTTTTTTATTTTTTATTAATTTTCTTTTTATTATTATCTTTTTAGTGGTAGTGGTTGTTCTTGTTGTCGAGGAAGGGCTTCTCTTCAAATGTATGTTTGTTTCTTTTGTTTTATTCTGGATCTTCCATGATGAATTGAATTTCTAGGGTTTGAATTGCCATCACATGTATGCTTGGATTTGATGTTGTTGTTTTGGCAAGCAAAAATTTTTGTCAGGACGTGTTTTTTTGGATCCTTGATAATGAAACTTAAGGTTTTGGATTTGTCGTCACATGCATGCTTGGAATTAACAAGAAAGAGCTTCTCTTGAGATGTATGTTTGTTTTGTTTTCTTTTTTCCTTGGATCTTTGATGATGAATTGAGTTTCAAGAGTTTGGGCGGTCATCACATGTATGCTTGGATGTCTTGGTATTCCTGGATCTTGAATGATGAATTAGAAGTTTGTAAGTTTTTCTGTTTTTCCCTTCTTTGATAAGCAAGAGTTTCTCCTAAGATGTATGCTTGCTTGCTTATATATTTTCTGGATCTTTGATAATTAATTGAGTTTCGGAGGCCTGACTTCCCGTGTGCTTATGGATCTTGAATGGTGAAATTTTTGGTGGGTTAGGTTTCAAACACACTGCATTTGCATTTGAATATGAAGCAGAGATTGAGAATATTCCAATTGATAAAAGCAAAATTGACAAAGGCGCTCTTCCTTCATTTGTACATAAAGGTCTTCGATATACGCAGCTGGAGGCAAATATTCATGTGGTGGGTGCTTTTGGATTTTTAGATCTTTTAAGTTTGAAGTTTCTTTGAATTGTTAAATCTGGCATATGTCTTTTCATGGTTTAAGTATTTTTCTTTTTCATTTTTTCATATGGACAGACCAATGATGATTTTTGTATTGAGTGTTATCGCCTTGAACCTTTGGATATTATCACAAACAGTGTGCACGGTTTATCAGAAATCATAAAGAACAGGAAAAAAAATCCTAAGGGGCCGGGAAAATCCATTGACTATGGTGTATCCAACCAAGCGCGAGAAAGCAACAAACAGGAAAGAAATATTGATGTGCATGGAGGTAAAATTTATTTCTTTTCTTTTTCATTCTAGCTCTTGTAGGCGTTATTTAGTCTAGGATTTATCTAAACAAATCCCAAATGCTATTATTTAACCACCTAGGTTTCTATTTCTTATTTAAGTTGAGATCCTTTTTTGATTAATGTATTTCAAAAGCAATTTGACCCACCAAATTTTGTCTCTTGAGTAGATTACTGTTTTTCTGGTTGTAAGGTAATTTCTAAAAAAGATACCACCTTTTTAATGGTTCAGCTCTTCCTTTAAATTTTGATTCACTTTTGAATGTTGTACATCAATAACCTTTATCATGATGCGTAATCACTAATTTGCTATGTGGACCTTATTGGAATGACTATCATCACCTTTTGTACCTTTAATAGGACCTCAATTAATGGGCCACGACCCTAATCTGCCACCAGTGACTCATCAAGTTTCTGACGCAGATGTATATCTTTTGGAAGGACATAGTTTAGAGGTTTGATCAATGAAGCTTTGCAATAATATTCATGAAAACAATTATGTTGTTACTCTAAATTTGCTCAAAGAACTTTATTGTCTTATTTATCTCCCTGCTTTAGGTTTCTGCCTGTGCTTGGAGTCCAACCGATTCTCTTCTAGCGATTGGGTGGGTATAGTTTCCTCTTGATTTGCTCAGCCCAAATAGGACTTATATGAACATTTGAATTTTTATTTTAGTTTGGAATTAGCCAAAGCTCCTTGCACTAGTGTTCTTTATCTTGTTGACATGCAGCGCACCATCATTATTTACTAGCTCTCTCAGTTCACTAGCAGATTTGCAAGATTTATATCAATGAATAGTTTCTTCTAATTTAGTACTGCCTTCGTTGGCAACAATACATATCATTGGATTAATGCCTTCCCCTGTGATTTTCAACAAGTTAGTCTACTGATTCCTTTCTTTTGAATTATGTAACATTCTTGACCACAAAAACAGCTACTACTATGGTCGGTTGCATGAATTCTTCCCCTCCGCCTTGCTCTATCAAGGACCCAAAAATTAGATAAACACAGCGCGGACATATCATGTCGTAAAGTTTTTCCTAAATACTTTCTAGGTCCACCTGTTCTCTTCTGTGACTTTCCTCTTAAAGAGGTCCCACCTATCTTACGAAGCATCTAACAGTTATTTAAGGACATGTCTCAACTATCTTAATCAAGTCTCTTTTAACTTGTCAGTAATAGGTGATACTCTCAAATTATTTTGGATAAATTCATTTCTTAATCGCTCACCTTTGAGTAGGTTGTAACATTCCTGAAATTACTATTTATTGAACTTATAGCAAATTTATCATTAGACTGAGAACCTTTCTCATTTAGGTGCAAGCAACTAGCTCACTGACTTTATAATGCCCAAAGAGTTTCTTCTTCTTGATGTGCTGTCATCATTAATGCTTCCTAGTTATTTGAACATTTGTTGGTTTGATTTCATTAATTTGACAATGTCGAGATCCAAAATCAGTTTAGTTTTGAACATGCAACAACATTAGGATGCTAAGTTGGAAACTAGATTTTGTCATTCAGAATCAGCTTACCAAATGGCAATGATGTTGGTTAGGCATCTCTGTAATTCAAGTTATGGGATAAGTGGATTTTTGTCCTACTTTGCCATGGAGGCTAACACATTTGTATGGAAGATCCTTATGTTAGCATATTGTCTAGTGTAATTAGTTTGAAGACTTGCACTGAAGGTAGATTGTTAACTTGAATGTCTTTTCAAGTTTTGTCTATCTTAAAGATGAAAACTTGCCTGCAATGTTGTTTAGTTATTTTGATTAGTTCTTCTCTAGAACAAGTCAACTTATGATCTACATATGTCTGTTGATGCCTTAATGGTCATCCATTTCTATATAGGTTTCCTGTCACCTTTAATGTTAACAGCCACTTCTCCTGCGAAAGTTTGTACCATGATAACTTTCCATTTTTTATTTCTAAAATTTTTTCTTTATTTCCCATTTTATTGAATTCAATGTTTCTTGCATATTCCTTCATATTTGAATGCTCGATTGCAATCATATTACACTAGTTTTTGACATGCTAGTATTTAGATATTTTTTGCTTAATACTTATCATTTGAGTAAGTCTATAGTTTACCTTAAATAATCTTTACAAAAATGGGCATGCTAATTTCTGAATTCTTGCTGATTTCAATATGTTCTCATTGTGTTTTCATGGAGGATTAAGCAAGTATGATTTGTGTTTTCAAAGTTGATGCATGCAAATATTATGTTGGTCAAGAATTTGAGACTTCCTGTTTATAACCCAGAATCCCAAATCTGAAAGATTTATAAGAAACTTTTAAAAGACAGTTGTACTCTTGCTGTTTGTGTTTTGAACATAACAAAAGTGAATAACAGGTTACTTCCAACTTTGCCATTAGAAAATATGTGCACTGCAAGATCAACTCTCGTCTGTTTTGTCCCTAAAATTCAAGGATCAACCTCTAACATTCACTGGAAGTTATCCGACATAAGATTTCAAAGGTCCCTTTGGCCTCATACTTTTCACATCTATAATGATTAGCTATACCACAGTTTTAATAATTATGCTAATGATGCTTATATTTGATTGAAAATATTTTTTAAATATTTAGATATATACATATATATATGTGAAGGTTTGTGTTTGATGGCACATAAGATTAAGCTTTTAGTTTTAATCTGGCAGGTCTTCAGATTCAATGGCACTGATATGGAAAATTTCTAATGACCTCTACACTATTTATAATTCAAATCCGGATGTGCATTTTCTGATTCGTCCTGATGCAAGAAACAATGAGGTAGATGGAGTCAACACACTTGCTTGGCACGTGAGTCACTCTTTTGATTGATGCCCATGTTCTTACAATTTTAGTAAATATTTTGATATTGTCTATCAGAATTATGTAATTCATTTTCATTGTATTTATTATATTCTTCTGATAATCAGCAATCTAAAGGAATGTACTGAATCCATTCACCTGGACATGAGTTCTTATCACACAGCAGTGATTACCTAATTTGCAGTGAACTGCTTATGTTTTAAACGTCTGTTATGCAGGGAAAAGGGGAACTACTTGCGACAGGATCATTTGATGGGCTGGCAATTATCTGGAGTAAGAATGGTTAGCTACTTTCATTTTATTTTTCATCTGAATAAGACAGATTGCATTGATTATAAAGATGAAATTGGGATTTGAGTCATTGTAGCCTTAATAATAGTTTAATTTTGGGATCTTTTCAATCAAAATTATATGTTCGTGATCTTGATTGTGCAGTTGCAGTGAGCACTTAAAGTGTTGTGGGCTCCTAAAAAAGTTTCATTCAGAATTTTCTGTTATGTCCTATCGGAGTTATGTAAATTTTTTTTTAATCTCAAAGGTGAATACAACTTAAGCATATTTGGTTATGGAATATTATAAGGTAGAGAAAGTAATGGTACCGAATCAAGCCATCATTCAATGCATTCACTTAGCGGATGGATAGAGGCACTTGCCATGGCCACTTATAGTTGCTTTCATTTTCTATTAACGAGGAGTCGGGACAAGAAACCATTTCCTCAATCCATGTTTTTAAGGATAGGCCAAGAATGCATTCTCATAAGTGGATATTTTCTTCTTCAATCCTTTTCTATGTTAAAAAAGAATTATTGGAAAATCACCTTAGTTCGCATTTGCTATTGCAGCAAATGTCTCGCATTGGTCATTGAAAGATTGCCTGCGTCTAAAGAATACATCACCTGTATGGATATTGAATTTTGGGGGTTCCTAAGCATATGTTCATAATGTACTTATTGGCTATGCTTCATACAATAAATACATAAATACATCAATTTGACTGGCATAATTTAGCATAATAACTCCATTGTAAAAGTGAGTGTGATTTGCCTTCTTTTTGCCAAAGCATTCTCTTTCACTGCAGTTAACGCAACAAAATTTCTAGTATTAGTTCCTGAATATGGATTTGGAACTAATGGGCTATGAGCATATTTTTGTAAATTACTGAATGGAGTAACCTTAGAAAAAAATTAAATACATTGCTACATCAATATGGACTGGCAATATGGAGCATACTGCAAATTTGTCTATTGTGAGAATGGAAACACATAAATTTCTTTAGTTTTGCAGTCAAATTTTTCAAAGTTCTTTTTGTATATGGTGTTGATTATTTAACGTTTCAGATCACAGGTTGTTTCATGCGAAATGTTGATCTTCAATTATTATTTGAGCACCTCTTTTAAAGAAAATTAGTTCAGCATACCTTGCATCTTGTCATGCTAATAAGTATAATAAGCCAAAGCCTTAACCCACTATGAAATTATTTCTTTTTTATTGTTTTGCCAAATTTGTGTCCTAGTATCCCAAACATCAAGCTATATTTCTCACTTGTATCACAAAGTGCCTTTACATGTAAATTTTGTGCAGTGTTGTGCACTATGTTTTGTTGGAAATGATGCCACAGGTGAATTAAGGAAGAGACTGGAAAACCATAGAGCTGTTATATTCTTTATAGGATGGAACAGTAAAGGTGATTTTCTCCTTACTGGAAGTAATGATGACAGAATTGTTGTTTGGGACACTAATACATGGAAGTCTAAACAGGAAATAGCATTTCATTCAGGTGCAAGTTGATTCAATTGTGAAAGTTAGACTTGTGCTTTATTTAAGTAATCACTCAATACAACCATGCTCATAATATCCATTTTTTGCAGAACAATTGCTTGGTGTTGCATGGAGGAATGATACTTCATTTGCAGCATGTTTAAGGGACAAGAGAATTTGCATTTACAGCATTGGAGAGCCGCAACCAGTCAGAACTTTTTCTGGATATCAGGTTTCCATAAGCAAAATACTATTGACAATTTTGTTACTGATCAGTCATTTCTTTTGTCCATTGCCTGAAATATATCCTCAAGAGTGTTCATGTTTATGTCCCTTATGCTTGAATATCATTTGTTTAGCAAATTGGACTTTGTCATGAAGGAAACCAAGTGGATTTTTTACTGCACAATCTTCAGTATTGTGATATTTGTTATTTCATGAGTGTGTCACTTTTGTGATTATTTGTTCTCAGATTTTTGCTTGGCAAGTTGTATCTGTTGCACTAGCTAAACTGGGGGCAAGGCCATCTCATTTTTCGAGTGACATTTTCAAGGTTTTAGATGCTGTTGACCAATTATGTGGCCCTTCAATTGAATGAAACTCTTGATTGGAGTTTTAGATTGTTTATTTTATGCAACTTTGTTGCACTAGGCACATTTCATCATTCTATATTCAGTGATCGAGAGTTACAGTTGAAAATGCTTGTGATTGTTTGTGTGGGTCAGTGTTTATACCCTTGCCCAAATGCTTGACTTACATAAGTGATTCAATTGCAGGAGGAACTTCATGGAATCAATTGTAATCCTACTGGGAGTTTGTTGGCTTCATATTCTCATGACAAGACCATAAAAGTAACCATTCTTTATGAAAGTGGTATTTGGATATTCTATGAAGCTTTCTGGTGTATTGATGTTTCAATATTCATCAGTTTTCAAAGCTGTATAATTTTGATGATCTTACAGAGTTTACATATAGACTTGACAAAATGCGAAAATTGGATTCATTGTGAATTTACGTTTTTGCATGCTTACCTTAGACGTTTATTTCTTAAACATTTCATACTGTGTTATTGAGTCTGCTATTGGTTTTTCTGCTTTATAATGTGAATGTGCGTCAAATTGCATGTATGCTTGAAAATTATGTTCAAACTTAGTTGAAGAGTTGAGTTAGCCGAAGAAGATATAATCATGATAAAGCAGTAGCTTCTAATGATGGTATCCAATAAGATTTTACATGCGTTGTGTGCACTAAACCTTACATGCCCAATGGTGTATTAAAAAGTGAAACAAAGGTTTTATGTGTACTTCCAGGATATTTAGTTGTTCCTGTTGCAAAAGATGTTAAATCCTTTATATGGCCTGGTCTCTCTTTTGGCATTTATGGGTTTTGGTAGTATGAGTTCCTGCTACAGATTCAGGCATCAAGAATTTATTGCTGTTGGTATATTGTTTTTCATTTAGAAGTGGAAAGGTCAAATTTCATTGTTGGTCAGTTTAGTTTATTGTTTTTTTTTTCATTCAGACGTATTGCTTATACCATAGATTCCCTAAAGTTATTCAGGGGCCAAATTTTAGAATTTATGTGAATTTGTTTCCAGATTTGGGCCCTGGATCAGGATGAAAGACTGCATGATCTAATGCATAATGAGGTGTGGGGCTTTTTTTCTTTTCATTGTTGGTCATTCCTTCTGTATGACTGTTCTGGAATGATTTATTTAATTGCATCTGCAGAGAGTGCACAGTGTTAGATGGAGCCCTACTGGCCCATGTAGCAACAACCCCAACAAGCCCTACTGTGTTCTCGCTAGGTACGCTATGTCCTCTTTTTCCTTTTTCAATTATGCCCCACTGTTTACTTCATGTCTGTTTAACTTATTGACTGAAATTTGATTTTATGATTGATATGGTTCTATTTGATGATGTTCATGCACCAAAAAAAATTCCAAGTACTTGTGTAAATTTTAATTTTATTAAGCACCTAAAAGCCCTTCTAAAAATTTCAAAAATAATTGAGGGAAAAAGCCTGTCATGTGGAAGTCTGGATCTTGTTGTTTGTAATGATGTAGGCAATTTGTAAGTGGTGATTATATAGGCAAATTTTCTTGTATAATTTATAATATCTGAAATAATTGTACATGTGCGATAATCCCTACATCTAGCCTTGTTTGGTATCTTTTTTCTGAGTTTCCCATAGCGTATAAGAAAGTTGTAGAGTTTGCTCAGATTTGTTTCTGGCTGTAATTTACCAGATTCATATCTTCCACATGTCGCAATTTTTTGACTGATATATCATTCTGTGATTTTGAATAATTTATTTTCTTCTTGTCTTTGATGGTTTTGTATGATCCTGTCAAATGTCAGTGGTTCCAAAGACAAAACAGTGAAAGTATGGGATTGTTTTCATGGGCAACTTCTCTATTGCTTCAATGAGCACAGGTACCATGATCGTTAAATTTCTAACCGATACTTCGGGACGAAGTTGATAATACTTTTGATGTGCAAATTCATATCTTTTTGAGCGATAGGGCATCAATTGTTGAATTAGAGTTTCGCCCGGACGGTGAGTATTTGGCAAGTGCATCGGACGATAAGTGTTTGCTCATATGGAATATCAGAGATGGGAAAATTATGAAGTCCCATAACTCCTGTGACACTTCAATTTATAATCTTTCTTGGAGTAAAGATGGAGCGCGGATAACATCAGGGTCTAATAACGGTACTTTGTGTGTAGTTGATGTATCTTTTTGATCTTTCTTATGTGATATGTGAGAAATTATGCGGAGCTATTGAAATGATTTGCCAGTCCTTGAGCATACAGATCCTTTTGCCAACTCCTTCCTTTGAACTGATTCGAATACCATTTTTTTTTTTATATATATATATAACTTGCTCTGATTGTGCATTGGGGAAATAACTGTTCCTTGGCAATTTTGGTTTGCCTTTGAGCATACTTAACATTTTGTTGTAAAGCTTGTGCCAATTTCTCCTATAATATGTTAAATATGTTTTTTGTGCACTTAATATTCTGCCAGGGATTTGATGTAAAAGACGTCCAAATCATTGGTTGCAAAAGCAGGCTCTTTTGTCTTGCAGAATCCCTCGTTACTTCTTGGAAATTAAGTCCAACATAATAATTCAATATAATAAAAAAAGCATTCTTGGGTGATTGTTGGTTAGCTTTTAAGTAAAATATAGTAATTCAAAATTTTAATAATTTTAGTTTATCCAGAAATGTTACAGAGTTGTATTTTGATAATCTTACGGAAGTTTGCTTGATAGTTTTCAAGGATCAAAAGCCTTCACCGTTGAAGTTATAAAGATGATAGGGCTATTATGCTTAAGAAAATTAGCTAATGCACAATGGAAGAACATGGAGAGTTCTCATGAAATAAGCTAAATTATTAGGTACATATATAATGATCTTCTTTCAACAATTAAATCTCTTTAAGTTAGAAGTAACATTTTTCCAATTTTCATGTGAAATGTGTTTTCCTCATTCTTTTCAGTAGAAAATTATAGGCTCTCAATATTTTCATCATTTTAGGATTTTGTTCTTTGCATGTTTCATCTAATTCCAACCCATTATAATGAACATGTAATATTTTGCTTACTACTAGTAGCAATTTTTTCAAATGCACTTTAGTGATTAGATTATCTTGTCTAATCTTTTTTTTTTCTTTTCGTTTTTTATATGTAGATTCATATTTTCTATTGGAAATTTTATAGAAAACAAACAATTAAAAATAATAAAATTAATAATTCTATATAAAATGAAAATGAATCACCTAGTTGAATTAGCATTTCCTATCACGAATTCCACAATTACAATAAGAAAATAAAAATAAAACCATCAACTAGTAAAAATAAAAAACAATGTATTTAAATTATTAAAAAAAATGTATTAAATTAAAATAAAATTGAAGCAATACTTTTTTCCCTCACTTTGTACATGTTATTGATTACAGTTGATGAAAGTTGTTCATTGAGATTGATACTATTAAGAAAGTGTAAGAATTTTGTTACTAAGAGATAAATAGGGAATTCTTTTTGTGAAAACAATATAACGGCTTGTTTAACCCTTAAATAAAAGTAAGTGGCTTTTTTTTTTAAAAATAATTTTAACATTGCAAAGTATAAAATGTTAATGGTAGAATGTTGACTTAGAATCCCAATGTTAACGGTAGAATGTTAACTTAGAATCCCAACATTATCTTCAATAGTTAGTTTTATTTATAGATCATAATATCGTTATAAAAAAAAAAAATTGAATTGTGGGCTGTAACAAATCATGAGATTTAGGCATAGTCGCCTTTGCCCGTCTTGGTGCAAAGGTATAACATAGTAGTTTTAGTAAACATTTTAAAATACAATGGTCTTTCAATGGTCTTTGGGTCAATTTGCATTTGGGTCTCCCGTGAAGACATTTCGCAAGTGGCGAGAGTTCGAATCCTCGGGGTGAGGGTGCATGTCTGAGAATTGTGAGCACGAACTGTGGGTGGTACCAGTGCCCATGTGTGCGCGGCCCCACAGGCCGCAATCGAGGCATGCGCACGCCCCTGTCTTAGTTTAGCGGGCCCATTAAGGGTTTTGTTCTTCTTGACAAAAAAAAAAAATACAATGGCCTATAATCGGATCACTAATCCTGTGACTAGGAGGCCAATCATTCCCCTTGAATTTAAGGGAAAAGGTCTCAAAATCCCTAACACATTTTAAGATGTTCTAATAGTAAATTCTTTCTTATCATATAAAAATATCTTAAATTTTTGTAGACTATATATACAAGCCATTATTTCTACGTCAATAACTGAATTAGAAGTTTTGTATACTCCACTACAGTATCACGCAATTTTTTCAGTCCCTGTTGAGGATTGTTTAGAAGGCCTCCATTTAAGGATTCCACCCCATCCTTCTAAAGATTCATCTGTTTCTATGATAATATAACTGTTTGGTTGTGGAAGTATTAAAGGAGGTAATCTTGCAATTACCTCTTTAACCTTCATTACCATTTTTCAATCTTGTGCATTAAGAGGCCGTTTGGGTCCCGGATTGGGAATGGAAAGGAGTGAGGGAGTAATGGAAATAAAGGGAGTGGAGGAGGATTGAGAATGAAAGATGTGTTTGGTTGGTAAGGTATAAGAGGGTAGTTCCTTGGGAATGGGAAAAGTAAAAGAAAAAAATGAAGTAACTTGACTTTTATACCCTTGAAACAAGTAAATAATATTTTATATAAAATATAATGTTAAGTTAAATAACGACTATTTTTAATCATAAAATATTTTGAATATCATTATTTTTAATTTTATAATTAAATATTTGAATTAAATATTTTCACTTTTAATTATTATTTATTATTAAAAATATCTATTTAATTATTATTTGATTTATATTATTATTTATTATTATTTGAATAAAATTATTATTTTAATTGTCAGTTGTTATTATTTTACTTTAATTATTATTTATTACTAAAATTATCGATTTAATTATTATTTGATTTATATTATTATTTTAATTATTAATTATTATTATTTGAATAAAATTATTATTTTAATTGTTAGTTATTATTATTTTATTTTAATTATTATTTATTATTAAAATTATCTATTTAATTATTATTTTAATTGTTAGTTATTATTATTTTATTTTAATTATTATTTATTATTAAAATTATCTATTTAATTATTATTTGAGTTATATTATTATTTGAATAAAATTATTATTTTAATTGTTAGTTGTTATTATTTTACTTTAATTATTATTTATTATTAAAATTATCAATTTAATTATTAATTATTATTATTTGAATAAAATTATTATTTTAATTGTTAGTTGTTATTATTTTATTTTAATTATTATTTATTATTAAAATTATCGATTTAATTATTATTTGTTTTATATTACTATTTTAATTATTAATTATTAATATTTGAATAAAATTGTTATTTTAATTGTTAGTTATTATTATCTATTTAATTATTATTTAGTATTAAAATTATATATTTAATTATTATGTTAATTAATTATAGTTTACTTATTAAATAAGGGGCAAATTTGTAATTCACCCTCAAGGAGTGGAGGAGGAATGAGCAATCTTCCCAATTTTGGGAGGATTGCCACTCCCCCACTCAATCCCCTCTCATCCTCCTCCCAAACCTCTCTCACTCCCATTGATGACTATCCAAACAAAGGAGTGGAATGGGAGAGTAATAACTCCCATTCCACTCCTTACAAACAAACACCCCCTAAAAGACCTTTCTCTTTTAAGGGAACATTTATTGTAAAATACCCCGGTATACTTACTGAGATTTGGTATGTAATTGCGTGCGTAATTTAGTATACCAAGAAACTTTTGAAGTCCTTTGAGTGTTTCCAGCTCATCATCTGCGAATTCTAACACATTTTTGCTAATGTGTGGCTGGAGTTGAACTTTTCCTTCACCAATTTCAAGACCTAAGAATTCAATTCTACTGACTCCAATTTTCATTTTGGTCTTAGATAAAATTAATCCTTCTTTTTCACATACTTCAAAGAATTTTAATAAGTGCTGTATGTGTTGGTTAATATTATCAGAAAATACTAGAATATCATCTAATATAGACACAGATGAAATCTGAATACTTTCCAAAAATATTATTCATTTTCTTTTAAAAGACTGAATGAGCGTTCTTTAGTCCAAAGGGCATTACTAGCCATTCAAAGTGGCCTTGTGGACAAATAAACACAGTCCATTCTATACTGTGGTCTTCCATCATTATCTGGTGGAATCCAGACTTGAGATCAAACTTACTGTAGACTTCTTTGTCTTTTACTTTTAATAATAAGTAATCGATTCCTGGGAGCATATATTGGTCTTTATATGTATTATCATTTAATCTTTTATAATTGTAGGCCATACGACTTTTTCCACGTACCTGCTCCGAATGTTTGTTCACCACAAAGGCACTTGCTCGATGACGGCTACTTGAAGGCAAGGCCTAATAACTTTTAGATTTAATAATTCCTCAATATGCTTCTTAAATTCTTCGGCCATTGCTGGCGATGGAATTATGGGCCTGTCTTGAATAGTAAGATCAGGATTAATAATTTCAAGTTTGCACCTTACCTGATTCTTTTCCCAATGTTGAAGAGGATTACTTCCAATAATTTGGACCTTTTCCAATCTATGTAGAATGGGAATATTCTGACTTTCAAAATCTGTTAATTGTCCAATATTGTAGCAAAGATAATATTCAACTTCTAATGCTGTTAGCAAGTGAATACTTACTTCCTCTTGGATCACCAATTCTTCCTTAATAATAGGTGATGTTTGGAGTATATCCATTTTCCTGTAGAAGGTTACAGATGGTCCTTCTATACGTATTCCTCCTTTGAAGGAGTGTATAAAATTCACATATTATGCAAGGGAGTTTTCCATGTCTGCATGCGTGCCCTTTCTATTGAAAGGGAGTTTAGTTGGAGTTATTTGTAAATTGTTGTGATTTCATCGAAGTTTATTATAAAATGTAACTTAATGTTTAGGATAAATTATTCTGTGATTGAATAGTTTGATCAGATTTTGTGAGAAAGAATTTAAATACGTGCTTCAATCTAATCCCCAAAAATCGGTGGAATGATTAAAAACAATTAATTAATGTCTAAATTTTGATAAATATTTATTTAATTATTTATTAAAAAATTCTATACATTAATTAAGTATAGTTTTAAGATTTTGAGTAAACTGTACATTAATTTTTATATCAATTTCTAACAAAAATTAATATTATCCACATTTGTAAAGATAAATTAAAATCTCTCTCCGGTGATTTGTTAATGAAATAGAATTGAAGTTGGTTGATTATTTTAAGTCATTAAAATTTAAATTTTAAAATAAAATAAGTTTTCAGTGCCTCATCAAAAAATTTACCCAAAGATTATTCGTCATCTAATCCTACTTATTTGTTAACTCTTAAATATAAGTATTTCTAGATAAAAAAAAAGTGAAAATTACAAAAAAAAACCCCTAAGTTTGTGAAATAGCCAAAAACACCCCGTTAATTTGGCAATCCCTAAAAACCCATTCCTTTTAAACATAATGTTTTCTAACCCGGGAAGTCGTGGCACTCCAACATCTTCCTTGTCATCGCCGTCACCAACGGCGACATCCCCTCCCTCGCCGCCGAGCCCGCCGCGGCCTCCCAATAGGCGGCCGCCAACGTGCTCACCTACTCCTCCATCTCCGTCGTCTCCGTGGGCAACGAGGTCCTTAACTCCGGCGATTCCTCCCTCACTTCCCAACTCCTCCCAGAGATGTAATACCTTCACTCCACCCTCTCCACCGCCGCCCCATCTGTCAAGATCTCTATCGTCCACACCATGGCGGTGCTTACACAATCCGATACCCCATCCACCGGTTTCTTCCACTCCGATCTCGTCCCCGTCCTCAAAGGAGTCATAGGGTTTCCAAGATCAACTACATGAACATGTTCGACGCCCAGATCAACTACGACAAGGATCTCAAGCCAGGGTGACCTCGGAACGCTCCTTCAGCCTCTTCAAGCCAGATCTCGGTCTTTGTTTAACAAGTGATATCTCTTTATTTAAGAATTGAGGTTTCTGTTTAAAAACGTATGTCTTCGTTTAAATATTACGGTTTCTGTTTAACAAACTATATCTCTCTGTTTAAGAATTGAGGTTTCTGTTTAAAAACTTATATTTCCGCTTAAATATTGCGGTTTCTGTTTAAGAAACTCGGTCTCTGTTTAGCAAGTGATATCTCTCTGTTTAAGAATTGAATTAAAATGGTCACAAAAAAACACTTGAAACCTAACACCTTAAAAATCTAATCGGATCAAAGAATGTGATCAGGTCCCAATGAGATCATGATCATCTTGGTCAACTCAAACACATTAATGACGATTCAGTTTATATGCAAAGGGAGAAGAGCTTCATTTAATGTGATCAGGTCCCAATGACATCATGATCATCTTGGTCAACTCAAATAGATTAATGACGATTCACTTTACATGCAAAGGGAGAAGAGCTTCATTTAATGCCACTTTAAAGCTTCACATTCTTCAAAGACCCTCATCATTGAATTAAGGTTTCTGTTTAAAAACGTATGTCTTCATTTAAATATTGCGGTTTCTGTTTAAAAAAACGCGGTCTCTGTTTAACAAGTGATATCTCTCTGTTTAAGAATTGAGGTTTCCGTTTAAAAAATTATATTTCCGCTTAAATATTTCCTCTCAAACACATTAATGACGATTCACTTTACATGTAAAGGGAGAAGAGCTTCATTTAATGTGATCAGGTCCAATGACATCATGATCATCTTGGTCAACTCAAACACCTTAATGACGATTCACTTTACATGCAAAGGGAGAAGAGTTTCATTTAATGCCACTTTAAAGCTTCACATTCTTCAAAGACCCTCATCATTGAATTAAAGTTTATGTTTAAAAACATATGTCTCCGTTTATATATTGTGGTTTCTGTTTAACAAGTGATATCTCCCTGTTTAAGAATTGAAGTTTCCGTTTAAAAACTTATATTTTCGTTTAAATATTGCGGTTTCTGTTTAAATATTTCATCTCAAACACATTAATAATGATTCACTTTACATGCAAAGGGAGAAGATCTTCATTTAATGCCACTTTAAAGCTTCACATTCTTCAAAGACCCTCACCATCTCCCATGCAATGCCATGTCATGCAATGCATGCAAACAAACAACATCATGGCAAACTTTTTCCTCCTTATAACAATGGCTGCTTCTCTTCTCTTCCATGGATGAGACCTGTGGCGTCGATCTCAACTCCTCGGGTGACCCCCAGGAACCATCCCTGGCTGATCCGGTGGAAGCCCTAGCCACGACCCCTTCAGCTTTGGAAGAAGCTGATCGTGCTGATGCCGGTGATGATGCCGGAGGTGAGCGGAAGAGTGTTGAAATTGATGGTCAACAGGAAGATGGGGGTGATCTGAAGATGGAGATGGTGGAAGAGAGAAGTTTGGAGTGCGGTGATATAGTGGCCGGAGTTCGTGCTGGCAGTGGAGAGGTTGGTGATGTTGATCGGTTGGAAAAAGGATGGATCTTGTTATGACGTGGAGATGATAGTTGATGTTCGTGGTGGTGAGGTTGGGAATGCTGCTGGGAAAGTTGTTTATGGGTTGGAGATCAGTGATCAAGTTGAGGAAATTGAGGAAGGAAAGGGTCGAGAGTTTCTATTTAAAAAAGTATGTCTCCGTTTAAATATTGCGGTTTCTGTTTAAGAAACTCAGTATCTGTTTAACAAGTGATATCTCTCTGTTTAAAAAAGTATGTCTCCGTTTAAATATTGCACTTTTTGTTTAAGAAACTCGGTCTCTGTTTAACAAGTGATATCTTTCTGTTTAAGAATTGAGGTTTCATTTTAAAAACTTATATTTCTGCTTAAAAATTTTTGAATACTGCTAAATGTGTTGTTATTGTCACAGGCTTGTGATTATGCCGGTAAACTTAGTTAATGGCGATGCTACTTGACACCGGTAGTGGAGACCTTGACTGAATTCCAACGACAACATCATTTGATAGGGCTTTTGTAATTTCTTGATCGCAAAGACACAGATGAACAACCAAGAACAAAACGTTTTGGGGAAATCAGAATTTTATTAGGGTTTGGAAGAACAGTATATGATATACCGTACAGCTCTGCGAAGCGCAACATAATCGACTCGCCACAGATTGAAGACTTGATTCAAGGCATCCTAGACAGTTTTGTTTTGTTTTACATTTTCGTATGTGTACGAGATTGAAATAGTTTTTCGATTGTTACGATTTGTTTAATGTTTATAATGTACGTTTTCCTTTTCATTTGATATGGTTGCAGTTTTACAAATAAAATTTTTGTTGAAAAAATGAGTTTTAATTTAAAAAAGTATGTCTCCGTTTAAATATTGTCGTTTCTATTTAACAAACTCAGTCGCTGTTTAACAAGTGATATCTTTCTGTTTAAGAATTGAGATTTCCGTTTAAAAACTTATATTTCTGCTTAAACTTTGTGAATACTGCTGAATTTATTTTAGATATTTAGATAAACATCAAAAATTTAATTCTATTTTATTTAAAAAAATTTAAAATTTAATAAATGTTATTATATAATAAGATTTTGATCATTGATACATTACTATCAAATATTCTAACATTCATGAACATGAATTTAACATCCATTTCAATTGATTGCATATATATAGATAGATGAATCATGTGAAAGAATATTAATTCTAAAGAATGTATTTAGCTTGTTGTTTTTTTGGGTATTAAGATGTTTAGGTTGTTCCATGGTTAACTAGTGTGATCAAAATTTTAAACAGAAACATAATAATTTAAACAGAAAAGACAGTTTTTAAATGAAAACTTGATTGAGTTAAACGAGAGACTGGGATAATTAAACAATAAGACAAAAAATTGCACACTCTTATGCGAAAAAGTCGGACATGATGTGATTAGGCGGTATTTTTCCCGCCATTTGCAAAGGCAAAAATGGAATTTCATAACATGGACCCACTTGAAGTGACCGATAGGGGGTGAAAGGGAATGTAAACTATAAAGGAAGGGTTGTCCGGGGTGTGTAAAAGTTGGGGGGGTTTTTAGGAAGTTTTGAAATTCCCGAGAGGTGAACAAGTATTTTTCCCTAAAAAAAAGGACCGGCCAAAAAGAGCTAGATTTGTCAAATCTAATTAAACGTCCTAAAACACAAGGGACCGGTAACCTCGTGGGTAGGACGAGACTCTAGACTGACACGTGGCAGGGATCTTGGCCGTGCAGCCTCTTTGACCACTTGACCTACTTTATCTTAGCCGGCTGTGATTTGACTTGCTCCCCAAGAAACAATTTGCGAGTTTGACTTAAATAACCCTCGAGGAGTTTAAAATAACTCGCCCCTCTCGGCAAATGTTTAGCGAGGCCGCTTGACAAAAGAACCATGCATTACGGGAACATCATCAGAACACGATAATGCTCGACAACTGCGGGGCACCACAACGGAGAACTAATTCAACACTTACATTTGATGTAATTAGGAGAAAAGAATAAATCAAACCCAAAGAGTTAGTAACTGATTTATCTCACGTTATTCCTCTATCAGATCGACTAATTCACAAATTACACGAAAAGTCTCATCTTCCATGAAATAGAAACAAATCAAATGAAGAACTTCATATAGATAAAAATGAAAAAAGGGAAAAAACATTTGAACAAAAGCATTATCAATGGAGGAAGAATATTACCACAAGATTCGAACGGCTCTGCTATGCTTCGATCATCGATGCTTTGGCGTTGCCGCACTGCCAGGGATTAATCACGCCCTCAGCGCGGTGGGAGGAGGAAATCTATAGGGTTTCATTCGCGCGCCTCCAAAGGAGCTAGAGAATCCAAGGGCTGAGATTAGTTACAGTAAGCCAACAACGTTTTTTAGGTGTAAAAACTCGGATTTACAAACATTAGACCTGAATCCGACCCATTACTGTGACCAATCTCAGCCGTTGGATTCTCTAGCTCCTTTGGAGGCGCGCGAATAAAACCCCAACCAAGCGTGTAGATTTCCTCCTCCCACCATGCTGAGAGCGCTAAAACCCTAGGCGATTGATCTTTGGCGGTGCGACAACCCCAGAGCGGTGGTGATCAAAGCAGAGCAGAGCCGTGCGAATCTCGTGGTAATATTCTTCATCCATTGCTGATGCTTTTGATCAAATATTTTTTACCCTTTTTCATTTTTATCTATGTGAAGTTCTTCATTTGATTTGTTTCTATCTCATGGAAGATGAGACTTTTCGTGCAATTTGTGAATTCGTCGATCTGATAGAGGAATAACATGAGATAAATCAGTTGCTAACTCTTTGGGTTTGATTTCTTCTTCTCCTAATTACATCAAATGTAAGTGCTGACTTAGTTCTTCTCTTGGATCATTGGCTTTAAAATTTATTTTTATTTAAATCTCTACGAGTTCGTTGTGAGCATTTCCTGATTTTGGTAACACAAGTGTCACATGATAATTTGTTGCACCACTTTTGAATATTTTGATATTATTATTGCAAATATCTTTCTTGCCCTATATTATGAGAAAGATATTATTATTGCACAACCCCGATTTTGTGGCCACGATGACGGTTGATGGTTTCTAGTTCTCTCGGAACCGAGCCTACAAAAAGTGCCAAGCGGGCCCAAAACAATGTTGCCGAGGTGGCGTTCAAGCGGTTATCCTTCAAACGGCGGGAAGATGAGTATGTTTCCCGTTGCTGCTGGTGATGTCTCCATTGCAAGTACTTCATGCTAGCTAGATTACTCCAACGATGAAGAGTTGTGCTGGTTTTTGGAAGACATACTCCATGATGTAGCAGCAAAAGAAGTATTTCTTGCTGCAAATTTGATGGAGTGAAAAATCGAAAGGCACATGTAGAGAAGCTGCTCCAAGTTTTGAAGGAGAAGAAAAGGGCGGAGTGACAATTTTTGGTGGCTTTGTTTTCATTTTGAAAATAAGAACCCTGATGGGTATTAGTCTATTAACTTTCTTTAAGAATTATGTAATTTCTGTTGCAGCTTTGCTAAAATTATGAAACTTTGTTTAATAGAGAAAATCTAATGTCATTGTCATTCTTTGATATTTATACATGGACAGTGAATGTTAAACAGAGACTCTTATTATTAAACTGTAACAGATATATTTAAATAGAGACACCGCTTTCAAACAGAGACTACGTCATTTAGGCATTAGTTGATATTTAAATGTAGACAGTGAATATTAAATGAAGACTCTTATTCTTAAACGGTAACGCATATATTTAAACGGGGACACCAGATGTTAAACAGAGAGTACTTCATTTTAAAACGGAACGCTGACCCTTAAACGTTACAATTGAAAGTTAAGCAAAGAATGCAAACTATAAAAAAATACAGACGTTAAACGAACAATAGTAAACTTACATTGAAAAATCTGTCATGTCATTGGCAAAGAATGAATTGAATTAAAAATAATAACAAGAAAACTGTTTTACATTTTAAAACAAAGAATGTCATATAAATTCTATTTCCCCCCAGTCGTAGACCCTCCTATGGCAGTGATGTTGGCTGCGCACCCTTCCATAAGTATGCGAGCAACATACTTTAATCTCAGATAAGGGACATCCGTTTGCGGTATCCGTAGCTTTTCACCGTCGAGTAATTGCTCGATAAACCGCATGAAGTAGACGGCGCAGTCGAGACTTCCTTTTTTTTGTCGTGGGTTTCATTGTCGTAAACTAACGGGTACATTCTGGTCACCGTCTCGCCGAACTCCATTTCGAGACAGGTGTCGAGTAGGTCCCGTTGTGGAGATATAAAATTTGAGATTAGAATAGCGAGCATTTATGAAACTCTATAAATCAAAATCTATTTCTCAAACAACTTACCATTTCAGCCGCATCTTTAGCGTACTCTTTGCTTTGGCATGAAGTATAATGCCTATATTCTTGTTTGTTATTGTCGAGGATGACGACATGGAAGTGGCCATTCATGATTATGGGGAGGATGGCAATGTCAATATAATGCACGACGCGCGCGGCATCTCCGGTCATAGCTAAAGTTGTGTCATGTGCGTCTTCCTGCTTTGACATAAACAGTGCCAGTGGTTGTGTAATGGAGGCGCACTTCTTATAAGGATATGGTACTCTCGTCAACGACTTCTGTATTATGCATACGAAAGCGTTCATCACATCATCTATCACCATCTCCTTCCCGTCAAGCAGTATGAATACGTTGGCCCGTGTGGTACTGACAGAATCATTCATCCACATGACAAACCTGTGGTTAAATGGCAACATGTATTATTAAATAATAACACAAAATCTTAATTGGAAAATGTATATATTTAAACGATAACGTGACGTTTTAATCAGTAACTGACAAAGTTAAACGGTAAAGCATTATCTTACATGATAACTCTCATATTTAAATGGAAACTACATAACTTAAATGTGAACATATATATGTAAACAATTCCATAAAAATTTCATACTTACATGTCCATAGAGCAGTTGAGGAAGATCCTTATCAACTCCTGCTCGAATCTGTTGAGGCGTGATTGTCCAGCGTATATTTCCTTCTTCGGAACAAAGTCTGTCCGAACTTCTTCGTATTGCTGGTTGGCAAGGATCATAGCTTTCGTTTTGTTTTCAGTGACGTTTCCTTGCCCCTCATCAACAGTTTTTTTGGGATCATCCTTACATGCTTCTTGCTCTTGTGGGATTACACCTATATTGGATGCGGCATTATCGGCCGCCGGTTCCTCCATGAGCAGGATTTCGTTGACAATAGAGTGAACGACCTTCTCAACCGTGGCCATGGTAACAGCATCAAGGGGAGGCACACCCTCAGGTGGTTCTTATTCTTCAGGGATTGTGGCCACCACCTTGGATGCGGCACTGTCGGCTGCCGGTTCCAACATCATCAATGATCTTCTCCACCGTGGCGGGCACGTCATCAACGGCAATGGACTCAACAACAGCATCAGCCACAGATGGTACTGCTATTGTTTCATCGTCGGCCGGTGGTGGACAAAGAGGCATTATTGTTTTCGTCTTTTTTACAAGCCCCTTCAAACGTGGTAGTCTTGGAATGGCCATCCCGATAAAGTCGTCGTCATCAAATTCCAACGCCTCGTTCATCCCGGGTACTTTATTTGTTTGGAGGGATGACGCAGTCGATTGTAACCGTCCTTCCAATGCATCAACCAGAGCAATAAGCCGAGGGAACTAGGTGATCAATATCTGGCACGCCTGCAAAAGAGTTGCTGTGACATCTTCGCCTACTGCCGTCGGGGGGGGGTTGCCGTCGGGCGGGGTGTAGGAGGGCTTATCCGACGCTGAGGATTGCGTGCCCGCATTGGGCTGGATGTAGGGGAACAGCATCGTCGAGCACGCATGGAAAAGGTTAGCCTCTCATCTTGCCTTCGCGGAAATGGTTCTGTGGCAATAGCATCCCTCTGCCGGTTGGCCCGAAAAAATATTTGATGAGTGCATTTCATATAGATATATTTCCCATTTTATACCCGTCATTTCGTTGGTAAGTTGATATTAATTCTCCCATTTCAATGCTATTTGAGGTATTTCTAGTTTTTCGTGCGAGATATCGAGGTCCTGAAGCAATAACAAACAATTCCGAGCGAGTTTGGTAGCTAAAGGACTTAGAAGAAATCTCATCAAGCTGAACACGGCCTTAACATGCCTGTGCTCTCAAGGCGTACAATTCACAAAAGAATTCAGCCGGAGTCAGCACGCCTTCGGGTCTCTAAGCACGGGCGTGCAACTAGCAACACGGCCGCAACACGCTCGTGTTGAACCCGGTGCAAAGTCCAAGTTGCTGAGTTTCAGAGTTTTTATTTGGCAGTAATCTGCACAGGTTGGAACACGGCCTAAGCACGGCCATGGTCACATCTAGAGAATGTTAAAAAGCCCTAAAAGTTAGGGTTTTCAGGCTTTTTTGGCCGGGAAGCAAAGGAGGGAAGCGAAGGGAGAAGTTGTACAGCCGTTTCCATCATCAGAAGGGAGGAATGCATGAATTGTAGGCCGAATCGGAGGTGAAGCTTATCAACATCGGTACCTCAGATTGCAAGAAGAATACAAGCGAAGGAGTCCTTGTCGTTGATTGTAGTTGTTCTTTTTGCTACTTGTTTGGTTTTTGAACTAATGAGGGGCTAAACCTTCTAGGGTGCCTCGGGTTGGTGTTTTGGCTTGTTAAACTATATTCATTTAATGCAGCATTTATGGTTGTTCCAATATCTATTTGTTAGATCTTTAGTTGTTTACTTGAATGTTGGTTGACGAGTGTTTGATTGGTTGAGTTCTTGATTTCTACTTAGGTTGTATATCCTTCTCGATTGATACAAGAAGTTGGGAATAGACTTTTACCTCTTCTTCACTAGTGCGTTAACCTCATTAAGGCAACAAGATTCTTGAATATAGATCGATTGAATATGCCTGATAGATCCTGCAGAATCATAGTTTGGAATATTGCCAAGACACCGACCAGGGACCCCAGCCTTCCTATCGAAAACTCCTAAATTCCTCCTCAATCTCTATTTCCCTGCTTCATCTTTGTCCTTAAGCCAGAGTCATCCAACCATTCTTCTTCTGGTTAGATATTAAGCAGCGAGATAGTACAAGGAGATATACCAGTCCCTGCGGATTTGACTACCCGACCTGAGGGTACACTTACTACTTATACGGCCCGTGCACTTGCGGATACGCAAGGGGCGTATTAGTAAGTCTCTTTGTTTCCCTTCCCATGGTAGCCGTGCAAAAAGATGTTTTGATATGACTCATTGTGATGTGTGCGGCATTACTCCTATTATATCTTATGCTAATTACAATTACTTTGTTACATTCATTGATGATTATATTAGATATACCTGAATTTGTTTTCTTTGTTCTAAATCTGAGGTATTCTCTGTTTTTAAAACATTTGTATCCTATATTGCAACCTAATTTTCTTAAAAAATCAAAGTGCTAAGGTCTGATTCTGGTGGAGAATATATGTCTCCTGAATTTCATGATTTTCTCCACCAAAAAGGCATTGTTTCTGAATGCCATTATCTTTATACACGTCATCAAAATAGTATTGTTGAATGTAAGCACCACCATTTGTTAGTTGTTGTTCGAACTTTATTACTTGAATCTTTTGTTCCATCTAAATTTTTGGTTAAGTACTTATCTACATCAGTTTTTTGATAAATTGCTTACCATCATGCGTTTTGAACTTTGAATCTCCCTATTGCATCTTCATCATAAGCCTCCCAGCTATCTTGACATGCATATTTTTGGTTGTGTTTGCTTTGTCCATTTGTCATCTCATGAACCGCATAAACTTTCGGTCAATCTGTTAATTGGCCTTTTTCTCGGGCTATAGTATTTCTCACAAGGGTTATGTTTGCTATGATCCATCCTCTCGATAGACTTCGCATATCTCGTCACACTATTTTCTTTGAAAATCCATTTTTCTTCCCTACCCATGTTGAGTCTTCGCCAGAGCCACTTGTTCTTCCTATTTTTTATGATGTGTCTATTACTTTTGAAAGGTTCAAGCCTGAATTGGTGTATAAATGACAACAACATCCAACTTTACAATTTTCTGAGCTTGACCAGACATATGAGCCTACTCAAACTGCTTCCTCCACAGACAATCATCTCTCAAATGGCCTTCCACAGTGCTCTTCTAGAATTACCTGTCCACCTGATCGGTATGGATTTCTCATACATCTCTTCATACTACTTTGAACAATATTCCTATTCTTTCATGTTATTCAGATGCAGTTAAACATGATTATTGGCATAAGGCAATAGAAGAAGAACTTCAAGCTCTTTGGACAATCACACATAGGATATTGTTTTATTGTCCTACCAATGTTAAAGCCATTGGTTGTAAATGGGTCTACTCGATCAAGCTTCATTCTAATGGTACTCCAGATAGCTATAAGGCATGGTTGGTTGCCCTGGGTAACAAACAAGAGTATGGCATCAATTATAAAGAAACTTTTGCTCCTGTTGCCAAGATGACAACTGTTTGAATGGTAATTTCCATTGCTGCTTCACAAGGATGGCGACGTCATCAGATGGATGTTAAGAATGTATTTCTTTATGGTGATTTCAAAGAAGAGATTTACATAGTTCTACCACCTGGCTTGTCATCCTGCTCTTCTTTGGATGTTTGCAAGTTGAAGCGATCTCTATATGGGTTAAAATTAGCTCCTCGGGCATGGTTTGATAAGTTCAAATCAATTTTGCTCCAATTTTCATTCAAGCAGAGCTAATATGATTCATCTTTGTTTCTTTGCAAAACCTCTACTGGTACTGTAATTCTTCTAGTTTATGTTCATGATATTGTTATCACTAGGACCGACTCCATCTTAATTGCTCGTGTGCAATAACATCTTCAAACCTCATTTCACATAAAGGATCTCGGTCCTCTTACTTATTTCTTTGGTTTGGAAGTTCATATTGATTCTTCTAGTATTTTTTTTCATGAACATAAGTACACATAGGATTTACTTCATTTAGCTGGTCTCCAAGATGCTTCTTTTGTAGATACTCCACTTGAGGTAAACCCAAAGTACCATTGTGAGGAGGGTGATATCATTTTTTATCCTACTCTATTTCAACAACTTGCGGGCAGCTTGAACTATTTGACTATTACTCGCTAAGATATTTTCTTTGCTGTTCAGCAAGTTAGTCAATTCATACAAAAACCCCGTCATCTACATTTAGCTGCTGTTCATTGAATTATTCGTTATCTTCGTGGGACATCTTATTGTGGCTTGTTTTTTTCCAACTGGTTCTCCTCTTCATCGTGTTGCCTATGGTGACGCTAATTGGGTTGAATATCGTGATACTCGCCGATTTGTCACGAGCTAGTGCATGTTTTTTAGGTAATTCCTTGATTTCTTGGAAGCGCAATAAACAAGATCGTGTTTCTAAATCTTCTATAGAGTCCAAATATCGTGCTATGTCTGCTGCTTGTTTGAGATTGTTTGGCTTTGTGGACTTCTCGCTATGCTTGGTTTCTCTCAGCCTCATCCTACTCCGCTTTATATTGATAATACTAGTGCCACTCAAATTGCTGCCAATCCTGTTTACCATGAGTGTACCAAGCAAACTGAGGTGGATTGCCATTCTATTCACCAAGCCTTAGACACGCATCTTATTTCTCTTCCTCATAGTTCAACTAATCTCTGGATAGCTAATGTATTTACTAAGGCCATGACACAACATCGTCATCAGTTTCTCGTGGGCAAATTGATTCTTCTTGATCAACCAGTATCAATTTGAAGGGGGATGACAGCATATATCAAGCCTTAATTGGTATTATAGCTGTAACTATATTGTATAGCTGTAACTTCCTCATTTACATAGATCTAATTGATGCCAATCAGCCTAGATTTAGTTATTGTAATTGCTGAAAATCAGCCTTATAAATCTCAAACTTTTTATATATAATGAGGAGAACTCTCATGGTGGAGGGGAAGGCAATTCAATTCAGTTTGATAAGGGTTTCCATTGATCAACAAGTAAGCTAATAACTCTTTTGTGCGAAGCATTTAGAGTTTACTCTTCTTCTTCTTATATGCTTGTTTGTCCAATGCTTATTTTGATTATTATAGGTTATAAATTGAACATAAGTGAGTAGACCTATTTTTCTAAGGTTGGAGATTAGCCCTTTGATGAACAAAGTTTTATGTATTGAATTTTTTTATATTTTGATGTTTAAGTTCCATTTAATTTAATCTTTCGATACTTAATATTTGTGAATGTGATGGATCCCATATTTGCATAATATTAGACACCAAATGAAGGACTGCAAGGTAAACTATGGAGTTAGAAAATCTAGGATGAAACATGAAACGATAGATTAGGATTTCTTGAACATTAATGATTATTACAAAAACTTAAAATATCTAATCAGAGTCAATTGCCACAAAAGTAGAAGTTGTTCTAAGTTAGATACCTTGCTATATTATGAAAGTAAATAGCGAGTATTTTAGGATAAATCACCTTCAAACAATTGAGCATAATAAGAAAAAAGTCAGTACATGGTTTTTTGTTTATCACTGTGGTGAAACTCTAATCCAAGAAATCTTTGAACGCTGAAGTTCCCCCTTCTTGTCACTAGCCATAATTTAGTAGTTTCTGTTTTTAATTATATTTTAGTTTATTCATTTTCTTATTTATATTCTACGTTACTTTTTATAGCATTTAGGTGCAAAGAATTGGTACTCAACACAGTCCTCGTGAGGATGATTTTCATATACTTCTTGAACGATCAGTGTACTTATGGTATACATCAAAAATCTGGACATGGTTGATGTATCTTTCTTATGTGCTATGTGGAAAATCATGCGGAGCCTTTTCAATGTCTTATCTGTTAATGTTTTTCACCAATTCTTTTCTTTTAACCTTGAATAAAGAGATTATTAGATGGAGAACAAAATTAGTAATGTTAAATTAAAAAAATCATATTTAAATAAATTAGGTGGACAAATAATTTGAGACTCAAGAAGGTTTCTACAATTGTCCATTTAACATGGACGAAGACTGTAAATTCTTGCTTTTTAATTGTGCATCAACAAAGTCATTGTTAAATATAGTTTATTTTTAATTATATAAAATATTTATTTATTTAATTATGTAAAAATATTTTTAAAAACATTTTCTTAATTAATATGATTTTCATAAAATTCATTTTTTATAAATATAAAATAAATATAATTATAAATTAGTAAATAATTATATAACCTTGCCATTTCTTTTGTCTAATAAAACAATTTTAAAATAATAAAAGATATTTATCGTATCTCATTTAATACTAATTACAGAAGCCAAACTTAAATAAAGAGAAAAACAATTATAAATTTATCAAGAATTTAGATAATACTTTGTTTTCTTCTTTAGTGGTGGATGTCTCGAAGAAGGTGGCTGACAAGTGTACATTTACACTATATTTTATATATCAATTTGTATATTTATCAAGCCAGTACTAAAGTAATTATGTGGAAAACGATGCTAAATCATATGTGAACTATCTTCGCAGGCACTAGATGGAGCTTAAAGACAAAATAGAGCCAAAAGAAGTAATTAGGAGTCAAAATGCAAAAGATGGCGCTCTCCTGACATATATACCTGGAAGTCAAAACCCTTTACGGGCTACTTACAGCTAAGGTTACGGTCGTAAGCCTTAGTTAGAAGACCTTGCGGGCATTCTTATATCCGTAAAGAAGATAAATGTCAAGCAGAGCGCTTACGACCGTTGGATGACTATAAGGAGTATTCAGAAAGGCTTACGGAAGAGACTAACTGTGGTGTTTCAGTTTTTCTGTGCGTGTGTTGTTGTTGTTATTTAAATTGCCTTAGATTAGTTGTATATTAAGACTGGTCGAACTCTAAGTACACGCCCGTGTATTTGCCCTTGTAACCCTATGGATGCATTCAGAAGAAATACACGGGCCGAGCTTAAAGTACACGCCCGTGTACTTGCCCATATAATTTTCTGGTTGAGTGCACGAGTGTTTTACACGCCTGTGTACTTGCCCATTGATGAGTGCATTTCATATATATGTATTGCATGCTTTACCCTCATCATTATTGAATATTTTGGCTTTAATTCTCCAAGTACGGTGCTATTTGAGGTATTCGTTGTTTGTCATGCAGATATCAAAGTCCTGAAGCAAGAAGAAATGTTTTGGAATAATTTTAGAAGCTAAAGGACTTAGAAGAAACCTCATCAAGCTCAACACGGCTTGAGCACGCCCGTGCTGTACCGCGTGCAAATTGCAGGAGAATTCAGCCAAAAATCAGCACAGCCTGAGTTCGCTGAGCACGGTCGTGCAAACCTCAGCACGGCCTAAGCACGCCCGTGCTGTTACCCGTGCAGATTACAGGAATGTGAGTTTTCTGGAGGTTTATTTGGTCGTAATCTGCACGGCTTCAACACGCCCGTGCTCACATCGAGAAGACATTAAAACCCTAGAAACTCAGTTTCTAGGGGGACTTTTGGTGGGCAAACTAATGGAGAAGGAAGAAGAAAGCTTTGGGGGTTCGTCCTCCTCTATATCAAGGGAATGTCATGCGTATGGTAGGCCGATCGGGAGGAGTTTCCACGGCATTGTAGATCCTTCGACAACCACAAAGATGCAAGAAATTAGGGAGTTTTCAACTTCTTGTGTTTCAATTTCTTTGGCATTGTACTTGTTGTTTGTCATCATGAGGGGCTAAACTCTTAAGGGAGCCCCGGGGTTGTTTGTATGACGTTGTAGCTTGAACTCTTGACCTTTACTTGCGGCATTTATGAGTATCTTGTTCTTTTCATTAAATCTGAGCTATTGGTTATTTTGTGTGTTGTTTAGTGCTTGATTGCTTGAAAGTTAGGTTCTCTTATCTAGGCTTGTGAATCGCAATCGATAGTTATAAGCAGTAACATTGCAATTTAGAGCATCGGCAGCGCTAGAAGCAACACCCTTTTAGCATAGCTAGGTTTAGAACTGAAGATACCTCGGATAAGCGCCGAGAAAGTCGAGTTAGTGAACGTCAGAAATTCAACCCAGGGGCCCCATCTCCTCCATCGAGTCAATTCTCAAGCTTTCCCTTGGTGAACTTCCCTTTCTTTAATCTCCTTGAAGTTAACCCAGAGTCAACTCCATCTTTTTCTGTTGGTTAGATATTAAGCAGAACGTTAGTATTAGAAGCTACACCAGTCCCTGTGGATTCGACTACCCGACCTAAAGGGTACACTTTACTACTTGTGCGACCCGTGCACTTGCGGATACGCAAGGGGCGTATCAAGTTTTTGGCGCCGTTGCCGGGGACTGGCAACTTCTGAGAATTCGGACAGTCTTAGTACTCTAACCGTTTTATTTTGCTTTTAGTTTCATTTCTTTGTTTTTGTTGTTACGTGTATTCTTTTATTTGTTCTTTTGTTTTTCTTTGTTTTTACTTAAGCTGTTTATTATTTCTCTTTTTGCTTTGAGCCTGAAAGTTTTTATCTCATCTTTTCCTTTTGGTTCTTGTGCAGACACAGTGTGCCTCAATCGTGGTCCTTTCTAGAGAGGGAGTACCATCCATCATGATGGAAGATCTTTTAAATGCATTGAGGGGACGGGACAATCTCCATTTCAAAACAGAAGTAAGAGATCTTGATGCTAGCAGACAGCTAGTGGCACTACTTTCACGTCCATCGAACAGAAATTATCAAAATGTCTCTCTGGAAGAAGCAGTAAGGGCTTTCAGCAAGAAATCTCAAGAATGGTCGAAGAGTCAAATTGTTGATGAGGAAGCATTACCTAATAACCGGTCTGAGCTGAACTATAAAGAGGAGGTTGTGTCAGTAAACTGGTGCTGTGAAACAATGGAAAGACATAATGGGCTGCAATTGTTGGAAGAAGAATTTACAGAGAAAAAGTCTACCCAGGATAGTTTGGACAGCCTGAATCAGGAGGATCAATTATTGTACATGATGGGTTCAGAATCTGGTAATGAACCAAGCCTCCCAATTGCGGGAATCAAAGACGCAAAGATCGAACTAAAGAAATTACCTGATCATTTAGAATATGCTTTCTTAGGAGGAGATGAACAATACCCGGTGATAATTTCTGCAACTCTTGATGATGAACAAAAGGGAGAACTGTTACAAGTACTTACCACACACAAGAAGGCTATAGCTTGGTCAATTTCAGACATCAAGGGCATCGGTCCAGCTTTCTGCACACATAAAATCCTTATGGAAGATGAAATTAAGCCGAGGGTACAACCACAACGGCGATTGAATCCTAATATGCAGGAAGTGGTTAAGACAGAGGTACAGAAACTTCTAGATGCTGGGGTTATTTACCCTATTTCGGATAGCCCGTGGGTGAGTCCGGTACAAGTAGTACCGAAAAAAGGAGGTATGACGGTGGTCCAGAATGACAAGAAGGAAGTGATATCTGCTCGCACAGTCACTGGATGGCGGGTATGCATCGATTATCGAAAGTTGAATGATGCTACTAGAAAAGACCACTTCCCTCTCCCATTTATCGATCAAATGCTGGAGAGACTTGCAGGACACATGTATTACTGTTTCCTAGACGGGATGTCAGGGTACTTACAGATCCCAATTGCACCTGAAGATCAAGAGAAGACTACTGTCACCTGCCCCTATGGCACTTTCGCATATCGTCGCATGCCTTTTGGTTTATGCAATGCTCCTGCCACATTCCAACGTTGTATGATGTCTATTTTCGACGAGTTCATTGAGGATTTTATTGAACTATTCATGGATGATTTTTCGATGTTCGGCAACTGATTTGACAACTGTCTGTCCAATTTGAAGAAAGTATTAGCTCGATGTGAAGAAACAAACCTGGTTCTTAGTTGGGAAAAATGTCATTTCATGGTCCAGCAAGGAATAGTATTGGGTCATAAGATTTCACAATCAGGAATCGAAGTGGACAATGCGAAGATCTCCATAATTGAAGGATTAGCAATTCCAATCACTGCGAAGGACATGTAGGGTTCTACAGGCGTTTTATTCGAGATTTTTCAAAAATTTCAGCACACATGACCAAACTTTTGGAAAAAGATGCCCCTTTCAATTTTGACGCAAACTGCCAAGTTGCTTTTGAATTGCTGAGGCAGAAGTTGGTGGAGGCTCCAATTTTAAAGGCACCGCTCTGGGATCGCCCCTTTGAATGGATGTGTGATGCTAGTGATCGAGCCGTAGGAGTGGTACTCGGGCAGCGGTATGATAAACAATTTCACCCAATCTCTTACGCAAGCAAAATGTTGACCTCAGCCCAAGAAAATTATACGACAACGGAGAAGGAGCTGCTAGCTATTGTTTACGCCTTCGATAAGTTCCGGCAGTACCTGGTTCTCTCTAAAGTGATAGTATTCACCGATCATGCAGCATTGAGGTATTTGATGACTAAAGCGGATGCTAAACCAAGGTTGATACGGTGGATCCTACTGTTGCAAGAATTTGATGTGGAGATACGGGATAAGAGAGGCATTGAGAATGTAGTGGCAGATCATTTATCCCGCTTAGAGCACTTCAATAATACTTGGGAAAATTCTGAAATCGTAAATGATTCCTTCCCAGAAGAGCATCTATATCTTGCAGAAACGAAAGACCCTTTGGATGCTTCAGTTCCATGGTTCGCAGATATTGGAAACTATCTGGCAGAGGGACTGATCCCAGAAACTTTCTCTTATCAACAACGAAAAAAATTCCTGTCAGATGCCAAGCATTATGTTTGGGATGATCCGTATTTATATAAGCTCTGCGCGGATGAAATGGTAAGAAGATGTGTTTCAAGAGAAGAGGGATGACATATTTTATCGCAGTGCCATGCAGGGGTGCTTGGGGGACATTTTGGACAGAACAAGACAGTGGAGAAGGTGCTATCAGCCGGTTTCTTTTGGCCTTCGCTTTTCCGAGACCCCAAGGCTATGATCGAATCTTGTGATGCTTGTCAGCGGAGTGGCAATCTATCTAAACGAGATGAGCTGAAACAGACCCAATTCAACAGTGTGAAGTTTTTGATGTGTGGGGCATTGATTTCATGGGCCCATTTCCTTCCTCAAATGGGTGTCGATATATACAGGTTGCAGTTGACTACGTGTCTAAATGGGTAGAGGCTCAAGCACTCCCTACTAATGATGCTAGGGTTGTTGTGAAATTTTTAAGAAAGCTATTTGCTCGTTTTAGTTGCCCAAGAGATATTATCAGCGATCGAGGGTCTCATTTCTGTAATGCCCAGTTCGAGAAAATTTTATTGCTACTCGGCGTTACCCATCGGATCGCTACAGCATATCACCCTCAAACGAGTGGACAAGTGGAAGTCACCAACCGGGAAATTAAACGAATTCTAGAAAAAATAGTTCAGTTCAGTAGGAAGGAGTGGGCAGACAAATTAGAAGAAGCTTTGTGGGCATACAGGACCGCATATAAAACCCCTACGGTGCACACACCATATCGGTTAGTCTATGGTAAAGCTTGCCATTTGCCTGTCGAACTGGAACATCGAGCATATTGGGCCATTAAAAAGCTGAATTTCGATCCGAAAAAGGTAGGAGACAAGAGGAAATTCCAATTAAAGGAGTTAGACGAATTCAGACAGGCTGCATATGAAAATTCTGTGTACTATAAAGAACGGGTTCGGAATTTACATGACAAGCGGTTACGGATTGATAAACAGTTTGAGGTTGGAGATCAAGTCTTGTTGTTCAACTCCCGACTGAAGTTGTTCCCTGGAAAATAGAAAACGCGTTGGCCGGGCCCATATCAGGTTACGAGTATCTACCCGTATGGGGCCATCGAAATATCTCATCCTGACCATGGCACTTTCAAGGTGAATGGGCACCGGTTGAAGCACTACATCAGTCCCACTGTTTTATCAGATATCTAGGGTGTGCAGAGCATCCTGCTTATTTCACCTACTTGAATTCCAGACCAGTCAAGCTCGGGACGGTAAACAAGCGCTAGTGGGAGGCAACTCATACTTTTCCTTTCTTTTCAGGTTTTCACTTTGCTAGCACGGGGAGAACATGCCCGTGTTACTCCCCGTGCATTTTACAGGTTTTCTTTTCGTTCTTTTTGCATAACATCAGCACGGGCGTGCTCCACACGAAGCACGGCCGTGCTTCCTTCTTTTTGCAGGTTTCCAATTCTCCTTTTAAGCCGCACAATCCCTGTTAACCCTAACTTTTTGCTAGCTGTTCTTCGCTGTCCTTGGTGGCTATTTCCCCGGCCATTTTCCACTCTCTTCCATCATGGCCACGAAACGTGTAGCATCAAGACAGCCATCTCGCCATCCTCGCCCCACCTCCATCCCTAGCTTTCCTCCATTTTCCACAGCTGTACAAAGGCAACGATTTCAGAGGCTTCTTTAACAACCATTTGGGGATTTTCGCATTCTTAATGGCAAGCCCTTCGGGAAGCACATGTGGCCGACGAGATTGACTGGCTGCTCCACGTGGGATCGTGGTACAAGGTTTTCTCCATTACGGAACCTGCATATCGTGAATTAACAGCCGAGTTTCTAGCTACATTTAAGCTGAAACAGGGGCAAATTAGTTGGGAGGATCCAACTGCCTTGCGATTTCAATTGCTAGGGAGGCTGTTTACAATGAGTTTGATGGAGTTTGCTATCTGTATGGGGTTGTACGGCGAGCCGTTCACTTTATCTCCAGAATATCAATCTTTGACATTCTATCTTCCTCCTGGTGAAACTCAACAGGAATGTTGGCGGCGGGTGAGCTCTGACCATCTGTTATTTCAACCGGCTCGATCTAGAGCCTCAGCGCTCAAATCTTCTGCATTGCAAGTCATTCACATTCTCTTGAGTGGGACCATCACAGGCCGGGGTGAGAGCACGGGTGTCATCACCAACGCTGAATTCACATATTTGGTTAGTATATGGAATGGCATTCCATTTCATATGGGTTATGTACTTTCTAAGGCATTTAAGCATCAGTCTAAAGATCGCCGCACGAAAGCCATTTTTGTCGGACCTTACATCACACACCTGGCACGTCGCATGCATTTGTTGCCAGTTAACTGTTCGTTCACCGTTAGCAGTCGGGTCCATCCTATAAATGCGCGCACTTTGCGGAGTATGGGTTTGTTTCCATCCGCGTCTGCATCAGCTTAACCGACACCACCTCCATAAACATCTCGGCCGTCCGTGAATTCGGATTCTGATTCCTCTAATGTTTCATCCGACCGTGAATTTTGCCAGTGGATGTTGCGGAGTTTTCAGAAAATCATTGATCATTGTCCTCCTCGCCGTGCGGCTGGACCTTCTACATCCCGGAGTGTAGGCGTCAACACCACCGACCTTCCATCGGAGTCTGATTCCGATTCTGAGAGCGCCGGGTTTTGATGTTTTATCTTGTTGTTTTATTTTGTTATCGTCGTACTTTGTTTCTAGTGTGCTGTTTTTGTTCGTCTTGAGTCAGTTAGCAAGGGGAGTCCCCTACTAAACTGATCTCTTTTCAGTGAGTTTTGTTATTTTGTTTATTTTCTGTCTCTAATGCTTGCATGTGTATCTCAGGCGTTATAAATGTCTATCTTGCTGGTTGTCTCAAACGACTCCTCCCTAACTGGCGATCAACACACGCCCTTGTGTGCCATGGAATTTTTCTTCGGCACCTCTCCCTTAACTTTGGTGAAAATTTCCGAACTCTCACTTTTACTTGAAATCATTTTCTTTGCTTTGCATGATTAAATCTTTAAACATTGAGGACAATGTTTCATTCAAGTTTGGGGGAGGGTTGTGTATTTGTGTTCTAATATGATTAGATGTTGTGCATGACTTAGGAAGATCTATGAAATTTTTGTTTGAGAATTGCTAAGCTAGGAGTTTTTGAGCATATTAGTGCACTTTTGTTGAACTTAAAGTTTTATTTTGCTCTTACTTTGGAAACCTTAATCTGAACACTTAGCCTTTGTTGTTTTGTCACTCTGTTAGAGGAAGGGCTAGTTGCAAGGCTCTTGAAAAAGTTAGTTTCTGGCTCCAAACTCTAGCAATAAAAAGAAACATGAAAAGAAATTTTAAAACGAGAAAAAGAAAATAATTGTGACAAGTCGGATTCCTTTTGGGATGCCCTGTCAAATTTTGTGAGAAAGATGGTAGAAAGAGCTATCACGTTAGAAAAAGCGAAAGCCGCACTTGAGTAGTCGGATCTTAGGCATCATAAATGTCATTTTGATGACCTACCAAGTGAAATGGCTGCCTCTAGGGTGTATGAAGCTACTACCCAGTTTAGGAGCCAGCAGTGAAAACAGTGAGAAGAAAGAACTTGTACTAGACCCCCTCAAGAACAGTTTGACATGCTCCATGAGGGACACACACACACGGTAGTACGGAGTAAGAGTAAAATCTTTCACAAGCTTTCAATTGACTAAGTCACTAGTTCTCAGAAACTCCTTAAACTTCAGTAACTCTTTTAATTTGTTGAGATCAGAGGTCATGCACTCATCACTTTATTAGGGGAATAAGGTTGCTTGAGGACAAGCAACAATTCAAGTTTGGGGGTATTTGATGAGTGCATTTCATATATATGTATTGCATGCTTTACCCTCATCATTATTGAATATTTTGGCTTTAATTCTCCAAGTACGGTGCTATTTGAGGCATTCGTTGTTTGTCATGCAGATATCAAAGTCCTGAAGCAAGAAGAAGTGTTTTGGAATAATTTTAGAAGCTAAAGGACTTAGAAGAAACCTCATCAAGCTCAACACGGCTTGAGCACACCCATGCTGTACCCCGCGCAAATTGCAGGAGAATTCAGCCAAAAATCAGCACGCCTCGAGTTCGCCGAGCACGGTCGTGCAAACCTCAGCACGGCCTAAGCACGCCCGTATCTGTTCCCCGTGCATATTACGAGAATGTGAGTTTCGGAGATTTATTTGGCCATAATCTGCACGGCTTGAAGCACGGCTTCAACACGCCCGTGCTCACATCGAGAAGACATTAAAACCCTAGAAACTCAGTTTCTAGGGGGACTTTTGGTGGGCGAACTAAGGGAGAAGGAAGAAGAAAGCTTTGGGGGTTCGTCCTCCTCGCCATCAAGGGAATGTCATGCGTATGGTAGGCCGATCGGAAGGAGTTTCCATGGCATTGTAGATCCTTCGACAATCACAAGGATGCAAGAAATTAGGGAGTTTTCAACTTCTTGTCTTTCAATTTCTTTGGCATTGTACTTGTTGTTTGTCATCATGAGGGGCTAAACTCTTAAGGGAGCCCCGGGGTTGTTTGTATGACGTTGTAGCTTGAACTATTGAGCTTTACTTGCGGCATTTATGAGTATCTTGTTCTTTTCATTAAATCTGAGCTATTGGTTATTTTGTGTGTTGTTTAGTACTTGATTGCTTGAAAGTTAGGATCTCTTATCTAGGCTTGTGAATCGCAATCGATAGTTACAAGCAGTAAGATTGCAATTTAGAGCATCGGCAGCGCTAGAAGCAATACCCTTTTAGCATAGCTAGGTTTAGAACTGAAGATACCTCGGATAAGCGCCGAGAAAGTCGAGTTAGTGAACGTCAAAAATCCAACCCCGGGGCCCCATCTCCTCCATCGAGTCAATTCTTAAGCTTTCCCTTTGTGAACTTCCCTTTCTTTAATCTCCTTGAAGTTAACCCTGAGTCAACTCCATCTTTTTCTGTTGGTTAGATATTAAGCATAACGTTAGTATTAGAAGCTACACCAGTCCCTGTGGATTCGACTACCCGACCTAAAGGGTACACTTTACTACTTGTGCGACCCGTGCACTTGCGGATACGCAAGGGGCGTATCACCCATATAATTTTCTGGTTGAGTGCATGAGTGTTTTACACGCCCGTGTACTTTCCCATGTAACTCCCTGGGTGATTACACGGACTGAGGCTAAAATACATGCTCGTGTAACTCTTTGATTGCGTGATTTTCACTCTATTCAGAGAGATACACAGCCTGAACTGGATTTACACAGTCATGTACTTGGCCGTGTACTTCTAGGGGTATATAAATCCTGAACCCTGAGCCCTAATTCAATACCATCGATTTTCCTTCTTCTTTCTCTTCTTTCCCTGGTTCCCATTGCTTTGATTGAGAAGAAGGAGTCATCCCTAGACCTCTTCCTTCGTCCTTGGTTGAAGATCCTTGAAGGTAAACTTTACTTCTTCCTCTTTTCCCTTTTTTCATGTTATTTGCTAGCCTTAGGTTTTAGATCTTGAATCTTGGTTTGTTATTGATGAATTTGTTAATTAGTTTGGTTATTTTCCTTCATTCTTCCTTGTATCATGAAATCGGGCTACTGTAGCACTGAGAAATCTTTTGTGAAATTTCTAGGTTCTTGGTTGTATGGCATATTTATCTCCATGAAAATCTTTTGGAACCCTTAGAGTTCAAGTTCAGGCCATACCCAAGCCTTGTTGGGGGTTTTATGGTTTGTAGCATCAAGAGATTCATGCTTGTCTTTCTTTTGTGTTTTGTGTTGATTTGAGCCCTTATGGCTTGTGTTGGTATAGTGAAAGCTCGACCAAAGGCAAAGAGCCGGCGGAGGAATAATATAATATTATTTATAGTATCTTATTATTTAATTATTATGTTTTATGCCCTAATTGCAAATGTTGAATGGTATTTAATGCCTGTCTATCAAGAATAAATTTTGTACGAATGGTTTGGAACTATATACACACGCGCACACACACACACACACATATGTGTCTACTTGCCTACTTGAAGATTGTGTATATCTTGTAATAACCTAAAATGTTAATGTGATTGAGATTGAAATGAGGCTTGTTTTCAGACTCACGTATTACATTTTAAATGCATATGATTTGATAAATATTTATTGGATTTGCCGTGTATGCTGGACTGATCGAGGGCCGAAGAATATGAATGCTTATGTTTATGTTTTTGATTTTGATGGTGACAATAGGCCATGGCCTGACCCTGGACTTTGGTCTGACACTACAGTGTGGGGTCCCACAGTCCGACCTAATAGGAGGCGGCTTGGTTAACCCTGATATGTGGATTTCTGTATTTGGCTTTGATGGTGACTGCGGACTTTAGTCTGACACTGCAGTGTGGGGTCTCCACGGGCCTATCTAATGAGAGGTGGCGTGGCTGACCCTGGGTTTACCTTGGTCAAGATATGCGTGGGGTCATTGACACGGTTTAGGGGAGATTATCCTTATTTTCATATTGAGAGACCCGGGGTCATCACAACGGGATCTTAGTGGCAACGCCAAGGAAATTTTATATTTTGATTCTATTCTTGGGTTTTGAAAACTACTTGGCAGTGCTGTATCTTGTCGTGACCATGACTAAGTTAGGAAGGATTTTAGGCCTGCATATGTGGATTTTCCTTTCTTGTACGAAAGCGTATTTAAATTCCTATATGCATAATTCTTTAAGAACTTATTGATTTGTAAATATTAAATTTTGATTCATCATTCAATTGTTAGAGATAAATCTTGTTAATTAAAGTACTTTTCTTGTAGGTCTTATGTTTATGCATGTATTTGTTACATTACTCAGGTTGAGGCTGTGTTGCTAACCCTCACTAAGTAACATGTATATATGTTACTCACCACTTTCTCTTTCTTTTCTCAAGGTGAGACGTTGGTGTTGATTGTGCTGAATAGTCTCTAGTCTAGGTTTTTATCCTATTTTAGAGTTTGGTGTGTTTCACTATTTTGTTTTATTTGGCATATGTAAGACCAGTGGATCCACTAGCCTACCTTCTTGTATATGTGGTTATATTTCGAATTACTTGTATTCCTATGTCCAGGTGGATTGGAACACAGATTTATGTATGTGACTGATTGTTTTCCTATCCAAGGTTGTTATTTATTTTATTATAGTATTTAAGCCTTGCGGCTACTCGAGGGTTGAGTGGCAAAGGTGTCCCTCATCGGGTTGTCGCGTGCCGGTCCTGTGGGACGGGTTGTGACACTAACGCTCGTAAGGAGAAGTGGAAAGCTAGCAAGACAAGGCTTACGGTCTCGCTCTTATTGCCATAATGGGGTCCGTAACCAGAAGATAGACAGCCTTACGGGAGCAGCTTATGGCCGTAAGCGGGGCCGTAAGGCACGTGATCAATAGAAACCCCTAGGCTTATGCCCTCGACTTACGCTCGTAAGCTGCCCGTAAACTTACGGGTATAAAAGTTTTCACTGATCTGAGAGGAAGGGAGCTTTTTCGCAGGGGAGAGAGGGGGAGGGGGAGATGGCTGGAGAGGTGTTAGGGCTGAGGAGAGGAGCCACTGTAGTTGCGAAACCAAGGGCGACTTCAACCCATTTAAGGCAAAGAAGCCCATGCCAGTGTTAACTCTCATCATCATCATCATCATCATCATCATCATCATCATCATCATCATCATCATCTATTAGAGCATCGTCAAGGTTGAGGGGAAGTTCCCTTTCATCCGTTATCTTTGATCCTTCAAGGAGTGTTGCTTGATATTTTGACTATAATTTTAATCTTCTATGTTTGTTTAATTTCTTTGTGCTCTATGATGAGCTAAACCCTCCATTGGGGGCTTGGACTTGAACCCTTAGGAATTTTTGTATTAGATTTTGTAATTGTTTCTTGATTCTATTGGTTCATGAAATTCTGAATGTGAAATGCATGTATTGATTTGAATCTTGTCATCTTGCTATTTGCTTGGCTATTGATGAGCGGTGAAAACCCATTAATTACCGGAGTCTAATGTGCTGTGAAAATCCATTGGTTCTTGAAACTAGCGTGCGGTGAAAACCCATTAGATACTGGAGATTAATGTTCGGCGAAAATCTGTTAGTATGTCAAATTTCTAATCAGTCTTCATCCATTAGAGTTAGGAGTAGTTATATGATCTTGCGCTTCCTCTTTTCAACCATAAGGAATTAGAGTCCAAGTACCCAGTTGCCCATAATAGTTATTCACGACCTTATTGCATCTCTATTTACCTTTTAATCTTTCGACATTAGTTTAGTTGATTTTCACCCAGTTTACTCGGGCTAGATAACATCTTCTAAGGTTAGTACTAGTATTCTTACTCCCTGTGGTTCGACAACCCGACCCTTCAGCAGGTCCACTTTATTATTTAACGACCCGTACACTTACGGAGACAGAAAGGGCGTGTCATTGGCCAATATGGTTCCAAGCTCCTCCGGCACAAGAATTAGTGTAAGGGACTTCCTTAGCCCCTATTGTAGCAACAATCATGTCCACGGTTAGCATGTACAAACTTCAAGACAAGTGGGAAGGTAAGGGCTTCATAAGTGTGGAAAATGTCTTTGGAATACAACTTTGGCCAATTTTGATTATAAGTTAAAATACATTAAACTAATTAGTATAAGGGAAAGTTTGGCATTTTCCATGAAAATAATGGAAGAGAAACACTTAACAATACTAGGTTAAGCACTTCCAGTGAAACTAACTTGCCATATAAGACTCATTTTTCAACTTGAGGAAAGTTAATTCCTCAATATATTGTGGGAAAGTAAGAATCTTATGGAAATAGAATTTAAGTCATTTATTTACCCAAAATACTTCCCTCAATATAGAGAGGGAAAGTGAGATTCCCATATGAATGGAATTGAAGTCACTTGTTTTGTCTTAATACCCTAGAGTTCTTCTCAGTTTAATATGTATATACACATAGCATATGAATTTTTAATACGAATGGGAAAAAAAATTAACTATTATTATAATATTAAAAAAAAATTTTAGCTTGTTGATAAATAAAATAATATGAGGATATTTTTTGCCATTATACTAACAAAATTCTTTAGAATGCCTTCTTGCACCACACACAAGATAATAATTTTTCATCAATTTAATCCGATTTCCAATATGTACCAAACAAATTAATGTTATTATTATGGCAATCGCTTTTCTTTCAACCACATTCTATGCAATTAACTTCTATTACAACATTCGCATGGTAAAACACAAAACTCCTAGAGTTGTGACACAATTATGTTTATAGAAAACCACAAATAAGACTCCCAAATTTGTCCATGGTCATTTAAGCCCTGGCATAAGTCAACTATCTTTTAAAGGACTATTTGCACCTTGATATTTACTAGATTAATTTATTTTCAATAAGATTTCTTATTTACCAAATTATCTTTCTTCCTCCATCCTTTATCGAACACCACCTAGGCTTAGTCAAGCCGGAATGAGGGTGAGATCACACTGTTCATGCATGGACTCAGACAATGGCCACCAACGATCTATTCATCCGCTACTAACATCCCCACACTTTCATCTCCACCACTTATTCATCTTCCCCAAGCCCTTCTCCATTGGCTGCATTAACCGCTTGTTCATCACATCTGGTTTCACACACAAATCTTGCATCGCCATTGCATTCCCCCTCTCTATCTGTGGCACTCTTTTCCTTATCCTTACTGATAGCCTTCTCATGTCCTATCTCTTCTACTTTCTTAGTCTCTCCATAGCTTCCTTCATATCCCCTCTCTCTCTCTCTCTCTCTCTCTCTCTCTCTCTCCACTATAATTACAATTATTATAATTAAATATTTAATTTTAATTGTTGTAACAATTATTCACTCTAATTATTATAGTTAAATTAAATAAAGATAAAGTGAAAAAGGATTTCCATTGCACTCCCTTCATTCCCTTGATTTGGATTACTCAAATTTGAATTTTATTACCCACTCCCTTGTTGCACTCGCCATAGAATTGAAATGAGAAGGGCCCATTTGGTTCACTGAAATGGGCTCTGAAATGACTAAGGTGAGGAGTTCCTGCTCACTTCCGGATGTTTGGGTCACTGAAATTGGTTCCGAAGTGGTGATGGGACAACTTCCCAACTCCCACACTTCAGTGAATGAGTTCAATCCCAAAAAAGCCGAAGCCATGACTTCACCCGCTCATTTCAGCCCACGCTCTTTCCACGTGTGATAAGTGTCTAAATGTACATATTTATACGTTTTATTCTAGTACTATTTTGCATGTATTCTGATGAGTCGATGCCCGTTTCGCGTTTAAATTGGTTTTATTTGTGTTACAAGCCTTGAAGAACCCAAAATGATCTCAAGAACGTATTTGGGAAGAAATCCATATCAAATACGACGTTTTCGAGCTTCCCATCACTGTAGCAGTACTGTAGTCGAATTAATGTAGCCATATATTGTAGCAGTTACTGTAGCATGGCACTGTAGCACGAAACGGGGTTTTTCATGAGGAATTGTATGATTGCTCCTCTTTCATAAGGAACTAACTTGTATGTGATTTGGGCATGATGAACCCTAGGATAGGTTTGTTGTAATTAAGGATGATAATCATTTGTGATTTAGTGTTGGATGTTGAATTTCTTGTATAAGAATTTCTATGGTTTGTGATTCTCTATATGTGTGCTTTACTGTCTTGGACTGCATGAGAACTCTGCTGTTCAATTTCTAGGTTGTACTTGGAGCGTGACCATCGCCCTTGTACTAGACTCACATAGACTGAAAGGGATTCATGCACCAATACGCCGAAGGATTCGGGTATTAGGTACCCCTCTGAATGTTAGGCTTAGACACATAAGTGTGTCTACTCCTGATAAGGGATTCCCTGAGTGCATTGCAATCGTAGGAGGAATTGACCGGAAGGGATTCCGGTCAATACTTGTATGGGATTAGGGCTAATCACCGAGGGATTCGGGATTAGCTTAAGTTAGGAATCTCTCAGTCCAAACCACCATCACAACACATCATCCTTAATTCGGGCCTTAATGACAACCCTGGGGGGATTCTCTATCCAAATCGCTCCCTCTCCTGATTGTCCGTCCCTTGTATGCTTATTTGGCGTGTAGTGGTAGCTTTATTATTTTATTTATAGATTTTAGTAGATGTACTATTCACTAGTATTGTTAGGCTAGAAAATAGATGAAGGGGAAGTAATAGTAGCTCCTTGGCCCCGTGGAATACGACCCCTGTGTCACACATAGGGTATTACTTGACGACCCCGTGCACTTGCGGGACGCTCATCAACGTGCGCGTTAATGTCACCCCCACGCAATTTTCACACTCTTGGCTCACTCGTCCATCCAGAGTTTTCTCTTGCCGCCACCTCTCCCGAAACCTCATCGGTGTGATCCTCACCTCTAATATCCCATCCCCACTGTCTTGGCCTCCTGACTTCAAGTTTCTTCCTTCCCGTGTGTTCTTTCATGCCATGTTGTTCATCGATCTACTTCTCGCACCAATTCCCTTTGTTTTTTTATATTGTTTCATTTTTGTATATTTTTACACCATTTTCTTAATTAACGCCCTTATTTTCCCCAAACCTTTGCACAGGTTCTTTCTTCCGACAGTTGCTCTCGAGTTTTCACTTATCGTTTTTTTCTCTTTTTTGCTGAGTGGTGTAAATGGATTAAAGTTTAATTTTGGATTGTTAACTAGTTATAGTTGTGATGAAATTTGCCTTTTTTATTTTTTTTTATTTTGCAAATTCGTTCCTGTTATCACTTCGATCATCCTGTCAGTTCCCTTCTTTGGTTTTTGTGATTTTTTAGATTTTCTGTGAAATGGTTTTATTCTCTATGTAGATCATGTACAAAATTTTCCTTCTTTCTTCTCTGCAGCCCTGGTTTTTCTTCTACATAAGTTGCCTGGTTTTGTTCTCCTGTTCTTATGAAATTGTTTTCCATTTGTATGGAGATTCACCATTCTCTAAAGTAATTTTTGAAGGTTGAATGGTTGATCATGTTTTTTGTTGCCTAAAGATTTTATTTTGTCAGTTTTATATTTTTTGGTGAGTGTTGTATGTGGGTTGTCTTTGGTTAAGACTGTTAATAGCTCAGTGTTTATTCTCTGTGTAGATTTGTTCCTGTTATTTTCTTGCGAGTGTTTATTTGCCTTCCTTATTCTTTTATTTTGCACATTTGTTCATGTTATCACTTCGATCATCCTATCTGGTCCCTCATTTGGTTTTTGTGAGCTTTTAGATTTTCTATGAAAAAGTTTTTAATCTCTGTGTAGATCATGTAAAATTTTTTCCTTATTTCTTTTATGTAGCCCTGGTTTTTCTTCTACAGCCTGGTTTTGTCCTCCTATTCTTATGAAATTGTTTTCCATTTTTATAAAGACTCACCATTCTCTGAACTACTTTGTGTAATTTTTTATGTTGAATTGTTGGTCAGGTTTTTTGTTGCCTGAAGTTTTTATTTTGTCAATTATATGTTTTCGGTGAATGTTGTATGTGGGTTGTCTTACATTTATGACTGTTAATAGCTCAGTGTTTATTCTTTGTGTAGATTTGTTCTTGTTATTTTCTGGTGAGTGTTTATTTGCCTTCTTTATGTTTTTATTTTGTACACTTGTTCCTGTCATCACTTCGATCATCCTGTCTGCTCCCTCCTTCGGTTTTTGTGACTTTTTAGATTTTCTGTGAAATAGTTTTTATTCTCCGTGTAAATCATATACAATTTTTTTTCTTCTTTCTATTCTGCAGCCCTGGTTTTTGTCCTCCTGTTCTTATTAAATTGTTTTCCATTTGTATGGAGACTCACCATTCCCTGAACTAATTTTTGTACTTTTTTATGCTGAATGGTTTATCAATCTGATTTGTGTAATCTTTATTCTAGGTAATTGACCAGGTTTTTTGCTCGTTGAAGTTTTTCCTTTCTTGTCGGTTTTCCATTCTTTATTCTAATCTGATTTGCGTTTGTATTTTGGATAATGATGACTTCCACTAGCATTCTTTTTATTCGTTGCTCAATCATTATGAAACCCAGTGTCTCTAGCTATGCCCTATCACTTGAGAACAACCAATCCAATGGCAAGGCAATTTGGATGCCCGGCTGCTTCACACATACAAAAGCCTAAACCATTCAATGTCCTACCTTACAACCACCCCCTCCCCTCTCTCTCGTAATACCTACCATGACCCAACAAATCAAAATTTGCGCAATTTGTACGTTTGTAAGCGATGGGTAACTGCTGCAGCCTTGTAGTGTGTGTTTCAAGATATGGTTGTAGATATTGCACAATAGCACAATCAACATGATTTCCTCGATGCTAATTTTGAGCCCAATGTGTCGTAACTTATTTTTTGAACATACCTTTCATGTGTGGTTTTCTTTGTTGTCTACTATGGTTGGTGTCACGGCCTCAACCGATCACCTTCGGTCGTGCGGCACCTGACACACATCATAGCGACAGGTCAGCCTTCCTTGCAAGAACAACAGTTAGTAAACTCCCGTTTGCATCACAAGCACAGCGAAATAAAGGGAAGTGAGCAAACCGGAAAACATTCACACTACGAGATACACGACACATGAAACCCATTTAGAGAGAAAAAAACATAAACTCTCTTAGATTGAGAAATGTTTACAACAATGGCCAAAAATCATCACCAAGAGGCCTTGTCTCCTCCCAAAGACAGTGCCCACCGACGTGACTGTAGCTTCAACCAGCCACCCTTGGTCACAGCTCGCAGCAATACCGGTCACGCGCGGTAATACCGCGTGCCATCCTCGCCCCTGGCTCAGCCACTTGCATACGCCTGCGTAATCCCTTGTCAAATCCGGAATCAGCATCTGGGTCTCCCGGCTTGATCAAGTGTCCCGCCCCGCCTAGACTTGCTAGAGATCCACACTCTAAATAATCTAAGTCTGCAACACTTAACTCTTAGTATTTGCGCGCCTGCCCCATGCGCACATCGGTCACGCGTACGCCCACAGTCCAGCACATGCACACCTCACAGTCTCAGCACATAATCGTGTGAGATATTATGCCCGCTCTTGGTCACGACACAACACACGCCTAGCGCTAACCACGCGCTACCCAATCCACGCAGCTGTGCGCTCTCGTGACTTGGCCTATGTTGAAATGTACATCCACTAACCAAGTGTAAAGTCATCAACCCTTACAGTAGGCTCGAACCCCTAACTATCAATGAATGTTGCTAACATAGGTAGGTGTGTTTATTAAAGCATTGGTTGGCTCTAACCCCTATTTCTCAAGTTTTAAATTGTAGAAACATGATTATGTTCATGTCTAGGTGTCACCAATCTTTGTTGTAAACATGATGATGTTCATGTCCTCATTGTATCATTATTCCTATTTCTATTGCTTGTGATATCCTGTGAATTTTTTAAATTCTGCTGACCCATAATTTTTGTTAATCCTAGTTCCACTGCTTCTAGATAGCTGTCAACTTTTAAATTGTAGGAACATGATGATGTTCATGTGTAAACTTTTTCAATCTTGGTTCTAATGCTTCACATGCTCTGTCAAAATTTTTCTGCATAAACATCATGATGCTCATGTCTTAATCCTATCATTACTTCTACTTATGTTGCTTCTGAAATCCTGTTAAATTTTTAATTCTTGTTGACCCATTTAGTTTTTGCCAATCCTAGTGCTACTGCTTCTCAATGTCTGTCGGGTTTTAAATTGCACAAACATGATGTTGTTCACGTCTCAATTTTATCAATCTTGGTTCTAGTACTTCACATGCTCTGCCAAGTTTTGAGTGCATAAAGATGATGCTTTCCATGTCTTTATTGTATCATCACTCCTACTTGTTTTGCCAAAAGCATGTCCTGTCAATTTTTTGATGCCTGCTGATCCATATTTTGACATAATCCTAGGTCTAATGCTTGTGAAATAATAACAAATTTTTGATGATAAACCACGATGATGTCCATGTCTATCTGTTGATAATCATGGTTTGTTGTAACTCATATGTGTGGTTGATGTTACACTTTCTGGTTTTCAGTAATATTATACCGTACATCCTCTTACTGATCCTTTTCTTTATTCATCAAAATTTTTTTAACTGTGCAAACATGTTGATGTCCATGTGTGGATGTGTCGTGCTACTTTTTCATTACTAATTCTATCGTTTGGCATATTGCATTTCTGATTATGCTTTTATTTTGTGTGCGTCTACCTCTCTACCATAATGCTCAAACAATATGCAACACGAAATAGCGTGTGATGCCATTGGCGGAAGCATTCACGACCTTTGTTGTCATTATCGCATTCTTGGTTGAGCATTTGAATGTAAGGAGGGCATCTAGGTATAGGGAACCATAATCTTTCAGGGCTTAACTAGGACAAAACGCACATGGAGCGTATTCTAAGAAGTGGTCTAGATTGCTGCATCAATTACCTTAGGATAGATGTCGGTCCGTTTATGCACCTAGCATCAATTATGCTTGATAAGTACCTCCTTGCAACAATAGAGGAACAACTTGCAATGTTCCTGCAAGTCGTAGGCCACAAAACCAAGAATCAGACAACGCGAGTGGAATTCCTCAGATCAGGGGAAACCATTAACTGGTATTTCAATATGGTCCTACGGGCAATGTGTGCACTTTGTGACGATTTTGTCCATCCCCCGAGCAACACATGCCATCTCGACATTGAGAACAATCCAAATTGGTACCCTTATTTCAAAGTATGAATACATACATATTGAGGTGAATTACACTTTCAATAAAACTCATTAAGAAAAAAAGCCATCTAACAACCCAATGATTATGTAGGATTGCATAGGCTTGTTGGACAGGACACACATTCCTGTATCAGTTCCCCCATAGGATATCTCCCGCTTCCACGGTCGTCAAGGACCAACACGGAATGTACTTCGTGTGGTGAACCCGCACTGAAGTTCACATATGTAATGTCTAGGTGGGAAGGATCAGCAAACGATTTCATAGTCCTTAAAAATGTGATTTCACGGCTAACCCCCGAGGATCTCAAAACAGTAGAAGGTTAGAGTTATGTGTTTTCATCACTAATAAATTAGTTTATTAAAATATAAAAGTTACTTGCACCGTGTAGGGAAGTATTATCTAGTGGACACTGGTTACACAACAATGCACGGATTCATAGCACCCTATTGGGTTGTTAGATATCATCTAAAGGAACATAGTGGTAGTCCGCCTACGAACCTGAAGGAGCTTTTTAATCTTCGGCATTCTATGTTGCAGTCTCGTGTGGAGCAAGCGTTTGGTATTTTGAAGAACCGGTTTAAAATTCTTACCTCTCACCCTTTTTTCCTATTTAAGACCCAGGTTAGGTTAGTAGTTGTTTGTTGTGTTATCCACAATTACATCGCAAGGGTCAACCCAAACGATCAGATTTTGAATTATGCGACCGCGAATTAAGAGGGACCAATCATGTCATTGCAAGCCTGATCCCGACATGAACAACGACAGGATAATCGGCAATAGGTGGAGCTTAGGAATACGATAGCGAATGATATGTGGAGTACTTGTAGTACTTATAGTGCCTTTGCATGACATCACGCATAATCATGGCATGCCATTTTCCTCATTGATGTACACTGTTTTGTCAACCTTTCAGTTGTAATTTTGATATTTGCTAACGAAATTGGGTTTGTCATCTTCCGAAATTCTCTGCATGCATTGCCCTTTTGTGCATCATCAGCATGTCATGCTGTACTTCGAATGCGCAATGCTTGACCAACATCTTCGATTCTGAATTGGTTGATGATTTCTTCGATGAAGAGCTGAAAAAAGGATGGGATTGATCGTGCTAGTGATGGTGATGGTGGCCATGCAAAGGGTACTTGTTTGAAGGTTATCGCAAACAAACGTGGTACACCCAACAAACGATGGAAAAATGAGTACGACAGTTTCTTAATTCTATTGCTCGTTGAGTAGGCGAAGAAAAAGCTGCAAAGTAATAAGTCATTCAAAAGGGTTGCGTTCGCATTCACTGTCGTGGCCGTCAATAGCCGATTTGGGACTGATTTCACCCCCAAAAATGTTCAGTATCACTACCGAACATCGAAGGCTAGATTCACTGAAGGAAAAAGATTCGTGATCTCAGCGGTGCAGGGTGGGACGAGGATACCAAGACACTCACCTTGGATCCAACAGTCTCATTGATGTATATTAAGGTGAGAACAATTTTTTTATGTCGTACAAAATTGCACGCCATAAGTGGTTGTGTACTAATTCTTTTATGAACAAGCACTTCCTGCTTCTCGGCCTTTCATCAGTAGACCAATTGAGCATTATGAAGGGTTGAGGATTATATGCGCCGAAGATAATGCGACGGGGTACTATGTGACTTCAGTATTCTTAGAATTGGGAGAGAAATCAGAGAACAAAGATGACATCGACAACGTCGAATCCTTCTCAACCTAATAGCAAAAGGAAGAAGATGGCAACGCTGATTCCATTCCACTAGTTGGTAGCAGCCCAGCCATATAGACTTCAGTATTCCACTAGTTGTGTACTAATTCTTTTATGAACAGGCACTTCCATACCACATAGATGTACTAGTAAGGGAACCAGAACACTTTGGTGATGGGCGATCTCGTGACCGTTGTCAGTGAAATGGCTGGTGCAATTAGAAATCCGACCCATTGGATTGAGATATTGCAAGTGATGGAATTGGAAGATTTTGAGGAGCATTTGCTGGTAGGTGTGTTCGAATACCTTCAGCTGCGTGAGAATGAAGCGAGAGGCTCATGGTGAGGAAGATCGAGCTGCGCAAGAACTGGGTTCAAAAATTCATGGAATGTGAAACCTTAAGCACAGGTTGTCCCTCTACGTGGCCAGCTCTAACTTGATCAATCAGCCCTGGTTTTTTTGCATTCATTTCTTTCTTTTTGCCTAATGTCCTACCTATTATCGTTGTGTTGTTTTTTGTTTTATCTCGATCATAGTGTCTGCCACCACAACTTGCGAAGGGGGTATTGTGTCTTCGCATTAATGACATGCATGCATATGGACGGTGCTGTAGCATTTGCACATGCATGTGTCGAATGTGGATGGCTGGCATGATTCCCTTACACAATGCAACATCGACTGCTATTCTCATTTGTTTGGTTTTTGCATGTGTTTTGGTTAACATTTTCCTATTTGTCTTGGTTTGAATTGTTTCATTACAGGTAAGAGGTGATGGCGATGATGATGAACCTAGTGCGAACACCAAGGCTTCACTCTTTCCACACTGACAAGGCGATATGGGAGGCTACGTAAGCTTACCTATCGCAGCCAGGTCAAATATTAGTTGGCATGTGGGGGAATTTTATGATGTTGTTATGTGTTTTGGTTATGTTTTATTTTATTTTATTTTATTTGTTTTTATGGGTTTGGACATTTCCTGTATTTTATGTTGCAACGACATTGATTTTGTTTTGTGTGGTAAAGGTTCATGCTGGGTTGTGAATATGTTCTTTTGTGTATTTTTATATTCCCATGTCATAGACCGGCCATTGCCTGCATTTTTCTGCTTTTGGTTTTATATTTTTCAGAAATTTGGGTTTATGTTGCCATGCCATTGATTTTGTTTTGTGTGGTGAAGGTTCATGGTGAGTTGTGAATATGATTAGTTGTTTTTATGTTGCCCTACTTTTCTTCTTTGTTGAATTATTAGTAGCCAGACTGTTTTCAGATGTCTTTTTCTTGGTCTATGGACTAGTTGCTCTAGCTTGTGCACATATCGGCTGTGGCAATTCGGTATACGCCCCCAATATTGCAGCCCACTTGTAAGTCCCTAGGATGGTTTTTTTAATTAAATGATTAGGCCAAATCTGCATCTTTTTTGAATTTTTCTGTTTTGATGTTTTTCTGAGTTATTCCCGCCACGAGACAACATGATTTTCTGTTTTGGGAGTAAAAAAGCCGATGAAAGTGAACATATAACTTAGCCCTTCTAATGACAATTTGGATCTTTGGTGTGAGCAAGGATGAATCCTGTACTTTTTGTGGTAAGATATATCGGTCTTTTATTATGTATTCCCGAAAACCATGCGATCTTACTTTTCTCTGTGTGTTATTGTGTAAGTGGGAGGAGGTGTGGAAGACAACTTCGTTCTTGTTCGCTAGTTTGGTGTAACTCACATGTGTGGGTGGACCACCACATAAATTTGTCTGTATATTTGGTATCATGTAACTGTGCAAATTTTTCTACGTTATTTAGCTAATTCAATAATCGGACATGTTATTAGTAGCTAATTAACTAACTAAGAAAACATGTTATTAAGTGAAAGTAATAATTTAACTCATGAAGTTATTACTCAAATAGTGGAATAATTTAAGTGACTAATTTAAGTTAAGAACATGTTAGCAATAGCAAATTATTTATGCACAAGAGCGTCTTATTAAAAAGGGAATAAATTAATTTATCGACATGTTGAATGCCTTTTGTTGGTAAACTAATCAACTTGTTCGTTAATAACTTAATTAAGTGATTTAACATGTTAAAATGTTAGCAATATCAAAATTTGCATGGAAATGAACAACTCATTAAGGGGCTGTTTGGTTTGAAGTAAGTAGATGTAAGTAGGTGTGATGTAAAAAGTTTTACATGTAAAACTTACTTTTGGGTGTTTGTTTTGAAGTAAAAGTCAAAAATACCTGTAAAAGTTTTTACAGCAAAACCTCATTTTACAGCATTTTGACTCATAGCAAAAGTTGTTGTGAGTTAAAATGCTGTAAAACTTTCTCCATATCACAACCTCCCACCGGTGACACCCTCAAGCCCAAAACCAGCCCTTCTTCATTCCTCACGATCACAACCTCCCACCTATGACACCCTCCACCATTGGTGAGTCGCTCCACCTGCGAAGCCCTCCACCACCGGCGAAGAGAAGGTGGGTGGGATCTCTCACTCCATCACTGGCGACGCCCTCCACCACTGAAGACGACCTCCACCACCGAAGAAGAGAAGGTGGGTGATATTTCTCCCTCCATCACAGCCGACGCCCTCCAACACCGAAGACGACCTCCACCATTGGCGTAGTCACTTCTTAGGGTTTGAGATCTCCTTCTCAGGCTTCTTCTCTGTGACCATTGATCACCGATTAGATTTTTGAGCAACTTCTCCATTCGATCCCGGGCAGAGTCTGTCTCGATCTCCACCGGCGATAGAGGTAAAATCATCAGAAACGGCAATTATCTGTTTTCAATATTTTTTATATATTTATTTATTTTGAATCTAATTTCATGTTGGTGGTGAAAAAAATTTCTTACTTATGATTAGCATAGTTCATTATTGATGAATTGATGTGAAATGTTGGTTTATAGAGTACCAATTTTCTTGTTTTGTTTCTCTCTGAATTGAATTTTTTTCTTCTGGTATCTCCAATCCTTTTGTTTCTCTACATTAACATTTTTTTTTAACCCAATTTCATGTTGTCTGTAAATAAGAACTTTCACTCAATGATAAACGTAGTCCATTGTAGGGTGATTAATGTGATTCTTTGGCTTAGGGAGCCCCAATCTTCTTTATTGTTCAATCGATATGAATTGTGATTGCTTGGGGATTTCAATGTGATTTTTTTTCTCTTTTGTTGATAAATGTGGACAAGACACTGGATTGAATTATCAACCTTTGAGTTAGGAGGGAAATGGAATACTAACTCTCCTATAGTAGAGGTGGTCAATATGAATCTCTGGGGGATTGATGATGTGAAACTGCAACATAGGCATGCAGAATTTTTTTTTCCTTTTTTTTTTTTGAGTTCATTTATTGTTTCCTTGCCTGTCTTCTCACTTTCTCTCTCTGTGTGTCTCTGTCTCTTGATTGTCTTTATTCAAACAAAGAAGTTAGTTTACGAGATAGATTCTGATGATGATTTTGAAATTTTCCTATCAAATTAGCATTTGAAAAAAACTATTGAACATGTTCAATCCCATGAGCAGGCACTTGTGAGGTGCATTAATTTGGATGAGTAGTTAGATGGCCATGAAAGAGTTGTAATTGATCTTCTTTTCAATCCAAATGATATCCATTTTTTTTATGTAAAAAAAGATGGTTTCTTTAGAATTAGTGTTTGATTCCTATGCCATGGAGGCTTTTCAACCAAATAATGGAATCCTGAGGTTTTGATTGAGTTTGATTGACATAAACAGGAGAATTGCTAATTGCTTGCAAAATGAATCCTTTTTTAATCTTTCTTCATATACTTTGGGCTAAATTTAGATTTGAAAAGGTTGTATTATATCTAGATTATAATATATGGTTGTATATTCATAGTCCAATGGAAATCTAATAACCCTGCTGTCCTAGTAGCTGTGTTTGTGTTGTTTATCTGTCATCTGCACTTGGACAATCTTTACAATAAGTTTCTTGAAGAGTCTACTTCATTGATCCATTTTCAAATTATTGACATTGTTGCCTTAGTAGTTGTCTTTTTGTGTTATTTGGTTGTTGTCCTCCCTGACATAGTGTGTTTTTTGAAGAGTCTTATGATATATTTTTAAAGTGTAGGATCGAAAGGTGGGTGGTATAGCATTCATTGTATTATGCTTTTTTGATTTATTTGCTGTTGCTTTTTTTTTGGTGGGTGGTATATCATTAATGCTTCATCTTTCCTTGTTCTTTTCCATAGCAAGCTTTGCCCTCACCTTATTATTGATTTTTATTGAATAGTTCTACACCAGATTTTTAGGGTGAAATATGGTTGTATTGGGAAACTTGAACCACTTACGATGAATCAAATCACCCTGTCAAATCACCATCACAAGAGATGGTGATTTGATTCATAAACACTATCTTCATGATAATTGGTGGTTGCTTGAGCCTTGCACACAATGTTTTTGGCATAATCACTGAATCTAATCTAAAGGTTCTTGAAGTGGGGCTGCTGCTTTGGTTGTCTGTAATGTGTGTGATTTAAAGTTGGAAACATCTTCCATACATACTCTCCTGCTGTTCTTTGGCATTGCCTGAAGTCTAGTAAACTAGGATAAATAAATCTGAGGAAAAAGAAACAAGAACAAGACTATATTCTCATTGAATTTTCTATTACTTTGTAAATTGTTGTTTTTGTTGTTGTTGTCTAATATCTCTGACTAGATCAAGTGTGCACACCATGAAGTATCATTTCCGGTTGTTGTTTGGAATCATTTTACTATAATAAAGGATCAAACTTTTCTACAACTACTTCAAATCTTTGTTAAAGTAATGGTTGTCTTACTTAGATAAATTACATTCAAATCTTTGTTAACATCAAACCTTTATCCTGTCAAGATATTTGAATATAGTTGTAAGCCTATAGGCATGTTGCTTTATTATTTGTGTGTGGCAGTGTGGGCCAAGTGGTGAGAGGCTTTAATTGTGTGATTAATAACACTTTTTGTTGGTCCGCCACTTGCTTTCTTACATATTCTGTATAGTGTCAAAGTTCATTTCTTTAAGGTAGCTGCCAAAAATTGCAGAAAAAAGTTTATTGTATATGTTTATTTTTACTTGTCTTACATGTTGTGTACCATGACATGATTTATAGATGGACACAATTTCGGAAGATGAATATGCTGCAGTTTCCTCTGCAATGTTCATTAGTATTTTAGCTTTAATTTGGTATAGAGGAAGAAGACTTAATTTGCCATGGGAGCCTTACTACAATAGGGATGGACAACGCACAAATTACATTTCAAGAATTATACATACCTCTGATGCGGGTAGTATATCAATGCTAAGAATGAGACGAGCATCCTTTTTTGAACTATGTGATATATTAAAGACGAAAGGGTTATTATTCAACACTTTACATGTAAGTGTTGAAGAGCAAGTGGCCATGTTCCTTCACATTGTTGGACATAATGTGAGGAATAGAGTTGTTGGAACGAATTTTTTACGATCTGGAGAAACTGTTAGCCGATATTTCCATCATGTGTTGCATGCTATTGGAGAACTTTGTGGCTAGTTAATCGCACCACCTAACACAACTACTACTCCGATGATAGCAAAAGATCCAAGGTTCATGCCATATTTTAAGGTAAAAAAATTTGCAATTAGTTACGATTAAAATTAGGAAGAAGAATTACTAAACCTACATATTTTTCATTAACAACTAGGATTGTATTGGAGCATTTGATGGCAGGAATATTCATGCCTCTATTCCGAATGATATCGTCGCATGTTTCAGGGGAAAAAACCGTATCCCACTCAAAATGTATTAGCTGCAGTCAATTTTGAATTACGATTTATATATGTGCTAGCCGGTTGGGAGGGCTCAGCTCATGATGCACTTGTCCTTCATAATGCGTTGGAAAGAGAAGACCGACTTATAGTGCCCACAGGTATCACACCATTCTATAAAAATTAAAATATTTAACCTATTACAATTATGTAGTAACTCGTAACATTTTTGTTATAGGAAAATATTACATTGTTAATGTAGGGTATGCCACGAGACCTGGTTTTATATCATCTTTTCGTGGTGCCCGATACCATCTTAAGGAATTTACCGCACATTCTCCATCAAATTGCAAAGAATTGTTTAACTATAGACATTCTTCTTTGCGTATGTCTGTGGAACGAGCCTTCAGAGCATTGAAAAACTATTTCAAGATCTTGATGTCTAGGCATTGTTTTTCCTTTTGAGACACAAATAGATATTGTGATAGCATGTTGCATTCTACATAATTATATCTTACAAAGAGGTAGTGACATGTACGTACCAAACCTTGAAGAGTGGGAACCTAATCCAAATGCGCACGAGATAAGAACACAATCTCAAGTCCATGAAGAAACAAGAGAATGATTAGCAATACGAGAAGCAATCATGAATGACATGTGGAGAAATAGATGAAATTAGCTACTTATATTGCAAGTTTTGATGTGTACCTTCATTTTTGAGTTATGATATAAAACAACCTTAACGATGAGTATATTGTTATATCTCGTGTCTTGTGTTGTCTTCATTGATCTTATGAAATATTTATTTTTTTAAATAATTGCTTCTATGCTAATTGCTCATTGCAGATGGAATCTCAAGATATGACACCAGTAAGCCATAACTTGGCTGGGAAGAAAGCAACAACTAATGTCCGATGGACTGCAATGATGACATCCTTCATGTTAACATCTCTTGTTGAGCAAGCAAATCTTGGGCTTAAATCTGATAAGGGATTTAAGAATGTTGCTCTGAACGCGGTTGCAAGAGCTGTTAGTGAGAGGTTCGGCCTTGCTGTGAGTGACACACATGTGAACAATCGTCTTCGGCACGTAAGAAAAATATGGTTAATTATTAAGAAAATTAAGAGTTTAAGTGGTGTGTCATGGGATGATGTGGAAAAAATATAGTCATGGGGGAGGAGGAATACCAAATATACATACAAGTCACAAGTTGTGGTTAGCGATTATAATAGTTCATATTACATTTTTCACATTGACCCTAATTGTAGAATGTCATGTTTATTTTACAGGCGCACCTGGAGAGGAGATTTATATCAATAAACCAATACAAGATTATGAAGAAATGGCTATTGTATGTGGAAATGATCAAGTAACGGGGTCTTTTGCAAGAACGGGTGGTCAAAGCTCTAGGAGCCTAGGTGCACCCATGGATCAACCACTAACATCACCGGTAATTGATCTTGACAACCAAAGCCAAGGATTTGATGATTTTGATGACTTTGCAAGAAGTGAAACTCCTACTGATGACACACTAATGACCTCCACATCCAAGGCCAAAAAAAGGTAAGAAACGAGCGAAGCATGCTAACACAGATGAAGAGATCATGCGAGATGTAAAGTTTGAACTAAGAAGAATTGCAAATGCGTTGGAGGCGGATAAGAGCAAATTCATTAGTAAAGATTTGCTTGATGAAATCATGACTTTGAGTGTGCACTATAGTGAATACGACATTGGACGAGCGTACGATTACTTGCTCCAGAGTCTCCCTTTAGCGAATGGATTTATGAATAAAACCCTTTCGCTTCGGTGCATTTGGATGGATGATTTTTTTGATCGTTTGAGGGATGATCGCCAAACATGAGTTAAATTCGACAAATATCAAGTCGTGCTTTGTTTGTTGTTTGGACAATATCGTGTGGTATTGCATTTTGTCATTTGGACAATTAAAATTGTATTTGACTTTGTTGTTTAGACCAATGTACTGTTGTATTGTATTTTGTTGTTTGGACAAGTATTGTAACACATCGTATTTTATTTTGTTGGTTATGACACAAATGCCATGTTGTGTTTTTATTTGTTGTTTAGATGAATGTCATTATTGTTTAGACTTGTGTTGAATATTATCTTATTGTTTGGCATGTTGTTTTTTTTTTTTTTTTTTACTTTGATAGACTTTAGATGATGTAATTTTAAACAAAATTTTATTATGGATTTTTAATGTTCACTTATTTTGTATGTGTGTTAGGTGTTGCCGTATACAAAAATAATGTGGTTAATACTAAATGTTGAATGCTATATGCCGATGAAATTTATTGATCTTATATTTGGATTTAGATAGTATGTAATGTAATTTTATGTTAAAAATATTATTTGTTAATTTAATATAATGCGAATTCTTTAAATAGCTAAATATTAAATATTTTTACGTTAAATAAATAATGTACTTAAGTTAATTAATTGTTCTAGCTTAAATTAATTTATATGACAAATAATTATTAAAAGCTAGTGGATGTAAGCTTACCATACTACTTACATGGTGACCATACCTCTCACATTACATCAAACCAAACACATAAAAAGTAAATACAGTATTATCACTTACATCAAACCAAACAACAATGATGTAATTTAAAATACAGTATTTTCACTTACACTGTAAGTCCATTTACATGTAATTTGAATTACTTCAAACCAAACAGCCCCTAAGTGAAAGTCATCAAATAATTAATTAAGTTATTTGAAAACATTTTCTAATGAACTGATAATTTGTTACTTAATAAACGTTTTTAATAAACTAATTAAATAATTCGTTAATATCTTCATCAACTTTTAAAATGACCATGAGCATGTATTTGCAAATTAAAAACTGTGGAGGGATAACTTTACCCCTAACACCAAAGTGGTGATTATATCCCCAATTCGGTGTTACCAAACACCAAAAAGTGATGAAGTGGCATTTTCTAGATTCCTACTTCTACCATCCAAACACAGAAAGTGCTTCCAAAAGTCACGTATTCAATACAACCAAACACACTGAAGTGGCTAATTCCAGCTAAAATGTTCACTCTCACTGAAGTGTCACCTTTAGACTTCCTTGAGGCTTATTACCTCCATCTAAACTCTATTGTCAATCAGGGTTTTCATAACTTGGCTTGCTTTTGGCCCCGAAAAAGTCAAGGGTCAAGGGATTCAATTGAGGTGAATGGTGGTCATTTGAGTTTATTAAAAATAATTTATATTCTAATTATATATGATATTAAATTAAATATTAAATAATTAAAAATAAAAAACATAATTTTTAACGATATAAATAATTATGTCAGATATATTAATATTTGAACACACCAAATTCAAGTGCACAAAGTAGCATAATCTTAAATTTGGTCAAATTTTCATAAAATAAAAATATTTTGATTTCATAAATTAAAATATATTCAAGTTCAGAAGAAGGTAACCCTTCTCTATTATCACCCAAAAATCAACATTGTCATTGTGTAATGAATAAGTTCTCTCTAGCAATATCTAGCAACACAAGCACCACAAGTAAGAGCCTCAGCTCTGTTTTAATTGCAAAATTTCACAACTCCAAGAGTTCAACTAAGAAACAATAGATCATCATCCTAATATCATCCATACCCCAGTAGTAAAGTAGTAAATAGAGCAGTTAAATAGAGTCTAGCTCAACCAATTATTTGCAGAAATAAAATAACCGGACTGAATAAGCTCCGGCCTCCTCCCTGTCTGACGGCAAGGGCTCCTCCTTTACCGAAGACTTCCACCATGCCCTTTTCCTTTACTCCCACCCTCTATATAATTAGTCCCTCCCGTCAGTACTTAGCCTCCCAAACGCGTATTCGGCCTCCTTTCCCTAGTGATTCTCCCTCCTTTAATCTCCTTTGTTGATGGCATAACAACCTCCTCCATTGAGCCGCCCACATGTCCCCTTCTCAGTTGCTCATCAATTCCCAGAGTTGATGTTGTCTTTTCTTTTGCAACAGCCTTGCCAGCGTGGCTTCCCTTTATTAGCCTCACTTGATTACATTTCACCCAATTTTGTGTCTCGACGTGGCCGTTATCCTGCCAATTAATTTTGATTGCATGTGGAAATATAACATTACCTTCCTCTTCGATTGAGACCTTGTCCCCAAGGTCCAATGTAGGATACTTCTATTGCAACTGAAGAAGATCTTCCCATGAATTTTTGGATGCTGGTAAACCCTTCCATTGGACTAAGACTTGCTTTACGGCCCGGTGGTTGCGTAGTATGGTTCAAGCTTGTAATAAGGAGCTTGGTTGTATTAAAGGTCCCACAATGTTTGTAGATGAGGGCAAGGGAACTGCATCTGTTATGGGATTACCAACAATTATTTTAACGACAAAAATAAGAAACACGAGTGCCAGCTAGTAAGGCCAATTTGTAAGCCACCTGCCCAATTTGTTGCAATACTTGGAAAGGGCCGAAGTACTTCATGCTAAGCTTAAAATTTCTGCGAAGGAGCACAGATTGTTGCCTGTATGATTGTAGCTTCACTAACACCCAATGACCAATGTCAAAGGAAAGTTCTTTCCTGTGTTTATTGGCATGCCTTTTCATTCTATCATGGGCTTTGGACAAATTAAGTTTTAATTGGTGCAACAATTTATCCCTGCAGGACAATAAGTCGGCCGCTTGAATATGATCATCCCCACTGTGGTCATATGCTAATAAAGTTGGGGGGTCCCTGCCAATATGCCACTTTAAATGGAGTCATTTACATGCTTGTGTGGAAGGATGTGTTATAGGAGTATTCAGCCCAAGGCAATAAGTCGACCCAAGATTTTGGATTGTCAGCTATAAAACATCTCAGATAATGTTCAAGGCATTTATTGAGAATTTATGTTTGGCCATTGGTTTCTAGATGATAAGCAGATGACATAGCCAATGTAGTTCCCATTTTGCCAAACAGATGCTGCCAAAATATACTGGTAAAGGCCTTATCCCTGTCGGACACTATTGATGAGGGATGCCATGCAATTTCACTATGTCGGAGATGAAGCATTCAGCCACCATTTGACTTGAAAAGTCTGCTTGCATAGGCATAAAATGGCCATACTTAGAGAGTCTGTCAATCACCACAAATATTACTGAATTGTCCTTTGAAACTGGTAGGTCAGTAATAAAGTCCATTGCTATATCTTGCCAAATTTGTTGAGGAATGGGTAATGGTTGTAGTAGACCCATAGGATGTGTAGTCAACCCTTTTTCTCTCTGACAGATAGAGCAAGCCTGAACAAATTTTTTGACATCAGCTCTCATACCTGGCCAAAAGAATTGGAGAGCTAAACAGGCACATGTTCTCAGTTGTCCGGTATGACCTCCAAGTCAAGAAGAATGAAATTCTGTCAGTAAAGCTTGCTTAATATCTGAGTGAGGAGGAATGGCAATTCGACCATGTCACCACAAGAGATTTTTTTTTCCAAACATAATCAGGATGAGAAGCAGAAGATTGTTGCAACTGTTGAATTAAATTACTGAAGAGGGAATCATCTGCTTGTGCTTGTTGAATTTGAGATAAAAAATTGGCAAATGGAAAAGGCTAACCTGAAATATCTTGAAAGAGCATCTGCAACTTTATTGTCTGCTCCTGGCCGATATTCAATAATGAAGTCGAAACCCAATAGCTTAGGAAGCCACTTTTGCTGTTCAGGTGTTTGAATGGTTTGAGTACACAGATGCCTGAGTGCTTGCTAATCAGTTTTGATGACAAAAGGATGTCCCACGAAATAATGTCTGAATTTTTCTACAGCTACTGTAATTGCAAAGAGTTCTCGAGTGTAGGCTAATTGTTTTTGCATAGAAGGGGACATCTTCTTAGAAAAGAATGCAATGGGATGTTTATTTTGGCTCAATACTGCCCTAATTCCCAGCCCAGAAGCATCAATTTCCAAGGTGAATTGCTGGGAAAAATTGGGAAGAGCTAACACTGGGGTTGTGGTGATGGCCATCTTTAAAGTGTCAAAAGCTTCCTCAGCTACAGCATTCTAATGAAAGTTATCCTTTTTTGAGTAATTCAGTCAAAGGTCTAGTCAAGTGTGCATACTGTTTGATAAACCTTTGTTAATATCCTGTCAAGCCCAAATATCCTCTTAATTGCTTTAAATTAGTTGGAACTGGCCATTACACAATAGCATGAATTTTGGCTGCCTCCATTTCCACCCTATGAGCAAAGACTACATGTCCTAGGTATTCCACCTTTCGCATGCCAAAGTGGCATTTAGAGAATTTGGCAAAGGGTTGATGTTGCAATAAAGTCTCCAGAACTTGTTCTAAGTGGATGAGATGCGAATGCTAATCTTTACTATAAATCAAAATGTCAACAAAGAAGACAAGGTCAAATTTTCTCAATGCAAATTGGAAAACCTAGTTCATCAAGGCCTGAAATGTTGTTGGGCATTGGACAGGCCAAAAGGCATGACCAACCATTAAAAATGGCCATGGTGGGTTCTAAATGCAGTTTTGTGTCTGTCTTCTGGTTAGACTAAAATTTGATGGTAGCCTGACCTAAGATCAAGCTTTGAAAAATAGGTGGTCCCCCACAATTCATCCAATAATTCATCAACAGTGGGAATAGGAAAAGAGTTCTTAACTGTGATAGCATTAAGAGCTCGATAATTTGTGCAAAATCTCCATGCACCATCCTTCTTCTTGACTAGTAAGACGGGAGAATAAAATGGGCTAGTACTAGGTTCAATCAGCCCTTCCTGCAACATCTGAGCAACCATTTGCTCAATTTCAATTTTATGGTAATGAGCATACCGGTAAGGTTTTACCTTTAATGGTTGGGAATTTGGTATCAATGGAATGCGATGATTACAGCTTCGGGAGAGAGGTAAGTGAGTAGGAACTGTGAACACTGTCTGATATTTCCAAAGCACTTTTTCAGGCTGATGGGCATGTCATCAAGTAGTGCAAAGTCTTATTTCATATCTGGAACTTCCTTACATGGGTCTGACACCCTGGACACATCCAATTTTGTATAGTGAGATATTGTTAAAGTATAGCAAGAAGCAATTGCATGAGTGGAGCATAGTCTATGTAACTGCGAAATAGTAGTAACATGAGGCCCCCTTTTCCTTTCACTTGGCAACTTGATAAATTTGTCATTATAAACAAATTCTAATGTCATAGTGTTGTAATCAGTAAGATGTGGCCCTAAGGTGGCTAGCCAATTAGCACCAAAGATGATATCAGCTCCCATAATGGGTAATAAGTATACGGAAAATGTACATGTGTGATTTTGGATGTGAACATGAAGATCTTGAATGGAGCCTTCTACCAACAATGCATTTCCACCTCCCATTAACACTTTAAATTGCATTTCATCACAGTTATAACATAAGCCTTCAGCTCTTCTTTGCTGCATTTCTTTGAAAGACATCTTCCGAAACTGGGACTGTGAGGAAGACGGGGATGTTAAAACCGATGGTGGTGCCGATGGTAAGGTAGGCAACTTAGAGGATATTGCTATAGGGCTAGGTAATGCTAATGGTAATGGCCAATTGAAGGTAATACCATGGTCCGAGAAGACCCGTAGATGCCGTTGAGCCGGCGAATGCCCTTTTTGGAAAGCTAGAAATCTTAGTGATAGTTGGAGTTTTCGTTCTTTGAATGTAATCTCTAAAGCAAGGTTTCTTTTCATATAAGTGAGCGAATGTAATCGCTTTGGTAATGGAATCTGGTTGCTAAGGAATAATATCTCGTTGAAGTTTCGGTCGTAACCCACCGATGAAGCAATCCGAGAAAAGCCTCGATGAGAGTCCTTCCACTTTATTTGCTAACTCTGTAAAAGCTTGATAGTACTCCGTGACGGTAGCTTCTTGTAAGAGCTTAAAAAGTGATAAACGAGGACAATAAAAAATCAATGGTCCATAAGTTTGCTCAGTAGCTCTTGTCAAACTTTTCCAGGATACAATAGTGGCCGAATTTTGCAGCATCTGAAACCAAGGAACTGCTTAGCTTGATAAATCCATTGGAGTGCATAAGACCCATCAAAGCAGGGAAAATCCATTTTGATAGAGCGAAGCTGAGGATTAAAGCCGGATCGGCCTTCTATCTGATTTTGTTCTTGGATAGCCGAGGTAGAAGGATCAACTATTTTTGTTGTTGTCTAGTGTTGTAATGATTCCATGCACTTCACCATGGAAGCCAGCGACTGTTCAATCATAGAGATCTTATCATCTTTCAATTTATTCTCTTCCTTATCACCCAAAACAGCTAACACTGTTTCCATTTTCAATGCGAGTTCCTTCAAACAAGTATTTGATGAGTGCATTTCATATATATATATATATATATATATATATATATATATATATATATATATATATATATATATATATATATATATATATATATATATATATTTTATACTTTACCCTCATCATTATTGAGTCTTTTGGCTTTAATTCTCCCAATTCAGTACTATTTGAGGTATTTTTGGTTTTCCATTCAGATATCGAAGTCCTAGAGCAAGAAGAAGTGATTTGGAATGAATTTAGAAGCTAAAGGACTTGGAAGAAACCTCATCAAGATCAACACGGCCTAAGCACGCCCGTGCTCTACCCCATGCAGATTGCAGGAGAATTCAGCCAAAGTCAGCACAGTCTGAGTTCACTGAGCACGGTCGTGCAAACCCTCAACACGCCCTAAGCACGCCCGTGTTGAACCCCGTGCAGATTACAGGAATGAGAGTTTCTGGAGTTTTATTTTGCCGTAATCTGCACGGCTTGAAGCACGGCTTCAACACGCCCGTGCTCACATCGGGAAAACATTAAAACCCTACAAACTTAGGTTTTTGGGGGACTTTTTGCGGGGCGAACGAAGGGAGGAAGAAAGGGAGAACTTTGGGGTACCGTCCTCATCTTCACCAAGGGAATGTTGCGCTTATGGTAGGCCGATCGGGAGGAGATTCCATGACATCGTAGATCCTCTGACAACCACAAGGATGCAAGAAATTAGGGAGTTTTCAACTTCTTGTATTTCAATTTCTTTGGCAATTTCCTTGTTATTTAATGTCATGAGGGGCTAAACTCTTAAAGGAGCCCCGGGGTGGTTTGTATGACGTTGTAGCTTGAACTCATTGTCTTTACTTGCAGAATTTATGAATTTCTTGTTCTTTACATTAAATTTGAGTTATTGGCTATCTTGAGTGTTGTTTAGTGCTTGAATGCTTAGAAGTTAGGTTCTCTTATCTAGGCATGTGAATCGTTATTGATAGTTGCAAGCAGTAAGATTTCAACTTAGGGTTCGGCGAATTGGAAGCATCATTCTTATAGCATAACTAGATTTAGAACTGAAGACATCTCTGATAAATACTGAGAAAGACCGAGTTAGTGAACGTCAGAATTCCAACCCCGGGGCCCCATCTCCTCCATCGAGTCAATCCTCACATTTCCCTTAGTGCATTTCCTTTTCTTATACTCCTTGAATTCAACCCAGAGTCAATTCCAACCTTCTCTGTTTGGTTAGATATTAAGCAGAACGTTAGTATTAGAAGCTATACCAGTCCCAGTGGATACGACTACCCGACCCTAAGGGTACATCTTTACTACTTATACGACCCGTGCACTTGCGGTTACGCAAGGGGCGTATCAGTATTCTCTATCATAATTTGAGAGAAATACAACGAAAGCACCAAAATGTAATGAATAAGTTCTCTCTAGCAATATCTAGCAACATAAGCACCCCTAGTAAGAGCCTCAGCTCTGTTTTAATTGCAAAATTTCACAACTCCAAGAGTTCAATTAAGAAACAACAGATCATCATCCTAATATCATCCATAACCTAGTAGTAAAGCAGTAAATAGAGCAGTAAAATAGAGTCTAGCTCAACCAATTATTTGCAGAAATAAAATAACTAGACTGAATAAGCTCTTGCCTCCTCCCTGTCTGATGGCAAGGCCTCTTCTTTTACCCAAGACTTCCACCATGCTCTTTTCTTTTACTCCCACCCTCTATATAATCAGTCCCTCCCGTCAGTACATAGCCTCCCAGACGCATATTCGGCCTCCTTTCCCTAGTGTGATTCTCACTCCTTTAATCTCCTTGGTTGATGGCATAGCAATCTCCTCCATTGGGCCGTTCACATGTCCCCCTCTCAGTTGCTCATTAATTCCCAGAGTTGATGTTGTCTTTTCTTTTGCAACCGTCGCGCCAGCGTGGCTTCCCTTTATTAGCCTCACTTGATTACATTTCACCCCATCTTGTGTCCCCACGTGGCCATTATCCTACAAATTAATTTTGATTACATGTGGAAATATAACACATTGCGCCCAAAATAAACTGCATCATAACTCCTGCTCAATGTTTACATAAAAAATAGCGGATAATACATGTTAGGCACATAAAAAATAAATAATGATTTTAAAAAATAAAAACAATCTATTTTAAGTGCATGAGTTTTTATTTGGTAATACAAAACTTTATCATAAAAGAAATTGAAATTTATATAAAAATAAAAAAAAAGTTGCACCCGAAACCCTAACCTTTTTTTTTTTTTTTTTGAAGAAAAGAACCCTTAGGCTGTTTTTATTAAAAACACAAAGCTAAAAAACACAGAACAAACAAAACCCAAGTCCAAAGAAAACAGAACACAAGATTACATCACATAAAAGAGAACCCTGACTGAATGAAGGATTTCATGACCCAATAAGGAAGATCCTTGCCTCTATGAAAAAGACTAATATTATGCAAATTAGAGCAACTAGACATAGCTAGATCATTAGCCGGCCGATTCCACATCCTGGGTATAAGACGAATATGTGGGTCGCCTAAATCGATGATTAGATTCCTAATACTGGCAATCCAAGGTGAAAGCCGCCAGTCCATCGTCTCATTTTGATCTTTAATGGCGTTATGAATACTTAGACTGTCAAGAAACACATATCGAAATTGCAATTGAAGACTGGCAGCTATGTATAAAGCATTGTAGACTGCCACAACTTCAGCCATTGAATCAAAACTCTCATGCACAGATAAACAACCTGCAAGAGAAACCATGTAATTAGAGTTTGTGAAAAAGAAACCAGAACCACTTACCTCGGCTTCAAGACTCTTCCTGCTGGCGACAAACATAAATGAAGATCCAGATTGAAAATTGTTGAGGAGAAGTTTCTTTCCCCATTGCTGATCATGAACCTTAGAAAATTCAACTGCATGTAAGTAAGCCCTAACAACAACTTGAGAAACCCTAACCTTTTTAGAAAGTGCTCTAATAGTCTAACCCCACAAAGAATAAAGTAACATGTTTTTCTTGAATTTCAAAATAAAAATAAAAATAAAAAAGAAATTGCAAGCTTGGACGAAAGACCCAGCTCGGTCACTAGTTTACTAGTTTAACCACCGGCTCAATTTTGGATTTTTCAAAATCTTAGTTTTTTTTCAGTTAAACCGGATCAAGTTTAAGATCGGTTCCGAGTTAACCAGTGTTGACAAGCCGGTCCTGTTTGGGCTTAAAAAATCCTACCATTTATCTGTATTACAATTATTTATAATTAATATTGTTATAATAATAATAATAATAATAATAATAATAATAATAATACAGCTGAGGACTAGCATATCGGCTTCGCGGGATTTTGTGGCTGCACTGGTCCCGATTTCAATTTCCAAATGGCGGTGGCCGGATGGTACGGCCCTCTCATCGATCTCTCAGATGCTGCTTCCCACCTTGATGACTTCGTTCAGGTCATCGTCTTCGTCCACCGCTCTCAACCCATCCAGGTTCTTCTTCAGTGCCTTCCTCCATCGATCACTCAATATCTTAAACTACTCTGTTTTCAACCTTATCTGGATTTTCTGTTTGGATTCTTTGCTTTCTTGTTTTGGAACAAACAATGTGAAATTGTAGGAGATCTTGTTTGATTTTTAGTATTTTATTGCCTATTTTAGCTTGTGTGTTGATAGGTTTTGTCTCTAATTCAATGTTGGTAGTTTTGTCCATCAAGTTCTCTTCTTTTATTTTAGAAGTTTTGAGTGGTTTTCTCATGTGCAATTCAATGTTGGTAGATGTTAGTTATTTTATCGTGAGACAAGTAGGATTTTGCATTGATAGAGGTCAGAATTAATTGTAATGTTTTCAGATTTTCGGATGATAAAGAATAATGCTATTTGTATGAACTAGGTTTCCCAACTCAGCTTCATCTATTTGGTGACCTTCGAAATGGTGCTGTAAATTTACTTTTCAGTTAGGAAGACTTTTTCAGAAAGCTATGTTGTAGAAATAGCTTACGACTTGAATTATTTCCATGGGTTTACAGTGTGAACTTAGTTTTTTTCCTTTGTGTTTGTAGAAGCCACGCCTCAAATTGTATCTCAGATTAAATATATATGTGTATTAGAATGTGTAATACTTGTATACATAATAGAACAAATTAAAGAAATCTGTAATGTACATTCTTTGCCACTTAAATTGTTATGACCGAGATTGAATATTTAATAGAATTATTTGGAAGATGTAGGGGTTTTTTAATGTTCATTTATTTATTTTTTATTTTCTACTGTATCACAGCAACCGCTGGATATAATTGTAATGTGTATGTTTTGATATAACCCCATTTATCAATTTATTCTGTATGTTTTTTAAAAAGATCACTGGAGCAATGGACTGTTATTATTTTGTGGCTCAAATTAGCTGGATTAGGAGGGATTCATTCCCTGAATACAATAGGTTTATCTAGCCTTGATGAGCAAGGCTTTATGTAGTGGCACTTTTTTCTAAGGAGAATTTCCAGCGGCAAAACTTATATCAGGTACATTTTGCTATGCGCTTCAATGTGACTGACATCCTGTGAAAGCCTTAAAGGGAAGTTGTTAATCTTGAAGTTTTATAGCATGGCGACAGAAACCTATTAATTAATTTTATTGTGCTTCAGTGGTCAAACCTCTTGATGGTTGAATGCCACTTGTGCTTGACTAGCTCAAGTTAGCTTCTTTTTTGTTTGATTTAATCTCGTGAACTTGATTCTTCCAATGTTGACTTGACCTCAAATTGTGAGCCAAACCTTTGAGGTTCCAAATTACAAGATCTGAGTGCTCTGGTTCCTGATGCTAGTTTGGTTTTGGCTTAATTGGTCTTACATACAAGGTTATACATCCAATATACTTTCAGCTGACATTGCCCTATGGTCCCTACAAAGAAAGTGTGATCTAAACAACTTTACGTCACCTCCTAGCCAGCCACAGCTATCTGTTCTTTAAGCTAGACTAATCATGCATATTTTTATAGAACAAATACTAAGCATAATTTAGTATAAACTCCACGTAATCATGTTAATTTCTTGTACTTATCTTTTCACAGAAATCCAGTGGTTCAAGTAAAGGAAAACTATTAAAGACTGATATTCAAGTTGGTGATAATACAAGATCATATTTCTCAATATCAGTTTGGCAAAAGCATTTATGGTCTATGATAGTTGCTGGTGATATCATATTTCTACAAAGTAAGAACGGATTTATATTTTGGATTTTTTATATCAAGTGAATTAATTTTGTTGGGTAGTTTACACATTATGTTATGTTGGATGGTGTACAGCTTGCACCGCATGTTTTTGAAGTGTAAAATGGAGATATTGATATTGAAATGTTTAACGTCATTATTGTGATTATCAAATCCGACACGTTTCACTTGTACAAATGCTCAAATCCGAACTGTTAGTTGATTTATCAATGGTTACATTTGAAATATTTCTTGATGTCCTCTGATATTTGAATGGAACCATGAATAACTTGCGATTCATAATTGTAATTTCTAATGGCTCTTTAGATAGATATTGATTATAATTTGATGGAAATGGAGGTAAAAATAGAAAAAAATTAGTCTCTACAGAGCTTCATGCTCGTAATTGATGTTGTTGTCGTTGTTGTTGTTGTCTCCGTCGTCGTTGTTGTTGCTTTTGACTTTTTTTAATATAAATGAAACTAAAAACAAACGGGATGGTGGAGGATTGTGTGAGGTTATTTATCCCTTCCCGACCTTTTATCTCTTCAGATTCCTGCATGGCCATGCCCTTAAAATAAGCTCCTCCTCTTTTGCACATGACACAGCCAAGCCAGCTAACAACTAACAAGGGTTGGCCGTGTTTTCTCTTGAAAAAACCTCAAAATCTTCTTTCTCAAAAACCTCTTTCCTGAAATACAAAAATACAATTTTTGGCTGTAATAAGAAGCTCATTTCCAATTCATTCAGTCACAAATTTTAAAATTTGAATAATATTTCATCAATAACATATATGATTTAGTTTAACACATTGAAATATAATACAATAAAGTAGGAATTTCAATTATTATTAGTAAGATGGTTGAATGCCTTTTCTCATGCTAGAAAGGCTAGGTTCTCATCCTATAAGAACTAAGATTTTGGGTTGAGTTAAGACTAGATAATATGTTTGGTTTGCATTTAATAGTTATAATGCTTTATATTATGTTTTGAGCTAGTTTCCAAACTTATGAGACTATTTGCTTGCCCAATTATTTTTTGTACTTTTCTTGCTTGGATAAATTATCATATTTTATCTTACCTCCCTTACAGACATCAAGATTGTGAAATTCAGAGACTTCTTAGAGGCTTCTACTGTCCAAGTCACTGCAGTACAAGTTTTAATAAATGCTTACAAGTTTACCACTACAAAAGGTACTTGATTCTTGTCATCATCAAACTATTATGCTTACTTGTGGTTGAAATTCATGATATTGAAGTATATGAAGATGCGAATGAGTAATGCTAATCAAATTACTCTATTTTAGTCAAGTGGTAGGTTGAAACTGACTTTTGATGACGTCCTCCTATTTCTTTCAGTCTTTCAATGAAAAACTATATGAGAAGGGGTGAAAGCCCTATATGTTAACTATATGTCCTCTTGGTGGCCCTTCATCTATTCCAATTCATGTTGTCAGTGGGTTAATCTGGCATGAGCCAAGTCAGAACCCCTCACTGAAGTTTTCAAGTTCAGGGTTCACTATCAGTTTTGAACTAAGTAGTCCCGGCCTGAGGCTGGGTCTGGACAAAGTAAGCCTGAATCTCATCCGATAGTTAACATATAGGGCTTTCACCCCTTCTCATGTTCCAATTATTCCCATTTTTCTTTTGTGCATGCCCTTGCAACCTGTTCCAATTATTGATGTCACCATATGCACCATGTCTGATAACTTTCTGAGATACTTAGACAGTTCATTCCAGCTTTCCTTTATTTTCTTGTTGCTTTCTTCACATATTGAAAACACATTCTACTCCATCTGTATAATTTTAATCACAGAGTTATCTCTTTGTATGATGCACAAACAACATCTCCTTACTTCATCAACTGACTGTTCATAGAATGGTTCTGTCACCCCAACAAAGCATATTAATCATCAGCCAAAGGTTTGCTATTTTTGGAAAAGAAAGGGCTCTGCTCCACCACTCTCTCATCCTTTTCAGTGGTTGTTCTGTCTCTTTTGAATAATCTGAGTCACATATGTTAGTAATTGAAAATTTACTACTTTCCTCATTATGTTGTCACAAAATTGACACTTCTCTTGATTCTTGAAACCATGAATTTACAAGTTGTTCATCTATGCAGCCAATACTGAAATTGAAGCAAACTGTAGTTTAGGTGAGAGAACAAGAGAAAAGCTGAGGAGGGTAGTAGAATGGGTGCGGCTTACTGAATCTGCAGCTCTCCATTTACAGCAAGTAAATGTAATTAAATTTTGTTGGTCATTCTACCTTGCTTTTTTATTTTTTTAATTGTTTGTAAAGAACAATTTTCTCCAAGCAGTGTATGTTTTATAAGCCTCAATTAATGGTGGTTTTCATTGTTGATCTAGGAGGTTTTAGTCAATTGATGTTTAATTTTGACCATGGCTATAAACTAATTAATCTGCTGTCAATTATCAATTTAACTGTTTTTTTCTTTTAAAAAGATCTAAAGCCTGACATTAGGTTCATCTGCCTGTGAAAGAAAGCTGATGTATTTTTCTCATACAAGGAAAGTGTTAGATAGGGACCCATCACCCTAATTTCTCCATAACAGCTGTTGAGGGGAAGGTTTAGTATGGGTATATAAGCTAGAGGGAACTCACTCCCGCAGGCGATGTGGGACTAATGGACCTAGTTAACCATGCCTTCCCAACACCCCCCCTAGGCCCACAGCGGATGCAGCACCCAAGATCCTAGCCATAGCACAGCCCCAGATACCTAGGCTCTAATACCATGTTAGATAGGGACTCACCACCCTAACTTCTCCATAACAGCTGTTGAGGGAAAGGTTTAGTATGGGTATATAAGCTAGAGGGAACTCACTCCCGCAGGCGATGTGGGACTAATGGACCTAGTTAATCATGCGTTCCCAACAGAAAGAACACAAAAGATGCCCTCCTCATGGCATAGACTTGATACATACATGACTATTGAAATTCATCCCTAGTCAAATAATATAGGAGATCAATTGAGAAACTGTGTTACTAAAGGCCACCACCTAGGAAGTTTTGATATATGATTGCCTAGACATTGGCCAATTAATCCTTTGAATACTAATCTGCCACCTAGAAACCTAGGCATCTGTCCAGGCAGTGCCTATTGGATTAATTTTCACCAACAGCTTAATCAGCTTATTAGTTAAGAGTATTTCAAGTCAGCCAAATTTCAACCCAAACCTCTGCCCATCTTTCTGTTAAAGCCCTTTACTATTTACTACTCTAGTATATATATATATATATATATATATATATATATACTTGTAAACAATGCGAAGCAAATGAATGAATCATCATTCTCTTTTCCTTCTTACTTCTACCATGGTATCAGAGAGGATTGAGAAATCCTAACTCAAGTCGTCGTCGCCGGTGATTGTCTCCGGCTATCTCTCAATTTCCAACCATCAGGTTTTCGTCGCCGGTTATCTTTTCTTCCTCAAGTCGTCATCACCGGTGATCGTCTCTGGTCATCTCTCAATATCTGGTCATCAGATCTTCATCGCCGATCATCTTTTCCGGCAACATCTTCATCTTCTCCAGCTATCTTGGTCAAATCTCACCATCATGAAGACAAGCACAAGGTGACGGTGCACAGTGCCGACACACAGTAACTGCGCACAGTGATGGCCAACAGTAAAAACGCACTAAGAAAAAAAATGGCAAATCCAATTCAACGCTCTGATTCGATTCTTGGTAATGGTGCTTTTCTTCACACGGATATTAGACTTAATGGCCATAATTATTGTGAGTGGGCATTTTCGGTACGCATGCTTTTGCGATCTGTTAGTCTCGCCTCTCATCTCATTGATGATCCTCCTGATGAAACGGCAACTGCTGCAACAGTTGTTAAGGCTTGGCAGGCTACCGATGATCATGTTATGGGTATTTTGTGCATGAGCATTGATGTTTCCATAAGGATGAGCTTTGTCGATCATTTATTAGCTGAAGAAATATGGGACTATCTTCAACAACATTATCTACACACAAGTGAGGCGTTCCGGTTCTCCCTACTACAAAACCTGCATAGTCTTCAACAGTAGGATCTATCAATAGAGGAATTCTACACGGTCTTCACTCATGTATCTAGTCAGTTGGATGCTATGGTGCCGAAGGGATGTTCTGGTTGCAAGAATTGTGCGGCAAAGGAGAAACATGAGCAGCAGAACCTTATGTTCCAGTTTGTGATGCGTCTTCGCTCTGAGTTTGAGCCAGTACACGTTCAGCTTCTTGGATGTACTCCCTTTCCTACCTTTGTTGAAGCAGTTGCAGCCTTGATTGCTGAGGAGACATGTCTTCGTGCTCTTGCTACGACTTAAGTGATCTCACACACTGTTTTGGTGGCTCCTCATCAGATTGGAGGGATCAGGGCTTTTTCTTCTGTAAATGCTATTGTCTACACTTACTGCAAGAAAACATGTCATTGTGCTCAGAGGTGCTTCAAGTTACACCCTAAGCAGCTTGCTGAGTTCCAGAACAGGCGCTCCTCTGGATCTCGTTGCGGAGTTGTTACTGGCACTTTTTTTTTTGATCCTCCTGGCCATGCATATGGATCCGCCACCTCAATTCTGCATCAGGTACCACTGCTTCCTCTTGGGTTTTAGACTCGGGGGCTTCATTACACATGACCTCCTATGGTTCTTAGTTTTCATTCTGCAAACCTGTTCCTGATGGTACGTATATTCAGACTGCTGATGGAACTTCTTGTTCTATTACACATCAGGGGATTCTTACTATTTCTCGATTTATTGTTCTTGATGCGTCCCTCGTTCTTCAGTTGTCTATGAATCTTATGTCTGTTGGTTAACTCACCGACTTTCACTATTTTGTTGGGTTTGATGATTCTTCTTGCTATGCAGGACCGTTGGACTAAAGCTGTGATTGGCATTGGCCATTGCCATAGTGGCTCTCAGAGACTCTACGTTCTAGATCGTCTTTCTCTTCCTTTTCCTTACACTACGCCCACGTTTCCACCGTTCCTACTTCTACGCTCCATGTTCAGGGATATACTTTTCCTGCTTCTGCTACGTTTCCACAATGGCATCATCGCCTGGGTCATCTATGTGGCTCTCGTTTGTCTTCCTTAGTTCATCATGGTGTTTTGGGTCGTGTGTCTATTGATACTGGTTTTCATTGTTCAAGTTGTAAGCTCGGCAAACAGCTACAACTTCCATATTCTTCCAGCATCTCTAAGTCTAGTTGTCAGTTTGATTTAGTTCATTATGATGCTTGGTGTCCTGCGCCTTTTACTTCTAAGGGTGGTCACAAGTATTATGTCATTTTCATTGATGATTACTCGAGACGTACATGGGTCTATTTCATGAAACATCAATCTCAGTTGTTATCTATCTATCAATCAGCCGTTTGCTAGCATGGTTCGCACTCAGTTTTCTACTGCCATTCGTGTTTTTCGTTCTGATTCTGGGCGAAAGTATCTGTCCACTATTTTTCATCAATTTCTCTCATCTGAGGGCACTCTTCCTTAACTTTCTTGTCTTGGTGCTCGTCAGCAAAATAGGATCGCTGAACTTAAGCATGCCACATAATTGAGACTGCTCGGACTCTTTTGATTTCGTCTTTTGTTCTTGCTCATTTATGGGCTGAGGCAGTTTCTACGGCTGTTAATCTCATCAACATGCAGCCATCCTCTTCTCTTTAGGGTAAATATCCTGGAGAAATCTTGTTCGGTTTTTCTCCTCGTTATGATCATCTTCGAGTCTTTGGTTGTGTTTGTTTTGTCTTATTTGCACCTCATGAACTACAAAGTTAACATGCCAGTCGATTGAGTGTGTTTTTCTTAGGTATAGTCTTGAGCATAAGGGCCATCGTTGCTGTGATCCTTCTGCACGTCGCATTCGCATATCCCGTGATGTGACTTTTGATGAAAGTCGTCCTTATTTCTTTTCTACTGCTCCTCAATCTTCCTCTTCTTCTCCTTCCACAGTGTTTATTTCGTTTCTTCATATTCCTCCTATTCCTCTTTTGGAATTGATTCCTACTATAGTCTTCTATTATTCTTTCTCCATCTCCAGCTCCAGCTTCATCTTCTGTTATATCTCCATCTCCTGTTATTTCTTCTCCATCTCCACCTTTAGCTCCATCTTCTGTTATACCTCCACCCTCAGCTTTTGACACTTATCCTTTTCACTATCGTCAGCGACCTAAAGCTCCTTATGATCCCCAGTTCTCCATTCCTGCTCCTTCCGATGCTCCGGCCATGACCACTGATCCAGCATCCGATGGTCTATTACTTGCCTCGACGTCTTGGTATGACATTCGTGATCATACTACTATCGCTACACCTAACAGATATGGTTTTTCTACTGCTGGTGCTGTATATGAGCCCAGCACTTATCAGGAGGCGGCTAATATCCATGAGTAGCAGTTAGCTATGTTTGAGGAGCTTTCAGCTTTGGAGAAGACAACCACTTGGGATCTTATTCCTTTACCTGCTCGGGCCATTCCTATTACATGCAAGTGGGTGTATAAGGTCAAGACAAAGTCTGATGATTCAGTGGAGTGCTATAAGGCTCGTATTGTGGCTTGAAGTTTTCAACAGGCACATGGTCGTGATTATGATGAAATTTTTGCTCCTGTGGCTTATCTGACTACAGTTCGTACTTTGATTGTCGTGCCTGCTGTTTGCTGTTGGGCTATCTCTCAGATGGATGTGAAGAATGCCTTTCTTCACGGTGATTTACATGAGGAGGTATATATGCATCCACCCCTTGGCATCGAGACATTTGAAGGCTATGTTTATCGCCTTCGCCTTGTTTTCTATGGTCTGAAGCAAGCTCCACGTGCTTAGCGGTTTGGTTTTGTGGTGCGTGCCGCTGGTTTTTCACCAAGCGATCATGATCCTGCATTATTCATCTATATCCCTCAGCGTCGTCGCACTTTGCTTCTGCTCTATGTGGATGATATGTTGATTACTGGTGATGATATGGAGTATATTGCTTTTATGAGGCAATGTCGCAGCCAGCAGTTTATGATGTCTGATTTAGGATCTCTCAGCTATTTTTAGGGGATCGAGGTAACTTCCATAGATGATGGTTACTATCTTTCTCAGCATCGATATATACAAGATTTCATTGTACGCTTTGGCATTACTGATTCACGGATTGCCGCTACTCCTATGGAGCTTCATGTTCAACTTCGTCCCATCGATGGCACACCACTAGAGGATCCTTGTGGGCAGTCTTGTCTATCTTACAGTCATCAGGCCTGATATTGCTCAAGTTGTTCATGTGTTGAGCCAGTTCGTTAGTGCTCCTACTTCAGTTCACTTTGGCCATTTACTTTGTGTGTTGCGTTATTAATGGGGAACAGCATCTCGACGTTTGTTCTATGGTCATTCCAGTCCGCTTCAGCTTCACGCTTACTCGGATTCCACCTGGGCGAGTGACCCTGTCGACCGCCGGTCCATCACTGGTTATTGCATATTTCTAGGTACTTCTCTCCTTGCATAGAAGTCCAAGAAACAAACTGCGGTGTCACGTTTCAGCACTGAGGTGGAACTTCGAGCTTTTGCTACTACCACATCTGAAATTGTATGGCTTCATTGGTTGCTGGCTGAATTTGGTGTTTCATATGATACTCCTGCACCTCTTCTCTGTGACAATACTGGTGCTATACAGATTGCCAATGACCCCGTGAAGCATGAATTGACCAAGCATATTGGTGTGGATACGTTTTTCACACGTTGACACTGTCAGCAGTCGACCATTGCCCTTCAGTAAGTGCCGTTTGAGTCTCAAGTCGCTGACTTCTTCACCAAGGCGCAGACCCGATAACAACATCGGTTCCATCTTCTCAAATTCTGTATCTTAGATCCTCCTGATCCATCTTGAAGGAGGGTGTTAATGCTCATTACTATTCAGTAGTCTAGTGTGTGTATATATATATATATATACTTGTAAACAATGTGAAGAAAATCAATGGATCATCATTCTCTCTTCCTTCTTACTTCTAACACTTTCATAGATCCAAATCCATGAACTAATGAAAACCTTTAAAGAGAAAACTTTTAGGCAAGACAAGCCAATCCCCATGTTATTGACCCAGTTGTTGTTGATGAGATTGATCCAACAATAAATGGATTATAAATCCAAAATATTTGGATGAAAATGAATGAATCTTTGAATATGAAGACCTCACATGGTGGGTGGTGGATGAAGCAATGGGAGCACCTCGTGCTATGGATGTTCAAAATCAACGAGGAAGATGGCTCCACACATGGAATTAGCTAAGGCAGTAAAATAACTACAACAACTTAAATGGCAAATGAGATAGAAGCCGAATCTGAAAAATTGAAGAAAATGATTATGCTTTGGAGATTATGAAAATGAGAATGATAATGTGGAAAATGAAGATTGGGTAGAAAAAATATGCAGAAAATCTTTGGATTGATACTTCTCTGGCAATAGCTGATACACATTTTGCAATTATTTTATTTTATCATTTTTCTGTAAACTTAAAATCACGGTCACAGTTTTGTGCTTAAATTAAACTATTAACCAAGCATGTTTTCCTTATCTGATGAAGTACTTTCAATAATTGATAAATGCTATCTTTTTTAAATAAATTTGCTCAAAATTGTTTGAGAAACTCATAGATAATACATTTTTTTATTTTTTATATATGTTTCCAAAATAGTCACTGCCTAGGTAACTAGGTGGTCCTTAGTAAATGGGCAGTTAGGGCTTCTGGTGCCTAGCTGGATTGACAACATTAATTGAGAGCATTAATAATGGGATCTTCACTTGACAATCATTTCGAATTATGAGTGAAACAAATTTCTGTTTGGGTATAAACCTGAGTAATTTATTTATTGAGGTGCTTTAATTATATGAAAATGTATGATGGCTCAGGCAAAATGTCAGCCAGTAAAGAACTGGAAATCTCATGAAGAAAAAGAGCTACACAAATGTCTGTTAGTCTCTGAATTGCCATACCTCTCCAACTCATCCAGCGCAAACTTTTACGCCTGGATTAATGAAATTTCATTTCCATCTACTGGTAGACATGGTGCAATTGAGAATGGGCAGTTATTTCACAGTGGGAGAGTGACCATGTTGTCTGAATTCAAAGCTGAAGACCTTATTTGCACTGGCTGCAAACTATGTGGTTGCCCATTGGACTCTAGGTTTGTCGACGTGCTATTAATGTGATAATTTTATGAGATTATTTATTGCAAACCATTTGTGTAAATTGATTTATTTTTGAAAAGTATGCTTATCTTGTGACTTTTATCAGATACATATTGGCGGAAGGCAAAATTCCACTTGACTGCATGGAAAACTCCAAATATTTTCATGATGTTTGTTTCATATATAGACCATTCTTGGTGAGAATCTTAAGCCTGCCTGTTTATTATTGCTTTAAGTTTCTGAATCTATAAGGTGAAAGATGATTAATTAAAGCCTGTGGAAGGTAATTTTATGCATTACCCGTCACCAGATTATGTAAAATAGATTAGTTACATTGTTAAGCTTGACTAATTTGTCGATTGCTTAGTTTTCTGGCTTCCAGTCATTAATATTTCATATGTTTGATTAGCAAAATCTGGCTTCTTCCATGTATCTTGTATGTTCAGATGCTCTAAAGGCAATATAAGTAAAAATTTCAAGTATTTAGTAGAATTATTAAATTCTTCCTAGAAACTAGTCAAAAGACTTAATTATCATCATTAGTTATTTGGATAGGAGCATTTCCTAGAGGCTATTTAAGGACATTAAATTATTTGCTGAAACCATTACTTGAAGTTGAAATAAACACTTTGCGACCATCTGTATAGTTATCTTCAGTGAAAATTCTGTGAGTTATAAACTAAAATTACCAAAAGAAATGCATGCCTATATTTATTTTTTTATCATATGCCATTGTTCAAAATGCTACCCAAAATCGAAAAGCACCATGTTCATTACATACTCTATCTCACTTATTCACCACACCTGCATTAATCGTACACAATATAAACTGTTTTTATTTTCCTTTCTGCAACATTGCAAATTGCTGAGGTTTTTCTGTAGAATATACATAGTGCATTATTATTATCTTCACCAATGTCCAATAGACAGCATGCTACATATGGGCTTATTATATAAGAAATGGTTATTCTGTTAGTTAGATGGATAAGCACACAATGCTGATTTTGCCTGATAACGTTTGAATAAGGTTTGACTGTTTTATGCTGGTTAATACCAGCATAGTTGGCAAAAAATCATTACGCAAACTGCAAGATAATTTGATAACTTCTTTTATAAGATTTAATGTAAGATTAGTGTCGCCTTCTTTTTAACAAGGAATAAGCTGATTGAATGTATGACTTAAAGTATCCTTCCAAGTTAGTGAAATAGACTGATTTGTGCTTTCTACATTTATTTGATTAATTAACCGAAATCGTGGTAGATAAATAAGAAAGTCAAAACATATCAAATTTTCTTGAGCAAAAGCATGAAATGTTATCTAATTGAGGATTATGGGGCACCAAGCTATATGGATAACTAACTAAGAAGTATGTTCGTAAGATGCTTTGTAAAAGGAAAGCATGTAATAACAAATCAAATGGGAGAAGTCAACAAAGAGCCAGACATGACTTAGTTTATCTGGAAGTCTAAAGTAGATATCCAATAACTTGTGAGGAAAAGAGCCAACCATGGTTATATGGGATGTGGATCTCTTCCATCTTAGTGAATACTTTTGATATTAATACAATAAAATGACCAAATCATCAGCATGTTAAACCTTGCACATAGGTAGCAAATAAAAAATAGCAACATTGATGAAATCTTCTAATAATTTGCAACAATATCATCAATACAGATGAGATGTGGGATGTGGAATGAAAAACCAAAATGATCACGAACTATTTTATTCACATTACTGTGAAAAGTATTTAATACATGAATCCTTATCCACCTCGAAAAATGGATAGGAATCGTTGTTTTCTAGGATAAGTGGGTGAATATCAAAATCACACATAGAACGGTAAATAAATGATGCCTTATGGTTGCACCTGAGTGTCATATTAATTCCATTAACTCTCTGTTTGTTGCAGCTTGACTAACCCTATAGAGAAAAATCAATACTTTTTCGGCAACATTCACATGTCAAGTGTTTTCCAATAGTTATATTGAAACTAATTTGTTTTGTTGATTGTTGAACATTTCTGGGCTCATCCAAAGGATGTTGTAACATCTATGTGGTCATCAACTAGTTGAGGACCTTGAAATGGATGTTTATGCATTGGTTTTCACCGTAACATCTTTGTGTTAACTTCCTCTTCTACGTTTTCCTCAATTAGGAGATTGGTGATTTGATCTCATTCTTCATCGGAAGCATTGGATGAGGAACGATCAGATGACATCTTGTCATTATACGAACAATAATTCAGATACATTAATGACATCAAACATAGAACACAACTCAAAATTTCTTTGGAGTGTAAGCTTAAGCCGGCACAAAACAATAAATCCAAATTTCAAATGGTCATAGGCAAATTGAAACATAATTAGGCGTCAATGTTAAAATGCTTAGTAAAAAACCTTCAAAGAGGACATAGAAGAGTAAAATCCATGATAATCATGCATATATCATTCATCATTCATCTTGATTAAGCCGCCCATCATCTTCTTCTTGTTCTTCCATTGCCCACATAGAAATATAGAATTAAAGAAACCTAAAGTATAGAATTTGAATGAACATAGAGCAAGAAAAATATAAAAATTAAATTATGCAATATGCATCTCTGCTGAATTTGGTTTCAGATCATTCCCTTTGACCTACACACTTATGCAGAACAAAAACTGAAATTACTACACTTCCTCTTAACACCTATATTTATGAAAGCTCATGATCTTAATTCTTAGCCAACTTCTAAACCTAAACCACATTAGGTGACAGTGGCTGTTCATATTCTAAATCATTTTATTTTTATTTTTTGGAGCATCTAGGTCTTCTTAAATGAATAAAAATATCTTCTTCTCTTTTATGTTATGCTCCCTGGCATGGAAAAGAGTGTGCTTGATTCCTTCAGATTTATGTTCCAAATTCTTGAACACCGGTCTTGCACTTCTGAAATAGTCTAGAGTCTAAGCATGCTTTAAGCCTGGTGGTTGATGCTTGTGTAAATTATGAAGTTCCTTCTTTTCCAAAACTATTATATACATTTTTAGGGCCATAAAGGTCAATGTTTGCGTCTATAATGCGTAAATACTTTCTGGAATGTTTTATGAGAACCTTTTTTTATTTTTTATTATTTTAATTTTTTTAACTTTTGCTTCTAAAGACGGGACAAAATTATTTGTAAAGCCCTTTTTAGTGTTTGAATAGAGAAATTAGGCAGAAGGGGCTTAGGCTGAAAATGTGCTTTTCTGTAGAGAAGTCCATAATTTAGTTCATCAAAACTTGTTCCTTCAAGATGTCCTAGTCTTCTCCTGTGTTGTACTTTGTAGGAATTCCATTTTCATATTTTACGTCTTCCATCTGTGTGCAGTAACCAAACTTTACTTCTGTTTTGCTAGACAGTTTCTTTTTTCACCTTTTCCCATGACAATTCTGCAAAAGCCAGTCCCAAATACTAATTGACAGGGTGTGAACCACTATTTTACTTTTACATTTTCTTATAATAAAGTGGTTCTCAATAAAATGATATGAATATATCCATTGTTTCTACTGCAAATACCTTGTTTTTGTGATATTGTACCTGTTTGTTTTTTGTTGATGAAAGAAAAATCTTTGAATCTACCCTTTTTTGAGTTCTTTTATAAAATGCCAATGATTTATTGTTCCTGTAAGGGTTATTAATTACAGCCCATTATATGTGGTGCTCTGTTGACCATATAATGATCTCATTCTATTGAAGTTTTCTTCTGAATGACTATATGAGCACAGTTGCTTACTCAAAGCCGCAAGTCATGGAAACAAAAGAGTTATATTACAATTGATACTGGCAGTCTTTCTACTTTTTCAATGTTGACGGCACTACATGCCAACCAATGCATGGTTTTGTTATTATGTGAAAGAGGATAGATGTTGCAAGTATTTTTTTTTTCTTTTTAAATCCAATGAATACCTTGATTTGAAAGATTTACATGACCAATATCTTGTCGAGCTATTCATCTCGTGTGCTGAATCATTCAATGTCATTATTTAATCATTCATTACAATAACATAGCAGTTTATTCATGTGGGTTTTTTTTGTTGGGAACTGTGTTGAAATTGGTGTTCCTAATTTGTCCCTTTTTCTCTTTTGAATTTTCGAAAAATTAGAGGGATCAATTGCTACTTAACTCTTCTTTTATACTAATTATGATGTGCATTGTGATTTCTCAGGCCATCTTCTGTTAATATTAGAATTTTTTGTTATCAAAATGTTTGAGTTGATGATCTTTGATTCTGATATTGATTTAGCTACATGTGAGGGATGAAACCGGGGGAATTCCTCTCCTTGTGAAGAACAAGGCTGCTGAAGTTCTCTTTGCAGGTATTTCTGCCGAAAATGTCTACAAATGTTATATGGAGGAGAAGAACAGTATGTTTCCTCATCATGAACATAAGAGTGCCCAAACTGAAAATCAGAGAAACAGAAGAATGCCCAACTTTTATCGTATTTTCTTGATCATGATGAAGTTACTGATGCAAAAAGACAACAATAGCCCTTTCTTATTTGAAATCATTGTGGATGTGAATCAGATTAGTAAATTTGAGTTGGTTTCCCTCACAATGCCATGCACACTTGGTGTTGAACCTTGAGAAAGTTTCCTTGCAGTATGTCAGCTCTTCTTTATTGGTACAAATGTTGTTGTATCGGTCTGAAACTCTGTAATATTTGCAATATTTGTAGGTTTTTCAATTTAAATAATAAAAAATAAACTGACATTCATGGTTCGAATTGATATGAATGTTTGGCTTTTTTAAATTTGGTTTGTGCTAAAAAACAATTTCAATGATTTGATTGGACGGGTGGTGAGGAAGGAAACTTAGGGCGTGCTTGATTCTGTTTTTATTTTTATGTTTTAAGAATAATTTTATAAAATTGATTTTAAACATAATTTTTAGAATTAAAAAAATAAAAAATCTGTTTGAATGAAAGGTTTTGGGAAACTGATCCAAAAACAGAAAGTAAAATAAAAACTCATTTGGAAAAAATTTTTAAAACCAAGTTTTAAAAACAGTATATATGCAGACTTGTTTGATTCAATTATTTTATGTAATTAATATTGCTATATGCTTTTACAATAATTATATAATTAAAAAAATTCAAATAATATTACATTTTATAAAAGCTGAACTTAAAATGAATATATATATATATATATATATATATATATATATATATAGAACTTAAACTCACATTAAAATGGATATGTTTTATACTCAATAATATTCACATAAACAGTTTAAGAAAAGTTTGAAATTTAGAATTATTATGATGTAGAAATATTTACTTTTTTAAATAATTATGATGTCTAGCCATTTCGACTGTATTTTTATTGGATAGTCTTGACAAGATGTCCACAACATAACTTGAGTTCATAAGGCATTCCACTTCCGAATTTATGTGCCTGGATAAGTCATTTCTCTATTAAAACCATATAACAATTCATTAGAGAAAGAAAACTCTCAAAAACAAATAATTATAAGGCTCATCCAAGATCAAGAAAAGCCTCTATTTCTAAAATTGTTTTCTTAGATTAGGGGAGATGATAGTGTATGGTGAGCTTAGTTTCAACTGTAATAATAGACACCACGCAAAAGATTTATCTAGAAAGTGACATAGGAAACTAGAGACGCTAGTTGATATTTGAATTGGGAATGTTTGTTCATTTTTTAATTGTTTGTATCTTTATAGATTTCAAAATTTTTAAAATTCAAAATTTTCAAATCCACTTTTTTCTTTGTCTTTAAAAGCAAATTTTAGAAAACATCTAAAAGTTGTTCTTGATTTTTGATTTTTAAAGACACTTTATTGTTTATATTTTTTAAAAATAGTTTAAAAAAACACATTATAAAATAAGTATTTTAAGTTATTTGTTTTCAAAAACAGAAAAAATGTCCTAGAAAATAACAATCAAACAAGCCCTTAATTTTGACAAATAACTAAAATGATGATATATATTGAGAAAATAAAAAAAGGAATATTAGGAAAAGTAATTATTTTTCAAGAACAGACGAGTTTAAATTTGATAACATTCTTTATAATTAATAAATCAGTGAAAAATAATCCAAACTTTCTGGTGTGTTGGGTACGGACAAATATGTCACACATGAACTATGTTGGAAACAATGACACGGGAGAACATTTACACAACTAAATCAAAAACCTTGGATTGATAAAAATTAGGTACTTTAGCTTCAAATGATGTGAATAGATAAATTTACTTTTTTCTTAAAAAATTGACAATTATATCACTTTTATAAATAAAAAAATGTGTTAAATATTTTGGAAGTACTAGTGAATGGCAATTTTTTAAAAATAATGTTTAACAAGAGGATAAACAAGTTTGCAACCTTAAGGATTTTTCTTACAATTTTTTCTTTTCTTTACTTTGATTTATATAAAGTCCAAATTTAAAAATAATGTAAAAAGTTAATAATAGCAGAGGTTTTCTTCATATATATATATATATATATATATATATATATATATATATATATATATGCAAAACTGACAATTTAGTGATACAGGAACTATAAAGTCTTTGATTTTGTGGGGTCTTTTATTCTCAACTGACCTTTAATATAATCAACGACCGAAAATATTGGCTCACAAATAAAATTTTAACTATTTTATGATTTAAAGAGATTGTAGGTTCATGACTTCCATCAGGGGCAAACCCTAATGTTAATTATCCCAGATAAATTTATGGGAATCTCCGATTAAAAAAATATGAATGACAAATAAATGAACACATAAAAAAAAATTAATTTTCTTATTAATTCAAAAAATGTATGCGTTCATGAACTGGAATTATAACAAAGGATTAGAAATCCTAAGCTTTTTTTACACTGCTTTTTTAATCTTTTCTCACATAACCTGAGTTTGAGTTTGTTTTGACGTAGATTTATCTTAATTCTTCCGCCAGATTTCATGAATAGCCATTTCTTTTGACCCTTTTTTTCTTTGGTTTTTATCTTTGTTTTGGTTTGCATCTTGGGCGTTACTTGGATCACAAGTTACCATTTATCTATGTTTATGAATCACAAACTTAATTCCACCGATTTAAATTTTTGAAAACTCTGGTATTTTATGCTTGTGAATCTTTCGGATCTTGGACTTGTAAAGTTTATTGACTCTTTGATTTATGATATTTTAAGAGTCTTGGGTTCATTTGTCTACTCATTTAAAAGTTTTTCAAGCATCGACTCTCTTATGTTTTTTAGCCCTTGACTTGCACGTTGCTAGATCATGACCACTCACATGACTAGGCCAGTGACCTAACTGTTTCGATTTATTTGCTTTTAGAACTTCTTATATGTCTTAAGTTGTGCTCTTTATTCGTGAAGCACAAACTTGTTTTTTTTTTGTTTTAGATATTTAAAATCTTCGGGGTGATACTCATATGAAACTTTTTTCTTATCATTTGAAAAAAACTTTTCCTTATCCTTGCTTCGAGAGCCCTTTTCTTTTCATTAGTTGAAAGTATTTTTATTTCTTTCTTCCTAATTTTTCTATTAATTTGAGAGCTCTTCTTTTTGTTTTTTTTGACACATGGGGGTTCTAAACAGAGATTTCCCCGGCTCAGGTGACTCTCAAAAGTAATGGAAACTCTAACAACGTGAATAATTCATCACATGCTTTGGACTTGTCAAGAATTGGTGATCCTTAGAAATTATTTATAATCACTGAAGAGAATATCAAGAGACAGTGCGGAGTCTCTCACAAAGAAAATAGTTTACCGCATTCTTTGGACTCCATAAGAGACTTTGTAGTTTTCAAATGAGTTTTCTATTCACTCAAGAAAGTTCAAGAGGAAGTGGCGAGGCTTTCACAAGGAAAATAGTCTTCCACCATGTTGAACTCAACATGGATAGTAGTTTTCAAAAATATTTCCACTCACTAAAGTGATTCTCAAGAGGTAGTGGAGAGGCTCTCACAAAGATAACAGTCTACCACTACGTTAGACACCACATAAGATGTTGTGGTCTTCAAAAATATTTAAACTCATTCCAGAGATTTTAAAGGAATAATGGGGAGGCTCTCAGAAGGAGAAAAAAAATCTACCACTATATTGGACATCACATGAGAAGTTGTGGTCTTCAAAAATATTTTCACTCACTCAAGAGAGCCTTAAGAAGTGATGGAGAGCCTCTCACAAGAAGAACAGTCTACTACTAAGTTGGATATCACAAAAGATATTGTGGTCTTCAAAAATATTTAAACTCACTCAAAAAAGTTTCAAGAGATAGTGGGGATGCTCTCAGAAGGAGAATAGTCTACCACTACGTTGAATATCACATAAGATGGTGTGGTCTTCAAAAATGTTTAAACTCACTCAAAAGAGTCTCAATTGGTAGTGGGGAGGCTCTCACAAGTAGAATTATCTGCCACTATGTTGGGGATCACATGTGATGTTGCGGTGTTAAAAAATATTTTCACTCACTCAAGAAAGTCTCAAAAGGTAGTGGGGAGGCTCTCACGAGAAGGACAGTTCACAACTAAGGTAGACTCTACATGAGATTTTGTGGTCTTCAAAAATTTTTGCACTCACTCAATAGAGTCTCAAGAGATAGTGGGGAGGCTCTCACGAGGAGTACAATCTACCACTGCGTTGGACTCCACATGACATGTTACAATGTTTAAAAATATTTTCACACACTCAAGAGAGTCAAAAGGTAGTGGGGAGGCTTTTATAAAGATAATAGTCTACTAGTACGTTGAACTGCACATGAGATGTTGTGGTTTACAAAAATATTTAACTTACTCAAGATTTTCAAGAGGTGGTGGGGAGGCTCTTACAAAAGAAATAGTCTATCACTACATTGGGAATCACATGAGATGTTGCGGTGTTCATACATATTTTCATCCATTCAAGAGAGCCTAGAGAGGTTGTGGGAAGGCTCTCACAAGAAGAACAACATAAACACTATGTTGGGCTCCACATGAGATGTTCTAGTCTTTAAAAATATTTGAATAGACTCAAGAGAGTCTCATGAGATAGTGGGGAGTCTCTCAGAAAGATAACAGTTAACGACTACGTTGGACATCATATGAGATGTGATCTTCAAAAATATTTTCATTCTCTCAAGAGAGTCTTAAATGGTGGTGGGGGAGGCTGTTACGAGGAAAACAGTCTATCAATACATTGCACATCATATAACATGTTATGGTCTTCAAACATATTTAAACTCACCCAAGAGAGTCTCAAGAGCCAGTAGGGAGGCTCTCACAAGTAGAATAGTCTACCACTATAATGGACATCACATGTGATGTTGTGGCTTTAAAAAATATTTACAGTAGCTCAAGATAGTCTTAAGAGGTGGTAGAGAGATTCTCACGAAGAGAACAGTCTACCACTACATTGGACTTTACATGAGATGTGTGGTCCTAAAAAATATTTACATTCGCTCAAAAGAGTCGCAAGCGGTAGTAGGGAGGCACTCACGAGCAGTACTATTGATAAGTACTTAATTATATACCTTTTTGAATTTAGTTTCATGTAAATTTGCTTGTCTTCAAGTTCATTTTTGAAAAATTTGGTACTTAGTTGTGTTACATATACTTTTAGGAGAGAAAAAGCACACTAAAAGTCAAAAGAACGAATTCGGGAGCAAAATGGAGCCCAAATCAACAAGTAGTTCTACACGGGCAAAGTATACGTCCGTGTACCTGTCCATGAAGTGTTAATAAGTGTATATTTATGCTATATTTTCTATGTCATTTAGTACACTTATCGAGTTCGTATTAGAGTGAATTTTTAGAGAAATGATGCTAACTAAGGTGTAAATCATATTCGCAGCCATAATATGGGGGTTAGAGACACAACAGAGTAAAACGAAGCAATATGGAGCTCAAACGAAGAAAATAACCCTCTTGCGATCTCACTAGCTATACAAGGAGCCAAACATAAACCCTTATATCCAGGACTAACTGCCATAAGATAGACCGTAAGGTATCTAGAGGAGGTTACAGATGGAATTAATGCTCGTAAAGAGTGATCTCAAAACTGGCAAGACAAGCTTAAGGTCCCGTACTTACAACCGTAAGTGGGACTGTAACAGGAAGACAGAAGACCTTGTTGGCATAGCTTACGGCAGTAGCCCAGACTGTAAGGTAGGTGATCAACAAAAAGGCCACTCCTTGCAGCCTGAGCTTACGGTCGTAAGGCGTCTATAAGGGTAAGGGTATAAAAGACTTTGGGGTGTTTTCTGAAGAGGGGCTGTGATAAGTGCATACATGTATATAATAATTAAGATATTTTTCATTCATGAGCATTACTTTTCTAGGTGTTATTGCTCATTTCGTATGTTTTCGTGTTCTTCCATGAAATTAGGGTTGTCAAGAAGCTTTGTAGGAAATAAGGCAAAAATAGGTCATGAAGGTGCTCAGTGGAGTCCTTTTGTGCGATTATAAAGATCAAGCCACAAACCAAGGTCAGACAAGAGGGTATGTGCCAACTTCTAAATGGTTCGATATAATTATGTAGAAGGACACAAAGGCAGTCATGCTCTCATGTTTTGGTTTGTTCAAAGATTTTAAAAGCTCTCGAAGGGTTTATCGAGGTCAAGAAAGACCACATGACCTACCGCACGAGCGTGTATCCGTCCTGGTGGGCTCAGAAGAAGAAAAGAGCGAAATCGGGACCCTATACATGCATTTTTGTGAAGGCTAAAAATCCACATGGCCATATAGATCCTCGATTTCAGCGTTTAAATAGCTGTTCTGAAGAGTTATTGAGGGATATTTTCCCAACTTCTGGAGAGAGCGGCTAAGGTTTTGGCAAGGTTTCTGAGAGGTTTGGTGGCATTTCTTCATTGATTTTGATATCGAATCCTTCCAAGGATTGCTATTGGGGGAGCCATCAACGACTTGGATTCGGCGAGGTGTGCCCTAGGCTTGACGGAGGGATCCTTAGAGAAATAGACACAACCCTTATAGACCATCAGCACGGAGCTAAAGGGGGTTATCTTTATGGTTTATTTGGGTTCATTTTCGATTGTATTATTCACTTTGTATTGCTCCATAGAGAGCTAAACCCCTAGTGGGTACTTGGACATGTAAACCCTAGGATTTCTATATTTCATTGACTCTTATTGCTTTACTTTTAATTAAGATTTAATTTGAGTTTCAATCTTGTGTGCTTATTTGATTTTCCATTAGAGTGACACTAGGGTTGAGAATCTAATCTAATCATCTTTTTGACGAGTGACCATCACAATTAGGATTAGATTTACCAAGGTTGAAGAGGGTTGAGAGGGTGCGTAGAGAGGTAGTGGAACATCCCCTTTCCGCTCCGGTGTGATTCATCCTACCTCCATATTCCAAGGGCTTTTAGTAATCATAAAGAGAGTTAGGCGTCGAGAGCCCTCTCCGCTGGGACTTATTTGTGATTAGGGATCTTTCGCTTGGACTAAAGGGTTTGATCTAGGATTAGGAATAGGGTTTATCACTTGGAATCCCTAAAACTTAATGTAGTCATACGTGGTGTGAGGCGTCGAGAGTTTTCTTTCCGTCGGGACCTCATAGGGGACTAGTCATGGTTGACTTTAGATTTGGGACCTTGTGTCTTTGGATTTCCACGACTCTTTAAATCTCGATTTAAGAAGAGTAATTTGAGTTTTGCATATGAAACTAGGGTCCTAGAGGAAGCATTGTCCGAGTACTCCATTTACACCTTGATCGTTTCTTAACTCTAGTTACTACTTTCAGTCTTTTATTTCTATTTGATTACTTTTCTATTGATCTCTACAACAACTGGTTTTTCCTTGGCAAATTAGCAAAGTGTTTGTGTTACTAACGTCTACTCCCTGTGAATTCGACTACTGATAAGTGCCTAAATGTGTATATTTATTTATAGTATTTTTATATGAATTTGCATGCATTTGATAAGCCGACACCCGTTTTTGTGTTTAAATCAATTTTATTTGTGTTGTAGGCCCTGAAGTAGCCAAAATGAGCTCAAGAACGCATTTAGAAAGAGATCGACACCAAAAACGGCATTTTTAAGTAGACATTCCTACAAATGGTACAACAATCATGTTTACTCCATGGGCTAGTGGACGAGGACCCCAACATGCACATAAGCACGTTTCTAGAAGTTTGTGATATATTAAAGTTCAGTCGAGTTTTGAATAATGCAATCCACTTGAGGGGTTTCCCGTTTTTATTGAAAATAAGAGCCAAGGAGTGGCTTTAGTTGTTACCCCGAACATCTATGACAACTTTGGACTGGTTAGCCAAGTTATTCCTGACACGCTATTTCCTACCGGGGTGAACCACTAAGCTTCGACACGACATTACTTGCTTCACTCAATAAGATAGTGAGACTCTTTATGAAGTCTGCGAGCGGTACAAGGATCTATTGAGATGTTGTCCATAACATGGTATGCCAGGTTGGATGAAAGTGCAGCCATTCTATCAAGGTTTGACTCCAAGCGTCCGCCAGACCATAGATGCCACGGTAGGTGGAGCGGTAGGAAACAAGACTCTGGAAGAAGCACGGAAGTTGTTTGAAGATATTGCTATGAATACTTTTTAATGGAGCTCTAGAGTGAAGCAGGTGAAAGCTGCGGAATTGTTTGAGGTGGATGCAGTGGCAGCTTAAGTGGAATCTTTGAGCAAGAAGAATGACACCATGGTTACACCAAGACCCGTTCCTGTTATAATGTGCGAGGATTGAAATGGTGGGCATCCCACTAATGATTATACCAATGTGAGCACATCAGAAGGGCAGCATGAGCAGGTAGACTTTATTGGTGGTGCGAATAGGCCGCAAGGAAATCCATAGAGCAACAAGTACAATCATGGGTGGAGAAATCACCCAAACTTTGGATGGAGTGGGCAAGGGCAACTAAGGCCGACTCAACCTCTGGGATTCTCACAAAGGAAGCCGAGCTTAGATGAATTGGTGATGATATTTGTCCATTCTACTTAACTGAAGTTCCAAAGCCACAACAACTGTCTCACATCTAGTCAAGTGACTCTAAGGAACCAATAGCTTTCTCTCCAAAATTTGGAGAACCAAATGTGACAAATCACCAAGATGTAATCGGAATGGCCTTAAGGAATCTTGTGAAGTAACACTGAAATAAATCCAAGGCAGCATATCAAAGCCATCACATTGAGGAGCGGTCAAAAAGTCAAGATGCGGGTAGAAAAGAGCCAAGCCCAGGAGAAAGAGAAGCAGAGATAAGTGGGAGAAGAAGCATGCAAGAAGAAGCTTGCGGGAAAACCACTATTAGGGAGTATCAACCAACGATACCATACCCTTCCTGGCTCAAGCAAGGAGAAAATGATGACCAGTTCAAGCAGTTTCTAGATTTTTTCAAGTAACTACACATCAATCTTTAATTTGTTCAATATTGGCACAGATGCCCAAGTATGCCAAGTTCTTGAAAGATCTGCTCACAAACAAGAAAAAGCTAGGAGAAGTGTCAATAGCGACACTAAGTGAGGAGAGATTGGTAATTTTGCAAAACAAGTTGCCAAGAAAATTAAAAGATCTGGGCAACTTCACCATTCGTTGTGTGATTGAGAATTCTGTGGAGGAAAGAGCATTAGCAGACTTAGAAGGAACTATCTATGTGTTGGCCTACAAAATATTCATGAACTTGGGATTAGGGGAGTCGACTTTAATAAAGATGAGCATCTCCTTGGTCGACTGACTGATTTGACATCTATGGGGTATAGTGGAAGCTATGCTTATAAAAGTTGACAAATTCATCTTTTCGGTGGACTTTGTCATTTTGGATGTAGATGAAGATGTGGAGGTGCAGCTGATATTGGGAGGTCCATTTCTCGCAATGTCCAAGGCCTTGATCGATGTAGACAATGGCCAATTGACGTTCCAAGTAGGTGAAAAGCAAGTTGTATGCACTCTTTATTGAGTGATAAAGCATGCATCAAGTGAGAATGATACATGTTTTTTCATTGACATTATTGACGATATAGTTTCTGAATGTGTGTAGGAAATCTTTAATGGAGATCCACTTGATGGCATGTTTTAAGAGGATGACGACCCGGTTGGAGCGAAAAAGGTGATGGCAGTCTTCAAAGAGAGGTCATCCATGAAACTTTCATCGTGGAGACAAATGAGGACAAGTTACAGCCAATGAGACCAATTGTAAGGGACACCCAAGTATCGAGTGTACACGAGCTCCACGCACCTTGTTCTCCAGGTGATATATTTCTAATTTGTACTCTTCTCTGAATCATAATAATGAGGCTGTGGGTAGCATGAAAGTGCTCTATCTTCATGAGCCTCCTTTATTTTACCGGTACGTCAAACTAGAGGTGTAAAACAAGCACTTCGTAGGAGGTAACCCAAATTTTGTACTTTAGTTTGATTTTGTGAATTTGAATACATCATGATCTGAATTGTTTCTTATCATAATTTGTATGGTATGAGGCCTATTTTTATAGTACATTGTTATTTAAACTGTTTTAGAATAGTTGTGTTTTGAAATTTGAGCGAATTAGATAGATTTAAGTTGGAAAAACCGTGCAGTCTGTCTTCTGGGGCAGTACACAGGCAATTGATGATTTACACGGCTGTGTATCTGCCTGTGTAACTCTCTGTTTGGCCTCTGATCACGCAAAAACTCTAAATCAGAGAGATACACGAGCAAATTAGGGGTTACATAGCCATGTACGTGGCCATGTATATCTCAGGTTTTTGTTTTGAATGCATAAGATTTTTATCCAGAAAGATACACGGGTAGGCAAAGTGTTACATGGCCATGTACTTAGGCCGTGTATCTCTCGGGTTGATTGACTCTGTTAATAGAGTAAGTATACTGGCAGTGGATGCGGTACACATCGTGTACTTCTACTCGTGTACTTGAGAAATGAAGTGGTTCTTTCCCGCTTTCTCCACACCGCCGGTTGTTCTCTTTATTTGTTTCCCGTTTACTTCCGCTTTCTTTGAGTTTTTCCATCTTTGAATCATTTATCCTAAGATGTTTTAGCGTATTTTAGGTTGTTGATCTTGCCGGTATCCTTCCTCTTAAAGATTATTCGAACCCTATTTTTTAGAGAGTTTTCTTGAATTGATTCGATCATTTTACTCATTTTTAGTTGTGAATCTTTTGGTAAAAATGTTCCACGTGACATCTAGTGTAATTTGTAACATAGATCTCTAAGTTTCATGTATAAAACACGCTATTTTGACATCTTGCTCCGCACAAAAGGTTCTCAAAAAGTGCTACCATGCCCTATCTTTGCTTCTCTTGTTCACTTCACACCTTCGTAGCCTTATTTGCACAAAAGAACACAGAATACACTTGACGAGCAATAAAACCTGATAAATGTGATACCCATTGTATGTAAAATGGTGTGATGAAATATGTATAAATAAGCGCTTATCAAACGCCCCCACACTTAAGATTTTACTTGTCTTCAAGCAAACTATTCATTAATCACAGTATTAAGTGTTTGAACATGCACATTTCATTGGCATGAATTACTACATACGAGCATGTTTTACTGCAGTTTTATAGGCTTAAGTGTTTGTATTGTGCTCTCTTGGTCCATGTAGAAGCCTTAGGATAAAGGAATGGAGCTGAAAGGAACTTGTTCTAAAGAGTTCAAAGGGTCTGAAAAATTCAGTAAGAGTCTGCTCGCTCTCAGGTCTCTGAGCACAGTCGTGCAACTGTCAACACGGCCGCAACACGCCCGTGTTCAACCCTGTGCAGATTACAACCTGGCAAGTTGTAAGAATTTCTATTTGGCTACAAACTGCACCGCTTGGAGGATGGCCTAAGCACGGTGGTGCTCACATCGAGAAAGGGTTAAAACGCACTGAAAGTTAGGGTTTCAAGGGACTTTTTCTCCGATCTTTCTTCCCCTTTGGGGGAGGCGATGCAAGGGGAATGCGGCGCACCCTTGGGGGCTGAATCTGGACCGAGGGATCATTGTGGGAGTGGAGGAACGTTGCTAAGATCATCATCAGATGTCCTCCGATGAAGATTGTGAAGCAAGAAGAGAGTTTATGATTTTCATCTTATTCTCTTGTTATTTACCTTATGTTTCTTGTAGAACCATGAGGGGCTAACCGTTCTCCGGTGCATCGGAGTAAGAACTTGGTTGTTGAATGTACTTGGATTTATTTATTGCAGCATCTATGAAAGTCTTTATTGTCTCCTTGTTAGATCTTTAGTTGTTAGCTTGAATGTTGATTGTTGAGTGGTTTGAATGCTTGAGTTACTTGATTTTCACTTAGCTTGTGTATTTTGATGATTGATACGAGAAATTGGAAATATGCTCATGTTGTCAATCCCACTACATGTATCTTCCACATTAGTGCAACAAGACTCTAGAACATAGGTTGATTGAGATGTCTACTGATAAACCCTATACGAATTCCAGTACGATTGACACCAAGGGATTGATCCGGGACGTTACTTCCTAGCATTGATCTCTAGTTACCTAACCATCCCTTTCTCTCTCTTTCCCATTATCCTCACTTTCCTCACTTTTATTTGTAAACAGCTTATAAACCAAATTGTTGAGCCGGTTAGATATTAGAAGTCTGATGAGTATCAAAAGCTATACTAGTCCCTGTGGATTCGACTACCCGACCTTCGGGTACATTGTACTACTTATACGATCCGTGCACTTACGAATACGCAAGGGGCGTATCAACGGAGAAATGCTTCTTGATCGTGATGATGCCCTTGATCTTGCAACTCTCGTCACCTCTCCTCTCTTCCACCGGAGCAGATCTGCTCCGAAGCCCTCTAAATCACCGCCCAAAGGGCGGCTTGAAACTGGAGAAGAAGCCCCCTTAAAAAGCCCTAGTTTCTAGCTTTTATAACTCAAAAATCGGGGGTGCTTACGGTTGTAAGAAGTCCTTACAGCCGTAAGGGTGCCCGTAACCTCCTCGTTACGCCTGTAACAGTTCATGAATAGTGATTTGCTATAGTGTTATGAACAGTAACTCTACACTGCTCCTTACTGGCGTAACAGTGCCCGTAAGACTCTCGGGTAGGACCTTACGCCCTTAACATTCCTGTAACAGTCCCCGTAATAGTGGTTTTAAACAATAATCTGCTACAGTAATGCTGTTACAGTACGCCCGTAAGAACACCCATAAGTCGGACTGTAAGTCCCTCTGTAAACATTGTCCTTCTCCCAAAATTAACTTAAATCACCTTGAACTTGTTCCTCTTGATCTATATGTCTTCATTCTAGCCTGAATACGAAATCGAAGCGAATTAAGCATCAAATTCAATTATGTATGCAATAATTACATGGAAAGTGCTATAAATAATAATTGTTAAATACATTCATTCAAGCACTTATTAGTAAAATTTGTGTGTTTAAGTTTTTCGAATGTTCTTTTGTGTTAGAATCTTAGTTAAGGTCCTTTTGGGAGGTTAAAAAGGTGGGGGAAAAGCTTTAAAAGAGCAAAGTAAGGCCGTCACCTTGCAAGCACTTAGCATGCTCGCAAGGGGCCAAAACTAGTGGCCTTGCGGCCTCCCTTGGGGCCGCAAGGGAGCCCACAAGGGCTCCAAGATGAGGCCTCATGGCCTCTCTTGCGGCCGCAATGGAGCCTGCAAGGAAACCCGATAGTCATGGGCTATTTAAGGCCCTCATGAAGCTTCTAGGGCTTTCATAAGGCCTCTCCTCTCCCTCTTTCTCCTCTTCTTGAACCTTCATTCTTCCTCTCTAAAATCACCATCCTTGATCTCCAAGAAAGAAGAGAAATGACGATCTTCTCCTCCTTCTTTGGCAAAAGTTTCTTTTAGGGCTAGGTGTAGCTTGGAGGTGAGTTCTTTCCTCTTCTTCAATTTCTTGTTCTTGTTACCAATTTCTCTTAGATTTATGAGGAAAAAGCATGGATTTGGTGTGGATTTAAAGTTTAGAAGGAATTAGAGGTGTAAAATCTTGCCTTAGTGAAGAATGGAGGAAGATACTTCATCTCTAAAACTTGGGTTACTGTAGCACCGAACCAAATTGAGTCTTCTTAGCTTTCTTGTTGATTGTGAGGGTTGTGAGGGTTCCATTCTTATTAGTTCTTCTTGTTAGATAGTATGGCAAACCCTAGAAGCCATTAACCCTCATTTTGAACATTTTCCTCTCTTTTTACTTGGTTGGGGTAATGTTGATGATTCTTGCTTGTATTGGATGTTTAATTGCTTTTAGGAGGTGAAACTTCAAGCAAGGGAAAAGTGCGAGTAGATAATTTACCCCTGAGGGTTTAGCTCGCCAAGTTTGTAAGTGGGATTTACTAAATAATGGACTATAAATCATGCTTGTTTTTAATGCCCAATAATGCTTATTTTTTAATGATGAATTTCTTGTTGTCAAAAGACTCTTTAAATGATTTCTATGGGACTTAGAAATCATGATGATTTATGATTTGGTTTATTTCATGTTTATGGGTAAAGATTATATAAATTACTTGTAGTTTGGAAACCCTATGTATTGAAATTCATGTTTTCAAGATTTGTGTCTTTAAAGGCTTCATGTTCTTGTTATAATGACCCAAAAAGGGCCTATGTGAACCAAATTGAATTTCCTTGTGATGATGCCTTATTTGAAGCATATTTTCATAGAATACTCTTGTATGATGTTCTTGATGAAAATAGTATCATTGATGATGTTTTACTCAAATATTCACTCTTGAATTGAAGGTTGTATATGTGAGAACTTGTGATCTTTTGATGACATTTATGCTATCATATTGATATATACATATTGAGCCTACGGGCTGTATTGTTATTTGTATATTTGATGGTGACATGGGGGGATCCCCAATACTTACTGCAGTAAGGATTAGAGTTTTCATAGGTGGACCTAGTTGGGGTGGCGTGCAGTACTCTGGTGAGGTTCACCCTTTCAGGGAGCACGTAGAGAGCATGAAAGGTGTGCAGGGTTGGGTGCCAGGAGTCACCCCACGGGTTCCCCAACGGCCAATGCCTAGATACACGCATCTTGGTGGCTCCTGACCAAACCGAGACCACGGTTAGTAATGGAGTGTTTTTGAGGCTATTTGTGACACTATCGATACTTGATTTACTAATTTGACTACTTTATGAATTCTTGAATTATTGAGTACTTAAAAGAGTATTTAAACTTGGATTTCATACGGGTACCATTTTATGATTCATTTTACAAAGTTTTAGTGTTGCAATTTTTTGGGAAGCCTACAAAGCTCGTTATATTATATATATATATATATATATATATATATATATATATATATATATATATATATATATATATATGCTATCTTACTTGTTGATGAGTATTAGAGATATATTATTGGCAGTGCATTTTTATGTATTCAAGTATGAAATATAGTTCTATGTTTAGCCCCTCATTGAGTAACTTAGTTACTCATCCTCTCTTCTTTTCTTCCTAGGTGTTAGCATAGCATCGGGGTGATGTGTGAAGTGCTTGGCAAAGTTTATCTTATATTTTCCCTTGAGTTGTGTATGATTCTCAAACATTGTAGACATGTACTAGATGGATCCAAGAGGACATATATTTTCATATTATGCTTTGTTTTTCTTGAATATTCCTAATTGTGTCAGTCGGGACCTTATGTTGTATGAGATTTATACCCAGTGTTTGGGGGAGATTATTTCGTAGTCATGACCTTTCATGTTGTGATTATCCAGGCATATACCTTGTGTGACTATGTTGTCCTTGTGTAGTGAAATTTTTGCATGTCCTCACTATTAGATCATTTCTTGTCATTATATCCCTCTTGTACAGGGAACAGGTTAGCCTTACGGCGATTTGGAGTTGAGGCAGGTGCTTGACCTCCCTTGGGTTGTCGTGGCGGTATGTCATGTGTGGGGCCCAAGGGTCGGGGTGTGAAAGTCTTGCAAAAGAGCTAGTCTACTGTGGGTACCCCGTTGATCTAAATAGGAATCGCTAGAGCTTTGTACTCTTATATAATTCCCTGTAATGTGGCAAGTTACGAATAGGGGGGTTGTATTAAAGAAGACCCTAATTGCTCTGCAAACGGGATTAGGGGAATTTAGGATTCTTTCGGCTTAACTTTTATCTTTGACAGAAGAGAGCAAGAGAATATCTAAACTTCCGTAGTGCTTGATTATCCAACATCCTAAGGGGATCATCGTTTCAGTGCCCATTCTTCTTCCAATGACAGTTTCTTCCGTCTTGCACTCCTAGTTTCGCACTGTTCAAACCCCTGTATAAAATAATCCAATCAAATATAGGGCTCGATAATTGAGCTAAAGTAGTAGCTAATACTTGTGAGTTCCCTACGGATACGATAAGCCAACCATTTTGTTCTTTACTACTTTAACACCCGTGTATTTGCAGATTCTATATACGCATAGGGCGTGTCACACAATGAAGGAAAAGATAAGTTCTTGGCCTCAGGTTCACAAGAGAATGCAAGAATAAAATTCTAAACCAAGGAAGGATCTATTTAATGCTAAATAACTCAATCAATACTGATAAGTGCTTGAATGAATGTATTTGATTATTATTAGTCATAGCACTTTCCATGTAATTGTTGAATATATAATTGAATTTGTTGCTTATTTCAGTTCTATTTCGTATTTTGGCTAGAATGAAGACATATAGATTAAGAGGAACAAGTTCAAGGCGATTTGGGCTAATTGTGGATAAAAGTCAGTGTTTTCAAAGGGACTTACGGTCAGGCTTATGAGTGTTCTTATGGTCAACTGTAGCAGCGTAACTGTAGCAAATTACTATTATGGGCACTGTTATGGACGTAACACCCAGCCCGAGAGAGTTACGGGCCCTGTTACGCTAGCAAGGATTTCTTACGGCGGTACTGTAGCAGTCACTATTCACAGTACTGTTGCAAATAACTGTTCACAACACTATTATGGGCACTTTTACGGGTGTAACGCCCAACCCAAGGAGGTTATCGGCATCCTTACGGCCATAAGTATTGGGCCGTAAGGATCTCTTATGGTCGTAAGAACCCCCGATTTTTGAGTTATAAAAGCCAGAAACTAGGGCTTTTGGGGGGCTTCTTATCCATTATTCAGTCACCCTTTGGGCGGCGATTTGGAGGGCGGAAGGAAGAGGCATAACAGCTGTGAGGGAAAGAGCAACGATCACTCCATCAAGAGAAGGAAACTCTTGCCGGTGCTCACCTTCATCATCATAATCAACTTTTAGGGCATCTGCGCGGACAAGAGCAATCACTCCACCAACGTCAAGGGGAACTTCACGTTGATTCATTCAATCTTGATTTTTGAGGTAGTGTTGTTTAATCTTATATTATGACTATGGTTGTGCTTATCTGTTCAACTCTTTTATGTTTCATGATGAACTAAAGCCCCATTGGGAGCTTGGACTTGAACCTTTAGGGAATTGTAATAGATTCTATTGTTACTTCTCACTTTTTTTAGTTTATGAAGTTTTGATTATGAAATGCATGTGTAAGTTGATTTAATTCGTATTGCATGTTACGTGACTTTTGATGTACGATGAAAACCCGTTAATTATCAAACACTAATGTGCGGTGAAAACCCGTTGTTTCTTGAGAACTAGCATGCAGTGAAAACACATTAAAATGTCACATTTCTAATCAACTTCCTTTTATTCAAGTGTGAAGTTTATATATATAAGATTTTGTGCCTCATTGTCAAAACCCTAAGGGAATGGTATCCAAGCACTTCCATTTTACTCAATAGTTGTGGAACTCTTATTTTGGCTTGCATTCCCCTTTTAATATTTTAAGCATTAGTTAATTTGTTTCTCAGCCAATTTAATTAGGCTTGATTTCATTTGCTAAAGTTAGTCCTAATATTCTTGCTCCCTGTGGTTTGACAACTCGACCCTTCACCTGGTCCACTTTATTACTTGATGACCCGTACACTTGCGGTGATACAAATGGCGTGTCAAATACTCCAGAAAACAATGCAATAAAGAGAAAGAAAAAGAAATCTGAAGCATGTGTGATAGGTGCTTGTTTATACATATTTTATAACATCAATTTATATGCATCAAGTATTACTTTTATCAGGTTTTATCATTGATAAGATGTATTTTGTGTTCTTCTGTGCAAACAGGGTCTTGGAGGTGTGAAGTACAAGAAATAAGCAAAGATAGGGTATGATGGCACATTTCATTACATAACCCGGAAGGGCACGAAGGTAGTAGTACGTCCATGTCCCAGCTTCTGTGCGCAAATGAGAGAAGGTCTTTGATGGCTTCAGAGGACAGGAAGCCACACACTCTACCACATAGGCGTGTGCCCGACCGTGTGGACTCGAAGAAGGATTTGTTGATGGGGTGGATTACTACAGCATGTTACTGTACCAAGGCTGCAGCAGTACTGTAGCAAAGTACTGTTAACACACCCCTATGTGGAAATTCCACACGGCTGTGTGGCTACAGTACACGGGCATGTGGATGCTCGTGTGAAGCCCCGATTTCAGTTTATAAAAGCCGCCTTGATTTATTTTCTAGGAATCTTTTCGGTTACTTTCAAGAGGTAAGGTGGCTAGGGCTTAAAAGAAGTTCTTTGCGGCTTTGGAAAGGCTTTTTCACCAACGTGGATCGTTTCCTTATTCGTCATAACATCAAGGAAGCCACCAGTAACCTCGCTTCAAAATGGATTCAATCCAAACCTGGAAATCACCCATCAAGGCCATCGTCACGGGTAAAGGAGGGTTATCTTTCATGGCTTTTGAAATTGTTTATCACTGCATTATTTGTTTTATGACTCGCTCCATGGAGAGCTAAATCCTTAGTGGGTATTCAGACATGTAAACCCTAGTATTCTTATTCATATTAGATTTACATTGTGTTTTGTGCGACGGCAATTTTTTGAGTTTTGCTCTTATGTTTTTAATGCTTGCTTGTGCTTTTAATTCTAATATTGATTGTCTTGCATGCCCTATTCAATCTAGTGAAGAGAAAGATCACCGCTAGGTTTAGAATTAGCACGAGTAAAGAGGGTTGAGAGGGTGAGCCGTGAGATAGCGGAGTGTCTCCTTTCCCTTCAGATAGATATTTCCTATCTCCATATTTCCTAAGTTTCAAGCAACCATGTGTGGTGTGAGGCGTCGAGAGAATTCTCCTCTGGGACCTTGTAGGGGGTTAGAGATTCTTCACCTGGAGGCAGAGTTGGATCTACTTTTAGAAATTGGTTATATCTTTGGGGTCCCTAAAGTGCTAAGCAGTTATATGTGGTGTGAGGTGTCGAGAGAATTCTCCTCTGGGGCCTCATAGAGGACTAGTTGCCTGTGGCCTGGAGGCAAAGGCTGGTATATCTTAGGATTTCCACGACTTAATACCTTTGTCTAGAAACACTTGCAATCATACTTAATACCTTAATCCTAGGGGGAGCATTGTCTGGATACCCCACGTTCAACGATTGAAAACTCACTCTTTTCCTTTCATGCGCACTTGTAGTGACACTCTTAGGTTAGCCATTAGATCAATTCACACTACACTCATTAGGCTAGATAACAAAGGAGGAGCAATTATTAGTACTTTTGTTACCTGTAGTTCGACAACCCGACCCATTCGGTCCACTTTATTACTTGCCGACCCGTGCACTTGCGGTAATGCAAGGGGTTGACACATCACCTCGTGTTGTGTGCATAAAGTTTTTGGCGGCTTTGCCGTGGAAAAGGATATTAGGAATGCTAGTATTTTGTTATTTTAGCCATTCATTGTTTTTTACTTTTACTATTTTTCTATTCCATTTTTCCTTACTTCCAGTGTTCTCATTCTTTATTTTCTTTTATTATTCTTGTATTTCAACATCATGTTTAATGAAAAGGAAATAATGGAAAAACTGATGGCAATAATGCTGTCTAATGAAGAGAAGATGGAACAATTAGCTACAATCTACAGTTTGAGTGAACACTCATGTCAATGGGTGACATGCTCTTTTTGCATCACCACAAGTGAGCGGATCGCCAAGTAATAAAGTGGACTCGGTGAAGGGTTGGGTTGTTGAACCACATGGAACAGAAATACTAGTAATAGATGCCTCTCTGTTATCTAGCCTACTAATAATAGGAAGTAAAATGCAAAGTAAGTAAAGAACAATAATTAATTAAAAAGATAAAAGGGTATTCGGGCGATGATCCTCCTTGGCCTAGAGTTCAATAATCAAGCACAAATTCTATGAAGACTTCTCACCAAAACAAAATGGATGTCGACTAGAAATGTGGCATCTTAACAGGCTTTCACCGCACGATAATTACCAAGACCTAATGTGTTTTCACCGCATGCTAGTTCTCAAGACCAATGGATTTTCACCGCACGCTAGCATCGATAACTAACAAGGTTTTCACAACACATCAATAACCACACAACATGTAATAAGAATTAATTCCGACTACACATACATTTCAGAATCAAATTTCGTAATAAATTAAAAGTAAAGAATACACAAAGAATCTACTACAAATCCCTAATAATTCACATGCCCATATGCCCAACAAATGTCTAGTTCCTCATGGAGTCATACAACTCAAGATCTACAATAGGCATAGTATAATTCATCTCACAAACAAATAAAACTCCCCTTGAGTCCGGAGATGATGACTAGGTGTACAATTCCCCTCAAAGTTGGCCGAGCAACCCTTGTGAAATTGCAGATGCTTGATCGATGATGAGCACGGTGTGGATGATCGCCAGCGTGCTTCCTCCTTCTCCCGAATGTCTTCGTTAAGCCCCTTAGAGCTTTTCACCCTAATTTCCTCTCTAGGGTTTTCCAAGATGGGCCTCCCTTTTGATCCAAAACCCTCAATGTGTTTTATACCCTCACACTTAAGGGCTACTTACGACCGTAATCTACAGCTGTAAGATTCGGGTTCCTGTTAATTGTGTGCCTTACGATTCAGCTTATGGCCGTAAGCTCTGCGAGTAAGACCTTCTGTCTTCCGTTTACGGTCCCACTTACGGCCATAAGTGTGGAACCGTAAGTTTTCCCTACTAGTTCTTGCGATCACTTCTTATGGGAATTTGTTGCCTTCGTAAGCTCCTCTAGACAGCCCCTATGGTCGGACTTACCACCGTAAGCCGAGGCCATAACGGCTTCTGTCTGGACTTACGGCCGTAAGAGCTTTTATCTGGACTCATTCCAGGTGATGATATCCCAAGAGAACCATCTTCTTCATTTCAGCTCCTAGTTGCTACTTTTGGCTCTCTTTTGTCCTCGAACTCCACCTGGTGCCTGCAAATACAATTAACACCCTATTTAGCATCATTTCCAAATTATTACTCTAATACAAGCTAGATAAATGTACAAAATGATATATGAAATATAGTATAAATGTACACTTATCAATGGGGCATCATGCTATTAGAAAAAGAGGGTGCATATGTGGTACACTGTAATTAATATCAAGGTGCAGACTTGAAAAGTTTATTGGATCAATTTGATAAGTCAGCCAACATCTCTTTTAATGAGGAACCTGAATTCAGTTTCAAAGAGACGTTTACATAGTTTCACATAATAGTAGCGGTCGAAGGGACTGAGGTAGGAAATGATTCAGATGGGGACAATAAGTCTACAGATGATGTGGATCAAGTCTTGGCAGTAGAGATTTGTAGCATAAGTCCTCAAGAAGTGTGTTCAAAGAATCTAAACATTCTACTAGCAGCCCAACCAGAACATGAGGCATCCGAGGAAGAAGTTGAGAATGAACCCAAAAGCTTTAAGAAAATTTAGCAGAAACAAGGGAGCCGACTGTGACCTTCAGTGGAAGAGCCTCTAGACCTAGAATTGAAGATATTACCTGATAATCTAGAGTACGCCTTCCTAGTAGAGGGGTCAAAGTTGCCAGTTATTATTGCTTCCGATTTGTTTGCAGTGCAAAAAGAGAAACCGGTGATGATGTTGAGAGCACATAAATTTGCCATTGCATGGAAAATTTCAGACATTAGAGGAATGAATCAATCATTTTGCACGCACAAGATTCTTATGGAGGAAAATTATAAGACAGTAATTTAACCTCAGTGAAAGCTAAATCCAAATATGAAGGAGGTGGTGAAAGCGGAAGTAGCAAAACTCCTTGATGCAGGTATTATCTACCCCATATCAGACAGCGTCTGGGTGAGCCCAACTCAGGTGGTGCCGAAGAAATGAGGTATGACTGTAGTAAAGAATGAGCAGAATGAGCTGATTCCCACAAGAACAGTGACAGGGTAGCGTGCATGCATTGATTACCGAAGGTTAAATGATGCCACAAGGGAGGATCACTTTCCATTGCCTTTTATTGATCAAATGTTAGAGCGACTTGATGGTCACAAGTTCTATTGTTCCTGGATGGTATGTCGGGTTATTTTCATATAACGATTGCCCCTGAGAATTAGGAGAAAACTGCTTTCACATGCCCTTATGGTACTTTCGCATACAGAAGAATATCGTTTGGACTGTGTACTAGAGGATGTAATGGAAGTCTTCATGGATAACTTCTCGGTGTTTGGCGACTCTTTTGACGGGTGCCTTAAGAACTTAGAAAAGGTACTCACGCGGTGTGAAGAAACAAATCTTGCTTTGAATTGAGAGAAATGTCACTTCATGGCTCGAGAGGGGATAGTTCTCAGTCACAAAAACTCTAACCAAGGAATCGAAGTAGACAAGGCAAAGATTGAGACAATAGAAAAGCTACCACCCCTAACTAATGTTAAAGCAATTCGTAGTTTCTTGGGACATGCAGGGTTTTATCGCTTTTTCATAAAGGATTTCTCAAAGATCACTCGACCACTGACCAACTGCTGGAAAAGGATGCACCCTTTGAGTTCAATGATGAATGCTTACTTGTGTTTAATCTATTGAAAGAAAAGCTGACGCAAGCACCCATCCTTATTGCACCTGATTGGAATTTGCCCTTTGAGCTTATGTGTGATGCCAGTGATCATGCAGTAGGGGTCGTGTTAGGACAATGAAAAGATAAGCATTTCCAGCCAATTTATTATGACAACAAGTCATTGACTAACACTCAAGAGAATTATACAACTACTGAGAAGAATTATTGGCTGTAGTTTTCGCTTTCGATAAATTCAGACCATATCTTATTTTGCCTAGAGTGATTGTCTTTATAGACCACTCGGCTCTCCGTTCTTTAATGAACAAAGCTGATGCTAAACTAAGACTAATTCATTCGGTTTTGTTGTTGCAGGAATTTTATGTGGAGATCAAAGATAATAGAGGTGCGGGAAACCTGGCCGCAAATCACTTATCCCGTCTTTAAGGCTTAGAAGAAGTTGTAGTAGCACAGCAGGAAATTAACGATTCATTCCCTGAAGAGCACTGGTATGGAATGCATGATTTGATGGTAAGTGATCCCCCCTGGTTTGCTGATTTTGCAAATTAACTTTCTGGCAAAGTCCTGCCCAAGGGACTCACATTCAAGCAAAAGAAGAAGTTCTTTGCTGATCTAAAGAATTTTCTGTGGGAGGATCCGTACTTATTTCGAATTTGTGCAGATCGCATAGTGTGAAGGTGTGTAGCACTAGAAAAGGGATGGAGCATTCTGACTCATTACCATTCTGGGCCTACTGGGGATTATTATGTAGCAAGCCGAGCAGTAGAGAAAGTCCTAGATGCGGGTTTTTATTGGCCAACTCTATTCAAGGATGCTCATCAATTTGTTCAGAGCTGTTATAAATGTCAAAGAGCAGGAAATTTATCTAGACTGGATGAAATGCCTCAAATCCAATTCAGTTTTGTGAAGTGTTTCATGTTTGGGGCATTGACTTTATGGGGCCATTCCCTAGCTCAAATGGGAACCGATACATTCTAGTCGCTGTGGATTATGTGTCCAAGTTGGTTGAGGCACAAGCTCTACCCTGAAACGATGCTAGAACTGAAGTTAAATTTCTCAAATGGTTATTCGCACACTTTGGAACTCCAAGGATCATCATTAGCGATAGAGGAACTCACTTTTGTAATGCGCTGCTCGATAAGGTCTTAAAACATTATGGAGTTAACGTTTGGCCACGTCGTATCATTCCCAAACAAGTGGCCAAGTCAAAGTTACCAACAGTGAATTGAAGAGAATTCTAGCAAAATCGGTGGAACACGATCGGAAGGATTGGTCCCAGCGATTAGATGACACACTTTGGGCATATTGCACTGCTTACAAAACCCTAGTTGATACAACGCCGTATAATCTAGTTTATGGGAAGTCGTGTCATTTACCGGTAGAACTCGAGCACAAAGCTTATTGGGCAATTAAGGTAATGGATTTTGATCTTGTGCGAGCTGGGGATCAGAGAAAGCTGCAACTGAATGAATTGGATGAGTGGAGATTATAAGCATATGAGAATGTGAAGATTTATAAGGAAAGAATGCGTAGGTGGTACAATAATCACATCAAAGTGCATAGAGTTCAAGGAAGGTGATCTGGTGTTGCTTTTCAATTCTCGTCTCAGATTATTCCCAGAAAAGCTGAAATCGAGATGGTCAGGACCGTATACAGTATTTGAGGTATCACCTCATGGGGCAATTGAAATCACTCACACAGAAAAAGGTACATTTAAGGTTAATGGGCATAGGTTGAAACACTATTTTAAAGGAGAGAAATCAACTGCAGGTAAGGGAGTGTTCCACCTTCATGAACCACCGTAAAAATCAGGTATGTTGAGCTAATGAAGTTAAACAAGCACTTCTTGGGAGGCAACCCAAGTGATTGCATTAATTTCTAGTTAGCTTTTCGTTTCTATAGTAATAATTAGCATGAGTAGGTGTTTTTGTATTAATTCTGTCGTTGTTGTGTAATTGTTGCACATTCTTGGTGTTTTATAATACTTACATGTGTGTGGTGTGATCTATGTTATTTTAGAGGTTTTAAGTTGAGGATTCGGACACAAACTAAGCCAAGTGCCAATTTTCTGCACATACACACGGCTAGGCACATGGGGGTGTGAGTGCCCCTGTGTCTTGCTGAAAAATTGGAAAACTACAAAACAGAAGGGCATAAGGGTAGCCACACGGGCATGCGAGTGCCCCTATGGCCCCCCAGAGAAGCCACACGGCCGTGTGAGTCCTTCACAAGGTCGTGTGGATCATGGAATTAATTTTCCAAGATACCAGAGAGGCACAAGGGCAGCCACACGGGCGTCTGGCTGCCCCAATAGATTTTTCTAGGCTACACCGGCACTCACACGCCCGTGTGAGTGCCCTTGTGGCTTTCTGACGTCGATTTTTAGCTTCACAAGGGCGTGTGGACCATCCATACGCCCATGTGGGTTATTTAAGAGAGAGAGAGGGCCTAAAACATTCATAAACGCTTTCGCGCCCTTTCTCCTCCCAACGCCTCCAAGCGAAGAGACATAATCTTTGGGCTCCTAACGTCGTTACCTTGACTATATAAGAAAGCTAGGCAGTTTTTCTGGCTATCTTTATCTTCCTCGAAATTCGCCTGTAAGCCCGCAACTTCTCCTAGTCAATGTCATGATTTCTTAATTAAGATCTTGTGGATTTTAAATGTTTTAAGCTTGTGTTGTTCATAGAAATCCTCTTAGCATGCGTTCTTAAGGCCATTATGATGTTTTAAAGTGTGGAAATATCCCCACCATGGCCATTTGGCCATGGTCAGGCATCCACATGGGCGTGTGGACCACCCACACGCCCATGTGGATTTCTGCACATAAAATTCTGATGCTAAGTTGGCTTGTTCTTCTCAGATATGGCTCCCAGGACCAAGAAGGTTGCGCACAAATGTTCTCGCGCTGATCGTGAACCTTCTCCTCCCAAGGAACTCAAATTTGTGGTAACTGAGCACCAACAGCGGTATAAACGCCTCCGACGCCTCAAATTTGGCCAAAATTGGATCATTGATTGGAAGGCACTTAAAGAAGTTGACCTGGCAAATGAAGTTTGAGAACTTATTGCCGTGGGAGGTTGGGACCGTCTCCTTACTATGAAGGACCCCACCTTCCACGATCTGACACTAGAGGTCCTCGCCTCGTTTGATTTTGACCGCTCTTGGCCCGATTTTGACAAGGAGGACGCGAACCCCTTCCAAGTTTTCGGTTAGTATCACGGCATAAGCCTCACTTAGTTCCCTGTTTTTCTTGGCTTATATGATAGAGATTTATACATACAGGGACTACGAGCAACTGATTGTGGATTATCCTATTGGACTCAACCCGAGCCGCACATATGGGACCATGTGCCAAGGGTTTCAGTACGAGCCTGGATCCTCCAAGGCAACCATGCTCAGCTGTCCTTCGTACAGGTATATACATTCCATTCTTAGCAAGACGGTGACTGGACGGGGCGATATTAACAGAGTTCTGAGCCGCCTTATCTTGCTGTACCTCTACACCATAATCCAGAACATTCCCATGCACCATGGCTTTGTTGTGGCGGATTACTTTCGCCATCAAAGCCAGTACATGCGTGTTGGTGTACTCTTCTCTGGAGTATATATCACACGGCTTGTTCGGGGCATGGGTCTGGTCGAAGCACTCAGAGAGATGGAGAGGATTAGCATACTGGCACTTTTTGGTCAAGCATCACTCTGATCTATGCATATAATGAAGAGGCTGCCGGTGGCTGAGTCCGAGGAGAAGACTGAAGAAGAGAAAGCAGACCCTGCAGATGCTCCCAAGGCTCCCATCGAGTCATCACCACTGGTAGCCGCCCCGATGGAGACTGAGACCCCCGCACTTTAGCAAAAACCTGAGCAACCCTCTACTCGAGCCCGTGATAGCTTAGCGAGGCTCGAGGTTGCAGTTGGAGCTCTCCAAGGAGACATAGCTACTGTGCTAGCCAATCAGTCCAAGATTCTATCACAGCTGTTTATTATTTCACACATCCTAGAGTGCGACACAGCATCTAAGACCACGACATCAGCACCACCAGCATCACCAGCACCACCAGCAGAGTTTCCCGACGCATGATGTGCCGTTTAGTCATGCTTATTTACTTTTCTGTACTTTTTATTTCTGTTGCTATGTTTAAGACTATGTCTCTATGTTTTTACTTCTTTGTACTAGTTTTACTTTGTTGTTTACTTTTGAGCTTCAATGAACTCCCTTAATCCATGCAGATGGTCCTGAGAGTCTTGTGGAATGTGATAGAGTAATGTACATGACCGTGTGACTTCATCACACGGCTGCATTACCTCCAAATTTCCCGTTGTACCCAACACGCCCGTGTATCAAACTCCACCAACTGATTTACATGGAGTTCAGGGGAGTACTTGATAAGTATATAATTATGCGTATTCTATATATTAAATTGCATACTTATCAAGTTAGAATTGGAGTAATTTAGTGGAATATGAGCCTAAATCGAGTATGAACTATCTTCGTAGGCACCAAGTGTAGATTAACGCCAAAGGAGAGCCAAAGGAAGCAATTGGGAATAAAAACACCAAAGATAGCATGCTCCTGACTTAGCACTTGGAGGGTTGCACGGCTTACGGGCACCTTACGGCCAGGCTTACGGCCGTAAGCCATATTCAGAAAACCTTGTGGGCATCCTTATGCCCGTAAGAGGAAAAGCCTGCAATACGGAGAATCTTACGGTCAGGACTTACGGCCGTAAGCAGAAGACAGAGGTTTTTACGGAAGCAACTTATGGCCGTAAGGATGGAGGTAGGAATTATCATATGACATTTATGGGCCTGGGCTTACGGCCGTAAGCAGGACCGTAATCCGAAGATAGAGAACCTTACGGGAGAGGCTTACGGCCGTAACTGGGGGGCGTAAGGCAAGAGGAAAGTTAAAACCCCGACGCTTACGGCCTAGCTTACGCCTGTAAGCTGGCCGTAAACTTACCTCTATTTATAAGTCTTTACTGAAAGTTGGAGAGGGAGGTTCGTTTTTAGGTTTTACACTACTTTTGGGGAAAAGAGCGGCTGGAGAAGGGAAGACCTTAACTGTGAGTTCAAGAGGCGATTTCTTCATTCAAAGGCCAAGAATCCGCGTAGTCCTCCATTAACATCATTCTCATCATCTATTAGGACATTATTGCAGTCAAGGGTCGTACTCCTCCAACATCGAGGGGAATTTCAAGCCAATCCTTGTCTTCTTTAAGTAATGTACATAGAGTCGACATGACTTGAGTTTACTTCACACACACACACTTTCGGATTTCTTTTTCTTTAGTTTTACTGGGTTGTTTTCTAAAGCATCGACTGAACCATTTGGTGTTAAATAGATTTCTCTTTGGCTGTAGAATTTTATTCTTGTACTCTCTAATGAATCTGAGGCCAATCACTTATTCTTTCTTTCCTGGTAATGAATGGTTAGTTTTGCTTGAGGATAAGCAAAAGCTTAAGTGTGGGGGAGTTTGATAAGTGTTCGTTTATACATATTTATAACATCATTTTATATGCATCGGCATTACTGTTATCAGGGTTTATCATTGATAAGGTGTATTTTGTGTTTTTTTGTGCAAACAAGGACTTGGAAGTGTGAAGTACAAGAAGGAAGCAAAGATAGGGTATGATGACATATTTCAAGGCCAAAATAGAAGCTGTGCTCATATACAAGGACGTGTTGCCAACTTTTAGAGGATTCCAAATCATTACATGAACCGCAAGGGCACAAAGGCAGTAGTATGTCTATGCACAGCTTCTGTTTGCAAATGAGAGAAGGTCTTTGAAAGCTTCTGAGGACAGAAAGCCACACACTCATACTGTAGCATTCTACTGCAGCAAGCACTGCAATAGGTACTGTAACAGCACTGTAGCAAAGTACTGTTCACACGCCTGTGTGAAAATTCCACACGGCCATATGACTACAGTACACGGGCATGTGGATGCCCGTTTGAAGCCCCGATTTCAATTTACAAAAGCCGCCTTAACTTATTTTCTAGGGATCTTTTCAGCTACTTTCAAGAGGCCAAGGCAGCTAAGGCTTGAAGGGAGTTCTTTGCGGCTTTAGGAAAGCTTCTTCACCAACATGGATTGTTTCCTCCTTCATCATAGCATCAAGGAAGCCACCGGCGGCCTCGCTTTGGAGTGGATTCAATCCAAACGTGGATGTCACCTATCAAGGCCATCATCACGGATAAAGGGGGGTTATCTTTCATGGCTTTGGAAATTGTTTATCACTGCATTATTTGTTTTATGACTCCCTCCATGGAGAGCTAAATCTCTAGTGGGCATTCGGACATGTAAACCCTAAGATTCTTATTCATATTAGATTTACATTGTGTTTATGTGCGATTATAATTTATTGAGTTTTGCTCTTATGTTTTTAATGTTTGCTTGTGCTTTTGATTCTAATATTGATTGACTTTCATACCCTATTCAATCTTATGAAGAGAGAGACCACCGCTAGGTTTAGAATTACCAAGAGTAAAGAGAGTTGAGAGGGTGAGCCGTGAGATAGCGAAGTGTCCGCTTTCCCTTCCGATAGATATTTTCAATCTCTTTATTCCCTAAGTTTCAAGAAACCATATGTGGTGTGAGGCATCGAGAGAATTCTCCGCTGAGACCTCGTAGGGGGTTAGGGATCCTTCACCTGGAGGCAGGGTTGGATCTACTTTTAGGAATTGGTTATATCTTTGGGATCCCTAGAGTGCTAAGCAGTTATATGTGGTGTAAGCGTCAAGAGAATTCTCTACCGGGACCTCGTAGGGGACTAGTTACCGGTGGCCTGAAGGCAGGGGCCGGTATATCTTAGGATTTCCATGACTTAATACCTTCATTTAGAAATACTTGTAATCCATACTTAATACCTGAATCCTACGGGGAGCATTGTCCGGATACCCCACCTACATCGATTGAAACTCACTCTTTTCCCTTCCGGCGCACTTGTAGTGACACTCTTAGGTTAGCCATTAGATCAATTCACCTACACTCATTAGCCTAGATAACGAAGAAGAAGCAATTACTAGTACTTATGTTCCCTGTGGTTCGACAACCCGACTCTTTGGGTCCACTTTATTACTTGATGACCCATGCACTTGCGGTAACGCAAGGGGTTTACACATCACCCTATGTTGTGTGCATCAATGTGTGTGTGAAGAAAAACTCAACTCATGTTGGCTCTATGTCCACTAAGTTCTCATTACATAAAACTTATTTCTAAGCAAAAAGAATGAGTAGTAGCTGCACACATCCTCCATGGTAGCATTTTCTTAGGAGGCCGGCCAATTGGCTTTCACGCATTAGAGGTGGTAGCTTTTTCTACGAAGGGTGGTAGCTTTCACTTATCCCTTGTGATAGCTCTTTCTCTCATCAGGGTATAACTAGTATCTGACTTATGAGAGCAGCTGCATACATCAAAGGTAGTAGCTCCTTCCACCCTCTACGTCCAACCAAGAAAGCAGAATTTTTTTTCTTTTTTTCTTTTTTATTTGTTTTTCTTTTTTTTATTTTTTTAATAACTGCGACTACTACTACGTCTCAAAACTCTGAACTAGAGCTTTTATAGGTTTAATGAGTGAGTATGGTGAATGGTTGGCAGTTGGACAAAAATTTCTAAAAAAATTGGATGACAACTAGAGCATGAAGTATCTAGTGTTTGAAATCCTCCTACAATCCAGAATTAAATTCTCAATGCTCAAGTGAACCTCCATTGACTACAGGAGCATGTACATGAAAAGTACAAATAAAAGTCATATATAAAGTGAACCTTCCCCTCACTTAAGATGTATATTGTCCCCAATGTACACATGCAAGCATAATAATAATGTCATCAATAAGCATAATATGTGTGAGTATGTGCAATTAAAATAGTACTTCCCTGAACTCCGCATGAATCAATTGGTGGAGTCTTGTACACGGGCATTTGAAGGTAATACGGCCGTGTGACTAACTACATGATTCTATCATAACGCACAAGACTATCAAGATTGATATGCCTTCTACCTATATGTACCGCAAGTGCACGGGTGTCGAAGTAGTAAAGAACTCAATGGTTGGGCTATCGTATTCACAGGGAGTTCACGAGTGCTAGCTGCTACTTTAGCTCTATTATCTAGCAATATACTCAAAAGATTGCATAAAGACAACGAATTGAAAGCAAATATAATTAAAGCTGGAAAGAAAAGGGAAACACTGAGATGGGAAAGAATGCGTACTCGTACTGTGATCCCCCTAGGATGTTAAAAGAACATACTACGAAAGACTCTCTCTCTCTCTCTCTCTCTCTCTCTCTCTCTCTTTAAATACGAAGGGTTAAGCCAAAGAAACCCAAAATTCCTCCATTTCCGTGACCTGTCAAGTATGAGGTATTCATATAAGGGGTAATTTTTTGGGTGGGTTACCGAACTTTGGTCATTTTTCACTTTGGTTACCGAACTTCAATTTGTATCTTTTCAGTCACTATAGATTGATTCGGTTACTCCGGGAGGTCACTGGTGGGTTTTCCGGTATTATTTGTCCACGTGGTCTCCCGAAACTCCACGTCACTGCCTATTTCAAAGGTGACAACACAGCCACATATAATATTTTTATGAGAAATACTTATAAAAATTTATTATTTTGTCTATTAATATTTTACAAATTGGTTAGTACACTATAAAAACTATAATTTTGGAAAAATATGTGTGAAATTATTGTTTGACACCTAATTCTTATGAAGTACGATATAATATATAAAAATATTTTTTTTTGAAAAAAATATTTGTAAAAATCTATTATTTGAGCTATTAACATTTTACTTGATCTCCCAAGAAACTTTTATGACTATGTCTTTATACCACCACCTATCCTTCTTAATCATTCTAAAAACCAGATGGGTCCAATCTGAATATATATATATATATATATATATATATATATATATATATATATACAATTTTTATGCCAAACTGTTAGGAAAATTAGAGAAAATGGAAAGGAATTTTAATGGTTTTGTGGACTGAAACTGCACTTTTTTTAGTGTAATATTGATTTGCTATCAAACAATTTACCCTGGGATACAATAAAACCGAAATAACACTTCTATGAAAATGGAATAAAAAGGATAATTTTTTGAAAAGACAACAACCCCTTTGTTTATAAATTAAGAAGGGTCACCTTCTCAACGGATATGATTTACGTACGTATCCGTTGTACAAATTAGTTATTAATAAATAATTTTTCCGTTTAATATAATTAAATTGACAATTTTTTATTATTTATCTAAATTAAATGTTATTGGGATTTAATTGCTTATCTTTGGTTATATTAATTGGATTAACCAATCAATTACTCGGAACCCATGAATTTCCAAGATTAGCATATTTGATACTTTTGCTTTTCAAAAACCCCTTGTGTAACAAACTATTTAACATTGCCCCACTAGTTTGTTAACACAAAAAATATTATCCTAATAAACATAATGCATACAAAAAGGTATCTTCTTGATTAAATTTTTAATTAGTGTAAAATATTTTAGGATGCTAATAAAAGTACATGGTGTCCTAATATTAAACCATTAGGATAGAATATATTTACACACATTATATTTATTTTATTTCCATAAGGTTTCTTATATGCTTTTAGCACATTTAATGGCCATGCACTCGCAATCCCATATTCTATGAATCTTTACAAGACTAAACGCTTTATACTCTTGTTGAAGGGGCATCACTTTATACTCATGTAGGTGAAGTTTTGTTGTTATCATTATTTTAAACAATCTCTATTATACTCCATTTAAGGGTCCGTTTGGATCATGGATTGATGCTTTAGGAGTGGGAATCACTTGCACCTATCAATCTCTAACCCATGTTTAGTAATAAGAAAATGCATGAGAAGTATCATTTCATGGTAACGGGATTACTCCATATGGGTGATTGCATTCCTCTCAAAATTGGGGGATTGGTTATCCCTAGCATGGAAATCACTTGTATACCATTCAACTTTTTTTTATAATTTATCCAAATAAAAGAATAACCATTCATGTAAATATAATAATTAAGTTAAATAAAACTAGTAAACAATTTTAATATATGTTATTAAATTGATTAATAATATCAAAATTATAATTTGAAAGATATAATTTAGCTATAAATAATTAAATTATTCAATAAATAAATCTTTGTTAAGTTATATTAATTAGTTGAAATATTTAATTATAATAAATTATAATAAATAATTAATATATTACAAATATCTAATCATAAATCATGTTAATTATTTATTATCAAATTTAAATTATTAGCTTGTACAATATCATCCTATTTATATAAAAATGTATAACTGTAATGTAACTATATTTCTCTCTTTTATTTTTTCTATTCCTAACTCTCATTCTCTCCAATCAAACACCTTCTTCATTATAGCCCTCATTCCCACTATTCTCATTCCCTTTCCTCATTTCTTCTCATTCCTATTCCGCGATCCAAACAGGCCCTAAGAGATAAAGCTCATCCTTTCACATTATTGTACCACTATGTACTTACTACTAAATGAGAATTAATTAGTGCTTTAACAAACACTTATCAATAACTTGTTGTTACCCATTAAACTTAATTAATATCTGGTTTGGTTATCTAAAGTTAGGCTACAGTTATTGGTGTTTAAAGGGTTATATTTTAGTCTCATACAACAAGTGGTCTTCCACACTTTGTCTCTTGGCAAAGCTTTAGTAAGAGGATTTAATAAATTTTTTGTAGACTTCACATAAATTACGGTAACAATACCATTAGAGATCAATTCTCTAACATAATCATGGTGCAGACTTATATGTCTAGATTTACCATTGTAAATGTTATTAAAAGCACTTGACATTGCAGCCTCATTATCACAATGTAAGGAAATTGATGGCATAGGTTGTGGCCACCAATAAATTTCTAATAGCATATTTCTAGGCCACTTAGCTTCCTTATCACCTACTGCTAGAGCTATAAACTCGGCTTCCATGGTTGAATGTGTAAGGCAAGGTTGTTTCTTTGAAGCCTAATAGACACCACCACCAACTAGTATAAATATCTAACCCGAAGTTGAAATATTATCACCAACTTTTGTTATCCATGTTGCATATGAATAACTTTCTAGGACAACAGGAAATCTTGTGTAACATAATTTTAACTTTGCAGTTCTTTTAAGGTATCCTAGTACCCTTTCAACTACTTTCCAATGTGCTATACTAAGATTACTTATAAATCTTGACAGTTTGCTTACAATAAAACCAATATTAGGTCTTGTACGATGCATATCATACATTAAGCTTCCTAGAACACCTGCATACTTTAATTGTTCTATTGGTCTAGTGATAAGCGTTTGAATATGCATGTTAGACGAGCATGAATTATTGCATATGGGCATGATTTATTACAGTTTTATGGCTCAAGCATTTGTATTAAGCTCAATTATGCAGATTTTATGTAGAAGCCATGGTGGGTAACTTAGGGCAATCAGTAGCTAGACAGAGAAGTCCACAGCTGTGGAAGGAGTGGCCATAGCCGTGGTGAGCATGAACCAGTCTGGACAGAGGAGTACACGAGCATAGACCTTGTTGTCCACGCTCGTGGGCCCAGCAAGCAAAGAGAATCCACGACTGTGGATAATTGATCTACGACCGTGGAACGTTTATATGTTGGCAAACTTTTGGTTGCAGAGCACTCCAAGGTCGTGGTAAGCCATGTTCACAGCCGTGGAGTTAGTTGGGAAAAAGTTATAAAACCTTTTATTTCAAGGAGAGAGGGAGTTTTGGAGATAGGACAACTGCAATTGAAGACGTAGTTGGGAAAGAGGAGCTCATCAGTATAGATGGGGCGATCTATTGTCAGCGGAGGAGATATCAAAGCAATCATTTGGCAATGAACATTGGCCCGTCAGTCTTGAATAAGGGGGTTTTTCATCTCTATAAGTTTTAGCATATATTCTGAAACTTTTATGCTTAATATGTATTACTCCATGAGGAGTTAAACCCTTATGTGGGTACTTGAACTTGTGAACCCTAGGATGATCTAATTTTGTTCGGATTTGGCTTCTCTCTCTTTTTAATTGAAGTTAATTGTTTAGACTCAAATCTCGTGATGTTATTGCTCATGATCTTTGTATGTGACAATAATGATTATGTTTTGAATATTCTTGTCAGGATGTCCCACTAGAATAGGTCCAACAAAAGTTGAAAGGGGAGAAAAAGTGAGTCTTGGGTAGAGGAATGTCCACTTCCCCCTTCGAGTTGATCAACGCCTACCTTTGTGTCCCGTGCAATCGGTTCAACACTTGGATGTAACAGGTCTTATTAGGGTTTATCCTTGATTAGTGATTAGTGGTCTTGAGAACAATCTAACAGATTTCAGGTGCCTAACTGATATGTAGAGGAATCCTTAGAGCCTATTACTATGATATGAATTCCTCATACGTGACAGGTTACATATAGGAGGCTTCACATTGAAGAAGTCTCAAATTGCCATGCGAACAGGAATGGAGGAATTCTAGATTCTTTCGGCTTAATTCTTCTTATTTAGAGAGAGATAGAGAGAGTCTAGATTCTGTAGTGCGTTCTCTTAACATCCTAGGGGGATAATAGTTCGAGTACCTACTCTTTCCCAACTTGAGTGTTTCTTTTTTTTTAGATTTATTTCTGTATTGTTTTAAGTGTTGTGTCTTACACAATCTTTTGAGTATAGGACTAGATAATAGAACTAAAGTAGTAGGTAGTACTCATGAACTCCCTGTGGATACAATAACCCAATCATTGGGTTCTTTGCTACTTTGACATCTGTGCACTTATGGTATACATACACATAGGGTGTGTCATCTAACATCATTCTATTCAAGTTTAACCCTAGAATCATATCAAGTATTATATTTTTTAATTTTTAGATATTGATATTTAATTAAGAGCTTTTCTATGTAATGAGTTTGATTTAGCATAAAACCATTATCTTTCTTAGTAACTTTAAATCCTAAAATCATATCTAGCCCATTAAGATCTTTCATTTGAATGTAGAGGTAAGAAATTTCTTAGATTCATTAATAGCTTGCATGTTGGTACCAACAATGAGCATATCATTTATATAAAGACAAATAATTACTTCATAATCACTAGTAAACTTAGAATAAATGCATCTGTTAGTAGTATTATGACCAAAACTAAAAAGATAAAATTTCTGAGTCAAATCTTTCATGGCATTGTTTAGGAGCTTATTTAAGACCATATAAAGATTTTACAAGCTTACAAACTTTATGTTCATTTCCAGGAAGAGTAAACCATTCAGGCTGTTCCATATATATTTCTTCCTTTAAATGTCCATTTAAAAATGCAATATTTATATCCATTTGATGAACACACAACTTATACATTGAAGCTAGAGCAAAAAAGAATTCTAACTGATGTTATTCTAGCTACCTGAGAAGATCCTTAGTAGTCAAAATGCAACGAATATGATAGCAAGGGTTGTTTTACTCAAAAGCTAAAGTTGTGTGCAATTTTAGTTGGTCTTCTCTGTGAATAGAGAGGAGTCACTATCATTGCAATAAACAATCAAATGCTTGATTTATGTCCAAGTGGGAGATTGTTAAATTATCAAGCTCAAATCAATGGATCACATAGGATGCTAAATCATTAGAAGGGTTGCTAAGTTCATTACATAGCTTGAACTTTTTGACTTAAACCATTAAACATGATTTTCTAGGCCATGATTGGTGACGGTTTTGTCTATAAAAAGAATGGGCTTTGGACGATGAAGGTATATGTCAGAGTCATGAATTCTTGACTTTTTATAAAGGGATAACATTAAAGGAAATGAGTGTGTGAAGAGTAGTTTGTGAGTGAAAAATATATACAAAAATCCTTTGAGTGTTTATGATGGTGCACACACCAAAGAGAGTGTGTGAGGCATATTTTGTACTCTTGAACTGTTTTTCATAGTGGATACTGTAAGCTATAGTAAGAAACATAGCATATCCCATTCAATTGTAAACCTATGTGATTTTTTGTGTTTTGTTCCTTTTATTTTATGTTATATCATTCTTGTTAGAAGAATTTAGAATTCACTACCCTTCAAAATCCTAACACATGATTGCATTGATTGGGAGCTTCATAGTTTAGGAAAAGGACATTTGTTGAGTAAAATTTCTTTCTTGAGTTAATTGTTGATTTTAATTTATTTCTGGTTCCTTCATACACTCTTAAAGTATGTAGTCTTTACTATATAATGATTTAGACACTTACAGGAAGTTGTTGTGACTATGTGTGAAAGCTATTGTTGTAAAAGTGGAAAAGCTACTTCTTTTAAGTGTGAAAGCCACTATTAGATAAGAAGACACTATGCTTAACCAATGTGTGGTCCATGATTTACAAACAGTAAAGGCTACCATAGGGTATGTGTGAAAACTACTATTATAATAGGTGAAAAGCTAGCATCTTTCAAATGTGAAAGCCACTCTTGAGTATATGATACAATGCCGTGCAAATGTGTAGTTGATGATGTATGGGGATAAAAGGTTACCTTAGGGGATGCGTGAAAGCTACTATTTTAACGGTAGAAAGAGCTACAATCTTTGAAGTGTCAAAGTTACTATTGAGTGATTGGATAATGTGCATCGTGAATGTGTACTTGTTAATTTAATTATCAAGAAAAAGGACTACGTCAAGGGATGTGTGAAAACTGCCAATCTCATGTTGATTCAAAAAAAAAAACATTGCAAGAGTCTAACTAGTTTTTTGTTTGCATAACTTGATTTGAGCCGAAGGAAAGTAAAATAGAAACGATTAAAAACATATAGATGTAAGTAGCTATAAGTAGGTGTGACACTTATTCTTTTATTGGGATTTTATGTTTTACTTGAAATTTTGGAAATGTTCTTTGATTATTGAGACTCCCAATTTTTTTAGGTCAATTAAAGAAATAAGTATGAACTCTGAAAAAAAAAGTTTTATGGAGGTGAAAGTATGTAAGTATTCTCCTTACTATATTTCTACAATTTATTGCGATTTCATGTTTTACTTGACAATTTGGAATTTTTCCTTGATTATTTAGACTCCCAATTTTTTTAGGTTGATTAAAATAATAAGTATGAACTATAAAAGAAATGTTATAAAGGCGTAGGTATGTAAATTCCCCTTATTATAATTCTACAATTTTTCCCTCAACTTTCCTGGTTGTGGATAAACTTAATTTTGGTTTGCTTTTAGTTGCGTCAATTTTTTTTTTAACAAAGAGTATCATGAAACTCTGTGAATAATAAAACAATGTATCCAAATTACCCTTTTGTTACAAACAGAGATTTACTGGCAAACTTGTTAAGCATTACATTTTCCTAGAAAGTATTAAAATTAGCTAAGCTAAAATGTTGTATGCAGACAAGATGGCTTCAATTATGTAAACGATTTACATAATTGAAGATGCATTATATTTGTTGTTTTTTAAACTTTTGTTCCTTGTATGGTGAATTTTGTGCTAGATCAATTAGGTGGTATTTGGTTGGTTGTATTTGAAAATACAGTAGATTTCCAATTACATTGTACTTCTAAATCCTGAATTTGAAAATGCAGGAGAGTAAAATTCAGTGTTTGGTTAGTTGTATTTGAAATTGCTGAATTTCAAAATTTTGTGTTTGTTTAGAAGGATTTGTAAATCTTGATTTTGAAAACATGTATTTGGTTGATGTACTTTCAGTATAGGAACACCGATGGTGAGATTACCACCATTTTGGATAATCATTAAGTTTAGTTAATTATAAAATACACTAATTAAAATTTATTAATAATAGCAAAAAAAATTATGTATATAATTACTTAATTTAATAAATAATTATATTTTTCATTACAATTTATTTTTATTTTAATAATTAATTAAATTTAATGATAAATAATTAATTTCATATGATAAATAATTACTTTTATATTTACTTAATTCTAAGATAAATAATTAAGTCTATCTTTATTTAAGTCAAGATATACATGTTTTTATCCGTATTAATTTTTAAAATTTTTAATATAATACAATTAATTTTATCTTCAAGTAACCTATCAAGATGTGTTCATACAAATTTGAATCTCATGACTCTCCGTATAAAGCTCATGTAACAGATGTTTGGATTTGCAAATACGGGAGAATGAACTACGGCCAGTTTGGGAGTAGTTACAAATCCAACAAAACCGACTTTTATTCCATTTGTAACTACTTAAGAATTTCAAATCCAGCTAAACAAACACATGATTTCAAAAGATTATGTAATTACAACACCCTTAGAGCATTTATGGATACTTTAAATACACTTTAAACACAGTCATAATTTTGGCATAGGGTCAATCTAAATGTCAACTTGCTTATTTACTGGAGGCTAAGACGCAAAAAAACATATTGTCACTTAATTAGTAAGAAATTTTGATTTATCTACGAAGGCTTTTCTTTGAACAACTATTAGTAGAACAATTATTAGAAGGAGCATCAACATTTAGTAATTTGTCTATAGCTTAGAAAGAACATCGTAATTACAAATGTCTTTGTACTTTATTTTAGTGTTTGCCTATGGAGACAATTATGAGATGTTTTAAAAGTACTTTTCTAAGAATATGCTATTTTAACTTCATTATTGTGCCAAGCCATCTTTGACGAAGTGAACCAAGTGTTGGGTCCAGCCCATTTTGGTGGGCTACCCTGTAATAAAGTTGGGCTCCAAAGTTCAAGTTAAAATAAAAAAAAAAAAAAACTATGTCAACTAAGAAAGGGAGACTTGAGAAGTGAATGACCCTCTCTATTGCTTCATCAGAAAAAGAGAAAACCAAGAGAGGAAGGAAAGAAAGAAGCTGAGCCAGGGTAAGATGATCAGATGGTGATACGACGCCAGATCTCACTCAAACTCCTGGTAAAGAATCTTTGCAATAAGCTCTTCCTACTGATTAGGTTTGATTCTTCTTTTGATCCCTACTTGGTATTAGTTATTCATCTATGATGATGATGATGATACATGTAAACGTGGATGCCGTTGAGCATATGTACGTCTAGTTTAACTTAGAGAAGACATTATAATCCTTAATTGACATAGTGGAAAGGATTTTAAGTGGTTCTAAGAAGTCCCGTGATTTTTCCTCGGTTTGAAGGGTTTTTCATGCAAAAATCGGTATCTTTCTTCGTCATTTGCATTTAATATATTTTAAAGGTCATTAGTCCATTGTAGATCACAAAGAGGGGTTAAAATCGCTTTTGGAAGGGTTGTAATTGACCCTGGGAAGTCATAACCCCACATAGAGGCCGCATAAGGCCAACACAAGATCGACAGAAGAGTGTGCGGGCAGCGTGCTCCTGTACAAGAGGCCGCACAAAGGTGACAGAGAGCCGTGTGGGCTTCGTGCGCCCGCACAGAGGCCCACAGACTTGACAGAGAGCTATGCAGTTATTTTTCGCCAGCATGAAGCCTGCACATGTTACAGTAATTTTACTACATTAACTACTACAATAACTATGATATAGTGATTTTGCTATAGTACTATTACAGTGTTAGTCAGGAATATTTTCATCGATTTTGCAAGAATAGTCAGCATTAAAGTTTGTTGGCATGTGCATCGATAACGCAGAAATGTTGACGTTAATTTACAAGGATAGCTAAAAGAGAATATCTCGTAACTGAGAAGCATTGTGGCATAATTCCTTAATTTCTTTCTCGAAGGCTTGTGTATTCTGAGAGTACAACAAATATATGTTGATTGGCTGCATATGTTGGAAAATTTATTTCTAAAGAGGCTTGTAATGATGCTCATTTTGCTTTATCAACTATGAATGCCATATAAATTCTTCATATCTTTTTTCAAATTGCAAACACCAATCAAATTATCATTGCATTAGAAGTTTGTGATTTAATTTTTGATTGATCATCAATATTATCATTTGGTGTCCATGATTGATCCAGTCAAATTACAATTTTTACCTTTTAGTACTGTATTTTATTTTGGATGACTTGATAAGTTATCTAGATTTTATTCATGCATATATGATAATTTAATTTTATTTGCGAATTTATGAACTTATTAGATCATGGGAAATTTGAAAACTCATTGTATGTTGGTTTATGGAGCTTGTGTTGTTGGAATTTGGGGGCTTTTAAGGAGTTTCTATTTTATTATTTTTTCTAATTATTTATTAATATTTTATTTAAAAACCATGTTCAATTATTTATTAATATTTTATATAAAAAAATATGTCAGCTAAAATAGATGGTGACATAATGGTTTGGACCTCGTTTATTCAATTTTAAAAGTATAAAGACCAAAAATAAGAATCTAGAATGCAGGGACCAAAAAAGAAGAGAGACCAAAGTACATGAACTATTTCAATAATTAAACTATTTTATTTTATTGTCTAACTACTTAGGAAATTATGTATTGAATGTTAGCTTTGTGATATTAGTCATTTTAAAATTATTTTCATTAAAGCATGTTGTGTTGTTTCATCATTCTTACTATACCATTTTTTATGGAGTCCACTAGAAATTGTGGGTGGTTTGCTAGCAAATGTTGATATATTAAATGACAAGGATAAATATCTAAATATCGTAAATACTACTAAAACTTCATTACATTAATTAAAAAAATTTTAACTCACTAAAAAAAGTCTTAAAAAGTAGTGGTAATGTTCCACAAGAAGAACAATCTACCACTACATTAGATTCTACAAGAGATATTATAGTGTTCTACAAATAGAGCGGTAAATTTTTAAAGCACCCCTAATTTTTACTAAAATTCTTCCTCTTATTATTATTATTATATTTTTAATCCCTTTTTACCATGAAATATCGGATTTCTATCCAAACTGGGCGGGGTGGGTTGAGTGCAAAAATTCATGAGAGCTTATGGTATTGAGAAGATTAAAAAAAAAAAAAGCGGCCCCACCCTGCCTTATTGCCATCCTATGGAGGCAGTTACATTATAATAAATCTAAATATTGCACTGTGCTTAAATTATTTATATAAGTGGAAATTGCCAAAAAAAACCCCTAAGTTTGCAATATGGCCAAAAACACCCCGTTAATTTCGCAATACCTAAAAACTCTTTCCTTTAAAAGTCAATGTTTTTCAACCCCCAAAGATTTCAACGGAGGTTAACGGAGTTATGTTTGAATTTTATGGACGAAATTACCCTTTTTTGCATGGGAAGTCGTTACACTAGAACTTTTGAAAAGTGGGGTAATCCCAAGAGACGTCCATATACGCCTTTTTTCTCGACCGCGTCTCTTTGGCTTTTCTATTTCCGAAGTTGTTTCTGCGTGGACATCATCCGTAGCTTCAGTTCTCAAGCCTCTGAATCACTCGTGGCAAGTATTCGGCACTTTCATCAGTTTGCAGTTTAAGGTATTGAAGAAGTTGTGTTTTAAGTAAGTCTTTTATTTGAACCACTTTGTTATACAGATATATTCGTCGGTTTTATTTTGTGGATCTGTTTTTATCGGAAGACACTAAAGTATGCGAAAGAATTTCTCGGTTGGGGTTTTTCTGGTGGCAAGCAGATTTGTCGGACAGGGTTTTTCAGGCCTGAGGATGTGGCTCTCGTGCTGAGTTTCAATCTTGTTTAAGAAGAAGAAAACACCGTGATCTTTCGAGGGGAGGTATTTATCGAAAAGCTACGAGAGACACCGAGACTCCATCAAGGCCATTCTTTAGCGGCTTCTTGGACAGAGGGGAGAAGAGGAAGATTTTGTGAGACTCTTGATGGTGTACCTCATGGGGACAGTCCTCCTCCCGACTACCTCATGCTCAGTGCCCAATTGGATCGTTGATTATGTCGACGATCTACCAGAAATGGGGCGTTACGCATGGGCGCAGGCGGTGCACAAATGGTTTATGGAGGACTTTCCACAAGCTGCAGCTCGAGTACAAGCCAGATGAGCAGGGCGGAAGATAAACACGGGGTACATTAAGGGTTACTCGATCGTGCTGAGCATCTGGTTTTACTAGCTGACCGGAACAGGCAGAAAAGTCCGTTTCGGCAAGCTCCCAATGGTGCTATGCTACGGTGAAAGTACTTACCGAAAGCATGCGACGATAGAAAACTTATGGTCAGCTCTCGAAGGAAAAGAGGTAATAAATCATGAACACTGTGTTTAAAATGAGTAGTTAATGTTTAATTAAAGTCTTTTTCGTTTAAGCAAGGTAGTTTGTGTTTAAAGTTTGGTATCAGCATTTAAACTTTTTATTCTCCGTTTAAATTTGTGCTATCCATTTATGTATATATGTCAAATGTTTAAATACGTCTGTTTTTTATTAACTTAAATGATTTAACTGAGATTGTTTTCTTTACGTATGTTAGTTTCCTGAGCTTGTCCCTATGAATCCTGATGAGGAGATATTTGCTCGGGCCAACCGGCGGAGGGTGCTATTGTGCCGGAACCACTTGCACGAAGGCAAGAGGAGCGGCCAGCCTCTTCCGTGCGTGCTCGACGACGCCGTTCCCCCACTTCCAGCCCAACACGCAATACTAGGCGTCAGGTAAGCCCTCCCCTACCCTGCCCGACGGCAACACCCCCCCGACCGCGACAACGACAGTCCCCCCGATCACTACAGCCCCCCGATGGCAGTAGGTCACGAAGTCACTATAGCTTTTATGCAGCCGTGCCAGGTGATGATAAACCCTTTCCCTCAGCTTGTCGCTCTGATTGAGGCACTGGAGGCAAGGTCAAAATCGACTACACCGTCGGGCAAAATAAATGAAGTGTCCGGAACGGAGGAGGCGTCGGAATTAGGTAACGAGAACTTTATCGGGATGGCCATTCCAAGACGGCGATGTTTGAAGAGGCTTGCAAAAAAGGCGAAAACAATAATGCCTCTCTGTCCACCACCGGCCGACGATGAAATAATGGCAGAACTATCGGCGGCTGATGCTGATGTTATGTTCGTTGTCATTGATGAAGTGCCCATTGCGGTGGAGAAGCTCGACGACGCCATCGCCACTGCCACGTCTGAGGATGCCTCCGAAAGCACTGTCCCGGTGGAGCTGGCGGCCGACAGTGGCGCATCGAGGGTGGTGGCCACAATCCCTGACGAACAAGAACCAGCCGAGGGTGTAGCTCCCCTTGATGATGTTGCCTTAGTCGCGGTTGAGAAGACCGTTGCCTCTATTATGAAGGAACTCCTGCACACGGAGGAACGGGCGGCCGACAGTGCCGCATCTAATGTAGACGCGATCCCGCATCAACAAAAAGCATCTAAGGATGATCCCAATAAAGCTGTTGATGAGGGCAAAGGAACGTCACTGAAAACAAAATGAAAGCTATGATCCTTGCCAACCAGCAATATGAAAAAGTTCGGAAAGACTTTGTTCCAAAGAAGAAAAAATACGCTGGTCAATCGCGCCTCGGCGTATTCGAGCAGGAGTTGATTAAGATCTTTCTCAACTTTCCCATGAACACGTAAGTGTGATAGTTTTTATGTTATTGTTTACATACAGATATTACCATTTACGTTTTTGCGTTTCTGTTTACGTATATGGATTACCATTTACGATAGTGCTTTACCGTTTAACTTTCCACATTACTGTTTAACTATGTACGTTATCGTTTAAGAATATATGGTTACCACTTAAGATTTTGTGTTATTATTTAATTACATCTGTTGCCGTTTAACCGCAAGGCTGTTGTCTTTAGGAATGACTATGTCAGCACCACACGGGCCAACCTATTCTTACTAATCGATGGGAAGGAGATGGTGACAGATGATGTGATGGGCACCTTCGTGTGCATAACACAAAAATCCCTGACCAGAGTACCATATCCTTACAAGAAGCACGCCTCCATCACACGACCACTGGCATTGTTTACGTCAAAGCAGGAAAACACACATGAGACGACTTTAGCTATGATAGAAGATGCCACCAAAGTCGTGCATAACGTTGACATCACCATCCTTCCCATAATCATGAATGGCCACTTCCATGTCGTGGTGCTCGACAATAACAACCAAGAGTACAGGCATTACAGTTCATGCCAAAGTGAAGAGTACGACAAAGATGCGGTTGCAATGGTAAGTCCATTGCGATCTTCTCTAATCGATTCATAGAGTTTCATAGATAGTTATTATTCTAACCTCAAGTTGTATACCTCGACAGCAAGAACTATTCGACACCTGTCTCGAAATGGAGTACAGTGAGACGATGACCAAACATTACCCGCTTGTTCACGACAATGAAACACCGCGACAAAAAAAAGAAAGTGTCGACTGCACCATGTACGTCATACAGTTTATAGAGCAATTACTCCAAGGCGAGAAGCTACATATAACGCTTACAGAAGTCTCTTATCTGAGATTAAAGTACGCTACCCTCATACTTAAAGAAGGGTGCGCAACCGCCATTTAACAAAAAAGAGATGCCTCCACCTTCGGGGAAGTAGGATTCTTTATCACTGCATTCTTTATCAAATGTAAAACAGTTTTGTCATTATTTTTTAAATTCAATTCATTCTTTGCCAGCGACATGGCGGATATGTCAATGTAAATTTACCATTGCTCGTCATTGTTTCAAATTCAATTCATTCTTTGCTTAACTTTCTATTGTACCATTTAAGTGTCTTTGATGCTTTATGAAATGACATGTCCACATCATGATTACGTACCTGTGTTCGTCGAACGGATGTACTCTTGTGTACTTGACTTAAATTGTTTAAATGTTCATTAAATTGCTTAAATATCAAGGACTCTGTTTACATTCATACTTCTCTGCGTAACATACAACGTCTCCATTTAACATCATTTGTATCACCCGTTGATAATACCCGTTTCCGTTTAACATTCGGTGACCTCATTTAAGTTACAAAGAACGATAATTAAATTGGTAAGTTATTTGTTTAAATATAAAAAGTAAACACTCAAAACTTATTTGTTCCCTTCAAGAATTATTTTCCTACAACGCCTACTTGGGGACAAGTTCATTACAAGATTTCGAATGTCTGCCAACACTTCAGCTCAAACAAAACCGATCAATATTTAAGCAGGAAAACTACTTCTTAAACAGTAACTTCAAATAGAAGTGTACATTTAAACAGAGCAGGGAATAGTTAAACAGTACCGTGATACATTACACGGAGAACTCCATTTGTAAACGGTCGTCTCATATAATTAAATATGGCTTGTGATAATTAAATAATAATTAACATACAGAACTAGATAATGAAGCACTCTATGTTTAAAAATAGGGGTCACTTGCAATGCCTGCTCTGCAACAGTTTCATTGCAACAGGTACCATTTAAACGGCTATATTCTAATGAAGCACTGTCCGTATAAACGACTACGTTTCAATTTTCACATTCAGTGAATAAGGTAAAATATGAATGAATTCGAAAATGAAGTCGTCTCTCTTTAAATTATGGATACCCACAACGGACGTCGCTCATCTGAGAGTAAAGTATGTTGCCTGCATAATGTTGTTCGTTTGACGGCTATATTTTTTAATACTTCGCATTCTTTGCAGCAATGTTCAATTGTAACGTTTAAGTTTGTTTCAGTGTTTCTATTTAAAATAATGTACTCTCTGTTTACAATACGATATCGAGGTGTAAGAAATAGAGTCCCCGTTTACTACTTCCACCATGTAATAATATCTACTAGACGAAGTTCCATTAAATTTGCTCCGTGTTTTGGAAATTGCAGTAGTTTCATAAGTTAACATACTAATACCCATTAGGTTTTTATTTACAAAATGACAACTAAGTGAACATAAAATTTTACTCCGCCCTTTTCTTCTCCTTCAAATCTTGGAGCAACTTTTGTACACGTCTCTTTCGATGTTTTATTACTTCAAGTTTTGTTGTTATTTCATGGACCAGGTATTCAAAAATCCACTCCAACTCTTCACCGCTAGAGTAATCTCCACCGCCTGAAGGCCCTGAAATGGAGACCTCTAGGTTATAGAAGAGGCAGACATTTTTAAAATATTCATATGGAAATCTTACGGTTCGAAATGCCCGCGTTGCTGTCATCGTAAGCAGCAGCAGCAACGGGGACGAACTCGTCTTCTCACAGGTGGAAGGACAGAGGTGCTTGTATGCCACCTCAGCGGCAATGTTCTCGGCATCCTTTACACTCTTTGCAGACTCAGTGCCAGAGAATTGGGTACCATTAACCGTCACTGTCGCGACGAAATCGAGGTTGTGGTCGGGACCACCATTCTTGAGGGTGGAGTACTCCGGCGTGGGTCGATGTATCTTCTGGCAATACTCATTGAAAAGTATCTTATATATTTTGTTAGGTTCTGGATATATCTGGATGTTTATCTTCTTCCAGCCTCTTGCTTAAGTAGGAATCTAGGGATGCCAAGAACGACGTCTCTTTTTTGTGAAAGTAACTGCTTTTGGTTATCGATGAGAGCCGTTACTGTGTCCAATGGCATTTATGCCTAAGTTCTGAATTCCCATATCAAATTGAATTTAATTAACTAGTAATAAATTTCCACTGAAGGGTTGCAGTAATTAAGTTTTCCCGACATAATTAAATTCATTCTTTCCCAATGACGTGGCAGATTTTTCAATGTAATCGTCGAATGTCTGTAATATTTGATACGTGGCTTTCTTTATTTAACTTTGCATTATATTGTTTAAATATCGATGGCCCGGTTTATGATGGTACTCTCACGGTTTACAATCCGACAACACTGTTTAACTATATGCGTTACCCTTTAAGCATAAGAGTTCCCGTTTAACATTCGGTGTCTATGTTTAAATATATGCGTTACTATTTAAATATCAAACATTTACACTGAAACAAATTTCTTTCCCTTCAAAAATTATTCCTTCACAATGGTGTTTGTCTGCGACAGTTTCATTGCAGGATCTTCGATTGTGACTGGACGCGTGGCAACGGCTGCAATGTAACTCACGGACCTCAAACGCTTGCGACTCGATCCTCCTTCATCTAGGACGACCAGGTTGCCTTCTTGTCACAGGCGGCCGCAAACGCAGATCGCAATTTTCGTCCGTAGGCCGCTCATTGTCGGGTGTGGGGAATATGGCTTCCTTATACGCTAGCTTGTATGTGTCGACGGTGAAGTAGTCGCTTATAAAATGATGAACGTTGGTGTCCGTCTGCATTATTGCAGTGCAAGAGTGTTTGCACGGGATGCCAAAACCTTGCCATTCTTGAGGGAGGATGCGTCGGAATTGGGTGACGAGGACTTTATCGGGATGGCCATTCCAAGACAGCGACGTTTGAAGAGGCTTGCAAAAATGGCCAAAACAATAATGCCTCTCTGTCCATCACTGGCCTACGATGAAATAATGGCAGCAACATCGGTGGCTGATGATGTTCTTGTGTCCATTGCCGTTAATAACGTGCCCGTCACGGTGGAGAAGATCGTCTACGCCGTTGCCATTGATCGCGGTGGAGAATTCTTTATCACTAGCATTCTTTACCAAATGTAAAATAGGTTTGTCGTTATTTTTTAAATTCAATTCATTCTTTGCCAGCGACATGGCAGATATGTCAATGTAAATTTACTATTGCTCGTTATTGTTTCAAATTCAATCCATTCTTTGCTTAACTTTTTATTGTACCGTTGAAGGGTCATTGCTGCTTTATGAAAAGAAGTATCTCTATTAAAATGACGTTATCCAAATTAAAATATTGTGTTACATTTTAATAATATGGATTTCCGTGTAATATTCACCGTCAACGTTTAACATCAGGAGTCTCTGGTTAAAAACCTCAGTCTCTGTTTAAATAATAAACGTACACGTTTAACTTTCATTTTCTCTGTCTAACATACAGTGACCATATTCAAGGTTAAGAGTCTCCATTTAACTTTCGCAGTCTCTGTTTAAATATCAACGAGTGACGATAAAACAGATTTTCTCCATTGAACAAAGTTGCATAACATTAACCAAGCTGCAACATAAACCACATAACTTCTAAAAAGAGCTAACAAAAAATACGTATCAGTTTCCTAATTTTTATTTTATCTTCAACTCAGTGTTCGCGACTAAGGTGGCAGACTTTCCAATGTAAATATACTTTCGTTCATTCAAGTTCAACGTCTGTATGTCTTTATACTTCGCATTCTTTGCTTAACTTGCAATTGTAACGACGGTTTCTTTATAAAATTAAGTACATCTACTTAAATGACGCTGTCGCTATTAGAACATTGAGTTACGCTTTAGTGATAAGGTTTTCCGTTTAATATGCCACGTTCTCATTTAACGTTAGGTGTCTCTCGTCAAAGCCTCCTGTTTCCATTTAAATATATGTGACACCGTTTAATACTAGAGTCTTCGTTTAACTTTCTTTGTCTCTGTTGACTACACAGATTCTCTATATAGTAGACATTGTATCCATTTATCTCTGATTAAACGACGATGTCTGTGTTGAAATATTGAGTTACACTTTATAAATAATGTTCTCGGCTTACTTTTGAAAGTCTCCGTTTAACATTAGGTGTGTTTGATGAAAATATTGTGTCTATACTTAAGATTGCTGAGTTGTAGCCGAAATAAGTGAACTTTTAAATGAAGATAACAAGGTTGCATTTAACAAACATCATTAACAAAATAACACAAAGCGAGGGGTTTTTTTTTTCAAAATGAAAACAAAGGGGAGTAAAACTATTAGTCATCTCTTTTTGTCCCCTTCATAGCTTGGAGCAGCTTTTCGACGTGGACCCTTTGTTTTTCGATTCCTTCAAGTTTTGCAGCAGCAAATACTTCTTTTGCTGCTAGCTTGTAGAGGAAGTCTTCGAAAAACCACTCCAACTCGTCATTGCTGGAGTTATGTGGAGAGAAGGAAGGCCCTGTTGGAGTACTGGGGGTAGCAGCATCGGCGGCGGGTAACGCAGCCGGAGCAGCGGGGGACACATCGGTAGTCACAGCGGGCGACACAGCGGGAGCAGCAGGGGACACAGCGGGGGATGAAGCAGCTCTGTCATTCCCACTAGATGTGGGACAGAGCTGCTTTAACGCCAACTCAGCAGCAAGGTTTTGGGCCTGCTTGGAACTTGTCGCATGCTCAACACTGGAGAAGGAGGTACCGCCGATCGACACCATCGTCACAAAGACGGGGCTGTAGTCGGGGCCTTCCCAAACGGTGGAGTACTCGGGCGAGGGCAGTCGCTTCTTCTGGCAGAGCTCATTGAGGTGAGACTTATACATTTTCTTCGTTCTAGATATATCTGGATGTTTAACTCCGTCTCAGCGGCTTGTTTAAATAGAAATATGAATCTTTGGCGTTTGAACTCTCTTCTCAAATTCCACGATGAATTTAATGAAAGCAATTGTCATCGGTTCTCGATGAGGGTGGTAACAGTGATCGATGAGGTGACATCTAACGGTTCGAATTCAAATATCAAATTAAACGTAAGTAGTAATAAATTTACACGGAGGGAATACTCCAGTTAAGTTTTCTTCTCGCCATCAATTTAAATTCAATTCATTCTTTTCCAAAGACATGGCCACATCATTATTACGTACCTGTGTTAGTCGAATGGCTGTACTCTTGTGCACTTGACTTAAATTGTTTAAATGTTCACTGTATTGCTTAAATATCAGGGAGAGGGACTCTGTTTAAACTCAAGCTTAACATCATTTGAGTCACCCGTTGATAATACCCGTTTCCGTTTAACATCCGGTGACCTCATTTAAGTTACAAAGAACGATAATTAAATTGGTAAGTTATTTGTTTAAATATAAAAAGTAAACACGCAAAACTTATTTGTTCCCTTCAAGAATTATTTTCCTACAACGCCTACTCGGGGACAAGTTCATTACAAGATTCCGAATGCCTGCCAACACTTCAGCTCAAACAAAACCGATCAATATTTAAGCAGGAAAATTACTTCTTAAACGGTAACTTCAAATAGAATTGTACATTTAAACAGAGCAGGGAATAGTTAAACAGTACCACGATACATTACACGGAGAACTCCGTTTGTAAACGGTCGTCTCATATAATTAAATAAGGCATGTGATAATTAAATAATAATTAACATACAGAACTAGATAATGAAGCACTCTATGTTTAAAAACATGGGTCACTTGCAATGCCTACTCTGCGACAGTTTCATTGCAACATGTACTATTTAAACGGCTATATTCTAATGAAGCACTGTCCATATAAACGACTGCATTTCAATTTTCACATTCAGTGAATAAGGTGAAATATGACTGAATTCCAAAATGAAGTCATCTCTCATTAAATTATGGATACCCGCAACGGACGTCGCTTATCTGAGAGTAAAGTATGTTGCCTGCATAATGTTGTTCGTTTGACGGCTATATTTTTTAATATTTCACATTCTTTGCAGCAATGTTCAATTGAAACGTTTAAGTTTGTTTCAGTGTTTCTATTTAAAATAATGCACTCTCTGTTTACAATACGATGTCGAGGTTTAAATATTTGCATTACCATTTCGATGTTATGCTTCCCTTTTGATTTTCAGTTTCTCTGTTTAAATATGTCTGTACCCGTGTAAGAAATAGAGTCCCCGTTACACGGAGAACTCCATTTGTAAACAGCCATCTCATATAATTAAATATGACTTATGATAATTAAATAATAATTAACATACAGAACTAGATAATGAAGCACTCCATGTTTAAAAACAGGGATCACTTGTAATGCCTACTCTGCGACAATTTCATTGCAACAGATACTATTTAAACGGCTATTTTCTAATGAAGCACTTTCCGTGTAAACGACTATGTTTCCATTTTCACATTCCGTACATAAGGTGAAATATGAATGAATCCCAAAAGGAAGTTGTCTATGTTTAAATTACGAATACCCGTAATGGATGTCACTCATCTGAGAGTAAAGTATGTTGCCTGCATAATGTTGTTCGTTTGACCGCTATATTTTTTTATACTTCGCATTCTTTGCAACAATGTTCGATTATAAACGTTTACGTTTCAGTGTTCCTATTTAAAATAAAGTACTCTCTGTTTAAAATACGATGTCAGGGTTTAAATATTTGCGTTATCATTTAGAAAATATGATTCCCATTCGATTTTCAGTGTCACTGTTTAAATATGTGCGTTACCGTTTAACATCCGGCCCCTACGTTTAAATATATGCGTCCCTGTTTAAATATCATACGTTTGCACTGAAACAAATTTCTTTTCCTTCATTAATTATTCCTTCAAAATGTTGTTAGTCGGCGACGGTTTCATTACAGGATCTGCGATTGTGACAGGACGTGTGACAACGGCTGCAATGTAACTCTCGGACCTCAAACGCTTGCAACTCGATCCTCCTTCGTCTAGGACGCCCACATTGGCTTCTCGTTGCAGGCTGCCGCAAACGTAGATCGCGATTTTCGTCAGTAGGCTGCTCATTGTCTGGTATAGGAAATATGGCTTCCTTATATGCCAGCTTGTAAGTGTCGACGGTGAAGAAGCCGCTTATAAAACGATGGACATTGGTGTCCGTCTGCATTATTGCAGCGTAAGCGTGTTTACACGGGATACCAAAAACTTGCCATCTGCGACATGAGCAAATTCTAATGTCAAGATCTACAGAGCTGCTGCAGTGGTCAATCACTTCATAACGATCATCGACACAGTGACCAACAGGAAGACTCCGTCTATCCTCAACAAGCGTCTCAACCTTCGAATATATGTCCGGGCATAAGTAGGTCTCCCATTTGTTCACTTACTCACGGCGATTGCATGACATGCGCATCAACTTCAACTTGTACAACAAAGATCAAAAATTTTAAAGAAATTTAAGTGGAGATATTGATACTTAAACAGAAACACATAGTATTAAACAGTATTATAAAAACCTAAACAGTAATCCAGAAAGTTAAACGCAGAAAATAATATTAAAACACATATAGGGTATTTTAAACACAGACAATGTTTTTTAAATGATAAAGCAAACGTTTAAGCGTTAAATAAAATCAAAATTCGAATATCTTATCGCGTCGACCATTTTCGTCACCGGTAAATGACCCGCTTCTTTGATCCACGCATTGAACGACTCTGTGACATTTGAATACATCTCGCCCCAGTGTTTGCCTTTGAACAAATAATTCGACCAATGTGATATGTCCGACTTATTAATCAACCACTAATAGGCTTCGGGTGATGCGGCCTACAGTTCATTGACGGTGTCATCGAATTCTTTAGCCTTCAATGCCCACGCAATATGAAAGTATATAGACCAGCACTCCTCCCTCAATGCCTTCCCAAGTCTGACATTGGCTTTCATAAAATTGGCCTCCAAGTGACGAAGGCAGTACGCATGTGGGGATGAAGGGAAGACTCTAACTTGGAAATGAACCACGTCCAATTGGCATCGGTCTCGTTGTCGACAATAGCGAAGGCGATGTGGAAGAAGCCATTGTTCCCATCTTTGCATGTGGCACCAAACAGATTACCCCGATACTTTCCCAGGAGGTGGGTACCATCGAGAAACAGCAGCGGCCTACATACCCGCTTGAATCCCAAAATGAACGCGCTGAAAGAGAAGAACACATGTTTAAGACGCTCACCGTCTCTATCCACAAACGCAATGCTGTCGTGGTTCGTCTCAACCACCTTATCGACGTACCAAAGCAACAAATCGTAGCTGGAGACATCGCTGCCGTCGAGGGTCACCCGGGCATGTTCATTTTCCAACCAAGCCAGCTTGTATGGAATGTGGACACCATGCTCCAGCAACATGTCCTTCTGAATGTTGATGGCCTTGTACAAGGGTTGGCCCTTGAGCTTCTGAATCACTCGTGCGTTTACCCATTTTTTGGACGCTTTCGGGTGTGACGCCGACCCAATTCCACCACCGCAAGTGTGTGACGGGTCCATTGTCTTGATTCTGAATGTATTTCTATTATATCCCTTTGATGCGTGAACGATTCACAACCACTAGCAGCGCATTCCATAGTGACCCGGTGTTTTTCGTTCTTTACAAATTTGAAGTCAAAATTCCGTTTGATGGCAAAATTTCGAAGTGCGTCTCTAAAATGTTCAACGCCTTGAAAACATTGTCCGACATCTAACAACAGTATTTCAGGTTATTCTAACGAGGAAGGTACGCATGCGAGACCGTGAGGGTCGCCATGAGGTGGAACATAAGCGCTCCCAGATTCTGAATTCCTGCCAACACTTCAGTTCAAACGAAAACGATCAGGTTTTAAGCATGAACTCCATTTCGTTAAACGGTAACTACAAATTTTAAACATTAACAGAGATATTTAAACAGAGACTCCATAATGTAAACGGTAGAGGAAAAAGTTTAAACAGTAATGTGACAACCTACACAGGGAAATCAAATATTAAACGGGAACTTGACTAGTTTAAACAGATAAGGGAATTACTAAACAATACCTAAGATATACAACTAGATAAATGTCTGAGAGTAACACATTACCACAAGAAGATCTCGTTTTTAGTAGGATGCAATGGCACGCCATCCGTCTCGACAACAAGATCAACTACACCGCCTTTTAAGATGGAGAAAACATGACACATGCGCTGGAAGTCGACCTCGTTCTCTATCGGGCAAACCGTATTATGTCCATCGGGTGTGATAAACTTCACCCTCACACGGGAAGTATCGAGACCCCATCTTTGACATATCTCAACTAACACTGACTCCCAAGTAGTAAGAGCCGTGAACATCAGCACTCGTCCCTCCCCGTTGTATCTAGCAATAGCACAAAAACTCTCCATAATATCGGCCAACGGGCAGACCTCAGATCCAACAAACCAAATGAGAACAACAAGAATAAAAAGAAGATGTAATTTGCCTTCTAAACTTTCTTTCACAAAAAACCAGGATGAAGGGGAAAAACCCACAATTGTATGCATTAAGGCGGACATGACATGATGTGATCAGACGGGTTTTTTCCCACCATTTCCAAGGGAAAAAATGAAATTTCATAACAAGGACACATTTGAAGTGACGGATAAGGGTAGAAGGGAAACAAACTATAACGGAGGGGCTGTCCGGGGTGTGCAAAAGTTGGACGGGGTTTTTAGGAAGTTTTGAAATTCGCGATAGGTGAACAGTAATTTTCCCTTTATATAAATGTTATCAAACATTAAATAAATGCATTATAGTATTATTTTAAGTCTTATTTATATTCATTTTAGATTATTTTTTATAAAATATATTATTATATTAATTTATTTAAGTTGTATGATTATTAAATTATTAAAAAAATTATAGTAAAATCAATTATTATTAAATTTGTTTTTAAAAACTCTTTTAAAATTGTAATAAAAATACCTTTACTAAGTTGGCGTTTGGTTGGACGTAATTGAAAATGCAGTGGATTTCCAGTTACAATGTAACTATAATACTTGAATTTGAAAATGCAGTGAAGTAAAATTTAGTGTTTGTTAGATGTAACTAAAAATCCCGTATTACAGATTTTGTGTTTGGTTTGAGAAATTTATGGCTTTGTAACTAGAAAATATGTCATATGAGCACTCAAGGTAATCTTACCCCCCATTTCATTTTATGCATAATTGTTTTTATACTTGAGGTAATTACTATATTAATCACTTTAAATAATGGTTTTATTATGAAAATTAATTATTAAATTTATTAATGTATTTGTTAAATTTATTATTAAACTTATTAAATTTAATTTGTTGAATTATTAAAAAATTATTTATCAAGATGTAGGTGGAACAAAATTTTATTTATTTCAAGTTTTAAGTGATTCTTTTTCATATATATGTATGTGTTAATAACTAAATTTTTTTAAGCTTATGTTTAAGTAACAAACATAAGCATGTATATACAAATTTCATTTAATTTCTTTTAATACAATAAAAATATAATGCTATAATTCACAACTTATACATCATTGAAACACTAACAAAGAAACCATGCAATCATCACAATTTTTACACCACTTAACATTGACAGATTTAGCAACAACCATCATAATAGAAAGATTATGCACAAATGACACAAAATCAAGTTCTTATATGCAAAATTACAAAACATCTCAATGCACATATATAAAAATTGGTATGAAGTTGCCATGAAATTCTTTTTGTTCACATGCTTGCAAAGACCTAAGAAATTACAAAACATCTCAACACACATATCAAATTGGTAAGTTAGAAATTCATGATACAAGAACATAATGATAAAGTTTTAAAAGTCTTTGAAGAACTTCATAAAATCTCCAACTACATGCACAAATACATAGATTGTGTTCAATGATTCATCACACATAATTAGATGATAACATAGAAGATAAAAAAATAACATCAAAGGTCCTAGTAACACAAGATAGCATATATAACATGATAGTGTAGAATATATAGAAACTTGGGAGTCAAATTTGGCTAATTGGGATCTTAAGACCCTCTTCATTGATTACGGAGTGAATCAAAAAATTCCTCTGCCCAATATTGCCTGAGCTCCTCATCTTTTGCTAAGAAAATATGGTTCTACTATCATCGACCATCAACCAATCATAGGCTTTATTAATCTCACGGCAAAGTAACCATATTCTTTCAACTTCATGCATTCATTAATCAACTCTTTAGCAAAGGATAATGTACGAGTAGAATTCATTGCCGCAAATCCCTCTTTAAGTGTGCTATTCATCTCCTGTATTGCCTCGACTTCAGAGATCAATTTTCTTTTCCCTTTTCATTTTTTTGTTTGACTAGAAGTTGCCATCGTGGGTTTTGAGCTCCCTGATTGGTTATGGGTTGGTGTTGACATGTTAACATGAAGATTTGTCTCCTCGAAAGACATGTCATCGAGACCACCAGTTGGAGATTGTGGGCAAGGCACGACACTATCATACATATTTGTGCCAATTTCATCTCCAAAGTGCACAACATGTCGTCTAGTTGCTTGATCATTACCACAAATAATTTCAAGTAAGTCATGGTCTTCAATCGGCTTGTTAATAAATGGCTCATCCTGACGATGCATCTGGTATATAGTAAAGGGTTAGTAAACAATTTAAATAAAAAATAATTCAAAGTTAAAGCATAAATAAAATTGAATCAAAGTTAATTGATACCTTTACATAGTCCCTGTACTATGATTCTCCCATGATTATCATCTTCAATCTATCATCCCAACCCATTTCACTTAACTCTTTTAGTTTTTTTATTCTTGCCCACCGCTTGCGAATTGTCCTAAGATGGTTTGACACATTCGCTTCAGTGACTATGATACCAAATTCACTTTTCATTGAACTAATAGCAGCATGAAGTGCTTGGGGTTTGAAGCCCTTGTCAACTTTGAAACCTTGTTCAACTTGAGAAGCCATAAATTTTATAAAGAATCGACTTTCAACTACAGTCCACCTTTTATTGCCACCTGTTTTCTTTGTGGGGGTTCTCATTGTTGACGTTTGACTATCCTCTGACATCCTTATGTTGTTCATGTTTTAACTGGTAAACATAATCAAAATTAAAAAAAAAAAGGCTGAAATTTTTCCGAAATCATTGCTATGTGTAACACAATAAAGCTTCACAGTAAACATATTACAAACATAACAAATGTAAAATTGCTTCAAAGAAAAATGGAAAATAGTTACTACATATTAAAACATGAAAAGAAGTCTTGTTTAACATATAACTTCATGCATTCATCAATCAAGTCTCTAGCAAAGGCATGATCTAGAAAGAAGTATAGTTATCATATAAATAAAAAGCAACTATCTATTTGTTGGGCCACATATCTCGTGCAATTTGTTCTAGCCGTGACACCCATTTTTGGGCCTCCTCTCTTTGCTCACTCCCTCTACTTTTTGAGTGGGACGGATGTGGTTGTTTATATATATATATATATATATCAAAGATCAAAACATTCAAATCTCAAGATCAGCAGAGAGCACGGATCTCAAGGCGATCTAAAACACTCAAATCTCATGATTAGCTGAGAGCACAGATCTCGAGACGATCTAAATATTCCAATCTCAAGATTTGCTGAGAGCGCATATCTCGAGGCGACCTAAATACACAAATTTCAAGATCAGCTGAGAGTACGGATCTCGACGCGATCTAAAACACTCAAATCTCATGATCAGCCAAGAGCACAGATCTCGAGGCAATCTAAAATATTCAAATATCAAGATCAGCCGAGAGCACGGATCTCGAGGCGATCTAAAATATAAAAAATCTTCAGATTAGCTAAGAGCAAGGATCTCGAGGTGATAAAAAATAGTCAAATCTTCAGTTCAGCCAAAAGCACAGATCTCGAGACGATCTAAAATATTCAAATCTCAAGATCAGCTGAGAGCACGGATCTCGAGGCGATCTAAAATATTCAAATCTCAAGATTAGCCAAGAGCACAGATCTCGAGGAGATTTAAAATATTCAAATATCAAGATTAGCCGAAATCACGGATCTCGAGGTGATCTAAATATTCAAATCTCAAGATTAGCCAAGAGCACAGATCTCGAGGCGATTTAAAATATTCAAATATCAAGATTAGCCAAAATCGCGGATCTCGAGGTGATCTAAATATTCAAATCTCAAGATTAACCTTAGAGTACGAATCTCTAGGCAATCTAAATATATGAATCTCAAGACCAGCCGAGAGCACGGATCTCGAGGCCATCTAAATATTCAAATGTTAAGATCAACCGAGAGCATTAATCTTGAGACGATCTAAATATTCAAATCACAAGATCAGCTAAGAGCACGGATCTCGAGGTGATCTAAATATTCAAATCACAAGATGAGTCGGCCGTACGGATCTCGAGGTGATCTAAAATCTCAAGATCAGCCTATAGCACAAACCTCGAGGCGATCCAGGATATTCAAATTCTAATAATACAAATCACGAAGCAAAAAAAAATTAAAAGTTAATTTAAATAAAAATAAAGAAAATCAAAATAAAAAAATGATAAGATAAAATGAAATAAAATTAAATTAAAAAAAATCCAAAATTAAAATTAAAAAAAATCAAATTAGATAAAAAATATAATAAAATAATAATAATATAATAATAATATAAAAAATATATATAATATATAATAATAATAATAAGATATTATTATTATAATATTAATATTTATTATTATTATAAAATAAAAGAATTTAAAAAAATAATAATATAATAATAAAAAAATGGGACGTGGAACCATGCATGGAGATGCATATATCATTGGAACGTTGGACAATTTGAAATGCATGATGTAATTAAAAAAAAAAAGGTGGGAGTTGTGGAAACGTGGCAATGGCATGCATGTTGTTGCCACGACCTTGACGGTTGGCTGGAGGTTTTTAAAAAAGAAGAAGAGAGGGAAGCACAAAGAAAGAGGAAAAAAAAAGCATCTGAAGAAGAAGAAGGAGAAAAGAAGCAAAAGACCAGAAGAGAAGGAAGAAAAGAAGGAAGAGAAGGAAGAAAAGGTTGCTCTCTCTATACATTTCTTTCTTCTCTCTCTGGCCCAATATACATATAAAAAAAAAATCGTTGTTGTTGTTGTCGCTGTTGTAATGAAAGGAACTAAAAGAATGGGAGTTTAGTGAAGAGGTATAGCTCAGATGAAGCAATGTCTGATTGCTGAGAAAATGAAACTTGCTTGCTTACTTTCAACGTTGAAAACAACATTACATATATAGCTACCAATAAGTTGAAGCCAGCTCAGCTGAGCATTCAACCCATGTGCAAAAAGATAACAGACAGCGATTGGACTAAAGATAAGACAGAAAGCAAAAGTAAATAAAGGATAAAGTCAACTTCTACATGCATGAGTCTGCACGTAGCTTGCAAAGAGTCGCCTTCTTCTGAACATATGTTGACACCCTCCCGTGTTCAGAAGTCTTCAAGACCCAGTGAAACAGAGAACTTCAGATGCTTGGCTGCTGTTAAACTTTTGGTGAAAATATCAGCAAGTTGGTCATTAGTATTGCAGTATTCTAATTTGATCTCCTCTTCAGCTACAAGACTTCGAATGAAATGATATCGTACGTCGATGTGCTTTGTTCTGCCGTGATGGACTGGGTTCTTTGCAATTGAGATTGCTGCCATGTTGTCACAGTGTATGACAGTAGGATTTTGCTGTTTTGCTCCCATATCTGCAAGCAGTCGCCTGAGCCACACGGCTTGACAGGCTACGGAAGTGGCTGCAATGTACTCTCCTTCAGTACTTGACAAAGCTGTGATTTCTTGTCGTTTGGAGCTCCACACCACTGCCCCTGAGCCTAGATTGAAACACCAACCTGTGGTGCTTCTTCGATCGTCAATCTAGGTTGGTGTTTCAATCTAGGCTCAGGGGCAGTGGTGTGGAGCTCCAAACGACAAGAAATCACAGCTTTGTCAAGTACTGAAGGAGAGTACATTGCAGCCACTTCCGTAGCCTGTCAAGCCGTGTGGCTCAGGCGACTGCTTGCAGATATGGGAGCAAAACAGCAAGATCCTACTGTCATACACTGTGACAACATGGCAGCAATCTCAATTGCAAAGAACCCAGTCCATCACGGCAGAACAAAGCACATCGACGTACGATATCATTTCATTCGAAGTCTTGTAGCTGAAGAGGAGATCAAATTAGAATACTGCAATACTAATGACCAACTTGCTGATATTTTCACCAAAAGTTTAACAGCAGCCAAGCATCTGAAGTTCTCTATTTCACTGGGTCTTGAAGACTTCTGAACACGGGAGGGTGTCAACATATGTTGACAGTCGCTCGTCGCCGCACGCTGCCGTCACCGCCGTCGTCGACGCCATGCGAGGGTAGAATATCCCTCCATGGTCGCCGATATACATATATATAAAGAAATAAGAAAAACAAATCGTCGCCCCACCGCCATCGCCCAAAGAGAGAGAGAGGTTGCTGTTCTTCTTCGTCTTCTTCTCTCTTTCGACAATCCTTAAGCTGCTGGACATGCAGAAGAGCTTTTTATCACTAGTTCTCCAATTTGCTTGTCTGGAGCTTGGGGATTGAAGTTGGTGAAGAGATGAAGTCTTCTCTGAAGATGCTGACGGGATTTAGCCTCCATAAGAGTGATCCGAAGGAGAAGAAGGGGCGAGAAACTCTGGCCAGGCTTGATGAACTCGTTCAGGCTTCCCAGGATCTGCAAGACATTAGGAACTACTATGATACCTTACTTTCAGTAGCAGCTGCCACCGCGAATGGTGCGTATGAGTTCTCTGTATACCTGAAGGAGATGGGTGATTGTTTTCTTAAGAGAACTTCATTGAATGATGATGAGGGAAACGAGAATGCTTTATCAATGTTGGGCAAAGCACAATATGAGCTTCAGAAACTGTTGGATGCCTATCGTGGCCATATCACCCAAACTATTACAAATCCCTCAGAGTCTCTCATTAATGAGCTTCAAATAGTGGAGGAGATGAAACGTCAATGTGATGATAAAAGGGACATGTATAAATTCATGTTAGAGAAGCAGAGAGAAAAAGAAAGGACAAAACACAGTAAAGAAAAAACTTTCTCAGCACAGCAATTGCAAGAAGCTCAAAAGGAGTATGAAAACCAAGTGACACTATTTATCTTCCGATTGAAGTCATTGAAACAAGGCTAGTCCCGAAGTTTGTTGACGCAGGCTGCTCGACACCATGCTATGCAGTTCAATTTTTTCCAGAAAAGACTCAAGTTTCTTGAGGATGTTCATTCATATGTTAAAGTAGATGCCGAACAACAACGTATTGATTATCAGATCCAGGAACTTGATGATGTGGATGATGGTGGTGGTGATGATAGCAGTAATGGTGATGATGAACCAAGTTTTTTTTTTATTATATTCGAAATGACCAAGGCCAGGAGTTTTTTTTTTTCAATGCCAAGGAGTTCATGGGAGGACAAAAACCAAGCTGATCTACTTGGTTACTCTTGAACATCTAAAGTCGGAATTCAGTCAACACCAATTTTTGCAAAGAAAGTATTTGATTCATCAGACAAGTTGAAAGAAACACAACCCTCATCAACAAGGAAGTCTTACTCATATGTCTTACCAACACCCAGTGACACCGAAAGCTCACACTTGGTGGTCCCCAAGGTTGTTTCTTCAGCTCAAGGGAAGAATAATGATGGGAGGCTGGCTTATATGTGGCATTCCTTACCTTTGGAGCCAAATAAGTCCGTGAATGAATTCAGAGCTGATGGACTCCCAAGCAACATGAGATCAGCGAGAACAGTGTCGATGCTGAAAGAGAACAAAAGAAATAGTTACACCAAGATGCCCCCCTCCTTTGGATGTGTCTTCGATGCTACAATATAATGCTCACATTACTTCTACTAAGAAGAATAAGCGACAAGCTTTCTCTGATCCAATTATCAGCAAACCCTCTGAATCCATGTATGGCGAGATCAGCACTCTTGTACATCTTCTGGAGAACAAAGTAAAAAAAAAAAAAAAAACCAACAACAACAATAACAACAAGGCTAAGATTATTTCTAATGGATTATTTGGGTTACATGGCTAAGATGATAGGCTATAAAAAATTTTGAACATGGAAAGGACAGGAAGCAGACTAAGCTTGTATTTCTTATAAATATACAGTTGAGGAGAAAGGGCTTATTGTCTGATATAAAAAGCAAGCCGAAACAACAATATGTGGAATGATAAAAATACTCATTTTAAAGCGATAATGAGTTAAATATTTCAAGACGGCAACAAGGCATGCAATGTGGTGACGAGGCGCAGGCAACAGTCTATATATATATATATATATATATATATTGTGATGTAATAAATATATATCTACAAATATATATTTATGTAAAAAAAACAAATCAAATTTGTAGCATGTATATGAAATAAATCATGAAATTTATAGTTTGCAATACTTTGCCTTTACTTGTACTCGAAGTACCCTTAATCGGAGGTTCCCAGGATTTTAATCTGAGGTAATTAATAATAGAGGCTTGCCTCTATTAGGAATGGAAGAGTCCACAAAATAAAATAAAATAAAATAAAACATTTGTGATTCGATATATCGCATGGTATCTCTTCACCGACACGACGCCAGGGCACATATTTTCGATCCCACAGTGGTGTCCACTCTTCTTCAGAAGGTATGAAGGCGTCTTCACCCCCCACTTAAGATATAATTATGCAAAATACATGAGGCTAGGATTAATTCAGTTTGTGTCTTGAATGGAAAGAATGGCCTTGATGAAAAAATTTTAAAACATCCTTAAAGAGACCCAAAAGCACTTTCAATAGTGGTGCGAGCAGATGAGTGTCGAAGATTAAAAAGTTCCTTATAGTTTGTTGGAGTTCTCAAGCCAAATTCCTTAAGATGGTATCTAACACCTCTATAAAGAGATATAAAGCCTGGTCTTGTAGCGTACCAGGCATCAACCAAGTAAAATTTCCCTAGGAAAAACCATGTATGATAGTTGAGAAAATTATAATGTTTATGTTATTCTTATATATTAACCCATATCTTAAAGCTAATTAAAATGAATACCTTCAGGAACTGATAAACCATTTAGTCTTTCAAGTGCATCATGTAATACTAAGGCATCGTGTGCTGAACCTTCAAATCCAGCAAGGACATATGTAAACCGTAACTCGAAGTCTACAACACCTAGTACATTTTGTGTGGGGTTTGGTTTCCATCCACGAAATGCTGCAACTTCATTAGTAGGAACAAAAGTATGGATATGGGTCCCATCTAGAGCTCCAATACATTCCTACCATATTCATATTATAATTTAGAATTGGTTATATGATATTAAATTCAACATAAGTAGAAAATTTACTAATACCTTGAAGTAAGGATATAGTGTAGATCTCGAGGCTATATATGTTAGGGTTTACGTACTAGGTGGATGCAGATATTCATCACGTAATTGGCCAATTGCATATAAAACATGATTGAAGTGCCTGCTAACAGTCTCACCAGATATGAGAAAATTATGTGTTATGACACGATTACATTGATTATGGCCTATAATGTGTAAGAACATCAATAGTTGCTCCTCAACAGTGGTGTGCAGCGTATCTCGCATAAGACCTCTCCGTTTCATTATTGAGCAAAAGTTGAAATTTCCATCCACCAGTCTAGACAAATATTGTTCTCTAATTTCCAACTGACTATATGACAGCTCTTTACAAACTCTACGTCTTTTAGAATGCAAAATAAGTTTGACAACGAAAGTTGCAGCCAGTATTATAGATTGAGCAGCATATAATTTACGCTTTGTGCCACACCCAACCATCTACAAGTTGTAAAGATTCAAAAATAAAAACCATTGCATCTAACATATTCAATAATCTAGAACAAAACTATTCACTTGACTGTAGATAATCAATCCAGGAAAAATGGTTCTCCAATCATATAACAATAATTACAAAACCATAGTTAGATGTCATATTAAGAGGCCATGCACATGTCATTAAAATCTTGATTAATATGCCAAGTCATTTAATAATGGGATATCATATGCAGAGGCCATGCACATGTCACTGCTGATTATGAATATAATGAATTACAAGATCAAATTATGAGGGGGCGTTTGTTTGTCAGTAATGGACTGGGAATGCTTACTTACACAATGCAAAGTTGTGTTTGGATGTGAAGTAATGGGAGTGGAGGGGTAATGTGTAAGGAGTGGGGGAGTATTGTTGGGAGAGTGAGACTCCTCCACAAAATGGGAGGAGTCCTCAATCCTGCATCTGAAAATGTCCATTTTGCCCCTTGATTAAAACTTTGGGGGTGTTTGGATGTCAGTAATGGACTGGGATTCATTACTTACATACTCCATAGTTGTGTTTGGATGTGGACTAATGGTAGTGGAGTTTGATTGAGTAAGGAGTGGGGGAGTTTTGTGGGGAGAGTGTGACTCCTCCACAAAATGGGAGGATTGGCAATCCTGGACCAGGAAATGACCATTTTGCCCATTTATTAAAACTTTATCCCATGCTTAGCCATTCAACAACCATTCATCCTCCCTCCCGTTCAACGAGAAAAAGACCGGCAGCCGACGATACTCCGATCAGATCTTCCTCCTTCTTCACCATCCCACGAGAGCCTCGTAAGCATCTTCGTCTCTCGCTGTCTCCTTCGTCTTCTCCTTGATTCATTTTTATGATTTCTCAAGCAAACCCTAGGTTTGTTTCGATTTTTCATTAATTTCTTGGGAATTTCTCATATACAAACTCATTAGACCCTTGATTCGTGGGGATTTTTCATTAATTTCGATTTTACCAAATTCTCTGTCCATCCCCTAGGTTATAAACAATAATGGTGGGGAAAAATATAGATAGGGTTAACTCTAAAAATTCACATTTAAATTATTAGTTAGATGAAGGGATAAATTGGAACCTAAAAAGCTTCAGTTATAATGGGAGTATATTTTAGTAGCTAGAAGAGTTTATTCCATTCAATATTTTTTTCAATCATATACAAAGTATGCTGCATGGTTGGTACTTGGAATAGTATTATTATGGACCATCTGCCATCCTCTATAATCAGAAACTAGTTGTCTGCACTACATTCAAATCCACTAATTTTTAGTTGTTCAGTGATTTTGACATTTAGTTAGAGTCAGTAGTACTCATGCAAAAGATTTGTGTAGAATAATACTGACAACTCCTAGCCTGTCTAACATACTTACATTGTTATTATATCTATGAGATAACCACATGACATGTCCCAACTTTGGGGTTTTCTTGTACAAATGGAGTTTAATTTGATTGCATGAATTATATGGAATTTGTGTAGAGCTTGATCAGTATGCATGTATTGATAATGCATTAAGGGCAAATGCTCAACTAACTGTTATAATGGATAAACTTACAATGCATTTCTGAATTAAGTTGGCACAACTTTTATTTTCTGTTAATCGCCACCTGTTTTGATGTCTGTTAACCTGAAAATAAGTGTGTAGCAGCTGACATTTTTCTATTTGAATGAAATGAAGGTCCCAATTTTGTTTACCTACCTTCAGGACTGAATGCCAGAACTTTTGCGGACTCTTCACTTGTTTTTTTACAGTAATGTCTTTGTGTACAAATGTATCTGCTGATAGAGTTCCATGCCATGGCTTTGAATTGATTATCATTAAGGCCCTGTTTGGATAACCAAATATTATGCCATAATCCGTACAATATGGCATAATATAATATTTTCACAGAATTATGCCATAATGGCTGTTTGGGTATCTAATTTATACTACAAAATTATGCCATAATGTGAAAATTATGGCATAAAAAAATATTCCACTCGGAGTGGAATATTTTTTTATTTTGAAGTGTGTGACTTTTTCTTATTATAAATTAGTGAAATATTTATGTGATATTTTTTTTTATTTTGTTAACCAAACACTTATTCTGTAATAATAAAATATGCCACAATTTCTATAATAATTACTTGCATTTCCTACGTAATAAAATTATGCCAGATTTTTTTATTTTGTAACCAAACAGGGCCTAAAAATACTTGTTCTTAGTTATCATTAAATTTAGGAAGTACCATGATTGATCTAGATAGAAAAGAATGTCATAGTGTAAAGAATGCCATAGTGTAGCAAATTCCAAGCTGTTAGAACTTTGTTCTCAAGTTAAGTAATTAACACTGCCAATTTTATTGTTGTCTTAGTATTTAAGTACTCCAGTTAAATGTCATTTTCATATTGTACTAATAGACCAATGAGCTTAACCATCATCATAAACAGTAATTAATTATAGTATGGTGTTCCATTGATTATAAATTGAAAAGTGGAACATCAATTTATTTAGAAGAAGAAATATATGTAACTAGAGCTTGGAATGTCTCGTCAGTTAATTCCTTTACAGCCAACGTCCTGTGAAATCAATGTCAATGTTCAATTCTCTGCAGCTATTTTGTTGGAATGAGATGTTAGTCCTTACTTTAGTCATTAAATTTTGAGTTGTTTTTCCTTTTCACCAATAGCTTCAAAAAACTAGAATTACCTATATGGTTATATCACCCTATTTTCTACCAATCATGTGTAGTTGTCTTATTGTGGGGGCCCATTGATTTTGATATTTTTCTGATTTCTTATACTTATGAACATGTTTCCATAGTGAAAAAAATACACTACATGAACATCTTTGCTAGCAAAGACTATGGAAGAAACAAGTGAAAAAAATACACTACATGAAAATCTTTTAGCAAAGGCTATGAAATTAATTTATGTGACCACGATTCATTTTATATTCGATGATTCATCTTGCACTTCTTTGTATTCACTGTTTAATGTTTATCTTAAAGGTTTTGCCAAAAGATGACGACCAGTTGAAAATCTTTTTGGACTTGCCAGACAACAAGAAATTGCGTTTTTGTCGTGTGTTGTTGGCGAGATTGTCATTTACCCCACCTAATATGTAGTCTTATTACTTTGTTCTACTTTTGGTCAGATAATGTTATCTATTTTGAAGTTTGATGCCGCATGTTATATTGAATGTTGGGATTTTTTTTCTTGGTCATTTTAGTGGAATTGTATGTCACTATAATGATGTTCTTTTTTAGTATGAATGTTTGAATGTTTCGAGGTTTGGATGATTTTTATGTGGAGGGATGGATAAATGGTTGGGATTAGTTTGAAATTGTGATGAAGTTTGATATATTTTTTATGCATAGAGTATGAAGGTTTGAATGTTTGGAGGTTTGAATGCTTGTTTTGTGGAGGGATGGATAAATGGTTGGGATATTAGTTTGAAATTGTGATGAAGTTTGATATATTTTTTATATATGGAGTATGAATGTTTGAATGTTTAGATGTTTGGATGCTTTTTATGTGGAAGGATGGATAAATGGTTGTTTAGTTGGTCATTACTTGAAGGGTAATTATATAATTACCTTTGTAATTATTTTATTGTTTGTTCTATAAATTATTATAATAATTTGAATTTATTTTTAAATTAAATATTTAATTATATTAATTATTTTCAATAATAGTTTAAATTTTTTATATGTGGACATTATTAATCATAAATTTTAGTGGAAATTGCCAAAAAAACCCCATAAGTTTGCGATATGGCCAAAAACACCCTGTTAATTTCTCAATACCGAAAAACCCCTTCCTTTTAAAGTTAATGTTTGCCAACCCCCCAAAGTTTGCAACGGGCGTTAACGGAGTTATGTTGGAATTTTATGAACGAAATTACCCTTTCTTGCATGGAAAGTCGTTACACTGGAACTTTTGACGGGTGGGGCAGTTTCCTTTAGGGTGATCCCAAGAGACGTCTGTATACGCTTTTCTTCTCGAACGCGCCTCTTCGGCTTTTCCATTTCTGAAGTTGTCTCTGCGTGGACATCATCCGCAACTTCAGTTCTCAAAACATTGAATCACTCGTGGCAAGCATTCGGCACTTTCATCAGTTTGCAGTTCAAGGTATTGAAGAAGTTGTGTTTTAAGTAAGGGTTTTATTTGAACCAATATGTTACACGAGAGATATTCGTCTGTTTTGTTTTGTGGTTTCTGTTTTTAGCGGAAGACACCGAAGTATGCGGGGGAATTTCTCGTCTGGGGTTTTTCTAGTCTGCGAGCAGATTTGCCGGCTAGGGTTTTGGCTTGTCTTACATTTTTAGTTTGTGTCCATGATCACCGAAAGAGTTTTAGGTTATTTTTATTTGTGTAATGTGGACAACGTGCGTTTCCCCTTTCATTTCATACGGTTGCAGTTTGTAAAATGAGTTTCCGTGTAAGAAATGGGTTCTTGTTTAAAACCTTAGGTCTCGTTTAACGATTCATATCTCGTGTAATAATTGAGCTTTCCGCTTAACATAATATATCTCTGTTTAACAATTGATGTCTCCGCTTAACAAATGTTGTCATTGTTGCGGTTTTGTGATTATGGCGGTAAACCTAGTCAACGGCAGATGCTACCCGACACCGGTGGTGGGGACATTGGCCGAATTGAAAGTGCACATGACATCTCGACATTGGGAGATCATCCAAAGGACACCGTTCGCAGCATTCACCGAGGTGGAAGCCGTATTCCCAGAGAGGGCCGTTTCGGACTCGCTTTCGCAGAGGTACGATGGCCGCACCAATAAATTCGGGATCGGGGGAGCTTGCCGAGCTTCGGCCCGAGGATGTGGCTCGATTCCGGGTGCAGCGTTGCGACGGAGACGCGGTCCCGGTTTAAGAAGAAGAAAACACAGTCGGCATTCGAGGGAAGGTATTTATCAAAAAGCTATGAGAGACACCGAGAGTCCATCAAGGCCACTCTCCGGCCGGCTTGTGGGACGAGAGGGGGAAGAGGAAGATTTCGCGAAGCTCTTGATGGTGTACCTCATGGGGGCAGTCCTCTTCCTGACTACCTCATCCTTGGTGCCCAATTGGATCGTCGATTATGTCGACGATCTACCAGGCATGGGGCGTTACGCATGGGCGCAGGCGACGCACAAATGGCTTATGGAGGACGTCCCACAAGCCGCAACTCGAGTGCAAGCCGGATGCGCAGGGGGAAGGTAAACACGGGGTACATTAAGGGTTGCTCCATCGCACTTGTGCATCCGGGTTTTACGAGGTGACCGGAACCGGAAAGCAAGTCCGTTTCGGCAAGACCCCAAGGGTGCTTGTGCTACGGTGAAAGTACTTACCGGAAGCATGCGACGATAGAAACCAGTTGGGCAGCTCTCGAAGGAAAAGAGGTACTAAATAATGAACAATGTGTGTAGAATGAGTAGTTAATGTTTAATTATAGTCATTACCATTTAACAACTGTGTAGTTGTGTTTAACTTTAGGTTTATGCGTTTAATATTATTAGTCTCCGTTTAACTATGTGCTATACCGTTTACGTGAACATGTCAAATGTTTAAATACGCCTGTTTTTTTATTCAATTGAATGGTTTGACTGAGATTGTTTTGTTTACGTATGTTAGTTTCCGGAGCTTGTCCCTGCGAATGCTGAGGAGGAGATATTTCTTCGGGCCAGCCGGCGGAGGGATGCTATTGCGCCGGAACCAGTTGCCCGGAGGCAAGAGGAGAGGGCAGCCTCTTCAGTGCGTGGTCGACGACGCCGTTCCCCCACTTCCAGCCCAACACGCAATCATCGGCGTCGGGTAAGCCCTCCACTACCCCGCCCGACGGCAACACCCCACGCTCCGGCCGTGACAATGTCAGTTTCCCCGATCGCCACAGGCCCCCCGTCCGCGGCAATCCCCTCCACGGTAGTAGGCGACGAAATCACTTCAGCGTTTTTGCAGGCGTGTCAGGTGATGATGAACGCTTTCCCCCAGCTTGTCGCTCGGGTTGAGGCATTAGAGGCACGGTTTCAATCGACTGCACCGTCTGGCCAAATAAAGGAAGGGTCCGAGGCGGAGGGGGCGTCAGAATTAGGTGACGAGGACTTTATCGGGATGGCCATTCCAAGACGGCAACGTTTGAAGAGGCTTGCGAAAAAGGCGAAAGCAATAAAGCCTCTCTGTTCACCACTAGCCGACGATGAAATAATGGCAGCACCATCGGCGGCCGATGCTGTTGTTGTGTCCGTCGCCAATGTTGACGTGGTCGCCGAGGTGGAGACCGCCGAGGTGGAGATCGTCGATGCCGTTGCGACCGCCGCGCTTGAGGATGCCTCCGAAATCCCCGTCCCGGTGGAGCCGGCGGCCGACGGTGGCGCATTGAGGGTGGTGGTCACAATCCCTGAAGAAGATGAACCAGCCGAGGATGTGTCTCCCCTTATGATGTTGCCTTGGCCGCGGTTGAGAAGACCGTTACCTCTATTGTGAAGGAAATCCTGCACACGGAGGAACAGGCGGCCGACAGTGCCGCATCCAATGTAGGCGCGATCCCGCAACAGCAAAAAACATCTACGGATGAACCCAAAGCTGTTGACGAGGGGCAAGGGAACGTCACCGAAAACAAAACGAAAGCTATGATCCTTGCCAACCAGCAATATGAAGAAGTTCGGAAGGACTTCATTCCGAAGAAGAAAAAATACGCTGGTCAATCGAGCCTCAGCATATTCGAGAAGGAGTTGATCAAGATCTTCCTCAACTTCCCCATGGACACGTAAGTGTGTTATTTTGTATGTTTTTATTTACATACAGATGTTCCCGTTTACTTTTTGGCTTTTGCGTTTAACTATATACATTACCGTTTAAGATTATACGGTTACCGCGTAAGATTTAGTGTTCCGTTTTAATTACACTCGTTGCCGTTCAACCGCAGGGGCCGTCGTATGGAGGAATGACTATGTCGGCACCACACGGGCCAACCTCTTCGTACTACTCGACGGGAAGGAGATGGTGACGGATGATGTGATGGACGCCTTCGTGTGCATAAAACAAAAGTCACTGACCAAAGTACCATATCCCTACAAGAAGCGCGCCTCCATCACAAGACCACTGGTATTGTTTATGTCAAAGCAGGAAGACGCACACGAGACGACTTTAGCTATGATCGGAGATGCCACCAAAGTCGTTCATAACGTTGACATTGCCATCCTTCCCATAATCATGAATGGCCACTTTCATGTCGTGGTGCTCGATAATAACAACCAAGAGTACAGGCATTACACCTCATGCCAAAGTGAAGAGTACGACAAAGACGCGGTTGCAATGGTAAGTTCTTTGGGAACTGAATGTATCGATCCATAGAGTTTCATAGATGGTTGTTATTCTAACCTCAACTTGTACACCTTGACAGCGGGAACTATTTGACACCTGTCTCGAAATGGAGTATGGAGAGACGGTGACCAAACACTACCCCCTTGTTCACGACAATGAAACACCGCGACAAAAAAAAGGAAGTGTCGACTGCTCCGTGTATGTCATGGAGTTTATAGAGCAATTACTCCAGGGCGAGAAACTACACATAACGCGTAAAGACCTATCTTATCTGAGATTGAAGTACACTGCCCTCATACTTAAGGAAGGGCGTGCGGCCGGCATCCAACAAAAAGGGATGCACCCACCTTCGGTGAAGTAGAATTGTTTATCTTTATCACGGCCATTCTTTAACAAATGTAAAGCAGTTTTGTCTTTGTTGTTTAAATTCAATTTATTATTTGCCATCGACATGGAAGACATGTCAATGTAAATTTAGTATTTGTCGCTAGTCTTTCAAATGCAATTCATTCTTTCAAAATATTGTCTTACAGTTTCCTTTCACTGTTTCGTTTGAATTATAAGGTTTTCCGTTTAACCACGAGAGTTACCGTTTAAGGCCAGCCGTATCTGTTTAACTCTTACTCATACCCGTTTAACAATCGCCGTTTCTGGCCAACATACGTTGACCACATCCAATTCTGCTAGTCTCGATTTAACTTCCGCTGTCTTTGCTTAACTATCAACGCTTGAACACAAACCAGACTTTGTCCATCTAGCGAAGTTGAAGGACCAAGCTTCAACAAAACCACATAACGCCTAACAAGGGTTAAAGGCGAAATACGTGCGGATGTTTGCTAGTTTTTGTTTTGTATTCAACTCGGCGTTCTCGTCTGAGGTACCAGACTTTGCAATGTAAATATACCATCTTCTGTTCATCGTCTTCCGGGCTTTGTACTTCGCATTCTTGGCTTGAGTAAACAGCCAAAACTTATTTGTCTCATTTAAGAATTATTCTTACTCGATTTCATTACACCTTTCCGAATGGCTGGCAACACTTCAGTTCAAACGAAACCGTACACTTTTTAATGGAGATGACTACTTCTTACGAGTAATAAAATAAGTCTTATGCTAATTAAATAGTAATAAAAAGAAATTAGATAGTAATTAACATGTAATAAAATAAGTCTTATGCTAATTAAATAGTAATTAACATACCGAACTAGATAATGAAGCTCTCCATGTTTATAAACAGGGGTCACTTGCAATACCTATGAAGCACTGTCCGGATAAACGACTATGTTTTCATTTTCACATTCCGCAAATAAGGTGAAATATGAATGAATCCCAAAATGAAGTGGTCTATGTTCAAATAATCATTTAAGTTTCAGTTATCATATGAAAAATAAAGTACTATCTTCTTAAATATTCCCGGCACCGTTTGAAAAATATGAATCCCGTTTGATTTACGGTTTCTCTATGTAATTATGTATGTTACCAGTTAAGCTCAACACTTACCGTTTAACATCAGAAGCATCCGTTTAACTCTATACGTCCCTCTTTAAATAGTAAAAGTTTACACTCAGACAAATGTCTTTCCCTTCATAAATTATTCCTTCACGATGGTGTTAGTCAACGACGGTTTCATTGCAGGATCTTCGATTGTGCCCGGACGCGTGGCAACGGCTGCAATGCAACTCGCGGACCTCAAATGTTTGGGACTCGATCCTCCTTCGTCTAGGACGCCCAGGCTGCCTTCTCGTCATAGGCGGACGCAAACGCAGATCGCGATTTTCGTCCGTAGGCCGCTCATTGTCGGGTATGGGCAATATGGCTTCTTTATACGCTAGCTTGTAAGTGTCGACGGTGAAGTAGCCGCTTATAAAACGATGGACGTTGGTGTCCGTCTGCATTATTGCAGCGCAAGTGTGTTTGTACGGGATACCAAAAACTTGCCATCTGCGACATGAGCAAACTCGGGTGGCAAGATTTACAGAATTGCTGCACTGGTCAATAACTTCGTAACAGTCATCGACACATCGACCAACATGAAGACTTCGGCTGTCCGCAACAAGCGCCTCAACCTTCGAATGTATATCCGAGCATAAGTAGGTCTCCCATTTGTTCGCTTGCTCATGGCGAGTGCATAACATGCGCATCAACTTGAACCTGCACAACGAAGATCATAAAGTTTGAATAAATTGAAGTGAATATATTGATACTTAAACGGTATTGTCAAAAATTAAACGGTATTGTCAAAAATTAAACGTTACTCCCGAAAGCGTTAAACGGAAGTGAATATATCAGAAATCCAAAGCGTTAAACGGTATTGTCAAAAATTAAACGTTACTCCCGAAAGTTAGACGAAGACAATTATATTGAAACACTTATGTGGTATTTTAAATATGGACAATGTGTGTTAAATGATAAAGCAAAATGTTAAGCGGTATAAGCGAAAAACCTTATCGCGTCGACCATTTTCGTCACCGGCAAATGACGAGCTTCTTTGATCCAAGCATTGAACGACTCCGCGACGTTTGAATACATCTCCCCCCAGCGTTCGCCTTTGAACAGATAATTCGACCAATGTGCCATGTCCGACTTATGAATCAACCACCGATAGGCTTCGGGTGATGCGGCTGCAGGTTCATTGACGGTGTCATCGAATTCTTTAGCCGTCGATGCCCACGCAATGCGAAAGTATATAGACCAGCACTCCTCCCTCAATGCCTTCCCAAGTCGACATTGGCTTTCATAAAATTGGCCTCCAAGTGTCGAAGGCGTACGCATGTGGGGATGAAGGGAAGACTCTAGCAATCGCGTTGACAAGGCCCTTTGACCTCGTCCGACACGAATGTAATTATCTCCTCGTAATCGCCCTCGTCGTATAAAGCATCACCTAACTTGGAAAGGAACCACGTCCGGTTGGCGTCGGTCTCATTGTCGACAATAGCGAAGGCGACATGAAAGAAGCCATTGTTCCCATCTTTACCCGTGGCACCCAACAGAGTACCCCGGTACTTTCCCGGGAGGTGGGTACCATCGAGAAACGAGCGGCGGCTGCATGCCCGCTTGAATCCCAAAATGCACGCACCGAAAGAGAAGAACGCACGCTTAAACCGATCACCGTCCCTATCCACAAACGCGATCTTTGCCGGGGTTCGTCTCAACCACCTTATCGACGTACCAAAGCAACAAGTCGTAGCCGGAGACATCGCCGCCGTCGAGGGTCACCCGGGCATGTTCTTTTCCCAACCAAGCCTCGCTTGTATGGAATGTGGACACCATGCTCCCGCAACATGTCCTTCGAATGTCGATGGCCTTGTACAAGGGCCGGTCCTTGAGCTTCGGATCACTCGTGCGCTTACCCATTTTTTGGAAGCTTTCGGGTGTGACGCCGAGCCAATTCCACCGCCGCAAGTGTGTGACTGGTCCATTGTCTTGATTCTGAATATATTTCGTTATATTCCTTTGATGCATGCACGCGCCATTCACAACCAGTGGCGGCGCATTCCACTGATGACCCGGTGTTTTTCGTTCTTTACAAATTTGAAGTCAAAGTTCCGTTTGATGGCAAAATTTCGAAGTGCGTCTCGAAATGTTCAACGCCTTTAAAACGTTGTCCGACGTCCAACGACAACATTTCAAGGTTGTTTCGACGATGAAGGTACGCATGCAAGACCGTCGGGGGTCGCTATGAGGTGGAACGAAGCGCTTCCGCATTCCCAATTCCTACCAACACTTCGGTTCAAACGAAAACGATTAGGATTTAAGCATAAACATCATTTTGTTAAATGGTAAATATCAAATTGTAAACGTTACAGCCAAACATTAAACAGAGACTCCATAATGTAAACGGTATAGTCAATAGTTAAACAGTAACATGAGAACTTACACGGTGAACCCCAAAATTAAACGGTAACGTCTCTAACTTAAACAGAAGAGAATTACTACCCAATACCTAACATATACAACTACATAACTATCTAGCACTACCACATTACCACGAGAGGATCTCGTTTTCAGTAGGATGCGATGACGCGCCATCCGTCTCGACAACAAGATCAACTACATCGCCTTTTAAGATGGAGAAAACATGACACATGCGCTGGAAGTCGATCTCGTTCTCTATCGGGCAAACCGTATTATGTCCATCGGGTGTGACAAACTTCACCCTCACACGGGAAGTATCGAGACCCCATCTCTGACATATCTCAGCTAACACCACCTCCCAAGTAGTCAGCGCCGTGAACATGAGCACTCGTCCCTCCCCGTTGTATCTAGCAATACCACAAAAACTATCCATAATACCGGAGAACGGCCAGACCTCAAATGCGAAAGAGAAGAAGAAGAAGAAGAAGAAGAAGAAGAAGAAGATGTAATTGGCCTTCTAAACTCTCTTTCACAAAAAGCCAACATGAAGGGGAAAAAAACCCACAATTGTGTGCATTAAGGGCGGACATGACGTGATGTGATCGGGCGGGTTTTTTCCCCGCCATTTCAAAGGGCAAATATGGAATTTCATGCAAAAGACACATTTAAAGTGACTGGCAGGGGGTAGACGGGAAGTAAACTATAACGGAGGGGCTGTCCGGGGTGTGCAAAAGTTGGAGGGGGGTTTTAGGAAGTTTGAAAATTCGCGATGGGTGAACAGTAATTTTCCCTAAATTTTAATAAAAAAATCATATAATTAATAACTAAGTGAAATGATACTAACTAATAATTGATTCAAATAACAATAAAATAAATAAATAAATTTTATTGTAAATAATAATCAAAGTGAAAAATTTTATCAATTTTAATAATAAATAATTGATAAAATAGAAGATTTAATTAAAATATTTAATTACAATAATGAAAATAAGACAATATGTAAAATATTTTATTACTTAAAAATAGATCTTATTTCACTTTAATATTTTATTTTATATATAATGTTATTTATTCATACAAAGGTTATAAATGTCATTTTACTATATTTTCATCTTTTACTTTTCCCATCCCAAGGAACTACTCCCTCATACCTTACTAACTAAACACATCCTTTATTCTCAATCCTCAACCACTCCCTCTCATTTCCATTACCCTTCACTCCATTCCATTCCCAATCGGGAACCAAACGGCCCCTTTATCCCCTACTAAGCATTTGACTTGAAGGGTTATTACATAATTACCTTTGTAATTATTAAATTTATTGTTCTATAAATTATTATTTTAATTTGGTAGTACTTAATTCGAATTTATTTTAAAATCAAATATTTAATAATATTAATTATTTTTAATAATAGTTTAAATTATTTTATGTGAACATTATTAATCATAAATATTAATAAAAAAGCATATAATTAATAACTAAAGAGAAATAATAGTAACTAATAATTTAATTTTAATGACAATAAAATAAATAAATAAATTTTATTGTAAATAATATTCAAAGTGAAATATTTTATCAATTTTAATTATAAATAATTGATAAAGTGGAATATTTAATTAAAATATTTAATTACGATAATGAAAATAACACAAGAAATATTTTATTACTTACAAATACAAATAGATCTTATTTCACTTTAATATCCTATTTTTATATATAATGTTGTTTATTCCTATAAAGATTATAAAGGTTATTTTACCATATTTTACCATATTTTCGTCTTTTACTTTTCTCATTCCCAAGGAACTACTCCATCATACTTTACTAACCAAATATATCCTTCATTCCCAATCCTCCACCTTGGGATGAAATCAAGATGAAGAAAACCAACTTTGGACATTATGCACAAAGATCAGCAAAGATAGATCTTTGCGCTAAGTGCCATCTTTTGAAATTAATGAATTAACGAAAGAATAATGAAAATAATAATAACATAACAACAACATTATCTAAAAACAATCAATAGGATAATGAAAATAATAATAACACAATAACCACCAAACAATCAAAATATTATCCAAACACAATACACAACTACTTGAGATTTCATTAAAAAAACTCACCAAAAAATAAATTTAAAAATAATAATTCAAACATAATCACAACATAATCATTAAAAATTAAACTTTAAAATTTTCAAGCCATAGATCATATATATAAACAAACACATATTCAACTTACACTAGACTGCTTAGTACATCTATTAAATCCAAGTTCATTCATGTATTGTTTTAATTTTAAAATCCAAGTTCTATATATATATATATATATATATATATATATATAGATTTAAAAAAATTTGGATAGGAATCCGAGATTTAAATTTCAAAATTTCCGGATAAATAATAAAATAAAATACAATAAATATAAAAATAATCATCCTATCCTAGGGTTGTTGTATATTATCAGGTGTTGTGGATCTTCGGAGAAGAGGGAAGGAAAAAAATCAACGATAGAGAGGAGAACAAAAAAAATCACAAGGAAAAAAAACGAAAGGAGGAGAAGAAAAAAATCAAAGAGAAAAAAAAAACTCTGAGAGAAAATCAGGAGAAGAGGAAGAGAAAAAAATTCGAGAGAAAGGAGTGAAGAAAGAAAAGGGGAAGATCGTGATTATCATTAAGGAAAGGCTGTGTCTGGCGGCGATAACCGTTCGAAAAAAAGAGACGAAAACAACAATTTGGTTCATTCAAGGAGGAGGAACCTATAAAAATCAGGTAATCACGATTTAAATAAAAAACCTTTTCTTTCGCGTGATTTAATTATGCTAATTAATCCATGAATGCTATATCTTGCAATGTCCGTGTCCATGGCATGTTTAATTATTTCATGGCATGTTTAATTATTTCTTATATATTATTACTATTATTATTTGTTATTGTTATTATTATTATTTTAAAATTATACCACTACGCTATGATGTGATTTATTATTATAAAAAGTATTATTATTATTAGTTTTTATTACCCAGTACTACTAAAATCAGAGGATACTTTTTACTATTCACTATTATCATTTATCATTATTATTTAAAAAAATCTTTCTATGCTCCGTGGGTTTTTTTTCTTTTATTATTATTATTATTATTAAAATAATAATAAAATATATATTTCATGGTTATCTATTTTACTAATCTGCGGATATTTTTTATATATTATTTTATTATTATCCTTTATATATATATATATATATATATATATATATATATATATATATATATATACCATCTTACCACTCGTGGAATTTTTTTTATTATATATTTATATACCACGGTTGATTATCCAGAGATTTTTTTCTTTCTATATTATTTTAATAATTATTTTTTTAAAATATACCAAGTTCATGTTTTTGTAAAAATTTTTAATAATATTATTTTTATTAGTATTATTATTATAAGTCCTTTTTATGTGGATATATGCATGCACATCCTTACTAGAAAATTAGAAGTTTTATTATTAAATATAAAATATTAGAGTTTCATTGCAAATTTTATAAAAAAAAAATAAAAAATTAAGAAATCTAGGGATGCAGGTGCATAAATAAAAAAATAATTAAACATAAGTCGGGGTCTAATATGCAAATATGATGAAAGAGGGATTAATATACAAAAAAAATTTAAAAATAGAAATTTTAGTGGAAATTAGGGTTGTTTATACAAATTCATCGATCCAGTCCAATGGAGTGTTCTCTTTGTGAGAGCCTCTCTACTACCTCATGGACTCTCTTTTTGAGTTAGTACAAATATTTTGAAGACCACAATCTCTTGTGGAATCCAGTGGAGTCTGTAGTGGTAGATTATTCTCTTTGTGAAGCCTCTTCACTACCTCATAGACTTCTTTTTGAGTGAGTGGAAATATTTTGAAGACCACAATCTCTTATGGAGTCTAGTGAAGTCTGTAGTGGCAGACTGTTCTCTTTGTAAGAGCCTCTCCACTACCTCATGGACTCCCTTTTTAAGTAAGTGGAAATATTTTGAAGACCACAATCTCTTATGGACTTCAATGATGTCTGTAGTGGTAGATTTTTCTTTTTGTGAGAGCATCTCCACTACCTCATGACTCTCTTTTTGAGTGAGTGGAAATATTTTTGAAGACCACAATCTCTTGTGGGGTGTAATGTAGTCTGTAGTGTTTGACTGTTATCTTTGTGAGAGCCTCCCCACTACCTCATGGACTCTCTGTTTGAGTGAGTGTTGAGTTCAATGTGTTGGAAGATAGCTTTTTCTTGTGAATGCTTCTCCAATACCTCTTGAAATTTTCTTGAGTAAGTAGAGAAAGTTTTGTCAAAACCACTAACTCTTGTTAACTTCAATGTGGTGGAAGATAGCTCTCTTTGCGAAAACTTCTCCAATACCTCTTGAGTGAGTGAAAAAAGTTTTATGAAAACCTGAGATGCTTCACAAGCACAAAATTCTGAAGTTGTTAGACACTCATATAAAAGGAAATCAAGTTCGTGATTACAACTTGAGATTCACTTTAAAACCAAGCAAGTTAAAGTAATCATGTAAAAAAATTCTTATAACATGATAATGTACAAGCCAATGTTCAAAGCATGGAAAGTTGAGAAAAAAAACTCAAATAAATATCAAATGAACTTAATAGTCTCAAGACATCAGAAGTCAAAGACTCGAAGATTTTCAAAAGTCAAGACTTGAAGGAAGTCTCACAAGCACGAAAGTCGAAACTTTTGAAGAGTTAAAATCATGTAAATCAAGTCTGTGATTTATCAACATAGAGAATCCACAACTTGAAATTCAAATCAAATCGAAAATGTAAAGTCAAATCAAAGATGCAAACTCCAAAGTTAAAGCCATTCTAAAAAATCAAAGTCAAAGCAAGCAAGTCAAGATTCGAGATATGAAAAGTTAAGGAATGGAAATTTATACAAATCGACAAATGAACTCAATAGTCTCAAGACATCAGAAATCAAAGACTGAAATAGTTTCACAAGTCAAGACTTGAAAAAAGTTTCATAAGCACGAAAGCCAAAGCTTTTGAAGAGTTAAATTATATAAAATCAAGTTTGTGGTTTGTCAACTTAGAGAATCCACAATTGAAATCCAAAACAAATCCAAGATGCAAACTCAAGTGTCCAAAATACATGTTTCAAATGAATGAACAAATGAGCTCAACAACACCAAGAAATCAAAAGTTAATGGATTGAAGAGTCTCACAAGTCAAAGAAGAAAACGAAGCTAAAGACTTCACAAGTATAACATGCCGAAGTTTTTCAAGGATCAAAATTGAAGCAGATCAAGCTCATCGTTCTCAAATTTTGTAAAGTCGTAACTTGACGTTTGGGTGATGCTCATGATACAAGTTTAAGAAATTCGGAGACGATCAAAGTTAACGAAGTCAAAAGAAATATCCAAGCACAATTTTTGGCGAAAAAGTCTGCCAAGTCAAAGTCAAAGTGTAAACTTAGATTATGCTAAGTTGGATAAAGATTAGGAAAGTGGGATAAAAAAAATAGTCCTCTTATCCTTTGTTTTAAGTCAAAATCATGTGTTCATGTAATGTTCTTGAAGTTAATAAAAGAAATTGATTTCACTCGTTTGCTATGTTATTTTTCGTTCACATTTGTTTTTTAATCGAAGATTCATGTGACATTGTGCAGGGTAATTAACATTAGGGCTTGCTTTAGTGGATGTCGGAAACCCACAATTCATTGAAATCAAAAAATAATTAAAATTTAATTTGTGAGTCTTTATTTTGGCTGATTAATCATATTAAAAGCCGGTTGAGAAAAAAAGGCTTCTTTTCCATTTTTTCCTCAAGTAAAATGTATTTTTTTTCTTGAAATTATGGAAGTTTTTTTAATGTTTCTGTCGATTTCTAATGAAAAACAGAGATGAAAATTCTATAACATTTATAAATTATAATTATGAAATAGTACAGGGTTGCATTGGTAAAATCATCCCAAAATAAACTATTTTGGCGCCACGTGTAAAAACATTGCCATGACCCGTTTAAAGAAAGCGTGTGGTCAACGCCGAGTCGGTTTCGGAATCGTTCGCTCCCACGCGTCTACATGTTTTGAACTGACTTACATAATAATAAAAAACTAATATTTAATCTGCGGGTTTTTTTCCAAAATAGACATCTTTTTTTTTTAATTGTCAAAATAACCATACCCAAAATATATTCACCAAACTAACCATGAAACCATCACATCAACCCCTATCTCATCACTCATGTGTTTTTAAAATATAAAATATTAGATTTTTTTCAAAAACACCCTTTATTTGTTTAAAAATACAAATAAAAAATAGTTTTATTTTTTAAACCATTTTTTTAAGTTATTATTATTAAATATTTATTATTATTTTTATAAAAAAGAACAAAATAAAACTTTTTTTACGGGATTTATTTTAAAAGATATATTGTTTTAAAAATATATTATTATTTTTTAAAAACACCTTATTTAAGTTGTTATTTATTAAAAGCTTTTTTAACTTCATTTATTTTAAAAATATATTATTATTATCATTAGTTTATACATTTTTTTCAAAAGTATTGTTTTTATTAAAAACTTATTTTTACAACTATATTATTATTATTATTATTATTATTATTATTATTATTATTATCGAATAACTTATTTGCAGTTTAAAAAACAATAATTGCATTCAAGTATAAATAGAAAATACATTCATCAATGTTCTTACATTACATATTTCTACCCCGTGTTAGGCAAGTAGTTATATAATGTCCAGCTTGTTTACATAAAGAGCATAAATTATGTCTACTATGATCAGGGTTTCGATCCATGTGCATGCGTCTACGTCTGATCTTTGGTCGGCCGGCGGTCCGTCGTCCTACAGGTGGAACCATTTTTGGTCCAGGAACAGATTGACAAAACTGTGAACTTAGTACTGGATGAAAACATAGAGCATAGGTCTGTCTGTAGAAGCCTAGAGTATACCAAACATGGCACAACACATATGGGTTTATAATAATAACATATTTTTTAAATAAATGCACTTAAAAAAGCTTTTAATAAATAACAACTTAAATAGGGTGTTTTTAAAAAATAATAATATATTTTTAAAATAATATATCTTTTAAAATAAATCCCATAAAAAAAATTTTATTTTGTTCGTTTTTTATAAAAATAATAATAAATATTTAATAATAATAATTTAAGAAAATAATTTAAAAAATAAAAATATTTTTTGTTTGTATTTTTAAACAAATAAAGGGTGTTTTTGAAAAAACCTAATATTTTATATTTTAAAAACACATGGGTGATGGGATAGGGGTTGATGTGATGGTTTTATGGCTAGTTGGTGAATATATTTTGTGTAGGGTTATTTTGACAATTAAAAAAAAAATGGTTATTTTGAAAAAAAACCCAATATCCCACCCAACCGCTTAATCGTCACCGTTCGTTTGCCATCCTAATCTCTATAAAAGGCAGTGCGTTGGTCGGTTTCGGGAGAAGATTTGGGATTGCATCAGGGGGCGTGGTCGAGCGTGCGTGTTGGTTATCTCGGGTTTCGTCGTTTTTGGATGGATTTTGGTTATCAAATACAGATCTTATTCGATTATATTTGAGTTTTGATACTAATTGTTCGATATTCTTCGGATCTCGGTGATCAAATTCAAGTCTTATTCGATTATATTTGAGTTTTGATACCGATTTTGGACGTTCTTTGGATTTGGCGATCGGAGTTGTTTTTCCAATTTGGGGATCGGATTTAGGGATTTCTTGGTTGTTGAAGCTGTTGGAGATATAGAAAGCTTCTGCTGCGATTGGTCTTGCGATTGGGCGATCAGATATTTCCTTGTTGGTTTATCATGCGATTGGAGAGATATTTGTTGGATTGATCTGTCTTATATGATCTTATGAGGTTTATATTCCTCTTTTCTTTGTTTAAGGTATTAGATAATTCGGAGATCGAATTTAGGCGTATTTAGGCTACTTCGCTTTTCTTTTCTTTGGTTGATCGATTGCGCAAGTATTTGTGGTTGATATTTCTATAAGTTTGGATTGATCTTTCATGCTATTTAGTACTGATCATTGGGTCTTGATGCATGATTCTGTGCTTTCAGGGAGTTATTATTGGTGGGGGGAGTATGAAGTTGTAGTCTAACGCTGGTTTGTAGTTGGTTTCTTTTCGTATGATTTCTGTTTGTGAAGGAGATCGGATTTTGGGGTTTTCCGGGTTTACTGATGCCACTGGAGAGAAATTGTTTGGATCTTTTATCATCTATTTTGTTGATCATATGACTTTGGGTTTGATTGATTGGCTGATTGGGGATTGACACTTTATTCTGCAGTTAGGTGTCATTGATCTGTTAGATGGATAGTTTAAATGAGACACCTTTTGTGATGCTCAGTATGTGTTTCCGTTATTTACTTAGCTTTGCTCGACAAATGCCTTGCTTTAATCTCTGTTAGAATTTCTGACAACCTATTGAAAATTGGACCTCGTTTATGATCTGGCCAGAACTTGTTTTTTCTTATATCTGGAAAGAGGGTTTCATAACACTCAACATAATTTGCCCACAAGTTTTTTGTTTTTACCTCAGTTTATTGGTGCTATTGTTGACCTTTCTATCCGATTGGGAAGGCTTTGCCTTTTCTGTTCTTTCTGGTTGATTGTTTCTTTTTCGAGTGTACGAGTTTGGTGCTTCAATTTGTTGAAAGGGTCTTCTCTGTAAAATCTGCGCTTGGTGTGTTTGAAAGCTGTAGGTCAGATCTATTTTTCTTCTGTTGTGAATTAGAAGGCTGAGTTTTGAAGTTTGGATTGAGCGCTGTTTAGCTGCTGTATGTAATCAAATTTGGTTGAAGTGTCATATTTTATTTTTTATTTTTTTTTGGCTGCTGTTATGGCTTTAATCAAATTTGGTTGTGAAGTTAATCTGTCCATCAAGTTTCTTTTGGTTGCCGGAATAGATAAATGACTGCTGCCTGGACAAGTTGGTAATGAGTGTGTTGGTAATTCTTTCATGGATTTTTTGTGGCTTATGTCTCCCCAACGAGGTAGCCTGGGGCAGTAATTTCTGATGGGGCTTCTTGCCCCGTTGTGCTTATGGGATGCTCCATGGATGCAGGGGCCTTACATGCAGTGGCATGGATAAAATTCAGAGTTGTTGTTTGGAGGCTTTGATCAGACATCAATCCTTTTGGAAGGGTGTTTTTGCATCACTTCAGATGTGTTTTGATTTATGTCAGCTATATTGGCCTGTTTGATTTTGTTTGGTTTATTGCTGCTATCTTGGAACTTCCGGGTTGTAACCATGCATGAGACTGAAATCGGTCTGTGGATCTTTTGCTCTGAGAATCTGGGTTTTACGGCAATTAGAAAAAGGGTTATATGCCACTAAACAAAGCATGGTTTCAGGAGGAGGTGTTTTCATAATTTGGTTTATTTAGTTTTTGAATTTTCAATTTTCAGGTTTGTATATCAATAAGCAAATTGAGGTGAAATTAAGATCTGGCAGATGGTACTTTCTTGTTCCAAAGTGGGTTTGGTATCACTACGAAACATTTTTATCTCAGTGATTATTTTTCTATTGTGATCTGTATATAGTTGTAATTTTTGGAAATTTAGTTGTTGAAGTTGGTTCATGGTGCTTGTTTATTGCTGGAGATCCCTTTTCTTAAAACCTAGTGACTTGCAAAGAGAGTTTCATATCACTAAAGAAAATGTGATTTGTGATTTCATTACAATAAACTATTATTTATTTTGATGTATCTATTGTTGGTATTTTTGAACTTCAGGTATCTAGTTGTCTATGAGGAAGAAATTAGTTTCTGGAGTTTGTCTTCCATTGGAATTTAAGGTTTCTTGTTCGAGAATTTGTTGTCTTCTGAAGAGGGTTTCGTATCACTAAACAAAACTTTATTTCAGTGCAGTTAACTTTCTCTTTTGGTTTATTTATGATTGTTGGTATTGTTCTCTCCTTGGCAGCAAGTTGGTTTTTTGAGCTTGTGCTTCAGTGAAATCTTGGGTTTGTTAGTTCTAGAACTTGGTATCTTCTGAGGGAGTTTCTTCTGATCTCTTGAACCTATTATATTTTGACCAATTTTTTTAATTAAAATGAAAATTGTCATCCTGTCTTCAGGAATCAAGAATTATTGATGATGGTGGCTACACTCGATATGTGGCTTGTAAGTTGGTTAGTTATTTTCTGAAAATGGACCTTTCCCTGTTTTATTTTGTCATTTGCATTTCTGAAGTACTTATCTTAATGTGTTATTTATGTGGTTTTTTATATAGGGTTCAATGGCTGGAGTAATCTTCATTTTGTTTATTTTTTTTTTAATTTATCAAGCCTTTGGCTGGATAGACTTTGTTTATTTTAGTAGCCCAAAATCATTGGTTGTTGCTGTATTGGGGTCCTCTTTGCAGGGTGATGCCCTGTGGATGATCTGAGATGGAAATGAGTAGTATGGTACGATGAATTTAATATGAAATGAGATATTTGTTTTGTCTGTTGGTGCATTTGACATTTTTCTGTTTTGTAACTTGGTTTGCTCTGCCATGTAGGTAGCAGACAAGTTATCTGGCTAGTGTATTGACCTGGTAAAGGAATGGTTGGCAATAACAGTAAAACATCTCTAGTGGCACTTACAACTTTTTGTTGGAAATTTGCTTTGGTTCATAAATTTGTTTGCTTCAATTAGAAAGTGTGGCAATCAATGGGAAATCATAACTCGTAGCTGTTATTAGAATGATCCTTCTTATAGGGAGAATCTGGAGAATCTGGAAGCAACTGATCTTTCTTAGATGGGGAGAATCTGGAAGTAAGTGTTTTGTCTTCCCTCAGAGTATGGGGTTTCTATCTCTTGAAGTGGATTTCATAATTGGCAAAAACATAATTTTAGTCCAAGATTCTTGTGTATCGACTTTTTTGGTGATGTTTTTGAACATCAGGTTTATAGTAAGCAAGGTGTGTCAGATGATGTCTTTGTGGAACCTTGTTCTCAGTGTCTGCACAAGGGGGTTTTATATGACTAGACAAAGTCTGCTTTCACCACAAGAAGTTGTCTTTTGTATTGGATACATTCGCTGTTGTTTTGTATGGGGTTACTTCGCTTTGTGTGCTTTCTGTGGTATTTATAGGACCATGCTGACAGTGAGATGTGTGCCTATTGGTTTTATGCCCAGGTAGTTTGTGTTCATTAAGGATTTGTTTGCCAATATTATGGTTTTTATTGAATTTGGTTGTTAAGCTATTCTGTCTATCAAGGTTCTCAGCTTACAAGGAGAGATCGACTGATGCTTGGGCAAGTCGGTAATGAGTGCCTGTTAATAATTTCCTCATAGATTTTTTGTGATTATGGCTACTTAAGGAGGCAGTTTTGAACATCAACTTCTGATGGGCTTTCTGTCCATTGTACTTAATTTAGAGTTGTTGTCCATTGAGTTTCTCAGCTTGGAAGAAGAGATCAATGACTGATGCTTGGACAAGTTGGTAATGAGCGTCTGTTAATAATTTTCTCATAGATATTTTGTGACTATGTCTCCTCAAGAAGGTAGTCTGGAGCATTAACTTCTGATGGGCGTGTCTTTGTCCATTGTGCTCATCTGATGGTGTGCGACTGCTGTAGGGAACTTACATGGGGAAGCATGGACTAAGAGTTGGTGTTTGGAGGTGGAGGATCTGATCAGGAATCGGTTTTTTCGAAGTGGTTTTTGCATTACCTTAAACTTGAACTTGTTCTGATTTATGTTAGCTATTTATTGGCCTGTTTGATTGTTTGGTCTATTGTTGGTATTTTGGAACTTCAGGTTTTGTAGCCATGCATGTGATGGAAATCAGTCCGTGGATCTTTTGGCTCTCAGAATCTGGGGTTTGTTGTTACTGGAAAAGGGCTGTATACCACTAAACAAAGCATGGTTTTGCCACGAGTTGTTTCCATATTTTGGTTTATTTATTTATTTTTGTATTATTTTTAATTTCAGGTTTGTAGTTATTAATAAAGTGTGAACTTGAATTCCAGCAGAGGTTTTCTTCCTGCACCAAAGGGGGTTTGATATCACTATGAAATGAGTTAATCAATGATCTGTTTTTCTATTTTGATGTGCATAGTGTTAGCATTATGGAATTTGTAGTTGTTGAAGTCAGTTCATGGTCCTTGTTTACTGCTGGCACTCCCTTTTTTATACAACTGAGTATTTTTGTAAAGAGGGTTTCATATCATAAACAAGATGTGATTTCATTGCAGCAAACTGTCCTCTATTTTGATGCATTTATTGCTGGTCTTTTTTGACTTCAGGAATCTGGTTGTCTGCGAGACAGGAGTTGGTTTTTAGAGCTTGTGTTCTCTTGGAATTGAAGGTTTCTTAGTTTAGAATTTGGTTTCGTCCAACAGTGGTTTTATTTCACTAAATAAAACTTGATTTCATTGCAATAAGCTTTCTATTTTGATGTATTTATTCATTTCTGGTTTTTTGGACTTTAGGTATCTAGTTCTCTTTGAGTCAGAATGTAGGTTGTGGAGCTTGTGCTCCTATTAAGATCTGGGTTTTGTTAGTTCTTGAACTTGGTTTCTTTCAAGGGGGGTTTCTTTCTAATCTCTAGAACCTAGTATCTTGCAGCCAGTTGTTTTAATTAATCTAAAATGTTAGATTTCCCATCTTTAGGAATTGGGAATGATTGACAATGATGGTTACACTTGATATGTAGCTTGTAAGTTGTTTGTTTGTTTTTTTTCTAGTTTTTTAATACTGCACCTTTTTCCATTCATTTAAGTCATCTGCATGTCTGAAGTACTTCTCTTAATATGTTACTTATGTGGTTCTTTATAGGGTCCACTGAGTGCGGTCGTCTTCAGGGGCTGTTATCATTTGGGATCCAAATTTGTTGTTGATGCTAGGTGTTTTTCTTAGATTATTATTTGTTAATCGAATTAGAAATATTGGTTCTAGCTTATTAGCAATGTTTTATTTGATTGATTTCCTTCGCATTATTGTTCTTTAATGAATTGGGAAACTTTTATGTAGCATCGTGTTGCTTTAGAGATGAGTGTAGATGGCAAGAGTGTTACTCTGCTCTGCATCTTTCTGAAACAAGTTTGTTTCTTTTCTGTGTCTTTTTTTAATCTTTTGAATCTGTTGAATTTGAAGTAATTCTGTCTAAGTGTGTTGATGATTTGGGAAATTGTACCATTATAGAGATCACCATCATTATTGTTGCTTTTTATATAGTTCAGTGTTACTCATGAAAAATGGTTGTTGCTTTGATGAATTTTTGGATGACTTTGTCTGTTAATGTATTTGTTCAAGTTTTTGTGATCATGCCTTGTAGGTTTGCATCGACAGGGAGGATCATGGGTATTAACTTTTGAAGGAGGTCTACTTTGGTAGTACTCTTATTTGCTTTGATTAGTAGTCATCTTTTCCCTAGTGTTTTTAATTGATTAACAGTCTTTAATAGTGTACATTTGGTAGTGTCGCTTATTTGGTTTGATTAATAGTCATTTTTTCCCTAGTGCACTTAACTGATTAATAGTCTCTAGGTATTGTACACTGGGCTCGGATTCTAGAGACTTCTAGTTGGTGTCTGGAGGATCTAACCAAGGATTTGATCTTTTCAGAAGGCGGTTTCTAATAACTTCACAGTTGAACTCATTCTGATTACTGGTTACTATTTGATGAATCTCCTTGGTTGAAAGTATGTGTGTGGTGATTCTGTTTTGTAGGATAAAGTTATCAACTTGTTTGATCATGGAAAATTGGACATTCATTTTATTTATGATGCCCGGTTTGCTGGCAAGAAGGATTTGTCAGTAAGCAAGATTATTTCACCATTTTTTATTTTGGTCTATTGTTTGTTGTAATTTTGAACTTTCAGTGTTCGAGTTACCATTAAGCTAAACATGATTTTATGGCAGAAAGTTGTCTATGTATTCTGATTTATTTGTTGTTGAACTCCAGGTGGTGTAGCTACTGATGAGGTAGAGGTTGGTTTAATAAATTTGAAAACATTGACTTCTTGTTTCTTGGACATGAGGATTGTTGACAATGGTATGATGGTTACCTTGGATAAGTAGCTTGCTTTTTATTTCTGCTGCTTTCATTTAGCCTTCTCTGAAGGCCCTATTTATGCTGTGTTTTGTTCGGTTTATTCACGTTTAGAGCTATCTTCTGTACCTCCATTGTTTGGGGTGGCAAATTATTGTTGATTTAGATGGTTTGAGTGCCCGTATTTATTATTATTATTTTTAAAATTTTAGTTATCAAGTCTTTGGCTGGATAGAGTTATTTTATTTTAGAAGCCCAGAATCTTTTGTTGGTGCTGTATTTGGGTTGATATCAATGGTTTGAACTATTGCCTTTGCTTCTTTGTAGGGTGGTGCTCTGTGGATGGTCTAAGATGGTTGTCCCATACTACTATGAACTTCATATGATATGAGATATTGGTTTTGTCCTGTTGGTACATTTGACATGCTTCTGTTTTGTATCTTGGTTTGCTGTGTCATGTAGGTAGGTCATCTAGGTTGCAGGCAAGCGAGTTGTCTAGTGCATTGATCTAGTAAGGAATGGTTGTGAATAACAGTAAAACATCTCTGTTGACACTTATCTTTACTGGAGAAAATCTGCTTACTCGATAAATTTGTTTGCTTCAATTAGGAACCGTGGCAATTAATGGGAAATCACGACTCGTCTCTGGAGTGTTATTTGAAGGATCTTTCTTATACAGATAATCTGGAAGGAACTGTTTGTGTTCCGTGAGAGTTTGGGGTTTCTTATTTCTTGAAGTGGATTTCATAGTCATCAGAAACGTACTCTTACTGCAAGCTTCTTGTATGTCGTCTTTTTGGTGATGTGTTTGAACTTCAGGTTTCTAGTGAGCAAGATGGAAGAAGTTGTCTTTTAGAACTTTGCTCTCTATCATGGTCTGCGAAAGGGGTTTTCTATGACTAGACAAAATTTTCTTTCACAAAACTAGTTGTTTTTTTGTACTTTGATACATTTGCTGTTTTCTATGCCGTTGCTTCAGGAATGATTTTAGATGGAGTGAGGGTCTCATACTGCTGCAAAGTGCACCAATTTTTCGGTAATTGTTCTGGATTTATTGGCAATATGGTATTTGTTTTCAGCTGATGATGATTTCAGCAGTATATTTTTTTAACCATAGTACCTTTTGGAAATTTTCATTGCTAAGGGAGATGGTGTAACCTAGCTGTTGCCTTTTGGTTAATGTGGGCTCTGCTGTTCTTATGTGATGGAAATTGGAGCGTGACAGTCAGGCATGTTGCGGTAGTTGTGTTTACTAATTTTCGCTTGTCTTGTTTGGATGATTTAGTTTCTACTTCAAATTGAGTGACATAACTAGAGCTTTTTCTTTAATTTTGGGTCACTGTGTGCTTTCTGTGGTTTGTGTAGAACTGTGCAGATGGCAAGAGATGGAATTTCTTTTAAGCCCCATATAAGTTCAAATTTCAGTAGTGTTTTCCATCGAACTAAAAGCCTGAAGGTCTGTTGCTGTCTTTCGAGTTATTTGTTTTGTTTGATCCTGATTTATGTAACCACAGGTCTCATTGAATAATTGTTGTAGCAAAGTGGTGTTTTTGATGTAACAAGGTGGTGTTTTTGGTCCATATTGCAATGCTGCAGTATTCTTTTGTTGATACGATGTTTTCATACTACTTTAGGGTTCTTGATGGATGCATTGCGGCTCTTTTAAGATAGTTATGGTGCACTGAAATGGAGGTCCTTTGAAATTCCCTAGAGATGGTTTTAGGTGAACTATATGAAATGTTTTCAACCTATTCTCTGCTACTGAAGGAGTTGCACTGTTGAGAATTTTACATTGTGTAGCAAGGATTCAAGAGATTGCTGGATTTATCTGATTGAATATCTTCGAAAGGGGTTTCTGGATCACTTCTAAATTGATCTAGTTCTGATTTCTACTTGCTACATTGACCATTTGAAGTATTGAACAGGCTTGTGTGTATTTGTGCTTTGCAGGATAAATTGTCAATTGGGTAGATTATGGAAAATTGAATTTCATTGTTTGGTGGTTGGTTTTTGTAATAGTATTACGTCACCACACTACCTACGTGCTCTCTGTAAGCTGTTATTATTTTGATATATTTTGACAAGGAAGAAACCATTGGTTGTGGAAATTGCTTTTGGTCGAAATTGGGAGTTTTTTAACCAAGGAAATCGGTTATCTCTCATGGGGTCTTTATATTTGGTGTGTGGTCTTTTTTAAGAGGGATTTCATGTAGTTACACAAAAAATGCTTTCAATGTAAGCCATTATGTTATTTGATCTATTGTGACGACCAAGACAAAGCATGATTTTTCTATAGTCTGTTTTTGATTAATTTGTTACTACTGTTTTCTAAGGGGACTTTGTTTTTCAGCAGATGAAGCATCATTGCCTCCAATCTGTTTTGTTCTATGTATTGCAGCCATTTTCATACATGTGGCAAAAGTTGGCTGATAAACTTGGGGTTTCGTATTTTTTGAAAGTGGGTTTTGTGTCAATACAATAACTTGATTTCACTGTGTTGTTTTCTCAAGATCTATTTTAACTGTTTGTGCTCCTGGTTCATAGTTATCAGTGGCTTATTATTTTTGAACAGAAACGGAACAATGTTATTGACAAGTATTATTGTAGAATGTTTGATACTGCCTTTTATATTGTATGATCTAGATATTTGTTTGTGTTTGTTGAGGATTTGGTGGTTATGTTATTGTTTTAATTGGATTTTCTGTTGAAGGTAGTTTGGCTGTTCAGCTTGTTAGCAGAAATTTGATCTTGGTATTTTTATAGAGTTTCAGTGATTTGATTTGTTGAGAATCTTTCAAACCAGTTTGCTTAACTGATAGCACTCATTAGGTGTTGCACTTCTTTGGGAAGCATGGATTCTAGATGCTTTCAGTTGGTATTCATGGCCAGGAGTCTAATCTCCAATTTGATCTTATCTGTAAAGCTTTTTTGGTGCACTTCATATTTGAGCTAGATTTGATCTATGTTTGATATATAGTAGCTTATTTGAACATGTCTGCATGTTAATTTGGTTTTATTTGGTTTTGTTTGATAAATTAACAACTGGTTAGATTATGTTGGAAATTCATCATATGCTTGGTGCTTGGTATTTTGAAAGGAAATTTTGTAACTAAAAATAAAAAAATAATACTATTGTGTGTTGTTTTTGTATGTTTTATATATTTTGTTGTTTTTTAGAAATCAGTTTGTACAACTTGCATCTTTTTTTATGACTTTGGTATTTCTCTCTGGAAATTAATATCTTTATAACTGTCTTCCATAGGGTTTTTAATTTCAGTAGACAGACCATGAGGTATCTTCATGCTAGTACTATTCTTTGTCCGAATCTTAGGATTTACTAGCTCTTAGTATTGAAGAGGATCTTATATCATCAATCCAATCTTTTTGCATCTTGGGATTCACTAGCTCTTTGTATTGAAGAGGATCTTATGTCATCAATCCAATCTTTTTGCGCTTGTCATTGGTTTTGTTCAACTTCAAGCTGTAGTCACCGGTGAGGTAGATGTTGGGTTGGGGAGTCTGTGCTCTTAGCATTTGGGGTTTTTAGACCTTTACTTTTTTTTTCTTAAAGAGGTATTTTAACCTTGTTTTAATTAATATAAGAAATTTGATTTTCTTGTTCTTTTAGAAACAAGGATTGTTGATTATGGTTCTTACATTACCATAGCTGTGAAAGTTGATTTTTGTTTGCCTATAAACAAACATCTCTTAGCATGCTATTAGATTGATAGTTCTTATGATTTAAGTGTTTAACTACTTCTGTAGTTATCAATGAGGAAGATACATGTTTCTGCCCTATGTTAAAAGTTTTGGTTTTCTTATCTCTTCATGTCACTAATTAAAAAATAATTTAACCACAAGCTGTTTTGTATGTTTATCTATTTAACCGAGCTAATTTCTGAACATAGGGTTTGTAGTCCATTGAGTTAGAGCTTGGTTTGGGGAACAACTTTTTCTTAGGTTGCTGTCTTCAAAAATGTATTTTTGTTCTCCAGAAAAATATTGTTTCACCATAGATGGCTCATTTAGAATTTGGAGTTTCCTTCTCTGTAGAACTCAGTGCTGTCGAAATTGCTTGTTTTAGTTAATTTAAAATTTTTGAACTATTTTATGATTCTGTGAAAAAAGAATTGTTGACAATGCCTGGAGCAGCTGATTATTCATCTGCTTACGTTCTGTGAATAACCGGGACATTAGGATGATCAAAGAAGGCATCTCAGGAATCTTGTTTAGTAATGTGATAATTTTTTATTTCCTTTTCATTGTTCTAGTCTACTGATTGTTTTTATTTGTTTTTCATTGATATTGTCTACTGGTTTTCTGATGAGTCCCTTCTGATGAATCCCTTTGATTTTTTGTTGGAGATTTGTTTTTGATGGAATGTGGTTGTAGAAGTGTTTTTACTTTTTTTTTTTCCTTAGTTTAAGTATGTTTGATCTATTCTTTTCATAAGCTGGTTCGGTAGGTGATAGGGATGGTTGCATCTTTTGTATGTCTATTTCCTAACATTTTATGATCTGTTACTTTCATGCTTATGAATATGTTACTAACCATTTTTAGTTTACCTCAGTGCCGTTTACAGTATTTCTTCTTGTGAACTGATTATGATTTTATACCTTTGCTAGGATAGGTGATGATTTGTTCTGCCCCACTAATTGGTTCGCCTCAGTTATTATGTTAGAGAGCAAACTAAGATTGGTGATGACTTGTTTTGCCTCACAAACTGGTTTGCTTCAGTTGTTAAGTTTGAGAACAAACTAGTCCAGCTAAGGGCATCTTTTGATGGGGATTGTCTTTCTTTCTGAAGTTGGTGATTTGAGGTTTGACTTTTTTGGGAAATATATAGTATTGATTTAATGCTGCCATTACAGATTTTATTTATCATTCCGCTATGCCTTAGGTTTCCTTTTTCTAAGGATCATCACTGTAGTGGCATTCAATATTTGGGTTGGCCTAATTTTCTGAAACCCAATGTCAATGGAGGTTTTCCATATTAAACTTGCAGTTTGTTAATGTTTCTTTGATTTGTAAAAACAATTTTGAGTGGTTAATATGATCAATCATCATACTCTTGACCTTATTCTTTACACTCTTTCCACTATGGCTTAGGGTTCTTTTTTCTGAAGGTTGTCATTGCAGTGGCATTCAATATGTGGGTTCAAGGTAGTCAAATCGAGATTCTAATCGTGAATCGAAATTCTAAATTTGAGAATTGAGAATCGTGAATCGAATTGAATCGTAAGATTCGGTTCAACATTTCAAAATCATATATATATATATATATATGATTCAAAAAAATAAACAAGTATTAAAATACTTGTTCAACATTTCAAATGCATTCTATTGTCTCCAATTCTAGAGACATGTTCCCAAGTCGGATCTATTTTCTTAGTTTGATATCCTTTTCTAAGCTTGGAAGACATTTCAAGTATTAAACAAACCTATATATATTTATGAAAAAAACATTAGTTATTTCAAAAACAGTTCAGATTTAAAAATTAATAAATAATAAAAGATTAAATTATGTTAAGGATTAGGTTTTTAATTAAAACAATTTCTTTCCATAACAAGATTTTTAAGATAACAAATTAATTGGATATCAAAATTTTAAAAGAAAGCATTATCTTTTAATTAATCTTTAAATTTGTTTTATGATAACATATTTAAAGATTAATTAAATAACACTAATTTAAAGAACTTTTATCCAAGCAATAATCGAATAGTTGATCTTCTCGATTCATATAATTCAACCGATTCTGGACCGATTCAAACGATTCAGTCACGATTTTAGATTAATTTCGATTCTTTTATAAGATTCGAACTGTTATGTATAAAAAATAATATGAATCATAAGATTCATATCGAGAATTCGTACGATTCTAACTACAATGTGTGGGTTGGCCTAATTTTACGAACCCCCGTATTAGTGGAGTTTTTCTTTATTAAACTTGCAATTTGCTAATGCTTCTTTGATTTCTACCAATATTTTGAGTGGTTAATATTATCAACCAACCTGCTTTAGGTCAAGAGTATTCATTTAAAATATGGTGCTTAATGGCTAAGGACTTGGCTGATTGGTCTTTCACCTTTTGTCCATGAACAATTTAACAGGGCTTTTATACCCGCTTTTGTATTAACAGTTTTTATTTCTTTTAACACTATTTTTCTATTTTTTTGCACCTTGGTGCTTTGCGATTCTCATTTGTTTATTAACCAGTTTATATTAGTACAGATTTTGACATTAATGTTGTTTGCTTGAGTAACCTATTCCTTGATCACTCTTGGGATTGGACTCTGATTCAAGAATCGTTTACTCTTAGGTCTTGGTGTAGATGTTTTCTGCAAGCTTATCAATTGTGTTGCTATGCTCCCAATGATTGGGTTGGGAAACCGGTTATGATCTTGGGGATATAGAATTTTCCTCTACTTTGAATCTTCCTCCTCTTTATGCAATTCGGTTCATGTAACAATCTTTTGTACTTTAATACAGCTCAAGCTGTTGGGAGAGGTTTTTAATTCTCGTTATATGGTTTTTTTTTATGTTACTCATTGCCCATAAAGGGTTTCATACTGCCAGAGAATTTCTAGGTAGCATGATTTTGATACTAAACCCACAACATTGATGCATTAATTGACTCATCAATCTTGAGCCTCCAGCAGTTGAAGTAACAGAGTTATTTAGTAACCTTCTCTTCTCTTTTGATTTTTCGTTCGTTTTACTCTGACTTAACACTTTGTAGCTCTGGCTACCTAGTCCATTAAGACACCACATCAATGTAACACTAGTCAGACATAACAGGCCAATCCAAAGGTAGCTTGATCGAATAGGCGTAGAAGAGTTATCTAACCACACTGATCTAGAAGCACAAATGCAGTTATGGAGAGTCTGCTATCTCGCTACGGACCGGAAAAGAACATGACCTACTCTGATTCCTCCGCAACGGGTTATATTGATCCTCACTATTTTTCAACTTATGTTTCATTTTCCCATATTCTTAAGCAGGATGAAAGGTTGGAGCATCATATGAAGAAAACATTAACCTGGATCAGGCGAATTAGGTTTGGTCACTTCGGAAAATTGAGCATTCTTGACCCATCACTCTTAGTGCCCACATTATCTATTCCAAGTTTGCTAGAGGCTCAGAATAACGAAGGTCAGTAAGATGACATAACAGAGCATAATATAGAAAATATGATGGAGGACAGTCGTTCATCAAGGCCACAAGCTTTATCAACAATCCAAAGGAAGCATTATCAACACAAGCTTGGAGCAGAAACAATGTAGCCCAATTAGGTTTTGTGGTTCTTGTACAGAGTAAGTGTGTTTCCTTTAGTCACTGTTAATAGGTGTGTTTTCTTTGGTCATAAGATGGAATCCAAAGTTTTAGTCACGATTCTCTTTTGAGAAAAAAACTGTCATTGATTCCATTAGGATAAGGCTAACTGAGAATAAAGAGAAAGCATGAGTTTGAAGTAGGCTAAGATGCCCATTACTCTTGCTTTTACTTTTTCGAAGTTGTTCTTGTGTGTTATCAAACATGGTGAGTTACTAGGATTCTCCATGAGTGTTTGTATGAGTCCAAAAGGGTCTTCATGTTTATATAAGGAACCCTCGAGTCTTTGTAAGAGGCATCCATTGACAGGCCAACGAGAGCTTCCAGCAGGTGAAATAACAGAGTTAATTGGCAACGCTATCTTCTTTTTTAATATTCCGCTCGTTTTACTCTGATTTAACACTTTGTAGCTCCGGTTACCTAGTGCATGCTCCCTGGTATCAGAGCCTTGTTCCAATCATTTAACATGTAAATGACAACCCTTTAGGGGTAAAACCTTTGCAGGCGCTTGCTCCTTGGACTGCTGAAGAAGATGAGACAAGTTTATTGTGAGATTCTTGACTTTTTGAAAGTATTTTTGTAATTTGTTTAAATTTTCCATGATATTAGCTCCCTTTTGGAGTTATGGGTGCTGATCACTAGCATCTAGGGATAAGTACCGCGAGATACCCAGGAAAGGTATGTGGGAATGCAAGGGTATCAAGTGATCCTTGCTTATAACTTCTTAGGAACCATCCCGGAGGCAAACTTGGTAAGGGTAAACGTATTAATTAAAACTGGTAGAAAGGAAACAGTATCGCAATATCACAAAAACTCATTGGATCCAGATTGGTTTATGGAAGCATCCTTGAGCTTTTTCTTGAAGTACATCTTTCATATTTTGCTTGTAGTAATTTAATATTTGCAGTAGATAAATATAGTAGTTACTAATAGTAGCGTTTTAATTCTATTATCATAATTGGATAAAAGTAGAAATTATTTAGTAGATAAATTTCTATGGGAAATTTGTATTCTCTGTTAACAATCATTATCAGTTTCATGATTATATGTGTCATATATTTCATTATTATGACTGAACTAAGTTACTTGTTAATCCAAATACTATATTATTATTTTAGAAAATATAACTTATTCTAAATAATAATGTACGTTAGCATTACTCATTTTAGAATTAAGAAAAAAATGAGAAATCTCCGTGGGTATATTGTCCATAAAAAAGAAGCCAAGGATTACAAGTTTGGTAGTCCCAGCTTGGTCCGGTTACTTCTTTATCCGCTTAAAGGGATCCTATTGCACATCTTTTTGGAGGATATGAACCATGGAGGCAAAACTTAATCAAATAGATGAAAAACTAGGTAAACATAGAGGAATTATTTATAAGAAAATGACACTAATAGAACAAAATTTTGCTTAATTAGAAACAATCCCTTTTAAACTTGGAATACTTAAAGAAAATAATTGAGAAAATAAAAGACCCACATACTAGTGAAATCAATGAACTAGGACAGTTAATGAAAAATATGCATGTAAGTCCTCAACAAATCAAAAAGCCCGTTTCGCCTTATGCGATTTGGACAAAAGAGGAATTGGCAAAACCCCCGGAATATAGACTAAGATTTCCAAAGAAATTCTTACAAAAGGAAGAAGTATCTTCAGCTTCCTTAAGCACTGTTAGGTTAATTAATTCAAAAAGTCAAATTAGGAGTTTCCTTTATTCGGGCCTCATCATATAAATAGAGTAGAAGTAATTCTCTCCATTAAGAACAGGCTGAAAAGTTACAAAGTTCTAATTTGTCTTTACTTCCAAGAGAACATTTGTATAAACATGGTTTCTTTGATTTTCAAAATAAGTTATATGAACATTATGATGAAACACAAGTTTACTGTTCCAATGATGATACCCAAGTAGCAGTAGACTTATTAACACCAAAATCATATAAAGAATTATGTACATCTGGGTATTCTATCATACATCTAGGAATGCTTCTCCTAGGTATTACAGGAATGTACTGGAAAGGATTAGGAACAAAAACGATGGCTAGCTTAGTAGATGCTAGACATTTAGATTCAATGGCTAAATTAGCTATAGGAATTATGGAAGTAGACATGAAAAATAATTTTGAAGTGGTTTATATGACACTCGACATATTGTCTTGATAGATACCTTATATAGGTTTATTAAATTAATTATTAAAACCAAAGGATATAATATAGTTACAACTCAACCTAATTTATCAATTACTAAGGCATTTACTGGCCAAATTTCTAAAAAGAATACTGTTAAGTATACACTTAAAACTGATAGAATAGAAAATGTTTCAAATATTCTGAGAAGCCAAGAAATTAAAGCTATCCCAGTTAAGTATTATAATCCTGGAACTTTAGCTGGATTGGAGTGGAGTATACAACCATTATTTACTTAAACTCTTAGATCTGAGCAAAGTGAATATTTTGAACACAAGGATGGTAGATTAAGCTTTAGAATAACTAAATCTAATAAAGAATTAGCTATTGAGGAAAATGCTTCTCTAGAAGAAGAATGAAGCAGCTATTAGAAAGTATCTTTCTACTAAAGTATCTCTTAGAAAAGAATTATATAAAAAATACGACCAATTATATTCTACCAAATTACAAGCACAAATTATGCGTTAAAAATACTATTGGATAGCAAGAGTAGAAACATATTTAGAATATCGTGTAGAAATAGAAAATTATTATACAAAGGAATTAATAGATTATTTTTATCCAGAATATGACTAGAAAGTTGACTTTGAAGAATTACCAGAAAGTATTGATAATATAAGGTTTTTGATTGCCTGCAGATATACTTATTCTAATTGGTCTAGAAAGAAACTTGAACCAACCAATGCATGATACAAGAACCAGAAGTAGCTACTTATACAGAGGATTTATATGTAGAAGAAACTGAAGAGGATATTATCAAACAATTGGGTGAGGTAAACATAATTTAGTTCTTGTATAATTTAGTTCTTTTACAAGAATTAATGATGAATACAGAGTCTAGGGGAAGTAGAGCCCTTTCACCCAGTGATAGTGCCATGACTACTTCCGGTACAAGAACGTCTAGAACGACTTAGCCCATCCAAAAATCCTTAACCCATGAGTTTTCCAAATATCCTAAGCAGTCATATGTAAAAAGTAGAGGGAAACCTGATCCTTTAGAAATAGTAAGAGCAATGCCAAAACAAAATAATGATGGAAGTATACTAGTCCTAAGTGCTGTCCATCCCCAAAAATGGCCGGTGCTTATAGATCGATCGAAATCTGATGCTGTAAATGCCATAGAAAGGATATGGCATACCTTAGATAATATGGGAATTACAAATTTATTGAAAATTTATTAGGAACAACTGCTAAGGAACTTTTAAATAGTTGGAAAATAAATTATTATGCAAAATATCAAAATATGATTGACATGGCTAAAAATATATATAATGTAATAGGACAGATTAGACATTATTTTAGGAACAAATCCCGTAAGAGGAGATACTTTGCTCCAAGATGCAGCCGCTAGGGACTTAGAAAAACTTCAAATTTCTAGTTGTAGTGAAATTGTGAAATTCAGCCAAGCTTATATAACCTTAGCATTAGCTAAGACCGGTAGAGCCTTTGGATCGAATAAATTGAACAAATGATGGTTTAATAAGTTGCCAAAACCCTTACAAGTCTTGGATTGACCAAGGTAACGAAAATGTTACAGGAATAGGACCATCATATTTACCTTTGATTATCTTAAAATAAATGCTTAGAGGCAGAAGCTACTAGGCAAATAGCAAACCATAGTTATTGTAATAAATTTTATATACTCACAGTAAATAATACAAAGCAAAGAAGCTACTTAAAAGAAGTCAGTATTATAAGAAAGGTAGACCAAGGTTTAATCATGTAAAAAAATTCAAAAAACATAAACCACCGAGGAAATGTAAGTGTTGTTTGTGGGATAGAAAGGCATTACGCCAGAAAATGCAAGAATAAAACAGTTAAGAAGGAAAGATTAAGTTTATTTCAAGAATAGAATTAGTAGATGATTTTGATATTGTATGCTTAGATAGTAATGATAGCGAAAATGATAGTGATATTTGTAATACATTTGGAGAAAATGAAGTAGAAAATTTAATAGAAGTCGGTAATCTTATAGATTTTGAAGAAACATATGGTACACTAGAGTGGTCTATAGAGAATAGTTAGAATGGATTTTATTAGCAAGCAAGAAAAATCTATGCTAGCAGGAAAACAGACAATAAATAAACAAAATCTAGCTCAAATGGTACTATATGAAAAATTAATCTGTGAAGAATTTATTGAGTTTATTACAAAAAAGGGAAAGGGAATAAAGCATTAGAAGCTGTAGATTTACTTATAGTAAGTTTAGGATACTTAATATTCACAGGAAATGATGTAGAAGAGATTATTGATCTCATCCAAAATAAGAATTTTAAAAAAATTAATTGAAAACTTCATTTACGAGGTGATGGTAAAATATTGAAATAATGGATCACTTGTCCTTAATTTACTCCTTTGTTAGGGATATATATTTAATTAAGTTAAGAACATACTCTGAAGCGCATTCTTTAGATGAACAAAGAATTTTATATTCCCAAATAGAACAATTATATGGTATACTTAAAGAAATAAGGGATTCTTAGTACAACTATGGTCCTTATGTTATTACAGTATCTTTACCTTTTAATTTAACATAATTATGAGCAAGGATGATAGTTTTTATAGTCTAGACCAAAAACACTAAGTATTTATATGAGCAATATTATATAGTGGAAAAATTTCTCCAATGTGAACAAAAGTTTGAACCATTTATATTTAATCATAAGCAGAAATGTGATAAATGCTTTAGATATCATGTACTAAGCCATGGGGTATCATGTTTCCAATGTCAATTATCTTTGTGTAGAAAATGTGTTAATAGTTTATTTAATTTTGAATTTGAAATTCCAGAAAGATCTTTAGGTGAAAGGACTGGTCAACCCATTAACAATGATAAGGAAATAATTAATCAATTGTTACATAGAATAAATTTCTTAGAACAAGAGGTTAAGAAATTATGTTCATATGCATATGCTAGAGGAAAAGGTATACAAATTAGTGATATAAGGGAAGAAATTGAAGTACAAGAAAGTATACATCTTCTTCCTTCAACATTTAGAAATAATAATCTCTTAAATTCAGATTTTGTTTTAGAATTTAAAGATGGTTTTAAGCTTCCACTAACCGGGATAATAGATACGGGAGCTAGTAAAAATTATATTTCTTAAGATTTAGTGCCTCTTGCTTATCAGGAACAAGTTGTAAAGCCCGTTGTAGTTAATGATGCATTTGGAAACACTATTCTCTTGACTAGAAAATTAGTAGATTGTAGCATAAAAATAAATAACCAGCTGTACACACTTCTTTTTACTTGGCTTAAGCCTTTTAATAAGGAAAAGGCAACATAATTTATCTTAGGAATGGATCCCTCTTACAAAGACTCAAGTGTTCCTTCTATAGACATGAGGATCCTTCTGGACTTTTTACAAACTCTGGTGACTCATACAAACACTCATGGAGAATCCTAGTAACTCATCATGTTTGATAACACACAAGACCAACTTTAAAAAGTAAAAGCAGGAGTAGTGGGTATCTTAGCCTACTTTAAACTTATGCGTTTTCTTTATTCTCAGTTAGCCTTATCCTAATGGAATTAAGGACAGTTTTTTTCTCAAAAGAGAATTGTGACTAAAACCTTGGATTCCATCTTATGACAAAAAAAAAAAACACACCTATTGATAGTGACTAGAGGAAACCTACTTACTCTGTACAAAAAAACATAAAACCTAATTGGGCTATATTGCTTATGCTCCAAGCTTGTGTTGATAATGCTTCTATTGGATTGCTGACGTGGCCTTGATGAACGATTATCCTTCCGTCATATTTTCTATGTTATGTTTTGCTATGTCATCTTACTGACCTTTGTCATTCTGGGTCTCTGGCGAACTTGGAGCAGACAATGTGGGCACCAAAAGTGATGGGTCAGGAATGCTTAATTTTCCGAATTGACAAAACTTAATTCGCTTGGTCCAGGTCAATGTTTTCTTCATGTGATGCTTCAATCTTTCATCCAGCTTAAGAACATGGGGAAATGGAACATAGATTGAAAAATATTGTGGATCAATATAAACCTTCATTGTTGATGTTTCTAATATCAATGGGACCTGTTGCGGGGGAATCAGAGTAGGTTGCGTTCTCTTCCAGTCTGTAGTAAGGGTGCAGACTCTCCATAACTGCATTTGTGTTTTAGATTGGTGTGGTTAGAGAACTCTTCTATGTCTATTCGGTCAAGTTGCTTTTGGGTTGGCCTATGATATCATCAGGATAACCTGAGTCAATTCCTGGCAGAATGGAGTTAATCTCTAGATTACTATATAGCCCTGTTGTGCTTCAAGGCTTTTAAACTTCTGTAATAGATAATAAAGCTGACGTTGTTGCAGAACTTCTAGCTGACTAGTGTTAGTGAAAATAACCATGGCGACAAAACCATGTTGTAATAGCATCTGGAACCGTAGTTGAACACTGTTGACTTCACAATCTTTCCGAATGGTCATGTCAAAAGAACAATTGAACACCGTAAATCCAGTAGTGCATCTACAGGTTGGATCACTATGCGGATCTGCCCTGAACATATCTTCAGATAAACATAATCGCCTTGGAAGATTGTTTCTTACTGCCATCATCCTAAGAACTTGTTCTCTTAAGAATTCTTCCATTGTTGAATGTATTACTTTCTTATAAATGACTTGCTGTACCTCAGCAAGTTCTTTGGGGAAGACGTCTAGTGTTTGAGCTTCTCTTTTCGTTCTGTAATGATTGACTGCTTCATCTCAGCACTTTCTTCTTCTCACTTCTCAAGCTCTGTCATTATTTTTGAGAGTTCATCTTTTTTAATTTCCAACTTAGTTTCTAAAAACTTGATTAACCATTCTTGATCAACTACGTAATCTAAGGTCTGGGGTCTTAGTGAAAAGTGGATTGTGGATTTTTGGAGAGATGGTGGTTGTGAAGTATGCTGTTGGGCCTCTATCTGTTCATTGATTTGCTGGAAAAATTGGGCTAGATTGTGAAAAAAGTGAAAGAAGAGCTTTAGGATCATGTTTTCCGGCCCAAAGGTTGTCTAATAAGACGTGCTGATGCTGGTTTAGTTTGGCCGTGGTTCTAAATCAAAAAGGGGAATTGGGAAGACAGATGGGTAGGTTCAACATCTCATCTATCTGGAAATGTAGAGGTGTTGTCATTGGTGATTTTCCTTTGTTTGCCATTTTAAAGCTTTGACAACAGAAAGAAATGGTTAATTCATATAAATAAATAATATAAATAAGATTTAAAGGTACTTGAGGTAAAGTATCCTGGCTTTCCCCATAATCTGAGACGCGAATGGGCCTATTGGTTTTGCAGTCACAGTCTTGATTATACGAAGGATCAAGCCTTCGATTGTTACTACTATCAGGACAAGATTCATGAGTCCTACCATTTTGTAAAATTCAGAGGATCCTCCTGGTTTTGGAATCCCCGTTTCCTAAAATTTAGATAATCAACTCAAGGTTTTTTATTTTAAAGGTTTCTTGAACCATCCTACTTAATTGATTAGCCAAGAATTTTTCTGATCCTTTAATATGTTCTATTTCAACTTTAAATCCATTTCCTACAATAAAATCCACAAAGGTTAACCATTTATTTAGAGATAACTTATTTTTTGATTTTTTATGATAGAAAGTTACAATAGCTTGCCAGTTTGTTTTTAAGGTAAATTCAGGGATGAAATAATAAATAATTTAAGTTTTTACATAGCTTTAATGGCGGCCAAAATTTCAGCATCTGTGCTAGTCACAAGTGTTTGATATGTACCACTGTCATAACGGCTTATATGTTCCGTTTTTATTGGGTTTTTTTTAGTTATTCTAAACTTTAGGACAGTTTCCCATCTTCCCATTCTACTTTCTCATTCTATAATCAGATAAGCATTAGGGGGTGGCAGTTGTAATGGTTTAATCTTTCGAACAATCTCATTTATTTTTTGGACTAATTTTATATCTTCTTGGTTGAACCTCCTTTCACATGTCTGCTTAGTTTTCATATAGAGGGGCTCACCTTAACTGGCGGAGATTTGAGATAAAATTTCTAGCATAATTTAACTTTCCTAATAATGATCTTATCTGTGTTAATCCTTCAAGTTTGTCCGGCATCTCTAAGATACTCGTGGATATGTGCTTTTGTAACTCTATTTCTTTCTGCCCTATTATAACTCTAAGAAATTCTATCCTTCGATATCCTAATTTCATTTTTTTTTTTTGATAATACTAATCCATTCTGTTGACATAAACCAAAGAAAAGAATTAGATGCTCAATATGTTTAAGATTAGTTTGGCTAAAGACTAGTATATCATCTATATATGTTACTATAAAAGGATGGGATCTAAATATTGTATCCATTTTTCGCTGGAATATTTGTGAAGCACTTATTAAACCAAATGGCATCCTTTTTCAGATATGGTTCTAGTTTAACCTTGAAAGGTGCTAATTCATGAAAATCTATCTGCATTTCAAATTGTTCTTCAAAATTTTCTTCATACATTTCTAACATAGGCCTTGGCCTATTATATGGAGTTGTTGTAATCAAATCTACTTTCTTGAAAAGAATTACTAAAGTTCCTTGAATAAATTTCCCGTATGACATATATAATCATGAAACTGATAATGATTGTTGGAAACTCGGGCTTTGATACCAAAGGGGGGACGGCTCAAGGTAGTGTGATAGATATAATGAGTTGGATTATAAGGAAGCGAAACGGAGAGTTACTGAAAACAAACTTTGTATTTACTCAAGGAAGGTGAGGCGACTTCTGCCGCATTACATCGAGAAAGGGCTCTTTGTATAGACAAGAAAGAGAGTTTTTCAGACTCTTACAGACATGCTGACTCATACAAATACTCATGGAGAATTCTAGTGACTCACCGTGCTTGATGTGACTCCAAGACAAGGGAATAATGGGAAAAATGATAAGTAGTGGGCATCTTATGGGGTGTTTGGATGGGCTTTTTTTAAGCCTAGAAGTGCTTTTTATAAGCTAAGCACTTCTGGGTTTTAAAAAAACATGTTTGTTTAGGCTTTTGGGCAGAAGCAGAAGCTGTGAAAAAAGCTAAAATTCAGCTTTTTTCAGAAGCTGCCTCATAGGTGCTTCTTAGAAAAGTACTTCTAAGAAGTTGTTTCAGAGAAAAACACTTAACTTACTTTGAAAACATTTTTTAAAAAAAGTGCTTCCCCAAAATTAAAAAAAAACACTTTTTTTAAAAGACCATCCAAACAAGCTCTTAGCCTACTTTGAACTTATGCTCTTTATTTATTCTCTACTGACTTAATCCTAATGAAAGAATCAATGATAGTTTTTTCAACTTGAGAAAAGTTGATAGTGACTAAAACCTTGAACTCCGTTCTATGATTCAATGAAAACACACAAAGGAAACACACCTATTGGCAGTGACTAGTGGAAACACACTTAATCTGTACGAGAAACACAAAACCTACTTGGACTACATTGCTTTAGCTCCAAGCTTGTGTTGGTAAGATGAATCCGTCAATACATCTCTTGGATTGCTGATGTGGACTTGATAGACGGCTATTCCTTCATCATTTTTTCCTTTTGGATTGTTGAGGTGTATTTGATGAACTCCATCTTTCCTTAGGAGCTAAGTGATGGCCCTTAGGGATTTGGGCTGGTTGGTGATGTCGTACAATAGTGATTTTAAATGTACTGCCCAGCGTCATTAGGGTAGCTAGATTTCTATTGTTGATCTTCTAGATTCAACAGCTTTGGCCCTAAGCAAGCAAGTTGGTTTCTTCATGTAGTTAGGTCCATTGAGCACTTATTGCTTGTTAGAAGTAATCTGGTTGGCGTATTTTTTGATGAACTATTAGTTTCTTGGATGAGTTATTTGGTGGAAATTGAGAACTGAAGTAGTTCTAAACCTATTTAGTGGTAGATTGGGTATTTTTGGCAAGATGACTTTCTTGTGGAGCAGTGCAATTTTCCTACCATTTCTTGAAAGAAAAGTTAGAGATAAACGAGATTTACAAAAGCTGTCTAATTTTAAGGGATAAGTCCCACCTTACTTAGAACTCGGAGGATTCTGTTTGTCTCATAGTCACCGTTCTAGGTATTTGGATGGTCCACTTATGGGTTCCATTTAGATTGGTCTCATGAACCATCCTACGTAATTGATCAGCTGTAAGATTTTCTGATCCTTTAATATGTACCATAAATTGTCTTTTTATGATAGAAAAATATTATATTATGATAATCAATTATGGGTGTAAACTTAGTGGCTGATGTGTAAATGCTTCGATTTGGAATAAGGTTGCGTACATAGTGTAAAAGATCTAGTATGAGTTAATCCTTCCAATTTCTTAATCATCTTTAAGATGTTTGTGAAGATGTTATATACTATTGTCCTTGTCAGATAAGGACATCTAAGGATTCTTTTCTTTTCCATTTTTCTTTAAATCATGCTTGCTGGCACTAACTAAAGAAAAGACTAGGATTTTCCACGTGTTGTGGATGCTTTGGTTGTAATCTACGTCTAGGATAAGATCTAAAATTATTATTCATTTTTCTTTTTGAATAAGTCTTTTCTATAAGACTAGGCTATTTTGTATATTGTGTGGTGTATCTGTATTTCTTTCTAGATTTTCTTGATGTTTCAAAGGTAAGGCTAAAGAGATTTTTAATATATTGTAGGTATGGAATACTTGGTTTGTGTTGCAAATCTCATTTGATGGTTAGCAACATATTTCCGTAAAGTGTAAGCTACTTGGTGCTTATCTAAAGACATGGACTTTATAATGATAGTTTGAAATTCATCTGTTTTATTTTATCAAGCTTTCATTGCCTGGAGTTTCTTTTCTAAAAATTCTAGTCTCCATCTGGAAAGAAACACTTTTTTGCCGTTTTTAAAAAAATAAGCTCTTTGATTCTATTCTTGTCTTTCTTGTACGAGCTTCTACTTGACTAATTTCTTGGGTCATAAAAATGATCCCGTTCAAACTCTATTGGTAGATCTTTTAAAAGATATTAAACATTTCCGTTTAGCAGAATAAATTTTATTAACGAATAAGTGTAGCAACTTCTTGTTCTAAAGAAGCTATTCTTTCTAATAATTGAGCTATGATTTCTTTATCAGTAGTTTGGCAAGGTCTTTCTACTATTTATCCCTTATTTTGAAAAGTAAAATTAAATAGATCTTTGACACATTTCCTATATAAAGAAAGATTGCATTGAAAACATGTTACCCTGTGTCTAGGGACATGAAATCTAAAACACTTATCACCTCATTGTTTATGGTTTACTTTAAAAGGTTCGAAGAGATGCATACAATTATGAAATTCTTCTACTACATGATATTGATCAATAAATATTTTGGATCTGATCTAAGTTAACCAAGTTTTGACCTTGGGTTTGAACTTTGGTTCGGAGGAGTCTTATCCATCTTTAACCAAGTTTTGAACTGTTTTCTACTTTATTTGTTAATTCTAATTCTTGAACATTTAATTTTTCTATTCTAATTGTGGGATTAGGACATTCAGAGGCATAATGGCCTTTTATTCCACAAAGATAACATTTGCTTTGGCGTTTCCTTGGCTTTTTATGCTTTGGTCTATTTCTTTTATGTCTTGTCCTACCATGATCAACTACCATATTTTGATAAGTTTTGTAATTAAGGTTCCAATAATTAAAGAATTCTCTTAAATTTCTAATAAAATTTGTAATACTAACATCATCTATAGTTTGACTAACTTCTCCATTATTCTGCTTGGGTATTGTTTCAATTATTTCTAAAGGACCTGGTTTTGCTTGTCCTTTACTAGATGATGGGAATTCAGAAGATGTTAATGTAACTACTGGTTCTTCTTTTGTATTACTACTAGATTCAATAATATCATCTTTAACTACTACGTTCCTTATCATCTCATCAAGATGAATTTCATCTAATTGTCTAATAATTCCTGTCTCATCTTTCTTTAGGTCATTTTCTTGAGCTGCTATATTATCTTTTTCAGCTGCTACTTCTATAGCAGGTTTTGAGTATAGAATTCTTCTAGGATAGTTAGAATATGGGTATTTAATTGCTATTAAGAATCTTACTTCTGTAATATCATCCGGTAAAATTTCAAAATCTATTGTCCAATCATATTTAGGATAAAAACAATCAATTAATTGCTGAACAGTTCTCATAACTGACAGGCTAATAATATCAAATTTATCTTTAGTATTTACTGAAAAAAAGAAATTGTTCAAATTTCCTATATTATTATTTATTTTTAAAGGGGTTTCTAGTTGTTTCATAGTATTTTATTTTAACAATTACATCCTCATCCTAATATTTTTTCTTTCATTATGTAATTTTGCTGTTAAAACTTATTCTTTAATGAGGGAATTCTAGTCTAATTTTTAGTTTTTAACTCCAAATAAATTTCCTAAAGATCCTTCTACATTATTCTTTTTGGAGAAATTTCTTTGGAAATCTTAATCTATATTATGGTGGTTGAGCTAATTCCTCTTTGATTCATACCGCATAAGGAGATATAGGTTTTCTTTGTTTTGATGTTTGTAGACTAACATGAATATTTTTCATATGTCAAAGTTCCTTCCTGAGAATCTTTTGATTTATCTAAATTCCTTTTGATATACTCTAAATTGGATAAAATTATTTCTAATTTTGTAGGATTTTATTTTCTTAAAGATAACTTCTATTTGTTTTAATAACCTTTCTTCAGTTAATATTAATCTATCTTCCATTGATACATATCCTCCAAGAAGTTGTGTAAGAGGATCCCTTTAGGTGGTAGAGAAGTTGCCGGACCAGGCCGGGCCTCCCTAAGAGCCTTGTAAATCTTGTGTTCTTTAATATGGACTATATACCAAGCGGAATACTTAGCTTTTCTAAAGTAAAACGTATTCTATTGAATAATATAATTAAACAAATTAAACAAGATTATTCTACTGAATAAGATAATATATGACATAATTTGATGATTTATAAGTTAAATAAAGATTTGGCTATTACTTAATAACTTTACTTGAAAAATGTTGAATCTACTTGAAATCCTTACTGAGGCAAGATTTTCCTGTATATACAGGATCCACCTCTAATTATAGCAAACATGGAAAGATATGTAAATATCACTAATATAACTACTACTTTCATGTAGGAATTTGCTAATTGCAAATATGCACAATTTTTCCGTAGGAATAATTTACTGCCTTCTGTAAGAATTAACTAAGTAAAATTGACTAAATAAAATTACTGTCTGGATTTTGACGGAGTTAACATAAAATAAAAGTGATTACCTTACCAATAGGTGTCTGGGGATACTACCAAGATCTAAATAAATAAAATGAGTTTTAATGAAGAGAAATCTTTCTCTCTAAGTGACCTCCTTATATACTTAAGTTTGTCCAAAATTCAGCTCCTATAATCATCTTTCATAAGCCTTTCCATGTTCACCTCCTAAGAATTATTGACCAAGACTGTCTGACACCACTATTTTCCCACTCTTCCCCATCCTAGGATACTTTACTTGGATGTTGCAAGTCATAATTAATAAGTCAAAAAGATAACCGTGAAGTATTTATCCAAATAACCTTGAATAAATTATTACAAGCCTCATCCAGTCTAACTCGGAATTCCTATAACGATCATTTGATACCTGTTTTCCTTTTACCCATTCCTCGGGATGGGAGTTAACAGCATGAAGAGCTTAATTAAATAAAATACTCAGGAGCTACCAAGGCTCTGAGGAGCCGATCATGGTAAACTTAAGATAATTTAGAGAAGCGACTTACATGAAGAATTTTTCTTCAGCAAACCTTACCTCATTTTCTTCATGGATCAAGGAGTAAACCCCAGAGAGGGTTTACCCCTAAATCTCTAGGGTTTACTCCTTGAAGGGTCATTACCTGAATTGTAAACTCAGGCTCTAATACCAAAGGGGGGACGGCTCAAGGTAGTGTGAGAACTACGGTGAGTTAGATCAGAGGAGCGAAGCGTAGAGTTACTGAAAACAAACTTTGTATTTACTCAAAGGAGGGTAGGCAACTTCTGCCTCATTACATTGACAAAGGCTCTTTATATAGACAAGAAGGAGACCTTTATGGACTTTTTACAAACATGCTGACTCATACAAATACTCATGGAGAATTCTAGTGACTCACCATGCTTGATGTGACTCCAAGACAAGGGAATAATGGGAAAAATGATAAATAGTGGGCATCTTAGCCTACTTTGAACTTATGCTCTTTATTTATTCTCTACTGACTTAATCGTAATGAAGGAATCAAAGACAATTTTTTCAACTTGAGAAAAGCGGATAGTGACTAAAACCTTGAACGCCGTTCTATGATTCAATGAAAACACACAAAGGAAACACACCTATTGGCAGCGACTAGAGGAAACACACTTAATCTGTACGAGAAACACAAAACCTACTTGGACTACATTGCTTTAGCTCCAAGCTTGTGTTGGTAAGATGAATCCGTCAATACATCTCTTGGATTGCTGATGTGGACTTGATGGACGATTATTCCTCCATCGTTTTTTTCCTTTTGGATTGTTGAGGTGTATTTGATGAACTCCATCTTTCCTCAGGAGCTAAGCGATGGCCCTTAGGGATTTGGGCTGGTTGGTGATGTCGTACAATAGTGATTTTTTTAAATGTACTGCCCAGCTTCATTAGGGTAGCTAGACTTCTATTGCTGATCTTCTAGATTCAACAGCTTTGGCCCTAAGCAAGCAAGTTGGTTTCTTCATGTAGTTAGGTCCATTGAGCACTTATTGCTTGTTAGAAGTAATCTGGCTGTCGTATTTTTTGATGAACTGTTAGTTTCTTGGATGAGTTATTTGGTGGAGATTCAGAACTGAAGTAGTTCTAAACCTATTTAGTGGTAGAATGGGTATTTTTAGAACTTGGAGAATCCTATTTGTCTCATAGTCCCCGTTCTAGGTATTCGGATGGTCAACTTATGGGTTCCATTTAGAAAGGTTTCATGAACCATCCTACTTAATTGATCAGCTATAAGATTTTCTGATCCTTTAATATGTACCATAAATTGTTTTTTTATGATAGAAAAATATTATATTATGATAATCAATTTTGAGTGTAAACTCAGTGGCTGTGCTAGTCACAAGTGTCTGATATGTACCACTGGTATAACGGCTTATCTGTTCCTTTTTTATTATGTTTTCTTTAGTTATTCTAAACTTTAGGACAACTCCCCATTCTTCTATTCTACCATCTGATTCTATAATCAGATAAGCATGAGTGCGTGACAGTTGTAATGGTTTAATCCTTCGAGCAATCTCTCTTTTTTTTTTTTTTGGATTAATTTATATCTTCTTGGTTGAACCTCCTTTTACCTGTCTGCTTAGTTTTCATATAGGGGGGCCCAGCTAACTGACTGAGATTTGGGATAAAATTTCTAGCATAATTTAACTTTCCTAAGAATGATCTTATCTGTGTTAACCCTTCAAGTTTGTCAGGCATTTCTAAGATACTAGTGGATATGTGCTTTTGTCACTCTATTTCTCCTTGTCCTATTATAACCCCTAGGAATTCTATCCTTCTACATCCTAATTTCATTTTTTTTCCTAATAATACTAATTTATTCTGTTGACATAAACCAAAGAAAAGAATTAGATGCCCAATATGTTTAAGAATAGTTTGGCTAAAGACTAGTATGGCTATAAAAGGGTGGGATCTAAATATTGTATCCATTTTTTGCTGGAATATTTGTGGAGCATTTTTTAAACCAAATGACATCACTTTCCATTTGTAATGTCCATTATGGGTTATAAATGCTGTCCGCTTTTTACTTTCTTCAATCATACGTACTTTCCAGAATCCACTCTTTAAATCAAATTTACTATAGACATAAGTATGTTTTATATTTTGCAATAATATTTCTTTACTAGGGAGAGGGTGTTTATCCCATTCTGTATTATCATTGAGCATTTTGTAATTAAATACCATTCGGCTCTTTCCTCTGACAATCTCACTATGTTTTATTTACTATAAAAGCGTTGGTCCTATGAGGACTCTGGGTTTCAGCTATGACATCTAATTGCTTAAGTTCTTTGATATGCATATGAAACTCAGCTTGCTCATAAGGAGTAGCCTTCACTATTGGACAAGTAATTCTTAGTTCTGGATTTATAATTTCTAGCTTACATACTTCTTTTGTTCTATCTAAATGTATAGTAGGATTTTCTCCATTAGCACCATCTTGTTTAAATTGAAGTAGATATGGTTCTAGTTTAACCTTTAGAGGTGCTAATTCAAGAAAATCTATCTGCATTTCACATTGTTCTTCAAAATTTTCTTCATACATTTCTTAGGCCTTGGCCTAGTATATGGAGTTGTCGTAATCAAATCTGCTTTCTTGAAAAGAATTACTAAATTTCCTTAAATAACCAGGCCTCCAGACTAATGTCTAATAAAACTCATTCCTAAGATAAATTGTGTTGCCTTTTCCTTATTAAAAGGCTTAAGCCAAGTAAAAGGAAGTGTGCACAGTTGGTTATTTATTTCTTTTTAAAAGTGTTAACAATGGAATTATTACTAACTCGAGATGGCATATCTAAAGAACATTTACATATGTATATGGGAATATGTATTTTTGCTGTAAATACGGTGTGATATATTGTAGTAGACATGTTTTGAGTAATTTGTTTCTCATGTGATGTTATTTCATATTTTTTATTTGAAAAGGGAGTTTTGGTTTAACTTATCCCCTTTCCATTTCATTCATTTTTTTTTAATGCACACTCTTTTTCTTCCAAATTTTTTGGATTATCTTTATCTTTTCAATTGCATAGTTTTGGATATATATTTTTTATCTTTATAAATTTATTTTTATTTTTAAATAGTGATTTTGTGATTTTAAATATTCTATTTTACCATAGGTTAAATTTTAATGACTTAAATGGAAGTTATATTTTTCTAAAACCAATATGATTCATAGTATTTAAACACTTTTAAAAAGAGCTTGTTTTATTAAAAGAATTTTCATCTTTCAAAAATCAAGTTATATTTATTAAATGGAAATTCTCTAATATTTGGAGACTTGACATCTGTATCTGTCCTGGCAACACTCAATCTTTTGGTTGCGGAAACAATTGATTTAAAACCTTTAGATTAAGTTTGGGCTTGGCCTTGTTTTACTGCAGCGCTTGATTGTTCGCTGAGTATGTTTTGCATAATCTAGGCAGTTTGCATGTTTTTTGAAGGATTGATTTGTTGATATTATGTCTGAGTTAGATTTTCTATTCAAGGTTATTTGGTGGTTCAGTTTGTCTTGCTGAAGAAATCAGACATTGGCGGTGGCCAATTGCTAGTGATTGGATGAGCTTGGAGATTAGTTCTTCTATTAATACTTTATTTGTTTATTTATTTATTTTTTTCTTCTAGAATCTAGATGGCTCTAGGTTGATAGTATTTACCTTGTTTGGTTTGATAAGTTGTCTTTTGATCCATGTGCTTAAGTAATATATAGTCTTTAGGAAACTTATAGGCCAGATATCTTCTGGGTTAAAGTTGTGGTGATTTGGTTTTTCACGGCAAATTGAGTGGTAGCGATTTGGTTTTCAGGGTAAATTGGCAACTGGGTAGATTATGTAAAATTTAAATTTATAGTGCTTGGTACTTGGTTTGCTTGAAGGCCATCATGCCAGTTTTCACCACAATCCGTGTTTGTGTTTTGGTCTATTATGTTAATATTTTTTTACCTTGAGTTTGTTTAGGTAATGATAGTAGCTGACAGGTGGTCTGCCAATTGTGCTGATGATTTGGGTAATTGGACTGTTTTAGAGAATTGATGATAAATCATCATTATTGATGTTTATTGTATAACTCAGTGGTACTCATGAAAAATTGTTTCCTGTATAACTCAGTGTTACTCATGAAGAATGGCTGTAGCTTTGAGGAGCGTTTAGATGACGTTGTGATCATGCCCTGTTGTTTTTCGCAATGAGGAATCCATGGGCAGTAACTATTGAAGGATGTTTGCTTTGATAGTATTTCTCTTATTTGGTTTGATCAATATTCCTTATTGCTGAAGTGTGCTTAATTGATTAATTGTCTTCAAGTAAGGTACATCCCGTAGCTTGGATTCTAGTGACTTCTATTTGGTGTCCAGAAGATCTGATTAGGGACTTGGGCTTTTCAAAAGGGGGCTCTAAATTACTTTATAGTTGAAATTATTCTGATTACTTTTTATATATTGCGTTAGTTGAATGTATGCGTGTGGTGGTTAGTCTTGTAGTATAAAATTATCAATCGGTGGATCAAGGAAAATTGTAAATTCATTATATGTTTGGCACTTGGATTGCTGATATAAAGGTTTCATGTCATCGGGCAAATTTATTTCACCACCATTTTTTGTTGTGTTTGATCTTTGTTTGTGGTTTTGAACTTCAAGTTTGTCATTACCACAAAACTAGATTTGAGTGCAGAAAGCTGTTTTTGTATTTTGATCTTTTTATTTTTGATTCTTTTGAACTTCAGGTGTAGCTACCAATGAGGCAGTGGTCTGTTTGCGAAACCTGTGCCTTTTGGAATTCCGTTGTTCTGGGAATTAGAGTCTACTAAAGCAGCGGTATTCTTATCGGTAGAATTTAGTTTCTTCTAGCTGATTGTTTGAATTATTTTTAAACATTGATTTTCTTGTTTCTTGGAAATGAGGATTGTTGACAATTGCAGTTTCCTTTGATATTGGATATGTGGCTTGCCAATTGTTTTTTATTCGTTTTCTCTTTCATTTAGCCTTCTCATATGGTGTATTTGTGCTGTTATTTGTAGGGTGCATTGGTGGTTGGAGTAAATTTCAGTACCTCCATGGTTTGGAGGGAAATCATTGTTGGATGTTGATGGGTTGGAGGAGTACTTTTATTTCTTTTGGTCATTAATTCATTTATTAGTTTTTTCAATCAAGTCTTTTTCGTAGATAGACTTATTTTATTCAAGAAGTCCAGAATCATTGGTTGGTGTTATATTTGGGTTTATGTCTATGATTTGAATAATTGCCTTCGCTTCATTGTAGGGTGTTGCTTTGTGGATGATCTTAAATGGAAAGGGCGTCCCATATTACTGTGAACATATGTATGAAATGAGATGTTTATTTTGTCTGTCCATGTATTTGACATATTTCGCTTTTGTAATGATCTGGGATGTTGTCTACTTGGTTCGTGTAGGTTGCAAACAAGTGATTTGTCTAGTATGCTAATCTAGAAATGGAGAGGTTTCAGTGTTAGGAAAACAGTGAAACAACTTAAGTGACACTTGTATTTTTCAGTTCCCTTGTATTATGTTCACTTTGCTAATGATTGGTGAAAATTTGCTTTGCTTTGTAAATTTGTTTGCTTCAGTTAGCAGATGTGTCAACCAATAGGACACTCATCTGTGGATTGTTATTATAATGATCTTTCTGGATTTTTTTGAAATTTAGTTTTGTAGTTACTAATAATGAAGAAATCAGCTCTTGGAACTTGTGCTCTTCTTAGAATTTGGTGGTTCTCATCTCTGGAACTTAATGTTTTCAACGTTTGAACTTCTTTCCTGTTTCTACGAAATGAGAATTGTCTTGAGGGTGGAAGCCCTGGATTTGCAATGGGATAATTGTCTTTTGACTTTGAACTCCACCAATTGTCCTTTTATTTACCTTGTGCTATTTCTGTTGTTAATTGGGGACCCTTTAATGGGTGGTAGCCATCTTCAATGTCATTTTTTTTGTAGTGGACATTGGCTTCTGATGGAATATTGTTGTGGATTTTCCCCTTCTTCATTTATTAATTCCTTTCTTTTATTATATCTCAATACACTGATTTACTTTTTGTAGTCTGGAAATTCTGTTTGGTGTTCTATCTTGTAATTATTTTGAAATTTTTAATCTGATCAATTGGTTTTGTTTTATTGTTCTTAAAAAAATTTTGAAACTTGGTTTGTATGCTGTTGCTTCAGGGATGATTTTTGATAGGATAGAGGCCTCTACTGCAAAGTGCATTGATTTATTGGGTTATTGGTCTGGATGTATTTGACAATATGATATTTTTTTCAGCTGATGATGATTTTGGATGATGATGATGATTACCACAGCCTTTAGTTTATCCTTAGGTTTCTTTTTTTCTTTTTTTTAATAAATTGCTAATGGACATGGTTCAAAGTAGCTGTTTCCTTTTGGTCAGTGTGAGAGCTCTGTGGCTCTTATGTGATGGAAATTTGAGAATGTAAGGTTAGGAGCATTTTGGTATTTGTGCTCAACAATCTTGCTCTTCTCAATGATTTAGTTCCTACTTTGAGTTGAGGGAAATAACTCAATGCTTTTTTTCTTCTTTTTGGTCATCGTGTGCTTGCTGTGGGACTTATCCATCTGCGCAGATAGTAAGATATGGCAACTACTTTTGTTTTATGTCATCATATAATATCAAAGTTTACTAGTGTTTTCCCTTGAGCTGATAGCACTAAATATCTGTTGTTGTTTTGTTAAAAATCATTACTTTCACGTTGTGTGTTTTGTTTGACCCTGATTTTATCTAACCATGGGTCCCAGTGAATTATTGCTGTAAGTTGGCGGTGGGATTGGTTCTACCTCGAATCCGCAGTATTTTCTTGTTTATTCAAGCCTTTCAAAGTTGTTCTGGTGTAGTCCTGTTATAAGGAATTGGTTCTTTCTTGAGATTTGCATGATGCAGTGGAATGTAAGAGAGGTACCGCATATACTGATTACTCTGGTAAATTATATTCAAGGTTTTCAATCTACTTTTGGATTTCCAAGGTCCCCATAGTCATATGCAATACTAAGCTTTTGATTCTTCAAGGAATTATTACTTTCTTAAGATTCTAATGGTGCAATGAAGTGGAGGCACTCTTGAATTCCAAGACATGGTGCAGTATTAGCAAGCTTACAATTTTCTTGCAAGGGGGTTTCTTGATCACTTCGAAATTTAACTAGATCTGATTTCTATCTGATATATTGACACTCTCAGAAGCTGTGAATATGCTTATGTGCAATTTTCTTTGCAAGATAAATTATCAATGGGCTATTTTTTGGAAAATTCAAATTCATCAGATGCTGTACCAAAATCTGGGGCTTGTTAGTTGTGGACCTTGGTATCTTCCGAAGGGATTTCTTCTTATTTGTAGAACTTAGTACTTTCCCACTGCTTGTTTTTATTAAACTGAAAATTTTGATTTTCCTATCGTTAGGAATCAAGAATTGTTGACAATGGTGGCACACTCGATATGTCGCTTGTAAGTTGGGTTGTTTTTATTAAGCAGAGCGCCGGCTTGGACGAGTCATAATGAGTCTTCATAATTTTTCATCGATGTTTCATGATTATGTCAGCACAAGGGGGTAGTCTGGTGCATTAATTTCTGTTGGGCGGCTCTGTGTCTGTTGCGCTCAACTGATGGTGGTTATGGGATGTTTCACTGATATAGGGAACTTTAGAAGGCCCTGACCAGGAACCTATATTTTTGGAAGGGGGGTTTTTGCACCACTTTAAACTTGAGCTAGTTATGTTTCATGTTGGCTATATTAGCTTGTTTGATTTTGTTTGGTTTGTTGTTGGTATTTGTAACTTCAGGCTTGTAGCTGTGACCAAATAGTGATATTTTTAATATCACAACTGCTATTGTGGTTTTTTCTAGAGCCCTGCCTTGTCCTCCCATGGTAATTTGTCTTTTTTCTTTTTGGTTTTTCCGTATAATTATGAGTACAAAGTTTAAACAAACAACTAAAATTGAGTAGGAAGTTTTTATCAAACCCCTTATAATGTTTAATATCTATTAATAATTTAAAAAAATAACAAATTATTTTTTTAATATTATATGTTTATTTTAGTATTATTTTTTAACAAACAATGGATATAATCTTTGATTTGCAAATTGAGAAAACTTAAATCGAAATGTGTATATATATATATATGTACATATAAGTTAATTTTTATCTGGGTTGGTGGGGCAAAGTAAAACTAAAACCGCATGCACTCACAAAAACTCCTTGTTTGGCCCCCATACCCCGTTCTTCAACAAAGGAAAGCTGCCTTGAAATGGATCAGCTCTGGTTTTGCCAGCCCTATTTGTATTTCTGAAGTATTTAGCTTAATATGTTATTTATGTGGTTGTTTTTATAGGGTTCAATGGTTGGAGCCATCTTCAGGGTTGTTATGGTCTAGTTTGTAACTTCACTGTTTACGTTTTTTGCAACACCTATTATAGTATGTTATTTAATATGTTATTTATGTGGATTTTTTATAGGATTCAATGGTTGGGGGTCATCTTCAGGATTGTACCCTCATTGTTCTTTACTGAATTGGGAACTTTTTAATTCATTGTTTACCCTTTCTGAAGCACTTATTATAGTATGTCGTTTAATATGTTATTTATGTGGATTTTTTATAGGGTTCAATGGTTGGAGACTTGGAGTCATCTTCATGGTTGTACCCTCATTGTTCTTTACTGAATTTGGAATTTTGTGATTCATTGTTTACGCTTTCTGAAGCACTTATTATAGTATGTCGTTTAATATGTTATTTATGTGGATTTTTTATAGGGTTCAATGGTTGGAGCCATCTTTAGGGTCGTACCCTCATTGTTCTTTATGAATTTGGAAATTTTCATGTAGCATGATGTGGCTTTAGGATGATTTTAGATGGTGAGAGTGCTAATCTGCTCTGCATATTTATCAAATGGTATATTTTTAAAATTTTTTAATCTGTTGAATTTGAAATAATTCTATTTGGTGAACTGATTTTCTTGGTGATGAAGGCAGTTGGCAGGTAATCTGTCTGTGTTGTGATTGGTTATTGGAAAGTTATAGAGAATTGATGGTAAACCATCGTCGTTGATGCACCCTTTATTCTAGTTCCTACTGCTTTTTCACTTAATCATCTATGTGAAAACAGTTAGTCAAAATGATTAATTTAACTGAAACTTGAATTATTAGTTCTTATCAATGATTGAAGTAATGAAAGAAACGGATTTAAACTCAAAAGTCTTAAATGAAAGAAACAGAATTCAGAAGTCTCTGAGTATAGTATGGTAGAAAGAACTTTATACAGTAAAATGTTACTTGTGAAAAATGGCTTTTGCTTTGAAGAGCTTCTTGATGACTGTCTATATATATATAGTAATCGAATTTTTATGATCATGCTTGTAGGTTTGATTTGATGAGGATGACTGTGGGTGTTAACTATTGAAGGGGCCCTATTTTGGTGTCTTTCGTATTTAGTTTGATTAATAGTATTTTTTTTTTACCCATCTGTTTTATTGGTAATAGTCTTACTGTAGGGTGCACTTGATGTTTCACTGGGTGAAAATGTGTGGTGATTCAGCTTTGTTGGGTAAACTTTTTGACTTGTTTGATCAGGAAAATTGGAAATTTGTTTTGTTTTATATCTGGTGATGGGCTTGCTGGTAAGAAGTATTTATGTCAGTATGCAGGATTATTTCGCATTCTGGTTTGTTTGTAATTTAGTGTTCTACTTACCACTATAAGTGAAACTAGATTTTATTGCAGAAAGTTATTCTTGTATTTTGATCTATTTATATTTTGTATTTTTGAACTTCAGGTGGTGAGAGCTTGTGTCAGTAAGGTTCTGTTTATGTTGTTTTTTGTTTGGTTTGTTCATGTTTGGAGTTATTTATTATGATGATGATGATGATGATGATGCATCAAGTATTTTGGCTCGAAGTCTATTCTTATTATCAAGAATTTTGGCTGAATAGACTTCGTTTATTATAGAAATCCAGAATCATTGGTTGGTTCTGTATTGTAGTTGATATCTAGATTTGAACTATTTCCTTTGGCTTCTTTGTAGAGTGTTGCTCCGTGGAGATGATCCAAAGCTGGAAGTGAGTCCCATACTACTTAATATTGTTGGGTCCAGCCCATTTGGTGGGTTGGAATAAAGCTGGGCTCAGCCCAAGCCATATTGAAAAAAAAAAAAAAATTCACTATGCCAATGAAGAGAGAGAAGAGAAGTGTGGGAAGAAGATCATCAGTGAAGTGAAGTGTGGGAAAAGCCAAGAGAGGAAGAAGGAAAAGTGTGAGCTAGGGCAAGACGATCGGACGGCGATTCGGCGCTGGATCTCACTCAAATTCGGGGGTGAAGAATCTTTGCAAGAAGCTCTTCCTATTGATTAGGTTTGATCTTTCTTTTGATTCCTATTTGGTGTGTTATCCATCGATTGATGATGATGATGATGATACTTCATGTTTGTTGATGCCATTGGGCATGTATGCCTCTAGTTTAATCTAGAGAAGCATTTGTAATCCTTCATTGGCGTAGTGAAAACGATTTGAAGTGGCTCTAAGGAGTCCCGTGGTTTTTCCCTCGATTTGAAAGGTTTTCCACGCTAAATCGTGTCTTGTTTGTTGGTTTTTGACAATTTTATTGTGTCAATTAGATCCCAAAAGATTGTACTCAAAAGGGGGAGGTTTGAGCTTCAAAATTCAGAAAACAAGCTCAACACGCCCGTGCTTAATTTTGCACGCCCGTGCTCAGGGTAGTGAGACCGTGTTGCAAGCCGTGAAGATTGCAGGTTTTCTGAATTTTTCGACTGCTACAGTGCTTTGCTACAGCAATAATGCTATAGTGCTTTGCTACAGTATGTGCTACAGTGATCCTGCTGCAGTAGCGGACGAACCCAGCAAAGTAACACGCCCGTGCTTCAATCCGTGCAGATTGCAGGCTTTGCATTTTTTGGGTGCTACAGTGCAAGCGCTACCGTGCAACCGCTACAGTCGCTACAGTATTTTAGGGAAAATTATTGTTTGGTCCCCGGTTCCTCCCCAACAAATATGAACTGAGGTATATGGTCTGTTTGTTGGCGCATTTGACATGTTTATGTTTTCTTAACTATGTAGGGTGCTTGCTGTGTCATGTTAGGTTGCATCTATTATTGCTGATAATTTGCTTTGCTTCATCAATTTTTTGCTTCACTTAGGATGTGCAGTAAACTATGGGAAATCATAACCTATCACTGTTATAAGAATGATCTTTCTTATTAGGGAGAATTTGGAAGTAACTGATTGCTCTTATAGGGAGAATCTGGAAGTAATTGTTTGTGGTCCGTCAGAGTATGGGTTTATCTTTTCATATTTGACACAAACATAATTTTACTGTTAGCTTCCTGTATATCAACTTTTTCGGTGATGTTAGCAAGGTGTTAGGTGTTGTCTTGTGGATTTTTGCTCTCACGGGTTTCCTATGACCTGACAAAATCTGCTTGCACGACAACTAGCTGTCTTGTTTTTTGATACATTTGCTGTTGTTTTGTATGCCTCTACTAGTACGGCTTCTTTGTTATGAAAATTTTCCCTTGGTACAGTCTGAAACTAGATGGTCTGTGCTTCCACATGTAAAACAATTTCATGTTTTTCTCTATTTAAGTAAGGTTTTCATGAACTGCTTCGCTTTAAATAGTATTTCTTATTATAATGCATTCTTATGCTGTTTCTTTTCTACTTTATCATAATGTTGGGGGTAAAGATATTTACGTAAAAACTATATTCTCTTTTAAGTTGTCTGGTTATTTGTATCTTGGTACATTTTTTGACTAATTGGTCTACTATAAACTTGATTTTTAGGGGCTTTTTGGTTCGCAGTAATGTGAAAATATTACCGGAAATCTGGTGGTAATATATTTGGATTACCATGCTTGGTACTGTGGCAGTGGTAATGTTAATAGCAATGTGAGATTACCAACAGTGTAATATTACCAATAAAATGGTAATTTGATTACCATCAAAATAGTTGTCTATCCAGATTACCAGATTGGTGGTAATCTGTAATATATTTTTTTTCATTTATACCCCTACTCATTTAATCTAATTCTTTATTATATTCATTATCTAAACTTTAATTTTTATTCTTCTGTTGGCTGATATCATCCAAGCTGTCACCATCCTTGTCGCATCACCTCCGTGGTGTCGCTCTGCCATATGTATTAGTTATATGTAAGACCATTCTTAATCTTTTTTGCAATATCAAATGGCATTTTGTTCTATTTTTATTTAGATATTTATAACATAAAACATAACATATATATATGATATTTAAATTAAATATTTAATATTTCAGAGTTGGGGCGGAATGGGGATGATATTCTCCGGCCCTGGCCTCGAGCAACAAAAACAATTCTGGACCCTGGCCACGACGGGGCGGGGAATTGGGTTCCTCATCGGGGCTGGACTCATTGGCATCCCTATTAAATGCATTTTTTATGTAGTTTATAATGATATATTGTTCTTTATGAAATTAATTATATATAGAGATTAGCATTCAAACCAACAGATGTTGAAATTAAATTAAATTTGCTCAAAATTTTAAATACAAAGGTATTTAAAAAATGTGAAATAAATAATTTTTGATATTATAATTTAATTATTTATTTATTTAAATACTTTAAATTAAATTTTTTAAAATTTTATATATAGGGGTATTTGGGTAAATTTGACATATTATTCAGGTGATTATTATGACTAATCAAACATGGTAATGAAAGATTACTAGTAATCTAAGTTCTCAAGCAAATATAGTAATCTTACATTATCACAACATTTTCGGACATATAACATTCTCGACCTCATTATCACAGTAATCTCATTATCGTCGTAATATATCATTAATGCGAACCAAACGGCCCATTAGGGCTATCTTGTTGGGGTAATGTAGGCGTTTCATTTTTTTTTTTATGAATTATTTTTCCTAAAGGATCTGGTTGTTTTAGGAATGATTTTTCTCCTGTTGTTTTGTCATAAAACATTATGGCAAAGTGCTATAGTACATAAAATATTGAAGAAAGGGTTTAATATAAATCCATTGTCCAATTTGTAGTTGTTCTAGTTTTCTAATGGCTTCTATTTGTTGATTTTATCGTAAACATTTGGCTGATATCATAGCAATAATAATTGTATTTTATTCGTAAAATTATAAGGATTTGGTCCTAACGCTAAATCTTGAGCGAAGTGTGCTGGAAAGTTGGCTTTATATGCTTCCTATGCGACTCTTGCTGTTTTTCCTAGAAAGTTTTCTAAATAATTATACATTTATGTTGCTGTTTTTTCCACCTCTAGTTCATCAAATTTTTTCATCACTAAATGATGCTATATTTCTATGACAGTAGGCCATTTCTGCGGATCATGATTTGCTAAATTTAAAATTCTACCATCGTCAATTAATAACTTTCTGTCTATTGTTTATAATTGCATATGTTTTCCCCTATAGGTCTAATGTCATTTCTTTCTTTGCCGTATTCGTTATACATAGGTCGAGATGGTTGACTAGGTGAATGTCTAATACCTCCATATAATGATGGTGGTACAGTTGTTTTAGAGGATTCAACGTTTTCTACTAGCTCTATAGCTTCTTTTTCTTTTTTCTTCTAAATTATATTTAATTACAATATTACTAATAAATCATAACCTAAAGTGTCTGTTTCTAATATGTCCTTTTCCTACCATTTTGTTTTCAAGCCTTAATATTTCATTTTTAAGTAATTCTATACCTTTCCCTATTATTATTGTATTTTCTGGTAACCTATTCATCTTGTTCTGATTCAAGGTTGGGATCACTAATTGTTCTTTGTTGGTAAGTAGTAAATCTTAAACTATAAGAATTATCAAGGTTTTTATATATCGTACTTTGTTTTGCGACAATGTATGAAGTAGTATTATTATTGTTTAGATTTTTGCTTACATTCCGGTCTAAACCTGCTGACTCTCTAGAATCTATAGACATTGGTTTTATCAGTTTTGCTCCTTTGCTTCAGATTCCTTTTATTACTTCATCAATACTTAATTAGTTTATATTTAGTAGTACTATTGTCTGTTAGTTTTTCTAAAAATCCTATATTAATTAGTAAATTACTCATTTTGATTAAGTCTTCATGCTCTTTTGCTTGTAGTCCTATTTCAATTAATTCTAGAACTTTTATTCTTCTTGTAAAATCTGGGCTACAATAAATTATTGCTGGATTAGAGTTCATATCTGCTTCGATTGCTCTTATCAAAGCTCTTCTAACGACTGATTGCCATCTTTGATCTAATATTGTGACTAAGACCTTTGCTACTAAGTCTTATTCCTATGACCATTAAACCAAGATGTATTAATTTTTTACCACTTCTTTTAATTTTTTCTGAATTTTCTTTGCTTACTGGTTTTAAATTAACTGGAATTGTTGAAACAAATACTTTTTCTTCTCTATTTATTTTTAGTAACTTGGTGTTAAAATTAAAAGCTTTTGTTTGGTATAATTGTTAATTCTATTTGGTGAGTATTGTAAAGTTCCATGTCTTTATCGATATCAATATTTCTTCTAAGGTCGTGTTGTCCTTTTGTTTTAGGAATTTATTAAGAAAGGAAGGGGATAGTTATACTACTATTTTCTCTAGTTATTTTTCTACTTGTACTAACAATTGTATTACTTGTTCCTGAAAAAGATCTAAATGTATTCATATTTGATTATCTTTGAATTGTAGACTTGTCCCGAATCTATTTGTTGTGGGAGCAGTCTTTTTAAGCTTTTCTCCTAGCTTTTTAGTCTTTTATCTTATTTTATTTTCTATTCTATCTAATCTACGAAAGAGCTGTATTGTTAATTGTATTATAGTATTATTTTGCCTAACTATTTCCTTATCATGTCTAGATGTTGCTTCATAATTACTTAATCCTGTTGATGGTTCTAATATTCTCCTGGTTTCTTCTAAAGCGTTAAAATATTCTTCTAATCCGCTTCTACTAGTCATGTTAACATAATTTGTTTTTAACTCTTTTAATAAAGTTTCTATTTTCTTATAATCTATAACTGGTTGGGTAATTATTATGCTTCGAATTTCTGTTAGAATATCATTACATTGGGTTTTTACATAATCTAAATTAATATTCAAATCTCCTAAAGAATTATTGCGAATTAATAAGCTATTGTTGATATCTTTATTAATTTTTATTATGTATTTATTGAATTTTTCTAGTTTTTGCTAAACGAAATTAGAAGATCAATAATAGAGTTTAATTGTTGATTTTCACTATGCATTTCGTGCTTGAAACTTTGATCAAAGAAACAAGTATGAGAGAATTGGTTGATTATAGTCATTCTCCTTCTCTCGGTTTTTGGTATAGCTAGGTCTGCATATTCTATATCTAATTTATCCATATAGCAGTAACAGGCTTCTATGGACTTGTATTCAGTAGTTAAGCGATGTTTTTGATCTACCATTTTACGCATGTGTTTATTATATTGTTCAGGATATAGATCTTCCCGTGAATAGTTTTTTCTAACTCATTTAGTTTGTCCTACTCTATCTGTTGTTTTAAAGGAGTTCCAATCAGTATCATTAAAGAATTGAATAACATGATCTCTATACCTTAGATATTCTAAAACGTCTAAAAGCCGGAAAGCTTTTTGTTGTTTAATTTTTTCTTTTAATTTAGCTAAATGACGTCTATTTATATATTTATATAGAGGTTCTAAATGCTTATCTACTGACTTAATAGGACCTTCTAAAAGCATTTCAAAAATAAATACTATTTAAAGGGAAGTAGTTCACGAAAACCTTACTTAATTAGAGAAAAACATGTTAAAAAATTTAGTAAAAATAGAGACTATAAAAACAAGTTAAGTTGTGTTACATGTAGAAGCACAGACCAGCTAGTTAGAGACTCTACTATGAGAAAAAATTTTCATAACAAAGAAGCCCTACTAGTTGATTGTGTTAATAAAGATCTGCTCCATATTGATGAAAGTGTTTCAGATTCAAAAAGTATTTATGGTATAATTTGTTATTAACTAGCTTAAGAAAAACCACTTAAGCTCTAGATAAGTTAATAACGGTGACAGCTATTGAACTTTAATTCCCTACCTATTGAATTAGTTGTCTAAGATATTTCTGTAATATTTTACTTTATTCAGTCAGTAATATAACAACAATTGTTTTAGATGGCATTCTAGATAGATGCGGAAACAGGCCTTCCTATTATTCCACCAAAGTCACCATTCTCTTCCAACATACCCTAAAATCTAAAACTAGATTGAAGTGAAAAAATTTTGATCGGTAATCTATGGCTAAATTCAAACAAACCTACATTTGCAGTCATACTAACAAAACTCACAAACTTCCTTCACTCCAAAAATGCCAGGGCCTTTTTAAATGATCAAAATTTGAGACCAAACTCACTAGATGCCTTTTTAGACCTGTAGCATACCATGGAAATCCAAACAAGAGAGATAAAAGACCTACAAAGACAAATTTTCAAACTCAAAAATTTACAGTCTCAAGCTGTAAAAGATAAAAATATTTCTTTTAAGGTTGTGTTTGATTGCACTTTTTTTTCATGGAAAAATTTTTCACATGCTATTTTCCAGCTAAATAGATTGTTTGTTTGCCAAAATTTTTCATGGAAACTTTTTCCTCTTATGTTGTCACATGACTCTATTTTCCATTAAAACAAGAGAAAACTTTTCCTACTTCCACCATGGGAAAAGTTTTCCATAGAAAATGTAAGGGGTTATGTGAAAAACTAACATGAGAGGGCTAATTTTTTTATTTTACAAAGAAAAATTTTGATTTTCTAGCTAGAAAATAATGCCAATCAAACGGCTATTTTTTATTTTCCACGGGAAAATTTTTCATGGAAAAATTTTTTATGGAAAAATTTTCTTTTCCATTCATTTTCCATGTTGCCAATCAAACACAGCCTAAAAGTTTGGGAAGAAGAAATCAAGCAAGGATGGGAAAAGAACTAGGAAAGATTCCTTTCACAGCTAGAACCAGTGAAGCAAAAAATAATGAATCTCGTATTTGAAGGAAAGAGAGTTATATTGGGAAAAAAATGTCGGAACACTAAATCAGTTCTCCATGACAGAAGACTTTAAACATGAAGGATCGGGCTCTTCAATGATAAGCTACAAAATAGGAAAACATGAAAGCCTTAATCATTGTCCTTGCGACCAGGGTTTTTTTTTATAACATTGGCAACAGTTAATCTATCAACCTGGCGCAATCTAGATGTTGAAGGTTTTCACATCACACCAACCTTACTATTTGAGACATGCTTGTTAAAAAAACTGGTTGTTACTAGAGAAGATCAGCTAAATTTAATACACCTACCCATAAGACTCCAACAAGTTATTCGAGATTTACTTAGCCATCGTTATTCAAATATAGACTATATAGATCTTGAACTAACAAGCACTTTCCCAAACTACAGAGGCTACCCGACACAAGCTTAACACTATGTCCTCGTCAACAAAATCAGGTATGATGTACCTGGAAAAAGTGAATGGGCTACAGCCAGAATGAAGATTTATTACTTCTCCATGACTACAATTGAAAGGATGAAACAATGGAGGAGCTTTCAAACTGCTTGCAGAGACAATTGCAAAAATTCCACAACCTGATAGATGAAGAATTCAACCTAAGAATTTATAAGACTTATGAACACCGATTTCTAGAACAATCGATAAGAGGAAAAATGATTCATGACTCTCAGTTGATAGAACATTATAAACTATATAGGGCAGAATGGGCCATGATAAGAGTCGGAGATAGCTTCCTTCACCCAGATGAAGAAGATCTAGTAATTGCAGAGGCAAATGACAATGAAGAGATCTCTTTGGATGATATTGGAATGATAAATTTAGAAAATATGCTAGAGGCTTGAATTCTAGCTAAGTATGAAGTGTGTTTCCTTAATAGGATAATGTGTTTCTTTCCTATAAGTGTGCTTGCAAGTAATCCAAGAGCTTTAGTCACTATCCAATGAGAATTGGGAAAAACTTATCTTGGATTGCTTATGTGTCAAGAAAAGGAATCAGGTTCAAAATTGAGCTATAATGCCTACTACTCTAATTTAGTTTATCTTTCCATCTACTATCTCTGTACTTAAAATTTGCCTATATAAGTCAATCTTGAGTCTGAGAAGAGATATCAGCTGATTTCTAAGGAAACCCTCTCCTGCGAAATCTCTCTTGTGATAATCCTTCTCTTGTTCTAAGTTAATAACATATGAATTTCTTCATTTTACTTACTAAATTTTCTTTCCATGAGTGAGTAGTTTCCCCTTTCTAAAAGGGAAAGGGAGACCATGAGATTTTGATTCTTGCCTTGGGTAAAAGAGGCTTTGCTTAGGGGTTTCTCCAACCAGTGGTTAAGAGAGTAAGTGTTCTAATTATGTTCCTTTCCAAAGCACCTTGAATAGGTGAACTCTTTTGTCTTGAGGCCCGTAAAAGTACCCGCTACGGTAAAAGGCTATTTGGGGGAAAAAAGGGCGACGGTAGCACCAAAAACTAGAGACTAACTTAAAGTAGAGGCTTGATATGCGAATTGGAGTGCATTTAGAACAAAGAAAATCTATACTACTGGAAGACGAGAACTTAAGATTATAGGAAAAGATGGCTAGAATTGAACTCATTTTTTGTATCTTCAGTATTGAATAAGGAGTTTTTAAATTATGCTTGCAGAAATTAGTTATTTAATTGAAGAGGTTTTTAATTTAGAATTTAATTTTTGTTTTAAAATAGATTTTAATTCCTGTTCTAGCTTAATAAGATAAGAGCATTTTAAGGGGTCTACTTTCTTGGACTAGTTGTGTATGGTATGGATAACAATCTTCACCGGGATTGTAGTATTCATTGTAGATTGCTATTAACAAATTGTAATAATTTACTAATAAATGGTGGTAAATTATTATTTTTGAGACATTTTCTTCTTTATTATAGGTAATATATAAATTTCAATAACTGTTACGTATATAATTATATATATGTGGAACTGTTATTACAGCTAAGCAGAGAAGGAGCCTAGGATCTCATAGTATGTGTCTTTGGAGAAGGTATGCAATGAGATCCTTTTAGGCAATAGAGAAATGACTGGACCAAGCCTAGTCTCTATTTACCTTGTAATCTTTGCCTTTATTTTTCTTAGGCTATATACCAATTTCCCCAAATTTAAAGCTTTCATATTTTATGTTATGCTAGTTATAATGTGATTTGCAATGATATGAGAACCTAAGGCTATATAATAACTTATCCTATTAATTAATACTAACACATAATATGTAATTAGATAGATTATTATATAAAGGAATAATGGAAATTGAAAAATAATGTAAAGTAGGCTATGACCCATAATTAACCGATAAAGTTGAGATAGATTATCCTTGTAGTAGGAGCCATCTCTAATTAGTGCACAGAAAGTAGAAATTCATAATAAATTATAGTGCAGATATCAAAATAAATACACATATTATTATATAAGTTAATTTGTCAACCAATATCTTTTTCTACTATATATTTGTTATATAGATTACTATGATTGTTATAACATAAACATATATTTCTAAAACTGAAATCATTAATAAAACATCTTTTACTAGGTACTCAAGAAACTACTTTCTTTAGGTATACCATGATCATCATATTAATCTTGAAGACAAGATCTTTTTGCGTACTTTGTATGCTTCAGAGAGAAGCATGACACTACAGCCTGCAAAATCCTTTTGAATGCTCATACTTACGCTACTCTTTTCCTTTAATGGTCTCTTGCCTCAATGGGTGCTTTCTTCGCTGGTCTTTTTGCACTCTCAAGGGTTTGTAGACTTCATACATCATGTACTCTTCTTAACTTCCACATAGAGAGTTTTCTTGGAGAGCAACCCATGGTTGCTTACCATCCACCTTCATAGTATACTTTAGAGGTTTATTGCACACAAGTGGGTTTTTTGGATCTGATCCAACAAGAGAAGGGGGACTGCTCTTATATAGACATCTTACAAACGTTTGGAGGAAAAGAAAGGAAAAAAGCAAACTTCGTGGGTATAGGGGAAAGCTTTAGTGGGCACAGTTTTTCCAGCTCAAAAGAGTTGGTATTGACTAAAAGCCCATCGTATAATAAACATAACGATAGAGATAAGAAAAGATTATGCCTCTATCATGTTTTTTGAGATTTGCAATGGCAATATCGTCAATCCTGAGGTCATCATCATTGTCCTCCATTGGATGCATTCTAATGCTTTCAACCGGATTGTCACCGATCTCAATGCCCATCAACAAGGCTTTTCTATCTTGGAGATGTTGGGTTTCTTCAGGTTTGGTGTTGATTTGGCCCACAAATGGAACTCTTAACTGGCACATATCATACTTCTGAAAAGCCAACTAATAATTCCACCATCTTTGTAACCTTATCTTGATTCCTCCTGGAATAATATAAGGTTATAAATGTTTTGGGGTAAATGTGATGTTTGCTGGTTGCTGGTAGTTGATAACATTGATCTTTACTTCCTATTGAGCAAAGCAAGGTCTCTGTTCTGTGAATTCTAGTGGATAAGAGAACACATCCACCTGAACATATTTTCTGTGTACTAGCCCCTCTACAAAGATATCCAACAGCAACTTCTTCAATCTCCAATTCAGTGTGATGTGCTAAAGTTGCTTTCCCTTAGTAATTATTTTTTTTCTAAGTAACCCATACTAGAAAAGTGTGTCTGGTGATACTATTGCACTTCCGATCATAAAATGGATTTCTAAATTCAATGTAGCTAGATCAAATGTTCCTTGGATGATAGAGAAACCTTTTTCGCATTGGCAATAAGGAAAATTTTCATGAGCATATTCTTTATACCTTGTGAGCGTAAAGTTGAGTCATATTGGTTGTAAACCAAGGGTTGCAGCCATTTCTTTTATTGCCTCAGCTAGGTTTATCATTTCTAGTTGTTTTTCACTGAATACTAATTTCATTATCGATTCTTTAATTGGTGCCAACTTTGGAGGAGTTCTACTTTCATTTTCCCTCAATTGTTTTTCCATTTCACACGCCCATTTTTTTTTCATGATGGCGTTTTCATCTTCAAGTCTTGAATTGGTTTTGAGTAGTTTGTGGTGGTGTTCTTTTTGTTCTGCAAATTAGTGTTGAAGTATTTTCACCATATGTTTCAACTCAAGGTAGGCATCTAGGGATTGAGGTTTTAAACAAGGTTCAACAGCTAATTTTGAATGGGTTTTTTTTAAGTGGAGGTAGTCTACGGACTTAGTCATTATGTCTAGAAAACAAGAGTTGCAGTTATTAGCCCAGGGTTATCAAGAAACATTCTTTCACTTTTATCGAGATTTTGGGTTAAGGGGTTAGTTTAAAGAAAATGGGCTATTGTATGGGATTATAGGAAGTTTGGTCTCTTTATCTTTCATAAAGGCCATTTGAAGAGAGGAAAACTATTAGTTATGAGAATTACTATGCTCAAAGAGGTTTTTTTACTTTCATTATGTTTCTTGAGAGTTTATCTGCAAGCATATTATTGTTTCCTTTTATATGTTAAAATTTTATTTTATAAGCAGAATTGATAATTCTGTCTTTAAATGCTAACCATCATTTTTTATTAACTCTTTTACTATTTTTACTTTCATAAAATTTAAAAATTACTTCACAATCAGTTCTTACTAAATTTTTTTTTACTAAGCAGAAAGAGCCTAAAACTATCTAAGTCATAATTTATTGCTAATGTTTCCTGGTCTATACTAGAAATTAATATTTTTTTTATATTGACCGCTACTATATTTACATATTTTTTTCTTATAATTTTGGTGAATATTTATGGGCTTATTTTTTAGAACTGCTCGCAATCCTAGTTCACATCCATCTATATCAACAATTAAATTTGTTTCTAAAGAAAGCTTCAACTTTGGTAATGATCTGACTGCTTGTTTGATTTTCTTGATTTGTTTATTATCTTCTTGATTAAATTGTTTTGTTCCTGATGTTCCTAATTTCGCATATAATGGTCTTACTAATTTACCTAGATTATGGATAAAGAGTAGTATAATTTACTAAGCCCAAAAATTTTTGTATAGTTTTATATCACCTATTTGTAGAAAATCTAAGACTTTCTAATTTATATATGGGTAAATTAGTAGGTAAATTAGTAGGACCAGGAAACCTATAATGGAGATATTGACCGCTACTATATAGTATAATTTACTATATTTGCCTATTTACATTTCTTTGTTTAGGTTATAGACTAATATATCATCTGTATAGACACAAATAAATTTTTTATGTTTATTGAAGCAATTATTCATCTTTCTTTGAAATAACGTAGGCCCATTTTTTAGCCCGAATGGCACTACTTTCAAAGTGTCGTAAAGGACGGGTAAAAGTTGTCCATTCTATATTGTCTGTATGTATTTTTGTTTGCCAACATCCTAATTTACAATCAAATTTGCTAAATATTTTGCTTAATTGAATATGGTTAATTAATTGAGATTTATAAGGTATATCACAAGTAGTAGTTACTATATTGTCATTTAATCTCCTGTAGTCTATTACCATTCGAGATTTACCTCTTACTTGTTCACTATGCTTATTAACAATAAAGCCTACACTTTTATGTTGACTAATACTTTTTCGTATAAATTTTAGTTTTGATAACTCATTAATGTGCCTTTCAAATTCTTTGTAATTTTCTCGTGTTGCTTCAATCTTTACTATTATATGTGAAATTAAAGAAAAAATATGTAAATATAGTAGCGGTCAATATAAAGAAAAAAGGATTATTTTTTAGTATAGACTAGGAAATATTAGCAATAAATTATGTCTTATATAGTTTTAGGCTCTCTCTCCTTAGTAAAAAAGAAATTTTAGTAAAAATTGACTGTGAAGCAATTGTTAAATTTTATGAAAGTAAAAAATGGTAAAACAATAAGTCAAAAACGATGGTTAGGACTTAAATACCGAATTATCAATTCAGCTTATAAATTTAGACATATACAAGGAAACGGTAATAGTCTTGTAGATAAACTCTCTATAAACATAATGGAAGTAGAAAACCTTCCAGAGCATAGTAATTCTCATAACTAATAGTTTTCTTCTTTTTCAGATGACCTTCATGGAAGATAAGTAGGGCTGGCAATGGATCATGTCGGGTGCAGGCTTTGCCATACTGGCACCCGTTACCATGCCCCCATACCCGAACCCGAACCTGAAGGGTTTCAAAACCCCAACACATACCTGTACTCGATGGGGAATTGGGAACCCGCGAGAATACCCGTCACGCTGTGACCCTATTTAAAAAATTTAAAATAAAATTAAAATACCAAGTAAAAATTAGAAATGTCAATCCAAGATCATAGTTTTTTTGTTTGAATGAACATCATAGAGTAGGAATTGAAAATAGACATTCAAAGTAAATAGAATAAGAACAAAAACAATTTGCTCTATAAAACAAGACGGAAGCTTGAAGAGAGACCTGATGTGGTGGAGGAGAACGTTGGTGTTGTTGGAGGGAAGAGGCAAGCTTCAAAATTTGGACTTGGTGAAGGAGATGGTGGTTCTGGAGAAGAAGGAGAAGGTTGTTGTAGCTGGCGAGAAGTTTTTTGAGGATGATGGTTCCGGTCTTTCTGGAGAATAAGGAGAAGGCATTGATGAAGGTGTTCGACTGTTCGGAGATTTGGGGAGATTGATAGGGTTTAGTTTTAAAAACCTAACAAAAAAATTGAATATATATAATTGGGTATATTTGTTAATTGAATTTCAGTTCGGGTTCGGGTTCGGGTTCGGGTCGGGTATTAGGATTCCCGCACCCGCATCCGCACCTGCTTTATATTAGTTGGGTTTTACTCAAAACCCTATCAAACTCGGGTTGGGTCGGGTTGGGTCAGGTTTAGGGATTTTGGCCATCCCTAGATAAAGAGACCAAATTTCTTATAATCCCATACAATATTTCACTTTCTTTCAACTTACCCCTAACCTTGAAGCACGATAAAAATGAAACAATTTCTCATGTAATCTTTGGGCTAATAACCGCAACTCTTCTTTTCCTACAGTAATGACTCAGTTTGCAGACTACCTTCAATTAAAAAAAATACCCATTCAAAATTGGTTGTTGAACTTTGTTTAAGACCTCAATCTCAAGATGCCTATCTTGAGCTGAAACATACGGTGAAAATACTTCAACACTAACTTGCAGAATGAAAAGAACAATCCCAAAAACTACTCAAAACCAATATCGGACTTGAAGAAGAAAACACCATCGTGAAACAACAATGGGAGCGTGAAATGGAAAAACAATGGAGTGAAAATGAAAGTAGATTTCTTCCAAAGCTAGTACCAATTAAAGAATCGATAATGAAATTAGTATTCAACAAATAACAACTAGAAATGGAAAACGTAGCCGAGGTAGTAGAAGAAATAGCTATAACCTCTGCTTTACAATAAGTAGGGCTCAACTTTATGCTCAGAAGGTATGAAAAATATGCTTATGAAAATTCTCCTTATTGCTAGTGCGAAAAAGGTTTCTCTATCAAGGAGCATTTGATCTAGCTACATGAATTTAGAAATCCCATTTATGATAGGAGGTGCAATAGTATTACTAGACACACTATTCCAGTATGGGTTACTTTGAAAATTAATAAGAACTAAGGGAGAGTAATTTCAGAACATCACACTGAACTGAAGATTGAAGAAGTTGTTATTAGATATCTTTGCAGAAGGGCTGCTACGCAAGATATGTTCAGGTGGATGTGTTATCTTATCCGCCAGAATTCACGTAACAGAGACCCTACTTTGTGCAACATAAGGTAAAGATCAAAATCATCAACTACCAGCTGCCAATAATCATCATATTTACCCCAGAACATTTCAAACCTTATATTATTCCAGGAGGAATCTGGATAGGGTTACGAAGATGGTGGAATTATCCGCTAGCTATTCAGAAGTATGAACATATTGATATCTTAGTGGAAGAATATAATTTAAAAATCTATGGAGGGTATGATATGCGTAGGTTAAGGATTCCATTTGTGGGCTAGATAAACACCAGGCCTAAAGAAACCCAACATCTCCGAGATAGAAGAGCCCAGTGGACGGACATTGAGATTGGTGACAACCGGGTTGAAAGCATCAAAATGCATCTGATGGAGGACAATGATGATGACCTCATGATTGACAATATTGCCATCGCAAATATCGAAAATATGTTGGAGGCATAATCTTATCTTGTTTCTATCTTTATCTTTATTGTACGATGGACCTTTAGTCATTACTAGCTCTTTTGAGCCAGAAAAACTATGCCCACTAAGCTTTCTTTTGTACCCACTAAGTTTGCTTTATTCTTTTTTTCTCCCCCTCGCGTCTGTAAGAAGTCGATATAAGGGCAATCCCTTTTCTCTTGTAGGATCATCAATCCAGAAAACCCATTTGTGTGAAATAAACCTCTGAAGTATTTTGAGTCAAGTCTTCTTTAAATATATAAAACTTTTCTTTTGGCTTTTAGAAATAATGTAAAAGTTGTTTTTATTCTCTGTAAGGGAAAGGAAATATTTCTCTAAGGTATACCATGAAAATTGATGGTAAACAACCATGGGTTGATCTCCAAGAAAACTCTCTATGTGGAAGTTAAGAAGATTACATGATGTATGAAGTCTGCAAAACCTTAGTAGTGCAAAAGGATTGGCAAAAAAATTACCCATTGAGGCAAGAGGCTGTTAGGGGAAAAAAGTAGCATAAGTATGAGCATGACAAGGGATTTTGCAAGTTGTAGTACCATGCTTCTCTTTGAAGCATACAGAGTACGCAAGAAGATCTTGTCTTGAACATTGGTAAAATGATCGTGGTATACCTAAAGATTGTAGTTTCTCAAGTAGACAATAAGAGATTTTTTATTAATGATTTCCGTTTTAGACATATATGTTTATTGTTATAACAATTATAATAATCTATATAACTAATATATAGTAGAAGAAGATATTGGCCGATAGATTAACTTATATAATAGTATGTGTATTTATAATATATGTATTTATTTTGATATCTGCACTATAATTTATTATGAATTTTACTTCATTTGCACTAATTAGAGATGGTTCCTACTATAAGGATAATCTATGTTAACTTTATCTGTTAGTCATGAGTCATAGCCTACTTTATATTATTTTTCAATTTTTATAATTCCTTTATATGATAATATGTCTAATTACGTATTATGTGTTAGTATTAATAAATAGGATAAGTTATTATATAGTGTTAGGTTCTCATATCATAGCAGAACACATTATAACTAGCATAACTTAAATTATGAAAGCTTTAAATTTGGGAAAATGGAATATATTGATTACAATGTGGATAAAGGGACAGGGTATGGTATAATCATTTTTCTATTGCCTAAAGAGATCTCATTGCATACCTTCTCGGATGGCACATACTATTAGATCCTAGGCTCTTTTTCTGGTTAACTATGATAATAGTTCTACAGATACATGATTATATATGTAACAGTTAAATTTATATGCTGCCTATAATAACGAGGAAGATGTCCCAAAAATAATAATTCACCACCATTTATTAGTAAGTTATTAGGATTTGTTATTAAAAATCTACAATGAATGCTCCAATCCATTAGATAATTATTGTCTATACCATATATAATTAGTCCAAGAAAGTAGGCCCTTTTAAAACTGATATCAGAGCCTTGTTATGGAAACATATGTTGAATATTTTGATTTAGCCATTTGTCAAAATAAAAGAAAAATAAGAAATATAGATAAAATTAGACATGATTATTATTTTACTAATGATTATAAACATAAGTTGCATAGTGATCATCCATAGCTAAATAGCATAGCAGACCTACTTATTTCACTAGGTAAAAATCTAGAAAGATTTAATAACTCCTTACACACAGTAAATACTGATATACATAGTAGCATCATAACTAGGAATATCTTGTTAAAAGATTTAAGTAATAATATAGAATATATAAAAAATTGAAATAATGACATGCAACAAAGACTTGAACATTTACTACATGAATATAATAGTAAAATGATTACTTAACTAATAAAATTATTACGAATAGATTCTAAAAATATTGAGAAAAAAATATACTGAAATTAAACAAATTATAGAAGAACTTAAACAAATTATTTTAACATGACTGGAGAATATTTAAAAGCTTTAGAAGGAATCAGAAAAGTCCTACATCCTTTCGTAGGATTTAGCTTATATGATGCTTCATCTAGACAAGATAATGAAGTGATAAGACAAAATAATGTGATCATACAATTACTTATATGAGTGCATAAAAAATGAAGGATATTAGAGGAAAAGTTTAGAATCATTTAAAGAAGAAACTCCAATAGCCAGCAAAATTGATGCTTTAATTTCCAAAGTTAATAACTTAAAAATAAATGATAGTACCACAAAAACATCGAGCATTAAAACAAAACAACTGTAGTCTTTGGGGCTTTATAAACAATAATGAATATAAGATCATTCCCATGAATTAGTAGAACAATTCAAATCCAACATGAAGAACAAACTCTTAGCAATAGTTGGATAAATAAAATTATGACCTTAGGATAAACTTTTGTAACCCTGCAAATTCTAGAAGAAATAATTGATATAGACTCAAATTTAGAAAAAATATATGGGAAAACAAATGCATTTAATGTCACCGTGAGTCTTGTATAAAGTAGGATACATCAATTTTACAGCTTCACTCTTAAAATTTAATAGAGAACAAGAAGTATTGATAACAACTAATAGTTGTAATATCCTTAGAGTTACTCCAAAATCAATTGAACAAATAAAAAAAAAGTTGTAAAAGTTTAGTTTGTATAGGTTTAATAGTACTAATAATTAAAGGATTAACTAGAAAAGAAGAAGGATCTAGAGTTCTATTAATGATATTACACAAAAGTTGGAAAGAATCTAATAAGGCACTTATTGCAAGTATAGAGGTCTATATGAATAAAAATATAGGACTATTTCTATTGTAGTCGTGATATGTTGGCCTTTATAAGAGACTTACATAACTAAGAAATAGGACGACGGGCTAAAAGATATAAGACTTAGATAGGAAAAGTAACATATTAGTAAATATTGGTTTCCTTCGAAAAACTACAAATAGTAGTAACATAAATTGCAAACTACAAGTAAATGAATTAATGACAGGAATAGCCAGTAAGGGCATGAACCAATTGAGGAAAATAATATTTGCATAGAATGGGTTATAGATAAAAACTTAGAAGAATCAAATGAATTGAAGAGTCCTTCAAATGGATTATTATTCAAAAATAATAATGGAACCTATAGTATTAGGTTTACTGACTATCAAACAAAATTCCTTCTTGAAATAAAACTAGAACATGAATAGATATCCTGAAGGAAAAAAAAAATATTTGGTGTAGGAAAAGATTTAAGTAAAACAACCATTTTACGATTGGAAATAGAATTTATAAAACATTGTAGATTACTAGAAACAGATAGTCTATGCTATAACTAAGATGGGAACCTAATTGTAAAATATAATCAAAAGGATATTGATGCGGATACCGAAATTGATACAATTGATACAACAAAGACTCTAGTTTTACAGCAAGCCAACTGTAAGGGTTGATGACCTTACACTTGGTCAGCGGGCATACAGCATCACATAGGCCAAGCCACGAGGGCGCACAGCGGCGTGGATTTGGTAGCGCATGCGGTTAGCGCGACGCGTGTGTTGTGTCGGGACCAAGGGCTAGTGGAATATCCCGCATGATCATAGGCTAATACTATGAGGCGCGCGCGAGCTGGACCGTGGTCGTGCGTGTGACCGATGAGCGCGTGGGGCAAGGCGCGCCCATACCAAGAGTCAAGTGTCACAGGGCTTCATCATGTAAAGTGTTGGATCTCTAGCAAGTCTAGGCGGGGCGGGACACTTGATCAGGCCGGGTGATCGAGAGCTGATTCCGGATCTGACAAGGTATTACACAGGCGTATGCAAGTAGGCACGTGGTCGGGAGCGTTGCCGAGCCAAGGGCGAGGATGGCACGCGGAATTACCCCACGTGACCGGTACTGGTGCGCGCTGTGACCAAGGGTGGCTGGTTAAAGCTACAATCGAGTCAGAGGACACTGCAAGCTAAGTGAAGTCAGGGAATTCACGCCAGATCGGTATTGGGCATGGGGCTCAATCAACCTTCGATTTGGGGTAGCTCTTGTATTAGGGTCAAATGAGTCTTTGGGAGAAGACAATGCCACTTGGTGTTGGTTTTGGCCATGGTTGTAAACATTTCTCAATCTAAGAGAGTTTTATGTTTTTCTCTCTCAAAATGGGTTTCATGTGTCGTGTTTCTCGTACCGAGGGGCTATTCGGTTTTGCTTGCTTCTTATTATTTTCGCTGTGCTTTGTATTGCAAACCGGAATTCACTAACTGTTCTTGCAAGGAAGGCTGACCTGTCGCTATGGTGCATGTCAGGTGCCGCACGGCCGAAGGTGATCGGTTGAGGTCGTGACAGCTGGTATCAGAGCTACGAGTTTGTGGCTTAAAGCGAAGCGCGAGAAGACACACAGGTGAAGACGGTGGAGATGGCGACTAGCAAGAAGGATCGTTTGGATCGCCTTGAGGAGACATCGGAGCGGTTGGAGAACGTCGTCGGGAGTGTCGATGATCAGCTCGAGAACCTGTTGAAGATGGTGGAAGATCTTGCGAGTGGATATCGCGAGAGCCACATGACTGTCGAAGTTCTGAAGACGACTGTGGAAGTCTTGAAGACGAGGGTGCAGTCGCTGGAGGCCGAGGTCGGCCAACTCAAGGAAGCAAGCGCTTCACCGGTCTCGTGGGAGGCGCCCACGAGAGTGAAGGTCCCCGAACCTTCCCCATTTGATGGCGCACGGAGTGCCAAGACACTGGAGAACTTTTTTTGGGACGTGGATCAGTACTTTAAGGTTGCAAGGGTACCGAGCCATGAGCAAGTTCCGTTGGTCGAGATGTACCTTACTGGCGATGCGAAGCTATGGTGGCGAACTCGTCAGCAAGAAGACGCTCAGGCGGGTCGGACAAGTTCAAACTCGTGGGTCGAGTTGAAGAAATAATTACGGGAGCAATTCTTGCCTTGCAACACTACTTGGGTAGCTCATACAAATCTGAAGAAGCAACGGCAGACAGGCACTGTCCGGGAGTACGTGAAGGAGTTTTCTTCCTTGATGCTAGATATCAGGGACATGTCCGAGGAGGACAAGTTGTTTAACTTCCTTACGGGACTCCAGAGTTGGGCCCAGATCGAGGTACGGAGACAGGGCGCGAAGGACATCACCTCCGCGATCATAGCAGCAGAAGCACTGGTGGACTTGCGAACCTTACCCGGTGGAGAGGGTGAAAAGGCAAAGTTCAAATCCAAAGACAAGAAGCCAGTGGAGAGGAGGAAGCCCAACGGCCAGGCCAGATGGAATAGACCCAGGAATGATGCGAAAGCAGCGAGTGGTTCTGGCAAGACGAGTGGATGTTTTATCTCCACCAGACCACATATGGAAAAGGATTGCCCTAAACGCGAGAAGTTGGCCGCGTTTAGAAATGAATCAAAAGCGACTCGGAGGACCCAGCAAGAGTGAGTCCTTTACAACTGTTGGGTGCCTTGAAGACTGTCAAAGGTGACGGAGTGGTAAATTCTCTGATCTATGTGGAGCTGACCTTGAATGGGAAGGCCATACAAGGGATGGTGGATATAGGCGCAACTCACACTTTCATCAGAAAGGATGTGGCGACTTAGTTGGGACTGAGCGTGGGGACGCACACGAGCCGAGTGAAAGCAGTCAACTCCCAGGCACTGGCGGTGACTGGAAAGATCTCTGGCGTAACCGTTCACATGGGTGAATGGCAAGGGAAGATTGAGCTTCTTGATAGTGGCTTCATTCAGCCGGCAAAGGCTCCGTATGGTGCACCGGTATTATTCCAGAAGAAGCAGGATGGCGCTCTTCGACTGTGCGTGGACTACCATGCGTCGAACAAGATCACGGTCAAGAACAAGTATCCAATTCCTCTTATACAGGACTTATTAGATCGATTGGTGAGAGCAACATACTTTTCCAAGCTGGATTTGCGCTCAGGGTACTGGCAAGTCAGGATTGCAGAGGGAGACGAGTCCAAGACGGCGTGTGTGACGCACTATGGTTCGTTTGAATTCCTTGTAATGCCGTTTGGCTTGACTAATGCTCCGGCAACTTTTTGCCACTTAATGAATCAGGTGTTTTCGGACTATATTGATGAGTTTGTGGTGGTGTACTTGGATGATGTTGTGGTTTATAGTGAATCCATGGAGGATCACCTTGTTCATTTAAAGCAGGTACTATCAACATTGAGGGAGCATCAGCTGTATGTGGAGCTGGAGAAATGTCATTTCGCTCAGCAGGAAATTAAGTTCCTTGGGCACGTCATTTCTCGGGGTGAAGTCCGAATGGATCGGGCTAAGGTGGTGGAGATTTTGGACTGGCCTGCACCGTCCAAGGTACCGGAGTTACGATCTTTCCTCGGCTTAGCCAACTACTATCACCGGTTTATCGAGGGATATTCAAGGAAGGTCGTGCCGCTCACCGATTTGTTGAAGAAGGACCAGCCGTGGGGATGGGCCAAGAGGCAGCAGGCTGCTTTTGACAAGATCAAGAGTGCAATTGCAAGTGAACCAGTCTTAGCATTGACCAACTTCGAAGAACCTTTTGAGGTGCACACCGATGCGTCAGACAAGGCCGTTGGCGGTGTCCTTGTTCAGAACGGGCATCGGGTGGCGTTCGAGAGTTGGAAGTTGAAAGACGCGGAGCAGCGCTATTCGGCGCATGTGCGGGAGATGCTCGCCGTTGTTCATTGCTTACAGGTATGGAGAGTGTACCTTCTGGGCACCAAATTTCTTGTCAAAACAGATAATATTGCCAATACATTCTTTGCTACTGAAAAGAAGCTGTCGGCTAGACAAGCTTGTTGGCAAGAGTTCTTGCAGGAATATGACTTTGAATGGCAGCACAAACCGGGGAGACACAACCAGGTGGCGGATGCGTTGAGTCGCAAGCAAATGGTTGAGTACGTGGCTGCGTTGACGCAAGTGGAGAATGACTTGCAAAGTCGTATAGAGGAGGTAGCAAAGACGGACAGTCAGTATGGGAAGCTGATCAAAGATGTCCAAGATGGAGTCGTGCGCAAGTACTGGGTAGAGAATAGGCTTCTCTACGCCAAAGACAATAGACTCTGTGTGCCGAAAGGAGGGAAGATTCGGCAGGAGCTCCTTAGAGAGCATCATGATGTTCCATGGGCGGGACATCCCGGTCGTGAGTGAATGAAGGCCTTGCTCACAAGACATTATTATTGGCCGGATATGGGCGAAGACATTGAAGCATATGTGAAGACGTGTTTCGTGTACCAACAAGACAAGTCGGAAAGAAGACGGGAGCCCGGTCTTCTCCAGCCGTTGAGTATTCCAGAAAGGCCATGGCGTCAATTTCCATGGACTTTATCACCGGATTTCCTAAGGTGGAAGGGATGTCGATAGTGATGGTGGTCGTGGACCGATACACAAAGTATGCGGTATTCATACCCGCACCGGTAGTGTGTTCGGCAGAGGTGGCTGCTGAGCTATTCCTGAAGCATGTGGTGAAGCACTTTGGGGTACCGGAAGACATCGTAAGCGATCGAGATGCTCGCTTTACTGGGCGGTTCTGGACGGCGTTGTTCGGGTTGTTGGGCACAGAGTTGAAGTTTTCAACAGCGAATCATCCACAAACGGATGGACAGACGGAGAGGATCAATGCTCTGTTGGAAGAGTATCTCTGGCACTATGTTTCGGCTTCGCAGAAGAATTGGCTAAGTCTGCTTGATGTGGCGCAGTTTAGCTACAATCTTCATCGGTCTTCATCAACAGAAAAGAGTCCGTTTGAGCTTGTATACGGATACCAACCTATTACTCCTTCAGAGGTGGCGAAGAGGAGGACAGGAGGAAAATGTCCTCCCGCGTATCATTTTGCTATTAATCGGCAAGAGATGATGGAGAGTGCTCGGGATAGCCTCGCCAAGGCGGCTCGCCGAATGAAGAAATATGCAGATCAAGGGAGACGTCCTTTGGAGTTCCAATTAGCGCACAAGGTTTGGTTGAAGCTCACTCCACAGGTGTGGAAGTAGTTACATTGGAGGGATGTACACAAAGGCTTAATTCGTGAGTATGATGGGCTTTTCACTATTGTCCAACGGCTGGGTAACGTGGCATATCGCTTGGATCTCCCCGATCGGCTGAAACTCCATCCAACTTTTTATGTGAGTTTCTTGAAGCCATGCCACGAGGACCCCACGGATCCATTGAGGGCGAAGAAGAGTCGGGCTCTGCCGACTATTCTCAAGGAGTTCAGCAGGGTGGCTGAGCGGATCCTAGACCGAAGAGTAGAAGGCCAAAGCAAGAAGAACCGCAGGGTGTTCTTTCTTGTCCAGTGGAAGGACTTGCCTATGTCGGAGGCAAGCTGGGAGCATGATACTACTCTTTGGTAGTTCGAGAAGTTGGTGGAAGACTTCTTGAGTTCAAGACCGACGAGGACGTCGGGTTCAACTAGTGGGGGTGGTTTCTAAGGGTTGATGACCTTACACTTGGTCAGCGGGAATAGAGTATACATAGGCCAAGCCACGAGAGCGCACAGATGCGTGGATTTGGCAGCGCGTGCAGTTAGCGCGACGCGTGTGTTGTGTCGGGACCAAGGGCAAGTGGAATATCCCGCATGATCATAGGATGACACCGTGAGGCGCGCGCGCTGGACCGTGGGAGTGCGCGTGACCGATGAGCGCGTGGGGCAAGGCGCGCCCATACCAAGAGTCAAGTGTCGCAGGACTTCATCATGTAGAGTGTTGGATCTCTAGCAAGTCTAGGCGGGGCGGGACACTTGATCAGGCCGGGTGATCGAGAGCTGATTCCGGATCTGACAAGGTATTATACAGGCGTATACAAGTAGGCACGTGGTCGGGAGCGTTGCCGAGCCAAGGGCGAGGATGGCACGCGGAATTACCGCACGTGACCGGTACTGGTGCGCGCTGTGACCAAGGGTGGCTGGTTAAAGCTACAGTCGAGTCAGAGGACACTACAAGCTAAGTGAAGTCAGGGAATTCACGCCAGATCGGTATTGGGCATGGGGCTCAATCAACCTTCGATTTGGGGTAGCTCTTGTATTAGGGTCAAATGAGTCTTTGGGAGAAGACAAGGCCACTTGGTGTTGGTTTTGGCCATGGTTGTAAACATTTCTCAATCTAAGAGAGTTTTATGTTTTTCTCTCTCAAAATGGGTTTCATGTGTCGTGTTTCTCGTACCGAGGGGCTTTCCAGTTTTGCTGGCTTCTTATTATTTTCGCTGTGCTTTGTACTGCAAACAGGAATTCACTAACTGTTCTTGCAAAGAAGGCTGACCTATCGCTATGGTGCATGTCAGGTGCCGCACGGCCGAAGGTGATCGGTTGAGGCCGTGACAGCTAACCATGACCAACCATTTATTAATGTAATAATTTTAATGAATAATGAGACAAGTTCCAAGAGTAACACAATAACCCCCCCCCCCCCTCCCCTCTCTGGATCAAGAAGCCAAAGCATCGTACAACTGAGGTAGAATACCTTGTAACAATTACGATTATGTAAAAGATTTTGAAATACCAAAAGGGAAAAGGCCGCCTCTAGAAATGG